>JAPTHN010000002.1:106215087-107415087 GCA_026936325.1 Platynereis dumerilii
TATAATCCCCCGCTCGCGCAGCGGCGGGGGATTATATTGATATTCTTCGATTACCTTTTATTATTATTATTATTATTATTATTATTGCAGTCAGGAAAACTGCGATTACTTCAAAACTATTACAGATACTACGTTACAAGTAAAGGGTAATATGCGACTCCATTGCGCGCTACTGCTCACGAAATTTCATGATCAAATTTCATGACACTTATGAGTTATGAGCAAAATATAAAAAAAATTTCCGGCGCAGGTTTCTGAGAAACTACGCATAACTGGGACCTGCTGATTTTTTCTAAGATACCTTGACAAAGTCTCCAGTGCAGAAAGGCGTCTCGTGGAGATTTCATGAACACATTTCAAGATATGATTTTTTGAAAATTGGACATCCCGAAAATTGACTTAAATTTTTTAGAAAAACAGGGAAGGAATGCTTGTAGAAAGCTGAAAATGGGTATACTTACAGACCTACTCTAGTGTACCAACTTCACAAAGTTGCGGACAGCTCGGACAAACGGTCTCGGACCTACGGACGCACAAAAACTCAAACTTCAGTGGCTATATCTCGGGCCCTATCACAGCTACAGCACAGTTTCACATATCACAAGAAAGGTTCGTTTCTCAGCTTTCCATGATGTATAGCATTATAGTGTCAGACGCGCGGTGTAGAATCGCGTCAGACATTGAAAATTTTAAGTCATTTTTTGGCCTATCATAACGTTTTCCCTCAAAAAGTGCATGAAGAACTTCATGATGTTCATCAATAATTTTATGGCGGCTACCCAGGTTGGGCCTCCATATTGTGCCAAAAGGAAATTTGCCTAAATCAAATACTTTTTCCTAGAGAAATTTTTTTAATTTCAAAATGAAACGTAAATTGTTCTGGTTATAATTGTTCAAATCTCATGAAATTAACACCAAAAAATGTGTTAAATTACGCCCTCTAGCAAGCTACAGGGATATCTTCCTCTTACCTTTTAACCAATTTTACATATAACATTTTATATATTCAATTATAACTCATTCATTATTTATCAAAATCAATTAAAACTGATTCGTCATGTTCCTAATTTTTTCCACTATTTTTGTATGTAAGCACAGCTCCATAACTTGCATGGTTTGTCTACAATAACCCATTAGGGTTAGGGTTTCACCTACCATTCACTGGAAATGTATTGCTTTGAGGGTGGTACCGCTGGGCACTAAACATAGGTCCCCATGCCAAGCGATGTCTCATTTCAATATATCAGCCTCTTCAAGAATTCATCATGAAGGCCATGAACTGGTTGAAGGGAGTAAGCAGGGCAAGGGAGACAGGGGGGCGCGGGGGATTATCCGATATTGCCGTACGGCAATATCAGTTATACTAGTTATTATTATTTTAATATATTATTAATTTTCTTCCTTTTTTTTTGGAATTTCAACAAGAAAGTTAGTGTATAGATAGTCCTTGATGAGTAGATTAATTTCCCAAAATATTTTTGACCTTGACCTATTTTTCAAGGTCACAGGTCACCTCAAAGTCACTGATTTTGGAGTCTATCTCCTGAACTAATAAAGATAGAGACACCTGGTCTTCAGTGTTGAGTTAGTAGACCCCTATTGAACAAATATCAGCCATGAAATTGATCATTTTCAAAAAGGGGTAATTACCTTAACACCCTTTTAATGAAAACCAGTTTGCGCACGGTTTTGAGAAAACTACAAGCAGCACATTTCATGAAAATTATAGCAAAAGGTGCTCTATAGCATGGGCCAATGCAGCGAGAAGTGTGGTGAAAATCATGCAAGGGGTTACTGAGATATTTGACTTTCAAAATTAGAATATTTTTGCCCAAAAGTGGAAAATATTTTTTTTAACTTTTCTTTGAATGAAGACAACTCAATGAAACTTGGAACATATATAGCCCTGTGGTATAGGAACATTTTCATAAACATCCATGACCTTGACATCAAGGTCAAGGTCACAGAAAGTGAATGAAAAGGCACGGTAGGTACATTTCATAACTTTTTCAAGCAAGGTTGTTCAATTGTAGTCTATCATTTCCAATCAGAGTAACTTGAATGATCTAAAGTATATTTGACCTTGTGAAGAAGTTCATCAATTGTCAAGGTCATCACCAGTCAAAGACAGGAAAAATTAAGAAATGAGATAAGTGCAGAATAGAATGAATTAAAGAATAAATTAAGGTCAATATGAAGTCAATATGAATGCATTATGAATTCAATATGAATGTCAATATGAATGTCCATATGAATTGTCAATATGAATGTCATTTATATATCAACATGAATGTCAAAATTAATGAATATGAAAATGAAATGGCCAATATTAGTGTAGATATCACTGTCATAAGTGTCACTATCAGTGTCATCACTCTCAATTGATATCAGGGTCAAATGAATGTCAGTGAATGTCAATATGAATATTGATATAAATGTCAATATGAATAATGTCAATAGGAATGTCAATATGAATGTCAAAATGAAGTCAATTCAAGTGTCAATATTAAAAGTCAATATGAAGAATTAAAGTCAAGTTGATAATCAAGTAAATCCTTTTTTATGGTGAATGCTCATTACTGGTTCACCATAATATTGATGTCTAGTAAATATTATTATTATTATTATTATTATTTTTCTTCCCTTTTTTTTTGGAATTTCAACATGAAAGTTAGTGTATAGATAGTCCTTGATGAGTAGATTAATTTCCCAAAATATTTTTGACCTTGACCTATTTTTCAAGGTCACAGGTCCACCTCAAAGTCACTGATTTTGGAGGTCTATCTCCTGAACTAATAAAGATAGAGACACCTGGTCTTCAGTGTTGAGTTAGTAGACCCTATTGAACTAATATCAGCCATGAAATTGATCATTTTCAAAAAGGGTAATTACCTTAACCCCTTTTAATGAAAACCAGTTTGCGCACGGTTTTGAGAAAACTACAAGCAGCACTTTCATGAAATTATAGCAAAAGGTGCTCTATAGTATGGGCCAATGCAGCAAGAAGTGTGGTGAAAATCATGCAAGGGGTTACTGAGATATTCGACTTTCAAAATTAGAATATTTTGCCCAAAAGTGAAAATATTTTTTAACTTTGCTTTGAATGAAGACAACTCAATGAAAACTTGGAACATATATAGCCCTGTGGTAGAGGAATATTTTCATTAAACATCCATGACCTTGACATCAAGGTCAAGGTCACAGAAAAGTGAATGAAAAGGCACGGTAGGTACATTTCACAACTTTTTCAAGCAAGATTGTCCAATTGTGGTCTATCATTTCCAATCAAGAGTAACTTGAATGATCTAAAGTATATTTGACCTTGTGAAGAAGTTCATCACTTGTCAAGGTCATCACCAGTCAAAGACAGGAAAAATGACGAAATGAGATAAGTGCAGAATAGAATGAATTAAAGAATAAATTAAGGTCAATATGAAGTCAATATGAATGCCATTATGAATTCATATGAATGTCAATATGAATGTCCATATGAATGCCAATATGAATGTCAATATATATAAATGTCAAACATGAATATCAACATGAATGTCAAAATTAATGAATGTCAAAATGAATGTCAATATTAGTGTAGATATCAGTGTCATCAGTGCCACTATCAGTGTCATCACTGTCAATTGATATCAGGGTCAAATGAATGTCAGTGAATGTCAATATGAATGATGATATAAACGTCAATATGAATAATGTCAATAGGAATGTCAATATGAATTGTCAAAATGAAGTCAATTCAAGTGTCAATATAAAAGTCAATATGAAGAATTAAAGTCAAGTTGATAATCAAGTAAATCTTTTTTATGGTGAATGCTCATTACTGGTTCACCAGTAATATTGATGTCTAGTTATTATTATTATTATTATTTTTCTTCCCTTTTTTTTGGAATTTCACATGAAAGTTAGTGTATAGATAGTCCTTGATGAGTAGATTAATTTCCCAAAATATTTTTGACCTTGACCTATTTTTCAAGGTCACAGGTCACCTCAAAGTCACTGATTTTGGAGGTCTATCTCGTGAACTAATAAAGATAGAGACACCTGGTCTTCAGTGTTGAGTTAGTAGACCCCTATTGAACAAATATCAGCCATGAAATTGATCATTTTCAAAAAGGGGTAATTACCTTAACCCCTTTTAATGAAAACCAGTTTGGCGCACGGTTTTGAGAAAACTACAAGCAGCACTTTCATGAAATTATAGGAAAAGGTGCTCTATAGTAATGGGCCAATGCAGCGAGAAGTGTGGTGAAAATCATGCAAGGGGTTACTGAGATATTTGACTTTCAAAATTACAATATTTTGCCCAAAAGTGAAAATATTTTTTAACTTTGCTTTGAATGAAGACAACTCAATGAAACTTGGAACATATATAGCCCTGTGGTTGAGGAATATTTTCATTAAACATCCATGACCTTGACATCAAGGTCAAGGTCACAGAAAGTGAATGAAAAGCACGGTAGTACATTTCACAACTTTTTCAAGCAGGTTGTTCAATGTGGTCTATCATTTCCAATCAAGAGTAACTTGAATGATCTAAAGTATATTTGACCTTGTAGAAGTTCATCAATTGTCAAGGTCATCACCAGTCAAAGACGGGAAAAATGAAGAAATAAGGTAAGTGCAGAATAGAATGAATTAAAGAATAAATTAAGGTCAATATGAGTCAATATGAATGCCATTATGAATTCAATATGAATGTCAATATGAATGTGTCCATATGAATGTCAATATGAATGTCAATATATATGAATGTCAACATGAATATCAACATGAATGTCAAAATTAATGAATGTCAAAATGAATGTCAATTTAATGTAGATATCAGTGTCATCAGTGCCACTATCAGTGTCCATCACTCTCAATTGATATCAGGATCAAATGAATGTCAGTGAATGTCAATATGAATATTGATATAAATGTCAATATGAATAATGTCAATAGGAATGTCAATATGAATGTCAAAATGAAGTCAATTCAAGTGTCAATATAAAAGTCAATATGAAGAATTAAAGTCAAGTTGATAATCAAGTAAAATCCTTGTTTATGGTGAATGCTCATTACTGGTTCACCAGTAATATTGATGTCTAGTTATTATTAGCATTCACCATCACTATGGTGAATGGTATTGATTTTGGTCGTATTATTAAGAATTTACCATACCTATGGTAAATTCTTATTGTTTTTGCTATTATTCTTATTATTAAACTTCACCTATACCATAGGTGAAGTTTCTTATTTTCGTAAATATTTTTTATTATTATTATTATTTTTCTTTCCGAAAAATGTTCTCGAAAAATTTTCAAATAAATTTGTACATAGTCCTATGTGACCTTATTAAATTGTCCCATTGTAACCCTATACCTCTGACCCATTTTTCAAGGTCATTGACCCCTTTGAAATAAATTTTTCTATATTTCAATTGACCATTACTCATATAATAACTGATCAATTACAGTTTCCTAATAAACTATATATAATAAACTTATACTAAATAAAACTGACCTAATTTTCAAAAGTATAGGTCAAGGTCGAGGTCATACAGGTCAATTTTTACTCTCAGAGGTTGCGCGCCTGATCTCTATATAAGCAACTCGAAAATTGCAGAATTCAAGCCAATTGTTACAGTAAATGACTAATGCATGTAAGCGATCATTTTTATGATGATATCATGCTTAGTTATTTAATTATGGAATTTTTAGTGTCAACCGCTCGTCAAAACTGGTGACCTTGATTACTTGACACTGAAATATCGATTTTAGGCCAATAAAATGTATTGTGAACCCCCCAAAATGCCCATAAAACCTCCATAGCCACTTCAAATTTGTCCTTAACCTCATTTTTCAAGTCATTTGACCTGTTAAATGTTCAAATCACTCGATTTTCAAAAATTCCAACAATTATGTTATTTCCAGCATATCGGGTTCATATTTTAAATATAATAGCCAGGAGCTATATTGTTGGAACCCTGAAATCGGAATTGATTTATAACTTCATGCTGATTATATAAAAAATTCCAAATATTGCATACCGCGCGACATGAAAAATTAGCCTATTTTTGCCAATTTGAGAGGTAAATATTGATCCTACATAGTTCAAATAATGAAATGACCCCCCTAAGTCATACACCGCGAATCTGTAGAAATTATAGATTTTGAACTTGAAAGGTATTTTCAAGTCAAAATCAAGGTCAAATATTTGACAAAAATGGATATTTGAGATATTTAATTTTTTTTAAGTAGGAAAAAATAATAAAGGGATTTTTACAGTCTTTTTACAGGTCAGTCCTACAATACCCTAGAAGAAATGTGTAAAGTTTTAAGTCCATCGGATTGACCTACATTGCACAATAAATGTCACAAGGTCAAAAAATTACTGCAAAATTGACCCTCTCATTTTCCAATTTCGCTCTTGCACCCAAACTTTGATGGTCTGTATCTCCGTTCTAATTAAGCAACAGAAAAACTGAAAGCATATTCAGAAAGTCCAAATTCTCCTCTAGTATTCATTTTCTATACATTTTAACCGTATCTCTGCTAGTTAAAAAGATCGCCGGACCCTAAAAATACATGTTTTCGGTCAAGATTTCACCAATTTACATTTTTTTGACAAAGAAGTCAGTCTTCAAAAAATTGATAATATTTCGAGATATAGTCCTAACAATTTACAGTATTTTGTGCAATTTTAAGTCTCTCCTTCAAACCGTTTACCTTTGGGAGCAATTTGGAGTTCAAAACTTGATATTTTCAGAGTCAATTTTTTCGGTGAAATTTCATATTTTTACCATTACTTCAATCACACTCTATCTCGGTTCTAATAAATCAAAATGAATGATACAAGCCGTTTTGGGAAGCTCAGATTCTCCTCTTATTCTAATTTGTGTACATTTTGTTGTGTCTGAAACAGGTAAAAAGATCGGTCAACCCTGAAAAATTCATCTTTTCCTCACCTAACCGAATGACTGTACTCAGACTGGAACACCAGTGATTACTAAAATTGTGTATTAATTGCCTAAAAGATGTCAATAAACTAATTTTAAACTAAAGTAAAACTAAATAAATTAAACTAAACTAAATAAATTAAGCTAAACATGCATTCCCCGGGAAAGGGGGGCTGTCCGCTAGCTTCATTAACTGTGCATTGCAATATATCACAAATAAATAAGGTACATTTTTAATGCTATTTTTTGTACCATTTTATACAATATTTTTGATACTATTTTATATTTTTATTCATATAATATTTTATACTTGTTTATATACTTGTTTATATACTTGTTTATATACTTGTTTATATACTTGTTTATATACTTGTTTATATACTTGTTTATATACTTGTTTATATACTTGCTAATATACTTGCTAATATACTAATATACATTTAGCAATTTTCACCCACTGAACTAAATAAACTAAACTAAACATGGGCATTCACTGAGCAAGCTGCATAAACATGTACAGTAAACCTTCATATACTTGTTCGTATACTTGTTTATTTTTATACTTAAAACATATTTAGACTATTTTCACCAACTGCTCGGTGAAGTTTTATTACCGCTAGCGGTTAATCGAAAATCTAGTTATTATTATTATTATTATAGTTTCCGGAAAAATTTGCTCCGAATTTCTTTGATTATTTTTGTGAATGTACCTATATACTAGTAGACTACTGTATTCCGGTCCTGAGTTTGAATTTTTATTTTTAATGTATATAGGACCTTTTTAGTGTGAATTTTAGTATATTTTGATGTACTATATCTGAATAAACTATTAAACTAGAGTAATTTGCTTTAGTTTCTGTCCATAAACAATAAAATTCTATACTTTGGCGAAAAAATAATCGAAATCACTCAAGCGGAACATTCCACAATGAATATTTAGGTCATTTTTCGAATTGTGTTCGAGTTCGGCTAAAAACCATAAATGATAGCAGCATGCTCATAGTGCCAAAAGTTGACCTATAGTACGGGCCAGTGCCTAACATATTTTTAAATTTTGATATTGCAACTATTTATGGAATGGCGGCCATTTTGGTACGTTGTATTTGCTAAGTTTGAGGTGCATGAGTTCAAAATCCATGAAGGAGTCATTTTAGGTAATGCAAATGTATAATGAACCCCCCCAAATATACCCATTTACACCCCATACCAATCTTCAAATTTGACCTTGACCTCATTTTTCAGGTCATATGACCCGTCAAAGTTTAAATTCACTGCATTTTCAAAAATTCCAACAATTATGTTTTTTCAAAGATAATCGGATCATAATTTAGACTTTTATAGCCGGCAGCTGGATTGTTTGAACCCTGAAATCGGAATTGATCTATCTCTTCATGTTGATTTATAAAAAAATTCCAAATATTGCATACCGGCAACATGCAAAATCAGCCTATTTTTGCCCTCTAGAGCAATAAATATTGATCCTACACAGTTCAAATAATAGAATGACCCCCCCTTTGTCACATATTTCCAATCTGGGAAAAATATTGGTTTTGACCTAGAAAGGTATTTTCAAGGTCAAACTCAAGGTGAAATATTTGGCAAAATTGGATATTTGAGATACCTAATTTTTTTAACTAGGAAATAATTGAGGAATTTCCACAATCTCTTCAGTGTTTGTTGCCACAGTGCCCTAGAGGACCCTTGCAAAGTTTTAAGTTCATCGGATTGATGTACATTGCATAATAAAGGTCACAAGGTCAAAAAAAGACAGCTAAATTGACTGGTCATTTTCCAATTTCGCATTTGTTGCCAAACTTTGATGGCCTTTGTCTCCGGTCTAATTAAGCTAGAGAAAAACTAAAAACATATTCGGAAAGGCCGTAATCTCCTCTAGTATTTGTTTTCTATGCATTTTAACGTATCTCTACTAGTTAAAAAGATCGCCGGACCCTGAAAATTTCATGTTTTTGGTCATGATTTTACACTTTAACATTTTTTTCACAAAGAAGGCAATCTTCAAAAAAATTAATACTCCTTGAAGATGTAATCCTAACACCTTTACAGTAGTGTGTGCAATTCAAGTCTCTGCTGTAAACCGTTTGCCTTTGATATAAAGATAATGTTCAAAACTTGACATTTTCAGAGTCAATTTTTTGGTGATATTTCACTTTTTGTCATTAATTCAATCGTTTCTATCTTCGGTTCTAATTAAGGTATAGGATGATGAAAGCAGTTCTGAATACCTCAGATTCTCCTCTTTATTTTGTTTAATGTTCATTTTGGTGTACCATCAATAGTTAAAAAGGATCGGTCAACCCTGAAAATTTCAACTTTACATATTATACCAAATTAGTGCCCTGAGCTAAAAGAAGTCAATTTTGCAGTGAAGAAATGCAAAATCAGTATAAAAGTTGCATGGACCTATTGTGTTAATGTGATACATTATAGTGATCTTACTATATCTATGATGCTAAGTACTTGAATGTTCATATTTGTTTTTTTCTTGTCAACTGGTCAGTAAAACAAAATTAAATGCACTTAACTAAATAAACCAAGCTGAGTAAACTATACTAAATAAACTAAACTAAATTAATTAAAATAAATAAGCTAAACTGAACTAAATGAACTAAACTAAATAAACTAAATTAAGCATGAGCATTCACACAATAGTCTGTACTCATAAACATATACCATATACCTTTAAATAATAAATATATTGGTAAATTCTTCATCACTGACCATGGTCAGTTATAGCCATCTAGTTATTATTATTAGCATTCACCATCACTATGGTGAATGGTATTGATTTTGGTCGTATTATTATTATTTTTCTTCCCTTTTTTTTTGGAATTTCAACATGAAAGTTAGTGTATAGATAGTCCTTGATGAGTAGATTAAATTTCCCAAAATATTTTTGACCTTGACCTATTTTTCAAGGTCACAGGTCACCTCAAAGTCACTGATTTTGGAGGTCTATCTCCTGAACTAATAAAGATAGAGACACCTGGTCTTCAGTGTTGAGTTAGGCCCTATTGAACAAATACCACCATGAAATTGACATTTGCGAGGGGTAATTGCCCTACTGAAATACGAGGGATGAATGAACACTAATCGTAACGCAGAACATTTTAATGAAAACCAGTTTGCGCACCGGTTTTGAGAAAACTACAAGCAGCACTTTCATGAAATTATAGCAAAAGGTGCTCTATAGCATGGGCCAATGCAGCAAGAAATGTGGTGAAAATCATGCAAGGGGTTACTGAGATATTTGACTTTCAAAATTAGAATATTTTGCCCAAAAGTGAAAATATTTTCTAACTTTGCTTTGAATAAAGACAACTCAATGAAACTTGGAACATATATAGCCCTGTGGTAGAGGAATATTTTCATTAAACATCCATGACCTTGACATCAAGGTCAAGGTCACAGAAAGTGAATGAAAAGGCACGGTAGGTACATTTCACAACTTTTTCAAGCAAGGTTGTTCAATTGTGGTCTATCATTTCCAATCAAGAGTAACTTGAATGATCTAAAGTATATTTGACCTTGTGAAGAAGTTCATCAATTGTCAAGGTCATCACCAGTCAAAGACAGGAAAATGAAGAAATGAGATAAGTGCAGAATAGAATGAATTAAAGAATAAATTAAGGTCAATATGAAGTCAATATGAATGCCATTATGAATTCAATATGAATGTCAATATGAATGTCCATATGAATGTAAATATGAATGTCAATATATATGAATGTCAACATGAATATCAACATGAATGTCAAAATTAATGAATGTCAAAATGAATGTCAATATTAGTGTAGATATCAGTGTCATCAGTGTCACTATCAGTGTCATCACTGTCAATTGATATCAGGTCAAATGAATGTCTGTGAATGTCAATATGAATATTGATATAAATGTCAATATGAATAATGTCGATAGGAATGTCAATATGAATGTCAAAATGAAGTCAATTCAAGTGTCAATATAAAAGTCAATATGAAGAATTAAAGTCAAGTTGATAATCAAGTAAATCCTTTTTTATGGTGAATGCTCATTACTGGTTCACCAGTAAATATTGATGTCTAGTTAGCATTCACATCACTATGGTGAATGGTATTGATTTTGGTCGTATTATTATTATTTTTTCTGCCACTTTTTTTTCGGAATTTCAACATGAAAGTAAGTGTATAGATAGTCCTAGATGAGAAAACATGATTCGCAAAATATTTTTGACCTGACCTATTTTTCAAGGTCACAGGTCACCTCAAAGTCACTGTTTTTGGGTCTATCTCCTGAACTAATAAAGATAGAGACACCTGGTCTTCACTGTTAAGTTAGTAGACCCCTACTGAACACATATCAGCCATGAAATTGATCATTTTCGAAAAGGGGTAATTGCCCTAACCCCTTTTAATGAAAACCAGTTTGCGCACGGTTTCGAGAAAACTACAATCAACACTTTGATGAAATTATAGTTAAAGGTGCTCTATAGCATGGGCCAGTGCAGTAAGAAATGTGGTGAAAATCATGCAAGGGGTTACTGAGATATTCAACTTTCAAATTAGAATATTTTGCCCAAAAGTGAAAATATTTTTTAACTTCGCTTTGAATGAAGACAACTCAATGAAACTTGGCAAATATATAGCCCTGTGATAGAGGAATATTTTCATTAAACATCCATGACCTTGATATCAAGGTCAAGGTCACAGAAAGTGAATGAAAGGCCACATTTCACAACTTTTCAAGCAAATGAAAACAACTCAATGAAACTTGGCACATATATAGCCCTGTGATAGAGGAATATCTTCATTAAACATCCATGACCTTGACATCAAGGTCAAGGTCACAGAAAGTGAATGAAAAGCCACATTTGACAATTTTTCAAGCAAGGTTGTTCAATTGTCTATCATTTCCAATAGAGAGTAACTTGAATGATCTAAAATATACTTGACTTTGTGAAGAAGTTCATCACTTGTCAAGGTCATCACCAGTCAAAGACAGGAAAAATGAAGAAATGAGATAAGTGCCGAATACAATGAATTAAAGAATAAATTAAGGTCAATATGAACTCAATATGAATGTCATTATGAATTCAATATGAATATCAACATGAATATCAACATGAATGTCAAAATGAATGTCAATATATATGAATGTCAACATGAATATCAACATGAATGTCAAAATTAATGAATGTCAAAATGAATGTCAATATTAGTGTAGATATCAGTGTCATCAGTGTCACTATCAGTGTCATCACTGTTAATTGATATCAGGGTCAAATGAATGTCAGTGAATGTCAATATGAATATTGATATAAATGTCAATATGAATAATGTCAAAAGGAATGTCAATATGAATGTCAAAATGAAGTCAATTCAAGTGTCAATATAAAAGTCAATATGAAGAATTAAAGTCAAATTGATAATCAAGTAAATCCTTTTTTATGGTGAATGCTCATTATGGTTCACCAGTAATATTGATGTCTAGTTATTAGCATTCACCATCACTATGGTGAATGCTATTGATTTTGGTCGTATTATTATTATTTTTCTTCCCTTTTTTTTTGGAATTTCAACATGAAAGTTAGTGTATAGATAGTCCTGGATGAGTGGATTAATTTCCCAAAATATTTTTGACTTTGACCTATTTTTCAAGGTCACAGGTCACCTCAAAGTCACTGATTTTGGAGGTCTATCTCCTGAACTAATAAAGATAGAGACACCTGGTCTTCAGTGTTAAGATAGTAGACCCCTATTGAACAAATATCAGCCATGAAATTGATCATTTTCAAAAAGGGTAATTGCCCTAACCCCTTTTAATGAAAACCAGTTTGCGCACGGATTTGAGAAACTACAAGCAGCACTTTCATGAAATTATAGGCAAAGGTGCTCTATAGCATGGCCAGTGCAGAAAGAAATGTGGTGAAAATCATGCAAGGGGTGACTGAGATATTCGACTTTCAAAAAGTAGAATATTTTGCCCAATTTTGCCCAAAAGTGAAAATATTTTTTTAAATTTGTTATGAATGAAGACAACTCAATGAAACTTGGCACATATATAGCCCTGTGATAGAGGAATATTTTCATCAAACATCCATGACCTTGACATCAAGGTCAAGGTCACAGAAAGTGAATTAAAAGCCACGATAGGTACATTACACAACTTTTTCAAGCAAGGTTGTTCAATTGTGGTCTATCATTTCCAATCAAGAGAAACTTGAATGATCTAAAATATATTTGACCTTGAGAAGAGGTTAATCACTTGTCAAGGTCATCACCAGTCAAAGACAGGAAAAATGAAGAAATGAGATAAGTACAGAATAGAATGCATTAAAGAATAAATTAAGGTCAATATGAACTCAATATGAATGTCATTATGAATTCAATATGAATGTCAATATGAATGTCAATATATATGAATGTCAACATGAATGTCAACTTGAATATCAACATAATGTCAAAATTAATGAATGTCAAAATGAATGTCAATATTAGTGTAGATATCAGTGTCATAAGTGTCAATATCAGTGTCATCAGTGTCAATTAATATCAGTGTCAATATGAATGTCATGAAAGTCAATATGGATGTTGATATGAATGTCAATGTGAACATCAATATAAATTTGAAGATTAATATGAAGGTCAGTATGAATATCAGTATGAATGTCGATATGAATATCTAAATGAATGTCAATATGAATTATGTCAATAGGAATGTCAATATGAATGTCAAAATGAAGTCAATTCAAGTGTCAATATAAATGTCAATATGAAGAATAAAAGTCAAGTTGATAATCAAGTAAATCCTTTTTTATGGTGAATGCTCATTACTGGTTCACCAGTAATATTGATGTCTAGTTATTATAATCCCCCGCCGCTTGCGGGGGATTATATTGATATTGTTCGTTTTATTATTATTATTCTTATTATTCTTATTATTCTTATTCAGCTCAGGAAAACTGCGATTACTTCAAAACTATTAGAGATATTGGTTTACAAGTGAAGGATGATATGCAACTCCCATGCGTGCTATTACTCACAAAATTTCATGATCAAATTTCAAGACACTTATGAGTTATGAGGAAAATACAAAAAAATTTCCGGCGCAGGTTTCTGAGAACCTAAGCATAACTGAGACCTGTTGATTTTTTCTAAGATACCTTGACTAAGTCTCCAGTGCAGAAAGGCGTCCTGTGGAGATTTCATGAATACATTTCAAGATATGATTTTTTGAAAATTGGACATCCCGAAAATTGACTGAAATTTTTTTGAAAAACAGGGAAGGAATGCTCGTAGAAAGCTGAAAGTAGGTACACTTACAGACCTACCCTAGTGTACTAACTTCACAAAGTTACGGATCCCTCGCACAAACGGTTCTCGGCGCTACGGACGTCCAAAAATGCAATTTTCAAGTGCACATATCTCGGTCCCTAATTAAGCTACAACAAAGTGTTACATATCACAAGAAAGGTCTGTTTATCAGCTTTCCAATGATGTATAGCATGATAGTGTCAGACGCGCGGCGTAGAATCGCGTCAGACATTGAAAATTTGTTGTCACTTTTTGCACCTTTCGAAAAGTTTTTGGCTTAAAATCCAATGAAGTTCTTCATCAATGTCCATGAATATTTTTTCCCTAATACCCTTGTGGGGCCTCCATACTGTCCTAAAAGGACATTTGACTACATCAAGTGGTTTCTGCCACAGAATTTTTTGTATTTCAAAATTGAAATGCACATAGCTCAGCTTCTACTCGTTCAAATTTCATGAAATTAACTCCAAAAAATGCATAAAATTATGACCTACACTGAACTGCACGGGCATACAGCTCATAGTAATACTCAATTTTACAATGATGATTTTACATTTGCAATTATAACTCATGCATTAATGTTCCGAATCAATTAAAACTGAAATTATATGCTGCTTATTTTTTGCCCTATTTTGTGGTATAATCCTACCTTACCAGTCTTTTTTCCTTTGCCTTGAAAGAAAAGTTTAAAAATAATTCACAGATGCATCTTCGTCTGCTGTCGGGGCCATTCTGCCTCACTGCCAGGTTTTGCTCCCAAGCAGCAGCATTACACCATGCAAAGAGCAGCATACTCAAACGCGGTCATCAACAACAGGCACAGGCTTAGGCCTATCATCACAGGGTAATAATATACATTGAAGGGAAAGGATTTTGTAAGCGTTAGCTGATAGGGCATATGTCCTCTATTTATGCACTTAAAAAACCTTAATAGTATGAGCAGACAGGCGTATTCATACAAATTACTGAAGTGAAATGAAACAGGAGAATAAGCGGGGCTAGGGTCAAACGGGGCCCGCGGGGGATTATCCGATATTGCCGTACGGCAATATCAGTTATACTAGTTATTAGCATTCACCATCACTATGGTGAATGGTATTGATTTTGGTCGTATTATTATTATTATTATTATTATTATTATTATTATTTTTCTTCCCTTTTTTTTTGGAATTTCAACATGAAAGTTGGTGTATAGATAGTCCTTGATGAGTAGATTAATTTCCCAAAATATTTTTGACCTTGACCTTTTTTTCAAGGTCAGAGGTCACCTCAAAGTCACTGATTTTGGAGGTCTATCTCCTGAACTAATAAAGATAGAGACACCTGGTCTTCAGTGTTGAGTTAGTAGACCCCTATTGAACAAATATCAGCCATGAAATTGATCATTTTCAAAAAGGGGTAATTACCTTAACCCCTTTTAATGAAAACCAGTTTGCGCACGGTTTTGAGAAAACTGCAAGCAGCACTTTCATGAAATTATAGCAAAAGGTGCTCTATAGTATGGGCCAATGCAGCAAGAAGTGTGGTGAAAATCATGCAAGGGTTACTGAGATATTTGACTTTCAAAATTAGAATATTTTGCCCAAAAGTGAAAATATTTTTTAACTTTGCTTTGAATGAAGACAACTCAATGAAACTTGGAGCATATATAGCCCTGTGGTTGAGGAATAATTTCATTAAACATCCATGACCTTGACATCAAGGTCAAGGTCACAGACAGTGAATGAAAAGGCACGGTAGGTACATTTCACAACTTTTTCAAGCAAGGTTGTTCAATTGTGGTCTATCATTTCGAATCAAGAGTAACTTGAATGATCTAAAGTATATTTGACCTTGTGAAGAAGTTCATCAATTGTCAAGGTCATCACCCGTCAAAGACAGGAAAAATGAAGAAATGAGATAAGTGCAGAATAGAATGAATTAAAGAATAAATTAAGTCAATATGAAGTCAATATGAATGCCATTATGAATTCAATATGAATGTCAATATGAATGTCCATATGAATGTAAATATGAATGTCAATATATATGAATGTCAACATGAATATCAACATGAATGTCAAAATTAATGAATGTCAAAATGAATGTCAATATTAGTGTAGATATCAGTGTCATCAGTGTCACTATCAGTGTCATCACTGTCAATTGATATCAGGGTCAAATGAATGTCTGTGAATGTCAATATGAATATTGATATAAATGTCAATATGAATAATGTCGATAGGAATGTCAATATGAATGTCAAAATGAAGTCAATTCAAGTGTCAATATAAAAGTCAATATGAAGAATTAAAGTCAAGTTGATAATCAAGTAAATCCTTTTTTATGGTGAATGCTCATTACTGGTTCACCAGTAATATTGATGTCTAGTTAGCATTCACCATCACTATGGTGAATGGTATTGATTTTGGTCGTATTATTATTATTTTTCTGCCACTTTTTTTCGGAATTTCAACATGAAAGTAAGTGTATAGATAGTCCTAGATGAGAAAACATGATTCGCAAAATATTTTTGACCTTGACCTATTTTTCAAGGTCACAGGTCACCTCAAAGTCACTGTTTTTGGAGGTCTATCTCCTGAACTAATAAAGATAGAGACACCTGGTCTTCACTGTTAAGTTAGTAGACCCCTACTGAACACATATCAGCCATGAAATTGATCATTTTCGAAAAGGGGTAATTGCCCTAACCCCTTTTAATGAAACCAGTTTGCGCACGGTTTCGAGAAAACTACAATCAACACTTTGATGAAATTATAGTTAAAGGTGCTCTATAGCATGGGCCAGTGCAGTAAGAAATGTGGTGAAAATCATGCAAGGGGTTACTGAGATATTCAACTTTCAAAATTAGAATATTTTGCCCAAAAGTGAAAATATTTTTTAACTTCGCTTTGAATGAAGACAACTCAATGAAACTTGGCAAATATATAGCCCTGTGATAGAGGAATATTTTCATTAAACATCCATGACCTTGATATCAAGGTCAAGGTCACAGAAAGTGAATGAAAGGCCACATTTCACAACTTTTTCAAGCAAATGAAAACAACTCAATGAAACTTGGCACATATATAGCCCTGTGATAGAGGAATATCTTCATTAAACATCCATGACCTTGACATCAAGGTCAAGGTCACAGAAAGTGAATGAAAAGCCACATTTGACAATTTTTTCAAGCAAGGTTGTTCAATTGTGGTCTATCATTTCCAATAGAGAGTAACTTGAATGATCTAAAATATACTTGACTTTGTGAAGAAGTTCATCACTTGTCAAGGTCATCACCAGTCAAAGACAGGAAAAATGAAGAAATGAGATAAGTGCCGAATACAATGAATTAAAGAATAAATTAAGGTCAATATGAACTCAATATGAATGTCATTATGAATTCAATATGAATATCAACATGAATATCAACATGAATGTCAAAATGAATGTCAATATATATGAATGTCAACATGAATATCAACATGAATGTCAAAATTAATGAATGTCAAAATGAATGTCAATATTAGTGTAGATATCAGTGTCATCAGTGTCACTATCAGTGTCATCACTGTTAATTGATATCAGGGTCAAATGAATGTCAGTGAATGTCAATATGAATATTGATATAAATGTCAATATGAATAATGTCAAAAGGAATGTCAATATGAATGTCAAAATGAAGTCAATTCAAGTGTCAATATAAAAGTCAATATGAAGAATTAAAGTCAAATTGATAATCAAGTAAATCCTTTTTTATGGTGAATGCTCATTACTGGTTCACCAGTAATATTGATGTCTAGTTATTAGCATTCACCATCACTATGGTGAATGCTATGATTTTGGTCGTATTATTATTATTTTTCTTCCCTTTTTTTTTGGAATTTCAACATGAAAGTTAGTGTATAGATAGTCCTGGATGAGTGGATTAATTTCCCAAAATATTTTTGACTTTGACCTATTTTTCAAGGTCACAGGTCACCTCAAAGTCACTGATTTTGGAGGTCTATCTCCTGAACTAATAAAGATAGAGACACCTGGTCTTCAGTGTTAAGATAGTAGACCCCTATTGAACAAATATCAGCCATGAAATTGATCATTTTCAAAAAGGGGTAATTGCCCTAACCCCTTTTAATGAAAACCAGTTTGCGCACGGATTTGAGAAAACTACAAGCAGCACTTTCATGAAATTATAGGCAAAGGTGCTCTATAGCATGGGCCAGTGCAGAAAGAAATGTGGTGAAAATCATGCAAGGGGTTACTGAGATATTCGACTTTCAAAATTAGAATATTTTGCCCAAAAGTGAAAATATTTTTAAATTTGTTATGAATGAAGACAACTCAATGAAACTTGGCACATATATAGCCCTGTGATAGAGGAATATTTTCATCAAACATCCATGACCTTGACATCAAGGTCAAGGTCACAGAAAGTGAATTAAAAGCCACGATAGGTACATTACACAACTTTTTCAAGCAAGGTTGTTCAATTGTGGTCTATCATTTCCAATCAAGAGAAACTTGAATGATCTAAAATATATTTGACCTTGAGAAGAGGTTAATCACTTGTCAAGGTCATCACCAGTCAAAGACAGGAAAATGAAGAAATGAGATAAGTACAGAATAGAATGCATTAAAGAATAAATTAAGGTCAATATGAACTCAATATGAATGTCATTATGAATTCAATATGAATGTCAATATGAATGTCAATATATATGAATGTCAACATGAATGTCAACTTGAATATCAACATGAATGTCAAAATTAATGAATGTCAAAATGAATGTCAATATTAGTGTAGATATCAGTGTCATAAGTGTCAATATCAGTGTCATCAGTGTCAATTAATATCAGTGTCAATATGAATGTCATGAAAGTCAATATGGATGTTGATATGAATGTCAATGTGAACATCAATATAAATTTGAAGATTAATATGAAGGTCAGTATGAATATCAGTATGAATGTCGATATGAATATCTAAATGAATGTCAATATGAATTATGTCAATAGGAATGTCAATATGAATGTCAAAATGAAGTCAATTCAAGTGTCAATATAAATGTCAATATGAAGAATAAAAGTCAAGTTGATAATCAAGTAAATCCTTTTTTATGGTGAATGCTCATTACTGGTTCACCAGTAATATTGATGTCTAGTTATTATAATCCCCGCCGCTTGCGGGGGATTATATTGATATTGTTCGTTTTATTATTATTATTCTTATTATTCTTATTATTCTTATTCAGCTCAGGAAAACTGCGATTACTTCAAAACTATTAGAGATATTGGTTTACAAGTGAAGGATGATATGCAACTCCCATGCGTGCTATTACTCACAAAATTTCATGATCAAATTTCAAGACACTTATGAGTTATGAGGAAAATACAAAAAAAATTTCCGGCGCAGGTTTCTGAGAACCTAAGCATAACTGAGACCTGTTGATTTTTTCTAAGATACCTTGACTAAGTCTCCAGTGCAGAAAGGCGTCCTGTGGAGATTTCATGAATACATTTCAAGATATGATTTTTTGAAAATTGGACATCCCGAAAATTGACTGAATTTTTTTGAAAAACAGGGAAGGAATGCTCGTAGAAAGCTGAAAGTAGGTACACTTACAGACCTACCCTAGTGTACTAACTTCACAAAGTTACGGATCCCTCGCACAAACGGTCTCGGCGCTACGGACGTCCAAAAATGCAATTTTCAAGTGCACATATCTCGGTCCCTAATTAAGCTACAACAAAGTGTTACATATCACAAGAAAGGTCTGTTTATCAGCTTTCCAATGATGTATAGCATGATAGTGTCAGACGCGCGGCGTAGAATCGCGTCAGACATTGAAAATTTGTTGTCACTTTTTGCACCTTTCGAAAAGTTTTTGGCTTAAAATCCAATGAAGTTCTTCATCAATGTCCATGAATATTTTTTCCCTAATACCCTTGTGGGCCCTCCATACTGTCCTAAAAGGACATTTGACTACATCAAGTGGTTTCTGCCACAGAATTTTTTGTATTTCAAAATTGAAATGCACATAGCTCAGCTTCTACTCGTTCAAATTTCATGAAATTAACTCCAAAAAATGCATAAAATTATGACCTACACTGAACTGCACGGGCATACAGCTCATAGTAATACTCAATTTTACAATGATGATTTTACATTTGCAATTATAACTCATGCATTAATGTTCCGAATCAATTAAAACTGAAATTATATGCTGCTTATTTTTTGCCCTATTTTGTGGTATAATCCTACCTTACCAGTCTTTTTTCCTTTGCCTTGAAAGAAAAGTTTAAAAATAATTCACAGATGCATCTTCGTCTGCTGTCGGGGCCATTCTGCCTCACTGCCAGGTTTTGCTCCCAAGCAGCAGCATTACACCATGCAAAGAGCAGCATACTCAAACGCGGTCATCAACAACAGGGCACAGGCTTAGGCCTATCATCACAGGGTAATAATATACATTGAAGGGAAAGGATTTTGTAAGCGTTAGCTGATAGGGCATATGTCCTCTATTTATGCACTTAAAAACCTTAATAGTATGAGCAGACAGGCGTATTCATACAAATTACTGAAGTGAAATGAAACAGGAGAATAAGCGGGGCTAGGGTCAAACGGGGCCCGCGGGGGATTATCCGATATTGCCGTACGGCAATATCAGTTATACTAGTTATTAGCATTCACCATCACTATGGTGAATGGTATTGATTTTGGTCGTATTATTATTATTATTATTAGCATTCACCATCACTATGGTGAATGGTATTGATTTTGGTCGTATTATTATTATTATTATTATTATTATTTTTCTTCCCTTTTTTTTTGGAATTTCAACATGAAAGTTAGTGTATAGATAGTCCTTGATGAGTAGATTAATTTCCCAAAATATTTTTGACCTTGACCTATTTTTCAAGGTCACAGGTCACCTCAAAGTCACTGATTTTGGAGGTCTATCTCCAGAACTAATAAAGATAGAGACACCTGGTCTTCAGTGTTGAGTTACTAGACCCCTATTGAACAAATATCAGCCATGAAATTGATCATTTTTAAAAAGGGGTAATTACATTAACCCTTTTAATGAAAACCAGTTTGCGCACGGTTTTGAGAAAACTACAAGCAGCACTTTCATGAAATTATAGCAAAAGGTGCTCTATAGTATGGGCCAATGCAGCGAGAAGTATGGTGAAAATCATGCAAGGGGTTACTGAGATATTTGACTTTCAAAATTAGAATATTTTGCCCAAAAGTGAAAATATTTTTTAACTTTGCTTTGAATGAAGACAACTCAATGAAACTTGGAACATATATAGCCCTGTGGTAGAGGAATATTTTCATTAAACATCCATGACCTTGACATCAAGGTCAAGGTCACAGAAAGTGAATGAAAAGGCACGGTAGGTACATTTCACAACTTTTTCAAGCAAGGTTGTTCAATTGTGGTCTATCATTTCCAATCAAGAGTAACTTGAATGATCTAAAGTATATTTGACCTTGTAAAGAAGTTCATCAATTGTCAAGGTCATCACCAGTCAAAGACAGGAAAAATGAAGAAATGAGATAAGTGCAGAATAGAATGAATTAAAGAATAAATTAAGGTCAATATGAAGTCAATATGAATGCCATTATGAATTCAATATGAATGTCAATATGAATGTCCATATGAATGTCAATATGAATGTCAATATATATGAATGTCAACATGAATATCAACATGAATGTCAAAATTAATGAATGTCAAAATGAATGTCAATATTAGTGTAGATATCAGTGTCATCAGTGTCACTATCAGTGTCATCACTGTCAATTGATATCAGGGTCAAATGAATGTCAGTGAATGTCAATATGAATATTGATATAAATGTCAATATGAATAATGTCAATAGGAATGTCAATATGAATGTCAAAATGAAGTCAATTCAAGTGTCAATATAAAAGTCAATATGAAGAATTAAAGTCAAGTTGATAATCAAGTAAATCCTTTTTTATGGTGAATGCTCATTACTGGTTCACCAGTAATATTGATGTCTAGTTATTATTATTATTATTATTTTTCTTCCCTTTTTTTTTGGAATTTCAACATGAAAGTTGGTGTATAGATAGTCCTTGATGAGTAGATTAATTTCCCAAAATATTTTTGACCTTGACCTTTTTTTCAAGGTCAGAGGTCACCTCAAAGTCACTGATTTTGGAGGTCTATCTCCTGAACTAATAAAGATAGAGACACCTGGTCTTCAGTGTTGAGTTAGTAGACCCCTATTGAACAAATATCAGCCATGAAATTGATCATTTTCAAAAAGGGGTAATTACCTTAACCCCTTTTAATGAAAACCAGTTTGCGCACGGTTTTGAGAAAACTGCAAGCAGCACTTTCATGAAATTATAGCAAAAGGTGCTCTATAGTATGGGCCAATGCAGCAAGAAGTGTGGTGAAAATCATGCAAGGGGTTACTGAGATATTTGACTTTCAAAATTAGAATATTTTGCCCAAAAGTGAAAATATTTTTTAACTTTGCTTTGAATGAAGACAACTCAATGAAACTTGGAGCATATATAGCCCTGTGGTTGAGGAATATTTTCATTAAACATCCATGACCTTGACATCAAGGTCAAGGTCACAGACAGTGAATGAAAAGGCACGGTAGGTACATTTCACAACTTTTTCAAGCAAGGTTGTTCAATTGTGGTCTATCATTTCGAATCAAGAGTAACTTGAATGATCTAAAGTATATTTGACCTTGTGAAGAAGTTCATCAATTGTCAAGGTCATCACCCGTCAAAGACAGGAAAAATGAAGAAATGAGATAAGTGCAGAATAGAATGAATTAAAGAATAAATTAAGGTCAATATGAAGTCAATATGAATGCCATTATGAATTCAATATGAATGTCAATATGAATGTCCATATGAATGTAAATATGAATGTCAATATATATGAATGTCAACACGAATATCAACATGAATGTCAAAATTAATGAATGTCAAAATGAATGTCAATATTAATGTAGATATCAGTGTCATCAGTGTCACTATCAGTGTCATCACTCTCAATTGATATCAGGATCAAATGAATGTCAGTGAATGTCAATATGAATATTGATATAAATGTCAATATGAATAATGTCAATAGGAATGTCAATATGAATGTCAAAATGAAGTCAATTCAAGTGTCAATATAAAAGTCAATATAAAGAATTAAAGTCAAGTTGATAATCAAGTAAATCCTTATTTATGGTGAATGCTCATTACTGGTTCACCAGTAATATTGATGTCTAGTTATTATTATTTTTCTTCCCTTTTTTTTTGGAATTTCAACATGAAAGTTAGTGTATAGATAGTCCTTGATGAGTAGATTAATTTCCCAAAATATTTTTGACCTTGACCTATTTTTCAAGGTCACAGGTCACCTCAAAGTCACTGATTTTGGAGGTCTATCTCCTGAACTAATAAAGATAGAGACACCTGGTCTTCAGTGTTGAGTTAGTAGACCCCTATTGAACAAATATCAGCCATGAAATTGATCATTTTCAAAAAGGGGTAATTACCTTAACCCCTTTTAATGAAAACCAGTTTGCGCACGGTTTTGAGAAAACTACAACCAGCACTTTCATGAAATTATAGCAAAAGGTGCTCTATAGTATGGGCCAATGCAGCGAGAAGTGTGGTGAAAATCATGCAAGGGGTTACTGAGATATTTGACTTTCAAAATTAGAATATTTTGCCCAAAAGTGAAAATATTTTTTAACTTTGCTTTGAATGAAGACAACTCAATGAAACTTGGAACATATATAGCCCTGTGGTAGAGGAATATTTTCATTAAACATCCATGACCTTGACATCAAGGTCAAGGTCACAGAAAGTGAATGAAAAGGCACGGTAGGTACATTTCACAACATTTTCAAGCAAGGTTGTTCAATTGTGGTCTATCATTTCCAATCAAGAGTAACTTGAATGATCTAAAGTATATTTGACCTTGTGAAGAAGTTCATCAATTGTCAAGGTCATCACCAGTCAAAGACAGGAAAAATGAAGAAATGAGATAAGTGCAGAATAGAATGAATTAAACAATAAATTAAGGTCAATATGAAGTCAATATGAATGCCATTATGAATTCAATATGAATGTCAATATGAATGTCCATATGAATGTCAATATGAATATCAATATATATGAATGTCAACATGAATATCAACATGAATGTCAAAATTAATGAATGTCAAAATGAATGTCAATATTATAGTAGATATCAGTGTCATCAGTGTCACTATCAGTGTCATCACTCCCAATTAATATCAGGGTCAAATGAATGTCGGTGAATGTCAATAGGAATATTGATATAAATGTCAATATGAATAATGTCAATAGGAATGTCAATATGAATGTCAAAATGAAGTCAATTCAAGTGTCAATATAAAAGTCAATATGAAGAATTAAAGTCAAGTTGATAATCAAGTAAATCCTTTTTTATGGTGAATGCTCATTACTGGTTCACCAGTAATATTGATGTCTAGTTATAAATCGACCCATCGGGAGATTTATCTTGTTTTCTTTGATATTATTATTATTATTATTATTTTATTTGACTTTGAGCTAGAGCTTTGAAATTTGGTACATATATAGCCATGGGTTAGTAGATTATTTTTCCAAAAAATCTTTGACCTTGACCTTGAATTCAAGGTCACAGGTCATCTCAAAGTCAATTTTTTTAAATTTTCAAAGTGGATTATCTCTCTTAATATTAAAGTTACAGATTCAATTCTAAGGAATCTTTATACAAACATGATTTGCTACATTTTTCATAACTGGCCATTTTTGTGCTATGAGGGTAAAAGGGTATTTACCCCCTTTTGACAAAAACCAGTTGCTCGTGTTTTCAGAGAAAACTATAATGGTTAGAGGCTCAGTTTTTGCTGTAATTGATAGCCTGACTAAATACCCATGGTAAGTGGGGTTTTATATTTTGATCAGAGAAGGGGTTTTTCAGTTATGGCTGATTCAAAAATGGGTGTTTTGTCAAAAAAGTGAAAACATCTCTTAACTTTGGTTTGAATGGAGGGATTTTGGTGAAACTTGGTGTGTATGAAGTATTCATGAATTGGAATCTTATCATGCAATAAAAATGATGTTTTGGGGTAATTACCCCAAAAGGGGTAAATTCCTATAACTTTTGATTGACTTGGACGATTGTCTTCAAATTTTTCAAATGTTCAGTATACTGACTTGGAGACATAGGGCAAGTACAATTTTGATGCTGTTGGGTAATTCACCCTCATAATCAAGGTCGAAAGGGGTAATTGTGTTTTCTGAACATTTCTTGCATATCTAATGCCATATTAGGTATCAGTTGGGTCTCACCTTTCAATGTAGGTGTTATAAGATAGTAGTTGTTGTTTTTAGGTAATTACCCCCAAAAAGGGGTAAATAGCTATAACTTTTGATTGAATGGGACGATTTTCTCCACACTTTGCACATGTTCCGTCAGATGATTTTGAGACACAGTGCTTGTAGAATTTTGGTGTTCTGGAGTAAACTACCCCTGTAATCAAGGTGGAAAGGGGTAAATATGTATTCTTAGCATTTCTTGCATATTTGATAATTTATTAGGCATCAACTGGGTCTTACCTTTTCACTGTTGGTGTTACAAGATCATACATGTAAAAGTTGTTGTTTTTTGGCATTTTGTAATTTCCCCCAAAAAGGGGTAAATAGCTATAACTTTTGATTGAATAAGACGATTTTCTTCAAATTTGTCACATTATCAGTATGCTGACTTAGAGACATAGTGCAAGTACAATTTTGATTTTGTGTGATACTTTACCTGCATAATCAAGGTCGCAAGGGGTAAATACATATTCTGAAGCAAAAATGTTTGATTGTAGGGTTATTAATCCTCTTAATGATGGTCAAATTTGGTCAATATTTTGCCAATAATCCCAAATTTTTTCCCAGTCGATTTATTCCCTACCTTTTCAAAGGTTGACTGCTAGTTATTATTATTTTTCTTCCCTTTTTTTTTGGAATTTCAACATGAAAGTTAGTGTATAGATAGTCCTTGATGAGTAGATTAATTTCCCAAAATATTTTTGACCTTGACCTATTTTTCAAGGTCACAGGTCACCTCAAAGTCACTGATTTTGGAGGTCTATCTCCTGAACTAATAAAGATAGAGACACCTGGTCTTCAGTGTTGAGTTAGTGGACCCCTATTGAACAAATATCAGCCATGAAATTGATCATTTTTAAAAAGGGGTAATTACCTTAACCCCTTTTAATGAAAACCAGTTTGCGCACGGTTTTGAGAAAACTACAAGCAGCACTTTCATGAAATTATAGCAAAAGGTGCTCTATAGTATGGGCCAATGCAGCGAGAAGTGTGGTGAAAATCATGCAAGGGTTACTGAGATATTTGACTTTCAAAATTAGAATATTTTGCCCAAAAGTGAAAATATTTTTTAACTTTGCTTTGAATGAAGACAACTCAATGAAACTTGGAACATATATAGCCCTGTGATAGAGGAATATTTTCATTAAACATCCATGACCTTGACATCAAGGTCAAGGTCACAGAAAGTGAATGAAAGGCCACATTTCACAACTTTTTCAAGCAAGGTTGTTCAATTGTGGTCTATCATATCCAATCAAGAGTAACTTGAATGATCTAAAGTATATTTGACCTTGTGAAGAAGTTCATCAATTGTCAAGGTCATCACCAGTCAAAGACAGGAAAAATGAAGAAATGAGATAAGTGCAGAATAGAATGAATTAAGGAATAAATTTAGGTCAATATGAAGTCAATATGAATGCCATTATGAATTCAATATGAATGTCAATATGAATGTCCATATGAATGTCAATATGAATGTCAATATATATGAATGTCAACATGAATATCAACACAAACGTCAAAATGAATGAATGTCAAAATGAATGTCAGTATTAGTGTAGATATCAGTGTCATCAGTGTCACTATCGGTGTCATCACTGTCAATTGATATCAGGGTCAAATGAATGTCAGTGAATGTCAATATGAATATTGATATAAATGTCAATATGAATAATGTCAATGGGAATGTCAATATGAATGTCAAAATGAAGGCAATTCAAGTGTCAATATAAAAGTCAATATGAAGAATTAAAGTCAAGTTGATAATCAAGTAAATCCTTTTTTATGGTGAATGCTCATTACTGGTTCACCAGTAATATTGATGTCTAGTTATAAATCGACTCTAAGGAGATTTATATTGTTTTCTTTGATATTATTATAAATCGACTCTAAGGAGATTTATATTGTTTTCTTTGATATTATTATTATTATTATTATTATTATTTGGCCATTTTTATCCAGTCAGTTTTTGTCATAGAGACTTGAAATTTTGTACATAGGTAGTCCTTGGTAAGTACTTTCATTTTTTGTGAAAATGGTTGACCTTGACCTTGAACTCAAGGTCACAGGTCATCTCAAAGTCAAATTTTTCAGAATTTCAAAGTGGATTATCTCTTTTAATATCATTGTTAGAATATTAAGACTTGGTAATCTTTATATGAACATGTGTTGCTACATTTTTGGCCTATATCGTTTATTGGGAGATGAGGGTAAAGGGGTATTTACCCCCTTCTGACAAAAACCAGTTGCTCATGTTTTCAGAGAAAACTATAATGGCTAGAGGCTCAGTTTTTGCTGTAATTGATAGCCTGACTACTCATCCATGGTAAGACACCTTTTATATTATGATCAAACAAGGGGTTTTTGAGTTATGGGACTTTCAAAAATGGGTGTTTTGTCCAAAAAGTGAAAACATTTTTTAACTTTGGTTTGAATGGAGGGAATTTCATGAAACTTGGTGTGTATATAGTATTCATGAATTACAGTCACATTATGGAATAAAAATGACGTTTTGGGGGAAATTACCCCAAAAGGGGTAATTGACTCTAACTTGTGATTAACATGGGCGAATTTCTCCAAATTTTGCAGAAGTCCAGTATATTGACATGGGGACATAATGCAAGTATGATTTTGATGTCAAGGGGTAATTTACCCCCTTATTCTGGATCGAAAGGGGTGAATATGTGTTTTGACCAGTTATTGTGTATTGAATGATACAATAGGCATCGTTTGAGACTTTCCTTCGTGCTGTGGATGTTCCTGGATAAAAATTGTCGTTTTTAGGTAATTACCCCAAAAAGGGGTAAATAGCTATAATTTTTGATTGAATTGGACGATTTTCTCCACACTTTGCACATGTTCCGTCAGATGATTTTGAGACATGGTGCTTGTAAGTTTTTGGTGTTCTGGAGTAAACTACCCACGTAAGCAAGGTGGAAAGGGGTAAATATGTATTCTTAGCAGTTCTTGTATATTTGATAATTTATTAGGCATCAACTGGGTCTTACCTTTTCACTGTTGGTGTTACAAGATCATGAAAGTTGTTGTTTTTTGGCATTTTGTGATTTCCCCAAAAAGGGGTAAATAGCTATAACTTTTGATTGAATAGGACGATTTTCTTCAAATTTGTCACATTATCAGTATGCTGACTTAGAGACATAGCGCAAGTACAATTTTGATTTTGTGTGATACTTTACCTGCATAATCAAGGTCGCAAGGGGTAAATATATATTCTGAAGCAAAAACGTTTGATTGTAGGGTTATTAATCCTCTTAATTATGGTAAAATTTGGTCAATATTTTGCCAATAATCCCAAATTCTTTCCCAGTCGATTTATTCCCTACCTTTTCAAAGGTTGACTGCTAGTTATTATTATAAATCGACTCTAAGGAGATTTATATTGTTTTCTTTGATATTATTATTATTATTATTATTATTATTATTATTTGGCCACTTTTTGCCAGTTAGTTTTTGTGCTAGAGACTTGAAATTTTGTACATAGGTAGTCCTTGGTCAGTACTTTCATTTTTTGTGAAAATGGTTGACCTTGACCTTGAACTCAAGGTCACAGGTCATCTCAAAGTCAAATTTTCCAAAATTTCAAAGTGGATTATCTCTTTTAATATCATTGTTAGATTATTAGGACTTAGGAACCTTTATATAAACATGTGTTGCTACAATTTTGGCCTATATCGTTTATTGGGAGATGAGGGTAAAGGGGTATTTACCCCCTTTTGACAAAAACCAGTTGCTCATGTTTTCAGAGAAAACTATAATGGCTAGAGGCTCAGTTTTTGCTGTAATTGATAGCCTGACTGCTCATCCATGGTAAGACACTTTTTATATTTTGATCAAACTTGGGGTTTCTGAGTTATTGGACTTTCAAAAATGGGTGTTTTGTCCAAAAAGTGAAAACATTTTTTAACTTTGGTTTGAATGGAGGGAAATTAATGAAACTTGGTGTGTATATAGTATTCATGAATTACAGTCATAGTGCGGCAGATTTTCCCTCAAAAACAGTAAAACCCTGCACATTTTGATAAAGCTATGAAATTTGGCACGTAGATACTCAAGGTCATGAAGCTTAATTTTAGCATTGGGGGCATTCTGGAGAATACTTCTGGTTGCCATGGCAACCATTTTTGATCAAGAATATCAGAATTTCATGAATTTCATATTTTATGATATATCTTCACCAGATTTATATGCTTATTTCAAATGAGCTACCAAAAATATTTTTATTTGCACATACTTCATTTTTATCACTCGGCCTTTCAGGTCAACAGTTGTTGTCATGGTAATAAGACGGTTCAAAGTGAATTTTTCAAACTTTTTTGGTGATCTTGATGTTCAATTTCAGCCTATAGGGCAACAAATTTGGCTTTTCGTACAAATTAGCTATCATATGAGAGCTCAACTTCTCTACTCTTACTGGTGTGAAATACAGACATAAGTAACCATGGTAACCATACAAACAGAGGCTTCACAATATTAAAGTCATCTAAAAATATTGTTTTGAAAAAATAATCATTTATCAGGCTAAGCCAAGGAAATGAGTTAGGACCTCAATTCTTGCATCAAAAACAGTCCTATGAGACCAAATTTCATTTTTGCGATTTGGCCTTTTAGGACTAAGGTTGTTGTCATGGTGATAAGAGGGGTCAAAGTGAAAATATTTGCATTTTAAAAATAATTTTGGACTTTAATTTTCAACCAGAAAGGCATTAAATGATGGAATTCATGGAAAGATGCTATCATGTGAAAGTCTTACTTTTCTACTTTAACATGATGTGAAATACGTATGTGAGTAACCATGGTAACCATACAAACAGAGGCATAACAATTTAAAAGTCCTCTCAAAATACTGTTTTGGAAAAATATTATTCTATCATGTTAAGCCAAGGAAATCACTTGGAACCTTAAGTATTGCAACAAATATTTAGCAATGACACATAACTTCATTTTTGCGATTTGACATTTAAGGCAAAGGTTGTTGTTATGGTGATAAGTGGGGTCAAAGTGGAAATATTTGCAACTTTTGAATAATTTTTGTTTCCCAAGAAGGTCATTAAATGCTTGTATTCACAGAATGAAGCTCAGTAAAGAAAATGTTCGCTTTATTACAATTTTATGAGGTTTTGGTTGTGGTTAGACATTACCACGGCTTTTCAAAATCGACCTACTGCCAAGCTGATTTCACCCCCTGGTGGCCGTATCCAAGTCCAATATGACCACCATCGAAAATGGGTGATTTGTAACTTTTCAAGCAAGCATCATAAATACTTTAGTGATACCTCTAGTTTGGGGTTTTTCTGACCGAGGAATTCATTTTTGGCATCAATTTAGTGATTTTAGCTATCCTGGTGGCCATTTTGCCCATATTCAAGATGGCCGCCATAATAATTTGCATACTGATGTAACTTCTTAACTAAGAGTCACATATTCTCATATGATACCTCTATTTTGGGGTTTTAATAGGCAAGGAATTCATATTTTGCATTCTTTCTTTAATTGGAGCACCAGTGGTGGCCGTATGGGATTCTAATAATAAACTGAACCAAATTAAAAATGCAAAACCATTTCCAGGGCTGTATTTCTCTCTATAAGCTTCAGATGGGCTGGAGAGTGTATGCATATATATGTGTAATCAGGTGTCAAAGAACTGAGCTGAATAAAATCACTGAAGTTTGTCAATTTTTTGCATGTCTGTGGCCAAGTTTATCACATTAGGGTAAGTTTTTGAGAAGTCAGGTCAGAGTTTGTCGCACACAATGCAATTCCAATGCAAAAATTCAACTACGGAAAGAAGTCGTTCAACAGCCTATTCGATAACTGCAGAATGGAAAAAGGCTCAGGGTCCATCAGAAAGACCTTACGCTACCCGTGTAACAGCTGCAGAGGTAAAAATCAGTATTGTCTGTGCCATCCTTTTGCTGTTCTAACAACCATGCATCTAACCCCATAGGAAAAGCATGAGGAGGGCATGCATGGTTTTGCTTGCTGTTTGTCCAAGCTTGCTATACAGGTTTCGCTAGGTTCTTTTAATAAACGCTAAGCCTTTCCACTCTTTTGCATTCGTACAGGCTGTTCGAGGACCTTCTTCCATAGTTGCATTGTTTCACTGAAATACCATTGTGTGTGACAAAAATCTGACATGACTTTGCAAAAAACAAAATTTTAACAAGTTTAGTCGCACCAATTGAAATGAATTGTGGGGCCTTTTGCATTATTTTCTTCAAGCTTTCACATGAAATCATTAGATTTGCTCTATGGGGTGCCTGACACCCCAGTCCATTGGTCATACCCCAATGTGATAAACTAGGCTGTAGATGTGCACAGAGAGGTCAGAATTGAGTGATTTTATGGAACTGAGTCCTTTTACACCTGGTTATAGATATGCATAAATTGAACAGCCCATCTGAATCTTATACAGTTTATGTTTTTGCACTGAACTCAGTATTTATAGACCACAAGAAGTGGCCAAAAATAAGGCAATAGTTATGGTCATTTCAACAAATATATCAGACTTGTAATTGTGAAATGATGCCTCTAGTCTCTACACTGTTTTAAAAAATTAAGCAAAAACATATTTTCAAAAAAAAAGTCTATTATACCAATGGCATAATTAAGATGTTCATAAAATAGCAAAAAAATATGGTGCATGGAATCTTGAATCATTTGGAACTACAAACACAGGATTGTTTTCAAGGATGGCTCAGATTGAAGAGGTGTCCAGAAGCGTGGAAGCCTTATCTTACTAGCAAAGTGGCTACTACGGGGTGTATTTCAGCAGAAGTTCTGATCAATTGATTTGGCACAATTGAATATTATTTGTAATGACAATTTGGGCTGGTATTTCCTATTCCGGGTGTCCGATTTGAGGTACCTCCAATGTACAATTTGCCTTGGAGCTCCGAAAATTGCTGAAGACTTAAATTCCTTTGTTATTTAATTTTTGCCGCATAGCAAGTCTGAAATCTTCCTCAGATTATCTTAGAGGCATCTGATCATAATAATAGCCATAGCAGGTGCATCATCTCACTCATAAGGCTTTTTCCTCTCAACCCATGACACCTTAAATTCTACTCCTAAGCCCATCTACTCTCCTGAAGTTTACCACTGGGCAACTTTTTACTCATCCAAATTCATTATTTACACAGTTCAAGAAATTTATTTCGGGATTTCCACCAAAAAAGAACAACAAATTTTCCCACATTTAAAAATGGGAGCTATTTATTCTGCTACAACAGGGCCAGTAATGCATTTCAAATTGAAGCCATTGAATTTCCCATCTTTTGATATGCTGATTGACCCTATGTATGGCCAATTTTTAAAACTACCCAGTTCCCTTGGGAAGTTAGCAAAAAAACACATTTTCTGCATACAAATCTGGGAGCAATATATATTTATCTGGGCCATCAAGAGCAGTAATGCATATCACATTGCCGGCCATTAAATTCCGCATCTTTTGGCATGCTCATTGTACTTATATGCCCAATACAACTACCAGATTCCCAGATATTCAGTTGAAGCATTTCGAAAAAAATCACATTTTGCCACAGAAATCAGAGTGCTTGGCATTTTTTAGTCCTGTATATTTTAGTCCTGAATTTGATGAAAAATGGTGGTTCTTGTGTTGAACTTTAAATATGTGACAAGTTTTGGCTAAAGGAAGGTCTAAAAAAATAAAGTTCCTCCGACCAATTTAGTAATTATTTAAAACTGGGATGCAAGGCCACCCCTCAGTTTCCTTGTTGCCATGGCAACAGAATTTAATACTTCATAGATGAAGCAAGAAATCCATGAATTGGCCAATTTTCCAATGAATCTTACTTTTTTTTGTGTTATTACATACAACATGCTGTGTATTCTAATTTATGAATGGTGATGATCCTACTCAAATGTTTGACCAGTATCCATGACAACAATTTCTCATTATATAATAATGCCTTAGGGTGAAAACACTTTTTGCACTAAGCACTGGGAGAGCAGTTCAATAATTTAAGGTGCAAAATCCCTACCATTTTTATTCTTTCTCATATGCAGGATCTTGTCACCTCAAACTTTTGGTGATTTGGTGACATTCAAATTTGGTATCTATGGCAACCTGCTTCAAAGAAAATTTATTAAAATTCGAAATAAGCACTTTATTCAAATTCGAGATCAATATGAGACATATCAGTACAAACATTATCCTATTATAAGCAATTAAAGTGGCATATTTCAGTTATTTCCTCTGCCTGGCCAATTTTCAGTGGTAAGGTTGCCATGGAAACTGATAATTTTCTCAGCAAAACTGATAAACATACAAAAAAATAAAATAATTCAGCCTCAAGCATCAGGTAGCACAAAGCAATAAGCATTGCAGGACATACAAATTGCAATTTAGTTTGAAAAGTATGGTTACCAGGGAGCAGGAAGCAAAAATGGTTACCATGGCAACCAAAAGTATTCCCCAGAATGCCCCCAACATTTAAATGAAACTTCAACACCTTGGGAACAACTGTGCCAAATTTCATTACTTTATCAAAAAGTGCAGAATTGTTTTGAAAATCTGCCGTACTATCACATTATAAAATAAAAATAACGTTTTGGGGGTAATTACCCCAAAAGGGGTAATTGACTCTAACTTTTGATTAACATGGACGATTTTCTCCAAATTTTGAACAAGTCCAGTATATTGACATGGGGAGATAATGCAAGTATGATTTTGATGTCAAGGGGAAATTTACCCCCTTATTCTGGATCGAAAGGGGTGAATATGTGTTTTGAGCAGTTATTGTGTATTGAATGATACAATAGGCATCGTTTGAGACTTACCTTTGTGCTGTGGATGTTCCTGGATAAAAATTGTCGTTTTTAGGTAATTACCCCAAAAAGGGGTAAAAAGTCATAACTTTTGATTGACTTGGACGATTTTCTCCAAATTTTGCACATGTTTAGTATCTTGACATGTGGACATAATGCAAGTACGATTTTGATGTAATGGGGTAATTTACCCCCATATTCAAGATCGAAAGGGGTGAATATGTATTTTGAGCAGTTATTGTCTTTCCAATGGTACAATTGGCATCGGTTGGGACTTTACTTCACACCATTGATGTTTTTTGGTTAAAATTGCCATTTTTAGGTAATTACCCCCAAAAAGGGGTAAATATTCATATCTTTTGACTGACTTGGACGATTTCCTTCAAGTTTTGCACAAGTTTAGTATCTTGACATGGGCACATAATGCAAGTATGATTTTGATGTCATGGGTTAATTTACCCCCATATTCAGGATCGAAAGGGGCGAATATGTGTTTTGAGCAGTTCTTAGCTTTGCAATGATATAACAGGCATCGGTTGGGACTTTACTTCACACCATTGATGTTTTTGTGTTAAAATTGCCGTTTTTAGGTAATTACCCAAAAAAGGGGTAAATATTCATAACTTTTGATTGACTTGGACGATTTTGTTCAAATTTTGCACAAGTTTAGTATCTTGACATGGGGGCATAATGCAAGTATGATTTTGATGTCAAGGGGTAATTTACCCCCTTATTCTGGATCGAAAGGGGTGAATATGTGTTTTGACCAGTTATTGTGTATTGAATGATACAATAGGCATCGTTTGAGACTTTCCTTCGTGCTGTGGATGTTCCTGGATAAAAATTGTCGTTTTTAGGTAATTACCCCAAAAAGGGGTAAAAAGTCATAACTTTTGACTGGCTTGGACGATTTCCTTCAAATTTTGCACAAGTTTAGTATCTTGACATGGGCACATAATGCAAGTACGATATGGATGTCATGGGGTTATTTACCCCCATATTCCAGATCGAAGGGGGTGAATATGTGTTTTGAGCAGTTCTTATCTTTGCAATGGTATAACAGGCATCGGTTGGGACTTTACTTCACACCATTGATGTTTTTGAGTTAAAATGGCCGTTTTTAGTTAATTACCCCAAAAAAGGGGTAAATATTCATAACTTTTGATTGACTTGGATGATTTTCTTCAAATTTTGCACACGTTTAGTATCTTGACATGGGGACATAATGCAAGTTTGACTTTGATGTCACCGGGTAATTTAACCTGAAAATCAATGCCAAAAGGGATGAACAAGTATTTTGAGCAGTTTTTGTGTTTTCAATGGTATATTTGGTTATGTGTTTCCATTGATTTTTCGTATGAATTGTTCAATCTTTTGCCTGCAAGCCCACGTATTCCATGTCGATTTATATCCTACCTTTTCAAAGGTTGACTGCTAGTTAAACTTCACCTATTACATAGGTGAAGTTTCTTGTTTTCGTAAGTATTTTTATTATTATTTATTTTTCTTTTTTCCGGACAAAAATTTCTTCAAAAAATTTTCAAAAAAATCAGGTATATAGTATTACATGACCTCATTACACTGACCTAGTATCAGTGACCTTGAATTATTTTTCACGGTCACAGGCCATTTCAAAGTTCGTTTTTTCATATGTTTCTCAAGAGCACATCACAGGCAATTACGTGCGTATTTCATTTTCCACTTAGTGTCTAAATGCTACAAGTACATTACATAATCTGACCCAACTTCATGAAAGCAGGTCAAGGTCAAGGTCGCACAGGTCCATATTTAGTGCTGGAGATTGTCACGCATGATAGCAAAATCTGTAAAACACAAGGTATCAAAATTGATGCAATGTGATGCCCAAATGTCTGGCGCATGGTAAGAAGTTATTTTTGTGATGATGTCATGCTTTGTTTTTGAGTTATGTACTTTTTAATGACAACCGCGTCATCAAAACCAATGACCTTGGTAATTTCACCCTGAAATATCGATATTAGGCCATAACAATGTATAGTGAACCCCCCCAAAGATACCCCTAAAACCCCCATAACCACCTTCAAATTTGACCTTGACCTCATTTTTCAAGGTCATTTGGCTCTTCAAAGTGCAAAAAGTGCTTATTTTCAAAAATTCTGAAAATTATGTTTTTTTCATGATATCACCTTGATATATTATCTCTAGACAGACAAAAATATGTGCATTAAGAATATGCAATCCAAATTCCTCTAACATTTTACCTTAATTTTCTACAAAATTCCAAATATCGCAAACCGGAGAATGTTAAAAAATGACAAATTATTGCGTTTTGGACATGGAAATATCGATCAGAGAGAGTTACAATAATTAATTGATCCCCCCATTTTCACATGCTGATTCTGAAAATCATATTTGTTTTGACCTAGAAACTTATTTTCAAGGTCAAAATCAAGGTCAAACATGATGAAAAATTTTACTTCTTTGACATTAGATTTTTTTAAACAGACAAGGAATCAAAATATTGTTACAAAAATGTCACACATACTTGCTACAATAGTCTAGAGGCATTGTAAAAATTTTCAAGGTAATCGGATTAACCTACGTTAGACCGTAAAGGTCACAAGGTCAAAAAATTAGGGAAAAATTTACGATATTTTTTCACATTTCACAATGATAGCGTTATTTCAATCGGCTGTAGCTCCGGTCCTAATTAAGTTACAGAGAATCTGAATACAGATTTGGAAAGGCCAAATCCTCCCCTAGGTTTCATTTATTGAACATTTTGTCGTATCACTGATGGTTTAAAAGATCGCCGGACCCTGAAAATTTCATGTTTTTTGTCAAATTTTCACAATTTATCATCATTTTGACAAGGAAATAATCATTTTATTTTAATGAAGCTATTTGAGCATACTTTCATCTTTCGTTCACATAATCCTGCCAAGTTATATATGTTTCCATTGAACCGTTTTTGTTCTAGAGTAATTTTAAGTGAAAAACTACATTTTTTCAGAAATTTCTGAAGTCCACATTTCTGAATTTTACCGTAATTTCAATCGGCCGTATCTCTGGTCCTAATAAAGTTACGGAGAATCTGAAAATAGATTTTGAAAGCACAAATTCTCCTCTAGTTTCTATATTTAACACTTTTTTGTACCACTGACGGTTAAAAAGATCGCCGGACCCTGAAAAATATATGTTTTCAGAAATTGCAGTCATTTCGATGTTTTCAGGACTAGAAGTATCTTAGCCAATGCATTCCTAAAATTCCAAGGTTGATGTACTGTTGATGAACTGATTGATGTTCCGCTTGATGCACTGGTTGATGTACAGGTTGACGCATGGTCAATGCGCTGGTCATTGGACTGGTCATTGGACTGTTCATTGGACTGTTCAATGTACTGTTCAATGTACTGTTTAATGTACTGTTCAATGTACTGTTCAATGTACTGGTCCATGTACTGGTCCATGTACTGGTCCATGTACTGGTCCATGTACTGGTCCATGTACTGGTCCATGTACTGGTCCATGTTATTTTCTGTATATATAATATTCGGCAAGCTCAAATTTTCCTCCAGTTTTCAATCTCTGAATGTTTTCTTGTCACTCTGTTGGTTTAAAAGAACGCCCAACCCTCAAAATTACATGTTTTCGGTCAAATATTTTTGTATCAGTCATTGTATCAGTTAGTGTATCAGTTAGTGTATCAGACAGTGTATCAGACAGTGTATCATAAGCATCAGTCAGTGTATCAGTCAGTGTATCAGTCAGCGAATCAGTCAGTGTATGGCCACAAACAGATTGACATGTTACAGTAAGGGTTTATCTGTCTGCTGACTATATATCACATCACAACTAGTCCAGAGACGGATAGTTTGTAAGTACTTCCATATATCTGTGCACACTATGTTCATTCTAAGTAACATGCAAAATTACAGGTGATAAATTAATATCACATGTGATATGATTTTGCATGATATTGCAAGTGATATTGTATGTTTAATACATTAAATGTAACTTTACATTTGATATTGCATAATATTACATGTGATATTGTGTGTGATATTGCATGTAATATTACATGTGCAAGACGCATGCAACTGCATGTACAAGTTTATGTACAAGTTTATGTGCAAGTACATGTGCAAGTTCATGTCCGAGTTCATGTTCATGTTCAAGGTCATGTCCAATGTCATTTACAATATCATTTCTGTGTTTTCTCACATTAATTTCACTGCCAATAATTATATGATTGGTGAAGTTTTGTCACCGCATCGCGGTTACCCGATTTCTAGTTATTATTATTATTATTTGGCCACTTTTTGCCAGTTAGTTTTTGTGCTAGAGACTTGAAATTTTGTACATAGGTAGTCCTTGGTCAGTACTTTCATTTTTTGTGAAAATGGTTGACCTTGACCTTGAACTCAAGGTCACAGGTCATCTCAAAGTCAAATTTTCCAAAATTTCAAAGTGGATTATCTCTTTTAATATCATTGTTAGATTATTAGGACTTAGGAACCTTTATATAAACATGTGTTGCTACAATTTTGGCCTATATCGTTTATTGGGAGATGAGGGTAAAGGGGTATTTACCCCCTTTTGACAAAAACCAGTTGCTCATGTTTTCAGAGAAAACTATAATGGCTAGAGGCTCAGTTTTTGCTGTAATTGATAGCCTGACTGCTCATCCATGGTAAGACACTTTTTATATTTTGATCAAACTTGGGGTTTCTGAGTTATTGGACTTTCAAAAATGGGTGTTTTGTCCAAAAAGTGAAAACATTTTTTAACTTTGGTTTGAATGGAGGGAAATTAATGAAACTTGGTGTGTATATAGTATTCATGAATTACAGTCACATTATAAAATAAAAATAACGTTTTGGGGGTAATTACCCCAAAAGGGGTAATTGACTCTAACTTTTGATTAACATGGACGATTTTCTCCAAATTTTGCACAAGTCCAGTATATTGACATGGGGAGATAATGCAAGTATGATTTTGATGTCAAGGGGAAATTTACCCCCTTATTCTGGATCGAAAGGGGTGAATATGTGTTTTGAGCAGTTATTGTGTATTGAATGATACAATAGGCATCGTTTGAGACTTACCTTTGTGCTGTGGATGTTCCTGGATAAAAATTGTCGTTTTTAGGTAATTACCCCAAAAAGGGGTAAAAAGTCATAACTTTTGATTGACTTGGACGATTTTCTCCAAATTTTGCACATGTTTAGTATCTTGACATGTGGACATAATGCAAGTACGATTTTGATGTAATGGGGTAATTTACCCCCATATTCAAGATCGAAAGGGTGAATATGTATTTTGAGCAGTTATTGTCTTTCCAATGGTATAATTGGCATCGGTTGGGACTTTACTTCACACCATTGATGTTTTTTGGTTAAAATTGCCATTTTTAGGTAATTACCCCCAAAAAGGGGTAAATATTCATATCTTTTGACTGACTTGGACGATTTCCTTCAAGTTTTGCACAAGTTTAGTATCTTGACATGGGCACATAATGCAAGTATGATTTTGATGTCATGGGTTAATTTACCCTCATATTCAGGATCGAAAGGGGCGAATATGTGTTTTGAGCAGTTCTTAGCTTTGCAATGATATAACAGGCATCGGTTGGGACTTTACTTCACACCATTGATGTTTTTGTGTTAAAATTGCCGTTTTTAGGTAATTACCCCAAAAAAGGGGTAAATATTCATAACTTTTGATTGACTTGGACGATTTTGTTCAAATTTTGCACAAGTTTAGTATCTTGACATGGGGGCATAATGCAAGTATGATTTTGATGTCAAGGGGTAATTTACCCCCTTATTCTGGATCGAAAGGGGTGAATATGTGTTTTGACCAGTTATTGTGTATTGAATGATACAATAGGCATCGTTTGAGACTTTCCTTCGTGCTGTGGATGTTCCTGGATAAAAATTGTCGTTTTTAGGTAATTACCCCAAAAAGGGGTAAAAAGTCATAACTTTTGACTGGCTTGGACGATTTCCTTCAAATTTTGCACAAGTTTAGTATCTTGACATGGGCACATAATGCAAGTACGATATGGATGTCATGGGGTTATTTACCCCCATATTCCAGATCGAAGGGGGTGAATATGCGTTTTGAGCAGTTCTTATCTTTGCAATGGTATAACAGGCATCGGTTGGGACTTTACTTCACACAATTGATGTTTTTGAGTTAAAATGGCCGTTTTTAGTTAATTACCCCAAAAAAGGGGTAAATATTCATAACTTTTGATTGACTTGGATGATTTTCTTCAAATTTTGCACACGTTTAGTATCTTGACATGGGGACATAATGCAAGTACGATATGGATGTCATGGGGTTATTTACCCCCATATTCCAGATCGAAGGGGGTGAATATGTGTTTTGAGCAGTTCTTATCTTTGCAATGGTATAACAGGCATCGGTTGGGACTTTACTTCACACCATTGATGTTTTTGAGTTAAAATGGCCGTTTTTAGTTAATTACCCCAAAAAAGGGGTAAATATTCATAACTTTTGATTGACTTGGATGATTTTCTTCAAATTTTGCACAGGTTTAGTATCTTGACATGGGGACATAATTCAAGTTTGACTTTGATGTCACCGGGTAATTTACCCTGAAAATCAATGCCAAAAGGGATGAACAAGTATTTTGAGCAGTTTTTGTGTTTTCAATGGTATATTTGGTTATGTGTTTCCATTGATTTTTCGTATGAATTGTTCAATCTTTTGCCTGCAAGCCCACGTATTCCATGTCGATTTATATCCTACCTTTTCAAAGGTTGACTGCTAGTTATAAATCGACTCTAAGGAGATTTATATTGTTTTCTTTGATATTATTATTATTATTATTATTATTATTATTATTTGGCCACTTTTTGCCAGTTAGTTTTTGGGCTAGAGACTTGAAATTTTGTACATAGGTAGTCCTTGGTCAGTACTTTCATTTTTTGTGAAAATGGTTGACCTTGACCTTGAACTCAAGGTCACAGGTCATCTCAAAGTCAAATTTTCCAAAATTTCAAAGTGGATTATCTCTTTTAATATCATTGTTAGATTATTAGGACTTAGGAACCTTTATATAAACATGTGTTGCTACAATTTTGGCCTATATCGTTTATTGGGAGATGAGGGTAAAGGGGTATTTACCCCCTTTTGACAAAAACCAGTTGCTCATGTTTTCAGAGAAAACTATAATGGCTAGAGGCTCAGTTTTTGCTGTAATTGATAGCCTGACTGCTCATCCATGGTAAGACACTTTTTATATTTTGATCAAACTTTGGGTTTCTGAGTTATTGGACTTTCAAAAATGGGTGTTTTGTCCAAAAAGTGAAAACATTTTTTAACTTTGGTTTGAATGGAGGGAAATTAATGAAACTTGGTGTGTATATAGTATTCATGAATTACAGTCACATTATAAAATAAAAATAACGTTTTGGGGGTAATTACCCCAAAAGGGGTAATTGACTCTAACTTTTGATTAACATGGACGATTTTCTCCAAATTTTGCACAAGTCCAGTATATTGACATGGGGAGATAATGCAAGTATGATTTTGATGTCAAGGGGAAATTTACCCCCTTATTCTGGATCGAAAGGGGTGAATATGTGTTTTGAGCAGTTATTGTGTATTGAATGATACAATAGGCATCGTTTGAGACTTACCTTTGTGCTGTGGATGTTCCTGGATAAAAATTGTCGTTTTTAGGTAATTACCCCAAAAAGGGGTAAAAAGTCATAACTTTTGATTGACTTGGACGATTTTCTCCAAATTTTGCACATGTTTAGTATCTTGACATGTGGACATAATGCAAGTACGATTTTGATGTAATGGGGTAATTTACCCCCATATTCAAGATCGAAAGGGGTGAATATGTATTTTGAGCAGTTATTGTCTTTCCAATGGTACAATTGGCATCGGTTGGGACTTTACTTCACACCATTGATGTTTTTTGTTAAAATTGCCATTTTTAGGTAATTACCCCCAAAAAGGGGTAAATATTCATAACTTTTGATTGACTTGGACGATTTTGTTCAAATTTTGCACAAGTTTAGTATCTTGACATGGGGGCATAATGCAAGTATGATTTTGATGTCAAGGGGTAATTTACCCCCTTATTCTGGATCGAAAGGGGTGAATATGTGTTTTGACCAGTTATTGTGTATTGAATGATACAATAGGCATCGTTTGAGACTTTCCTTCGTGCTGTGGATGTTCCTGGATAAAAATTGTCGTTTTTAGGTAATTACCCCAAAAAGGGGTAAAAAGTCATAACTTTTGACTGGCTTGGACGATTTCCTTCAAATTTTGCACAAGTTTAGTATCTTGACATGGGCACATAATGCAAGTACGATATGGATGTCATGGGGTTATTTACCCCCATATTCCAGATCGAAGGGGGTGAATATGTGTTTTGAGCAGTTCTTATCTTTGCAATGGTATAACAGGCATCGGTTGGGACTTTACTTCACACCATTGATGTTTTTGAGTTAAAATGGCCGTTTTTAGTTAATTACCCCAAAAAAGGGGTAAATATTCATAACTTTTGATTGACTTGGATGATTTTCTTCAAATTTTGCACACGTTTAGTATCTTGACATGGGGACATAATTCAAGTACGATATGGATGTCATGGGGTTATTTACCCCCATATTCCAGATCGAAGGGGGTGAATATGTGTTTTGAGCAGTTCTTATCTTTGCAATGGTATAACAGGCATCGGTTGGGACTTTACTTCACACCATTGATGTTTTTGAGTTAAAATGGCCGTTTTTAGTTAATTACCCCAAAAAAGGGGTAAATATTCATAACTTTTGATTGACTTGGATGATTTTCTTCAAATTTTGCACAGGTTTAGTATCTTGACATGGGGACATAATTCAAGTTTGACTTTGATGTCACCGGGTAATTTATCCTGAAAATCAATGCCAAAAGGGATGAACAAGTATTTTGAGCAGTTTTTGTGTTTTCAATGGTATATTTGGTTACGTGTTTCCATTGATTTTTCGTATGAATTGTTCAATCTTTTGCCTGCAAGCCCACGTATTCCATGTCGATTTATATCCTACCTTTTCAAAGGTTGACTGCTAGTTATTATTATTATTGTTTGGCCATTTTTATCCAGTCAGTTTTTGTCATAGAGACTTGAAATTTTGTACATAGGTAGTCCTTGGTAAGTACTTTAATTTTTTGTGAAAATGGTTGACCTTGACCTTGAACTCAAGGTCACAGGTCATCTCAAAGTCAAATTTTTCAAAATTTCAAAGTGGATTATCTCTTTTAATATCATTGTTAGAATATTAAGACTTGGTAATCTTTATATGAACATGTGTTGCTACATTTTTGGCCTATATCGTTTATTGGGAGATGAGGGTAAAGGGGTATTTACCCCCTTCTGACAAAAACCAGTTGCTCATGTTTTCAGAGAAAACTATAATGGCTTGAGGCTCAGTTTTTGCTGTAATTGATAGCCTGACTACTCATCCATGGTAAGACACCTTTTATATTTTGATCAAACAAGGGGTTTTTGAGTTATGGGACTTTCAAAAATGGGTGTTTTGTCCAAAAAGTGAAAACATTTTTTAACTTTGGTTTGAATGGAGGGAATTTCATGAAACTTGGTGTGTATATAGTATTCATGAATTACAGTCACATTATGGAATAAAAATGACGTTTTGGGGAAATTACCCCAAAAGGGGTAATTGACTCTAACTTGTGATTAACATGGGCGAATTTCTCCAAATTTTGCAGAAGTCCAGTATATTGACATGGGGACATAATGCAAGTATGATTTTGATGTCAAGGGGTAATTTACCCCCTTATTCTGGATCGAAAGGGGTGAATATGTGTTTTGACCAGTTATTGTGTATTGAATGATACAATAGGCATCGTTTGAGACTTTCCTTCGTGCTGTGGATGTTCCTGGATAAAAATTGTCGTTTTTAGGTAATTACCCCAAAAAGGGGTAAAAAGTCATAACTTTTGATTGACTTGGACGATTTTCTCCAAATTTTGCACATGTTTAGTATCTTGACATGTGGACATAATGCAAGTACGATTTTGATGTCATGGGGTAATTTACCCCATATTCAAGATCGAAAGGGGTGAATATGTGTTTTGAGCAGTTCTTATCTTTGCAATGGTATAATAGGCATCGGTTGGGACTTTACTTCACAATACAGATGTCCTTAGGTGAAAATTGTCATTTTAAGGTAATTACCCCCAAAAAGGGGTAAATATTCATAACTTTTGACTGGCTTGGACGATTTCCTTCAAATTTTGCACAAGTTTAGTATCTTGACATGGGCACATAATGCAAGTATGATTTTGATGTCATGGGTTAATTTACCCCATATTCTGGATTGAAAGGGCGAATATGTGTTTTGAGCAGTTCTTATCTTTGCAATGGTATAATAGGCATCGGTTGGGACTTTACTTCACACCATTTTTGTTTTTGGGTTAAAATTGCCGTTTTTAGATAATTACCCCAAGAAGAGGTAAATATTCATAACTTTTGATTGACTTGGACGATTTTCTTCAAATTTTGCACAGGTTTAGTATCTTGACATGGGGACATAACGCAAGTACGATATGGATGTCATGGGGTTCTTTACCCCCATATTCCAGATCGAAGGGGGTGAATATGTGTTTTGAGCAGTTCTTATCTTTGCAATGGTACAACAGGCATCGGTTGGGACTTTACTTCACAACATTGATGTTTTTGGGTTAAAATTGCCGTTTTTAGGTGTTTACCCCAAAAAAGGGGTAAATATTCATAACTTTAGATTGACTTGGACGATTTTCTTCAAATTTTGCACAGGTTTAGTATCTTGACATGGGGACATAATTCAAGTTTGACTTTGATGTCATGGGGTATTTTCCCTCAAAATCAATGCCAAAAGGGATGAACAAGTATTTTGAGCAGTTTTTGTGTTTTCAATGGTATATTTGGTTATGTGTTTCCATTGATTTTTCGTATGAATTGTTCAATCTTTTGCCTGCAAGCCCACGTATTCCATGTCGATTTATTCTCTACCTTTTCAAAGGTTGACTGCTAGTTATTATTATTATTTTTTTCTTGGCCAGTAGGTTTTTGTGCTAGAGACTTGAAACTTGGTACATATATAGTCCATGGTTAGTACTTCATTTTGGGAGAAGATGGTTGACCTTGACCTTGAACTCAAGGTCACAGGTCATCTCAAAGTCGAAAATTGGAAAACTTAAAAGTGGAATAACTTTTTTAATATTACAAGAATCAATTTGAAACTTTGGAATATATATATAAACATGTATCCCAACATTTGTGAATCATAATTTTTTCTGTACAATGAGGGTAAGGGGGTAATTACCCCAATTTGACTAAAACAGGTTTGCACAGGTTTCCAGAAAAACTAAGCAAGCTAGAAACTCAGTTCTTTCACTGATAGGTAGCCTGACTAACCATTCAAGGTAAGTGATATTTTATATTTTGATTATGTGAAGGGGTAACTATGTAATGGGGTGTTGAAAATAGGGTGTTTTGCCCCAAGAGTGAAAACATTGTAAAACTTTGGTTTTAATGAAAGGATTTCAATGATAGTCTGGTAATATATTAATGGTTTCTGTATTATGTAATCCTTGTTGCCCGAAGCTTGGTAATTACCCCCAAAAAGGGGTAAATGTCTATAACTTGTGATTGACCTGGACGATTTTCTTCAAATTTTGCACACGTTTGGGAATTTGACTCAGGCACATATTAAACGAATAAATTTAACAGTATTGCCAACATAGGGTATTTACCCTCGTAATCAATGCCAAAAGGGGTGAATATATATTTTGAGGAGTTATGTTGTTCAAAATGGAATATCAGCTGTATGTTTGGTCTACGGGTATCCGGTTGGATTTTACTGGATGAAAAGTTTCTGTTTTGGGTAATTACCCCCAAAAGGGGTAAATGTCTATAACTTGTGATTGACATGGACGATTTACTTCAAATTTTGCACACGTTTGGGATATTGACTCAGGCACATATTAAACAAATAATTTTAACAGTATTGCCAACATAGGGTATTTACCCTCGTAATCAATGCCAAAAGGGGTGAATATATATTTTGAGGAGTTATGTTGTTCAAAATGGAATATCAGCTGTATGTTTGGTCTACTGCTATCCGGTTGGATTTTACTGGATGAAAACTTTCTGTTTTGGGTAATTACCCCAAAAGGGGTAAATGACTATAACTTGTGATTGACATGGACGATTTACTTCAAATTTTGCACACGTTTGTGACATTGACTCAGACACATGCTAAAAGGAAAAAATTCACAGAATAGGGTGATTTACCCTCGTAATCAAGTTCTAAGGGGGTAAATACATATTTTGAAGAACTTGGTTGTTTAAAATGGAATATTAGTTGCACGTTTGGTCTAGGTTATTCGTATGGATGTTACGGGATGAAAAGTTTCGGTTTTTAATAATTACCCCCAAAAGGGGTAAATGACTATAACTTGTGACTGACATGGACGATTTACTTCAAATTTTGCACACGTATGGGATATTGACTCAGGCACATGTTGAAAGAGAAAATGTTACAATATAGGATAATTTACCCTCGTAATCAAGGTCAAAGGGGGGTAAATACGTACTTTGAGGAATTTGGTTGTTTAAAATGGAATGTCAAGTTTATGTTGGATCTAGGCTTGTACTTAATGGATGTTACTGGATGAACAGTTTCGGTTTTAGGTAGTAACCCCCAAAAGGGGTAAATGGCTATATCTTGTGATTGACATGGACAATTTTCTTCAAATTTTGCATGGGCTAAGTGTGTCTACTTTACGACATAATATAAGTAGAAACTTCAGCTTACAGGGTCTCTACCATAATAGTCCGACATAGTCTCATATAATTTGTTTTACTCATATATTTGAGGTCGAATCATTGCCTAACCTTTTTAAAGGTTGAATACTAGTTAAGAATATTACACATATATAGATTTTGTGAGAGTGAAACTATAACTTCTAATTAGTTCAGTACATTTAGTTATTCATGTGCAATACCTTTCAGATGTCGCAGACTTCACCCCCTTCTTGCAACTGCCTTTCAAGTGCTACATTTCCGGTCTTTCCTGAAGTCTGCCTCTCTTCCTGACTCGTTTTGGGACATGATTGACAACATGGCAGCAAACCCAACCAAGGAAAGTGTAGTAAGCTATGCAAACTTCACAGGAATTCCGTGAACTGAATAGACAGTATGAGTCCTATGTTAAACTGACAATGGAAGGCAAACATGGTGCCACAGCAAAATATTGGATGCTTTATGTCAAATTGGTTCAAGTATTCCTACATTTCAGCCGAGCCTGTCGAACAAATGATTTGTCCCTCTTTGTCTACTCACTACGAGAAATGTGCTCTATGTTTTTCGCTACTCATAGGCCTAATTACGCACGCTGGATGGTCCGATACTATATGAATCTTTTAAACATTGATCAGTTCCCCGGCGCTAGAGAGGCTTTAGAAAATGGAGCTCTCAGCATCAGAAGGACACCAAAGTCATTCTCTAGGACAGACGTGGATCTGACGCTAGAGCAGACAGTGAACGCAGATGCCGCCTCCAAACTCACCGGAATTACAGCCTTTCGACAGTCATTCGCAGCCAGACAACGTTGGATGATGACAAGAACAGTGAGAAGCAGTGTAGTCAAAGATATAATGGAAATTGCAGGACTCAAACCATCAGCAGATGCATCGAAGGGAACATCGGCACATCGAGTTAAGAGGGATAACAATGACATGAATAACATCATTGAGAGCATCAATTCTCGAATGAACCCCTTCGAAGAAGATGATGAGCATGCATCTGTTGATGGTTTGTACAACCTCACCACGGGTAAGAGAGTGAATGACAGCATCCGAGACGATCTACTTAACTGTCAAGCAAAAGGCGAGGAGCGATGTGAAAAATTCACAACTGAGTGCCTCGAAAATCCCCAAAGATTTGAAAAACCGATTCCTCGAAAGAAGATACTGAACTTTGCTTCAGCCAACCAATCCCAAATTATCAAAATCAAGGATCAAAAGAGTGAACAGATGAAATGCACTCGCGACATGTTTGGAAGGTTGCTGTACCTACACTCTAAGGAGAACATGGATTTGCAGCAAGTATTCTCATATCCCTCACGCCAGTGCCCTTGGCTCTTGGCAATCCTGATGGCAGTATGAACAAGACTGACAAATCAAAACTAAGAAATTTGTTAGCAAGCAAAGCTCCAAGCGAAAGTCCACCTCATGTAGATATCACAATTGTTGATGGAGGATTTCTTCTTCATTCCCTTCTACCTGTGCCGTCCACCTATGGTGAATTATATAGGGGTGACCGGGGCTGGTTGTCACAGGGGCAGGTTGTCACAGTGTGTAAAACTTAAACATGCTACTATTTCCATATAAAGCATGCAGGAGCACTGCCATTCTATATGGATGGCAAAAGGGGAGTGACTCAAACCTATCTGGTGAATATATACCTATATCATTTGAAATCTTGATGTCCTATTGGGACATTTTTTTAATTTCAGAATTCGGGGCAGGTTGTCACATTTTCGGGGCAGGTTGTCACACTCTCGGGGCAGGTTGTCAACCTTTTGGTTAAGAGCTCGGATGCAGGAAGTGGAAGTCTGTAGGGCAGATCTTGACCAAGAAAAGTTATTTTGGACATATGAGGAATCCTTTACTTGCCCAATGAAGACCCTAACAAACATACTGCTGTGTACAAGGGTGCTGCAAATGAAGACTTACCATTCAGCAGGAAAGCATTCTGATCTGGAGTAGGATTTTTACGATTTTTTTGAAAATTTTACATATAAATTTGAAATCCATTTATTTAAACACAATGCAATATCTGCATACATCTTCAGTCATCAATAGCATGTATAAAGCACAAATTTATATTTGTGTTAGTTTTTTGGTTTAAAAGCCTGGTCCTAATAGGTAACAACCAGCTCCAAAAAGTGTGACAACCTGCCCCGCCTTTTTGTGACAACCTGCCCCGATTGATGAAAATTCCAAAAACAGGTGACCAAGGTCATTGTTATCAAAATTTTCACTATTTGTTCTAATGATGATTTAAAGAAATGTTTATATGGTAAGTGTATTAACTGTACCTTTTTCAACAACTATTTGATAAAGAATAGCATTGCATGCAAGTTGAAGGTAAAAAATTACTTTTTGTGACAGGAAATTCGTAACAGACCGTGTGCCTACCAGACTCCCTTCCAGGGGTCAAGATTTTTCAAAAAGACTCCAGTGGGTTATAAAAGCAATAAACAATGATTGGTTGAGCTGTGTGACTCCATAGTTCAGTGCAATAAAAAGTGTGACAACCTGCCCCTGTGACAACCAGCCCGGTCTCCCCTATATATATATAAAGTTTTATTAGACATCTGAATATCAAGAAGATACATGTGTCCGCAAAAAATAGGAAAACATACAATAATAAAAGAAATCAAAAACTATTCTACATCTATAAGAAATTTACACAATGAAAGTCAAATCTTAGGTAGTTTACAATAATGGTCCCAGTTCATCGAGTTAAAAATGCAAATATATCAATTTTAAATTAAAAATGCAAATATATCAAAAGTGTCCAATGTCATTCAAATACAAGTCATGTCCATGTCACAAGAAGATGTCTCAAGGAGTTGTTCAGGCAAGCATGAACAGCGGCAACCGCTCGATTACGTCCATGCTATAGGCTGAGTATAGCGCCAGTCAGTCAGCTCAGGCAAACATTGCTGAGTCAATAATCGCAGTTATCACACAATAATTTCACAAAATGCCACAAGACAATTGTTGGCTTGGCGGACAGAGAGGCTTTCAGCTACAAAGTACTATTTTTATTTATCATAATTATTCCCGAGATACTCTTGTTACTTCATTACTTTATTTAGGTAGGTCCCTAAGGCTTGTATGATTTCGGGCCTTTTGTCTGAAAGAATTGATATGAATTGCTGGGTTTTATCAAGATTATTATAGTTAGGGATCAGACTGCTAACTTTATGTGAAAGCTCATGCCTAGGGACAGCGTTATTATAGCAAGTTAGGAGGCAATGGATTTCATCCTCTACTTCACCTGTGTCCCATTTATCACATTTTCTTTCCTCTATTGGGGTTTTTGGAATATCATGTCTGCCTGTTTCTATTCTCAGATTATGAGAGCTTACTCTAAATCTTGCTATATTGCAGTATGTTTTCTTAGAGAGATTTAGAATTATATATATATATATATATAAACTTTTATTGACATCCTTATATCATAACAGATACATGTGTCATCAATGAAAATACAATGATCATCAAATAGAAATACAATGAAAAACAAACTACAATGCTAAGTCTATTCTAAATGCTAATTATTGTAATTTAACAGGAAGAATTAGAAAAAAAAACTATAGTTGATTAACAACGGATTACACAATATCGTAGTATATCAATATCATGAAATGCTTAACATCAATTTTGTTATGTGATATTTTACAAATTTATAGCATATAAATATTTTACAGGCTGGTCCCAGTCACATTTTGCTATAGATGTAATAGTGTAATACTTGAAATGATATATATATATGCTACTTGAAATAAAAAATAAAATAACAGCCATTGAGATTAGTATAACAAGCAACATTGTCATCAGCATAACAGTTTCTTTTCCAGAGCTGTGTACACAGACTCTGTGCAGGAAGAACAGGTGTGTCTTTTGATTAATAGTCACGATTGGCACTGAGGCATAGCATACAAATTTGCAAATGTCAATATTTGGAGGTTTTCACTGTTCATGTCGTCATATAGCAATGGCTTCTGGCATGCACTAGCGGTAACCGCTCAATGTACATGCATGAAGTCCTGACAAGTGCAGAGAAACATTTACAGTTTTAGCAATCATCAATTGAGCAGAACGCTTATCAGCTCAACAGATAGGGTGGCTCCTATTTCTAGCCTAAGGATTTTTATTGTTTATTCATTTGCTTTATTCTTTATTTTCTATTATCCCATAATTTTGTTTAGGTAGGAACCTAGGGCTTGTATTATTTCAGGTCTTTTATCTGACATAATCAGTTTAAATTTTTGGGTTTGATCGAGATTATTAAAGTTAGGTATTAGTCTCATCACTTTGTACAAGAGCTCTGTTCTTGGGGCAGTATTATAATTGCATATTAAGAGGCTGTGCAGTTCATCTTCTATATCACCTGTGTCACATTTGTCACATTTTCTCAGTTCTACAGGAGTTTTAGGTATATTATGTCTGCCTGTTTCAATTTTTAGGTTATGGGAGCTTACTCTAAATCTAGCTATGTTGGTGTATGTTTTTTTAGAGAGATTAAGATTTAGATAGGGTTCTAGACAGTAGCTATTCTTAAACAGTTTATATGTGCGAAGTTTTGGAAATTTATCCAATCATTTATTTTACTGAGAATTTGAGTTTGTTCTTTAGTATACAGTTGGAATTTTACTTCCTTTATTAAAGAGTCAGGTTCAACGGATGCCCAATTTGTAATGTCAGCATCACTCATTACTTTTCCTATTTTGCTATACCAGTTTTCTTGACCGGCATTGTGAAGCTTTTCCTGTATAGATAGGCATTTGTTTAGAATATCATAACTTGGGATACTTCTAACTCTGGCCCAGTAGTTTACAGTTGCTAATTTCTGTCTTAATATTAGAGGGAATCTACCTGTCTCTGCATACACGGCAGGCGTTGGTGTTATAAAGAAAGATTTTGGAAGTCCTATGTTCCATGTCCGGAGATGTCCACCTTGTCTGTGACTCACATGTGACACCGTCCATCAAAGACATGGAAAAACAATGCCGTGGAGTTTCCAACTTGCAGTATGTCATATCAGGTAGACATCAAGTTAGGCCACCACAGTGGCAATCAGCACTGAGATCCCCATCATTTGTGTCGTCACTATTGGATTTTATGGTGAATGATTGGAATGATGACCTCTACGTGAACTTGATTGGAACCATAACATATATTTTGATGTGAATAGTACAACTTACCTTTATGAAGTTAACGAGGGAAAGGTATGTCGTTCAGAACAGCCAGCTTTCAAGAATCACCATCATGAGGCTGATACAAAGGTCATCTTTCACTTGCGCAAGGTTGCTTTTGCCACGTCAATAGTAAGCATCAGGGCAGATGACACCGATATTTTCATCATGCTGCTATATCATGTATCAAAAGTGCAAGGACAACACTCTGTCTGGATGGAATTTGGGCATGGTGGAAACAGACGACACATCAATATCTCGGTATTGGCACAAACACTCAACTCTGACACCACATCAGCACTGCCAGGGCTCCATGCAATAACAGGTACTGATTATACCGCATCCTTCATGAACAAGGGCAAATTGAAACCATTTGAATTGATGTCAAAATATGACAAATTCAAGAAGGCACTTTCCCGACTTGGAGAAAAAGAGAAAGAATCACCCATTCCTGGAATAGAAGAATTTGTTTGCACTCTCTATGGCTGCCCTCAACTGACGTCTGTGAATGATGCACGCTTCCAAATATTCGAGAAGACTTATCATGCTTGTGCTCCAAAAGATGCCTCTCAGCCACTGGCAAAGATAAAGGGAACCAATCCATGCAACATGCCCACGTGTCATAAAGTTCTTATGCAAAAGATAAGACGGGCCAACTATGTAGCCGGAATGTGGAGAAGAGCTCATCTGGCACAACCAAATAAGTCAAACATGGATGGAAGCTTACTGATGACCTCTATGAAGTAGAATGGTTTCGCGGCCCACAGTGTCCTGACTCTGTCACCACAATTCCAAATGGATGCGCTGATGATGATGACAATGATGATGATGAACAGGAAAGTCTGTACGGATCAGATGAGTCTGAATCAGAAGCTGAAGATTAGACTATGTTAAATGCGCATTTCATTGAATGACATGATCACCTGCAGACTATGCCACAGACTAACTGATTATGCAGTACAATGCCACAATGCAACAGACTGGTTGACTTTTATAACTTGTATGTTGCCTTATAGCCAAAAATCAGTGTTCTATATGTCACTACAGAGAATTGACCAGTCCTGCCTCTCTAAGACAGCAGGACGTGTTCAGAATTGATGACAACGTGCCTTGCATGTTACCTTATTTGTAAGCATGACTTTTCTTGCTAAAGATTCCTACTGTAATTATGTACATATTTACTTTCGCACATTCAATGCATGTTCGTTGTGTTACCTGTTTTCTAAAATATATTATTGTAACACAAAGTTTGGGAGTGCAAATATAATGTATTTATACTTTCGATGCTACATTGTATACATGGCTACATTGTCGACAATGCCACATTGCATTTGAAATTTATAGCATTTATCTATCTTAAAATAGTATATTCCATTTAAAAATGCTATTTCTGCACAGCATGTGACTTTCATACACCACATTCATCAGTTATCTACAGCTCAGGGATATGGCAGTTACAATTATAGCTTGGTTATCATATTGGAGAAGTTATTAGTGCTAGTTACCATGGCAACCAGGTTGTCATAACAATATGAAATTTAGTTCTAATTGCTCAACAATTGAAATACATTTTTTTGAATCATTTTACTGTGGACAGTTTGGCTTAAAAGCTGGAAAATGGCTATTTTTTACATTTTTGTCTGTGGTTGCCATGGAAATGCATTTTTCAAATCTATACACAGCCAAAAGACCTTTAAAGTCTGTATTGTATCTTATCTATGAGATGATGTCATCATTTGTTTGAATAGCAGAGAGTGATTTTGTTAAAATTGGAAATTAAGTTGACGGAAACATCAAAATAACATGGTCATAAATTGCCTTATTCTGGGCCTGACATCTTGTTATTTAGGCATTCATAACTTTATGACTTTTCAAGCTAACCAGCTAAATCTTACCACAAATTTTCGCAGACCCCTCGAGAACACTTGGTGAGAGTTGCAGTGCCCAGGGTATATATCTGCTGGTACTACACAAACTTTCATAAACTGAAGTAGACAAACAGTATTCGTAATTTTTTCACATTTGTCCGCCATCTTGGATTTAAGCAAATTAGCATGTGAATTTGCATATTTTCGAAAATATTATATTCTGTTGATAAAGACTAACTCCAGAGAGATGTCAGCGTTAGTAATTTTGATGAAGTTTGTATAAACTGTGTGTAGTTTACATCTAAATTTTGTGATATCCAAATTTTATGGCATTTTTGCTTAAAAGTGAAAATTGACGTTGCCATAGTTTTGGCAAATTTGCAAAAAATTGTCCGCAAATTTTTTAAAAAAAGTTACATTGCTGAAAAGTAGAGAAAATTTGCTATTATACCAAATAAGAAACTCTGATGAGAATCAAAAGTCAAATAAAAGTGCTCTGGCTCTTGGACTATTGTACTGGGTTCCTGATTTCTCCTGGTTGCTCCTGGTTGCTCCTGGTTGCTCAATTTGCTCCTTGTTGCTCCCCTTGCTCCTTGTTTCTCCCATTGCTCCTGGTTGCTCCTCTTGCTCCTGGTATCTCTCTTTGCTCCTGGTTGCTCCCCTTGCTCCTGGTTTCTCCCTTTGCTCCTGGTTTCTCCTTGTTGCTCCTGGTTGATCCCTTTGCTCCCGTTGCTCCTGCTTGCTCCCTTTGGTCCCCTTGCTCCTGGTTGCTCCTGGTTGCTCCTGGTTGCTCCTGGTTGCTCCTGGTTGCTCCCTTTGCTCCTGGTTGCTCCCTTTGCTCCTGGCTACTCCCATTGCTCCGGGTTGCTCCCATTGCTCCTGGTTGCTCCTCTTGCTCCTGGTTGCTCCTCTTGCTCCTGGTTGCTCCCTTTGCTCCCCTTGCTCCTGGTTGCTCCTGGTTGCTCCCTTTGCTCCTGGTTTCTCTTTGTTGCTCCTGGTTACTCCCTTTGCTCCTGGTTGCTCCTGGTTGCTCCTGGTTGCTCCTGGTTGCTCCTGGTTGCTCCTGGTTGCTCCTCTTGCTTCTTGTTGCTCCCTTTGCTCCTGGTTGCTCATCTTGCTCCTGGTTGCTCCCATTGCTCCTAGCTGCTCCCATTGCTCCTGGTTGCTCCCTTTGCTCCTGGCTGCTCCCATTGCTCCAGGTTGCACCCATTGCTAGTGGTCGCTCCCATTGCTCCAGGTTGCTCCTCTTTCTCCTGGTTCTTCTCTCGCTCTTGGTTGCTCCTCTTGCCCCTGGTTCTTCTCTTGCGCCTGGTTCTTCTCTTGCTCCTGGTTGCTCCTCTTGCTCCTGGTTGCTCCTCTTGCTCCTGGTTGCTCCTAGTTCTTTTCGTGCTCCTGGTTGCTCCTCTTGCTCCTGGATCTTCTCTTGCTCCTGGTTCTTATCTTGCTCCTGGTTGCTCTTCTTGCTCCTGGTGGCTCCTCTTGCTCCTGGTTCTTCTCTTGCTCCTGGTTCTTCTCTTGCTCCTTGTTGCTCTTCTTGCTCCTGGTGGCTCCTCTTGCTCCTGGTTGCTCCTCTTGCTCCTGGTTGCTCCTCTTGCTCCTGGTTGCTCCTAGTTCTTTTCGTGCTCCTGGTTGCTCCTCTTGCTCCTGGATCTTCTCTAGCTCCTGGTTCTTATCTTGCTCCTGGTTGCTCTTCTTGCTCCTGGTGGCTCCTCTTGCCCCTGGTTCTTCTCTTGCTCCTGGTTCTTCTCTCGCTCCAGGTTGCTCCTCTTGCTCCTAGTTCTTCTCATGCTCCTGGTTGCTCTTCTTGCTCCTGGTTGCTCCTCTCGCTCCCATTGCTCCTGGTTGCTCCCTTTGCTCCCCTTGCTCCTGGTTGCTCCTCTTGCTCCTGGTTGCTCTTCTTGCTTCTTGTTGCTCCCTTTGCTCCTGGTTGCTCCCCTTGCTCCTGGTTGGTCCTCTTGCTCCTGGTTGCTCCCTTTGCTCCTGGTAGCCCCCATTGCTCCTGGTTGCTCCTCTTGCTCCTGGTTGCTCCTTTGCTCTTGGTTCTTCTCTTGCTCCTGTTTCTTCTCTTGCTCCTGGTTGCTCCTGGTTGCTCCTGGTTGTTCCTGGTTGCTCCTGGTTGCTCCTGGTTGCTCCTTGTTCTTTCGTGCTCCTCGTTGCTCCTCTTGCTCCTGGCTCTTCTCGTGCTCCTGGCTCTTCTCGTGCTCCTGGTTCTTCTCTTGCTCCTTGTTGCCCCCCTTGCTCCTGGTTGCTCCCCTTGCTCCTGGTTGCTCTTCTTGCTCCTTGTTGCTCCCCTTGCTCCTGGTTGCTCCTCTCGCTCCTGGTTGCTCCTCTTGCTCCTAGTTCTTCAGTTGCTCCTGGTTGCTTCTGTTGCTTTTGGTTGCTCCCTTTGCTCCTGGTTCTTCTCTTGCTCCTTGTTGCTCCCCTTGCTCCTGGTTGCTCTTCTTGCTACTGGTTGCTCCTTTGCTCTGAGTTCTTCTCTCGCCCCTGGTTCTTCTCTTGCGCCTTGTTCTTCTCTTGCTCCTGGTTGCTCCTCTTGCTCCTGGTTGCTCCTAGTTCTTTTCGTGCTCCTGGTTGCTCCTCTTGCTCCTGGATCTTCTCTTGCTCCTGGTTCTTATCTTGCTCCTGGTTGCTCTTCTTGCTCCTGGTGGCTCCTTTTGCTCCTGGTTCTTCTTTTGCTCCTGGTTCTTCTCTTGCTCCTTGTTGCTCCCCTTGCTCCTGGTTGCTCCTCTCGCTCCTGGTTGCTCCTCTTGCTCCTAGTTCTTCTCATGCTCCTGGTTGCTCTTCTTGCTCCTGGTTGCTCATCTCGCTCCCATTGCTCCTGGTTGCTCCCTTTGCTCCCCTTGCTCCTGGTTGCTCCTCTTGCTCCTGGTTGCTCTTCTTGCTTCTTGTTGCTGCCTTTGCTCCTGGTTGCTCCCCTTGCTCCTGGTTGGTCCTCTTGCTCCTGGTTGCTCCTTTGCTCCTGGTAGCCCCCATTGCTCCTGGTTGCTCCTCTTGCTCCTGGTTGCTCCTTTGCTCTTGGTTCTTCTCTTGCTCCTGTTTCTTCTCTTGCTCCTGGTTGCTCCTGGTTGCTCCTGGTTGTTCCTGGTTGCTCCTGGTTGCTCCTGGTTGCTCCTAGTTCTTTCGTGCTCCTGGTTGCTCCTCTTGCTCCTGGCTCTTCTCGTGCTCCTGGTTCTTCTCTTGCTCCTTGTTGCCCCCTTGCTCCTGGTTGCTCCCCTTGCTCCTGGTTGCTCTTCTTGCTCCTTGTTGCTCCCCTTGCTCCTGGTTGCTCCTCTCGCTCCTGGTTGCTCCTCTTGCTCCTAGTTCTTCTCTTGCTCCAGGTTGCTTTTGTAGCTTTTGGTTGCTCCTCTTGCTCCCAGTTCTTCTCTTGCTCCTGGTTGCTCCTCTTGCTTCTGCTTTCTCCCCTTACTCCTGGGTGCACTTTGTTGCTCCTGGTTGCGCTCCTTGTGCATGAATGCTTCCCTTGCTCTTGGTTGCTTCCCTATTTTGTTCTAGGTTGCACCTTGCTCCGTTTTGCTTCTTTTGATTCTGGTTAATCGCCACTTTCTCCTGGTTGCTCTCTGTTGCTCCTGGTTGCACAAAAAAACGTTTTTCCTAAACTGCTCCAACTTGACATTTCAGACATTATAGACTAAATATGGCTGTTTATGTATGGGACTTTCGTATCACATTTTTGTTGATAGAAAAACATTAAGGGAGAAACTACTGGTACTGCCTTCTAGGGCCCTGCACGGGACGGGAACGGGACTGAACTTGACAAAATTTGGTTGGAGTGTGTTGAAATTCGGAAAATTTTATCATGGTAATGCCTAGAACGGGACGGGAGCGGGAGCAGATTTGGAAAGAACGGGCGGGAGTGAGACAAAAATCTAGTCCCGTGCAGGGCCCTACTGCCTTCTGATACAAGCATAGTAAGCAATGCTAAGCAGCCAATGTTGCATGGAACTAGTAAAAAATCTGGAGGGAAACCAGAAGCAAGAGGAGCAACCAGGAGCAAGAGAAAGTCCAGTCTGGTCGAGATGCGGAAACATTGTTGTCATGGAAAAAATGCTGGCTTAAATTAGTGAAATGTTTCATTCAACTCCTTGGGAGAAAAGTTGGAATATAGAGTGAGCAAAAACTCATAAACAAGTGCTTGGTCAAAGAGGTCTCAACTTTGCAGATGCACTGCAGAAAGCTGCAAGAAACAACCAAAATACAGAATTCCTGCAGAATTCTGCAGTTTCGCATTCTGCAGGAACTTTCAAAATTTCTGCAGAACTGCTGCTGCAGAACTGCTGAATTCTGCCGTTTTTTTACGAAATGCATAATTACTGCAGAATTCCTTGCACTTGCAGAAGTCTGCAGATGCAGGAAAAAATATAAGAACATACTGGAAAAATCTGATTATGAGTATGGTGCCATTAGTGGTATTGTAAGCCACTTTGGTCAACAATGGAACAACATGTTGGCTTGAGACTGAAATTCTTTAATATCATTACAACAAGATATTTTTTAGCGTTTCAGTAATGTTTTATTTTTTTGCTACTTATATTATGTCATTGAAATTTACAATTGGTAAATTATACAAAATGCACAAGTAAAACAAATACAACAATGGCCCTATTAGTGGTGATGTCACATAAAATAGATTCCATTACACTCTCAGATACAAAAAATATTCCACTGTCTTTCAGAGATTCAAAATTTCAGCAGTCGTTGTTTTTAATTGGAATGCTTCATCTCCCAATTTAATTATGTTTTAAGGCGAGTAGAACAGAGTATAAGTAGAAAATAATATCTTTAAATTTCATTTAAAGTGACAAAATGTTGTCAAACACAGTTTTATAAATGCATCACAGACTGAATGATTTGTTCACATCATCATTTTACATAATATGGCGTCAAGACAAATATAAACACATACAGCAGCATAAATCAAGTGCCAACTGTCAAAATAAGATTCTTAATGTTAATTAGCAATAAATATAATGCTCATCGTGAATACTTCATATTTTTCTTTTTGTTCAGGATAATAAAAATAATAACTAATAATGAGAATGAACACGCTAATCATTAATTGTATACTACTTTCAATAGCAATAAGTTAATGGTTAGTCATAGATGGAGATATTATATGGTTTTACTCCCAGAATAAGCATTATTTATAAAATATTGGAGTAATTCTCAATAACCTGAATTAGACAAAAGTAGAACTACCGGTTTTAAAAAATTACACATTTTTAAAAGTTACATGTACCAAATTTTTCACAATGTTAAATGCCGTTGTTTGTTGAATGTTTTTTTTTTTACAAAGAATGCAAAAAGCATTAAAATACAATCTTGCCCATATTAATATTTTTGTTATTACAAAATAATGAAAAAACAATACTTCGAATATAAATATGTATGTTAAAGTTCAGGTATATAAGGAATACACAAGCAACACCAATTGAAATGATTGAGGAATTATTCACGATTGTCTTGGCGTATTTGTGGTCCCACAGATCTACAGGAAAAAGAGCAGCTAAAAAATAATACTTCAACAATTTACAAAGCATGTTCCAAATTGTATTTGATCCTCTACTCCATCAAAAGAGTCAAGTAAAATTGTTAATTAAATATATGACATAAAAAAATGGTCTTAAACATCATTTGGTCCAAGTAAGAATTAAGATTCAATGAATGTATTATGGAATAAATATTGTACAGAATTATTATTTGCATTGATATTGTACAAAATAAATTTGTTGTAAACTGGAAAGTTATTGATTGGTTCATTTGTTTCACAACATGTAAACATTTCCGAGTGGCCAACGATTAATTTAGCCCAGAAAACAGCAACTTTAAATTAAGTTTCACTACAATTTCTCACAGGCTATAAGTGAAGCCAGCTCCAGCTCATTCGTAGCTTTTATCACCAATAAGGTAACCACCACCAGGAGGCAGTCTATTAAAGGTTCAAGCTTATATGCTGCGCCAAGTGGATGAAGCCAATTCCGCTAGGCATGGACCTTATTTTGAGCATCGAAAGTCTGAGCCTGTGCAAAAACGGCCTCATCAGTGCCATTTTAATTGTCATCTTGCCATTTGCAGTTAATTTAATTAGTTGAATTGATTTTTAGTCCTCCATTATAGCTCTAATATATCTTTTTAATTGGTTCTCCTAATGTCAAGTATTATGGCACAGGCTGGCAGCAAATAGCCAAAGAGTAACCAATTGTAAGTCCAGCAATATATTATACACATAAAAGTAGGTATTCATTTATGAGAAAATATCAAGGGGCTGAGCCATTACACTAAGTAGCCACCCAGTCTCTATAGTTCTCTCTGCAGTTCTATCAAATTTAACAGCATGCAAGCAAATCAAGATGTTATGTCATCACCTATTCTACTTTTGCCACCTTATAAATTTTAGAATCAAGTTCTCTCTACTCTATCTGCAGTCCAGTATTAAGTATATACTACACATTGCACTTGGCATATTACGATAAGCAGCTATAAGCTATCAACTTGCCATTCCTCATAATATCATAACATATTCATTGCACAACAGTAAAGTAATAAAGTCTCAACTGATTGCAGATATTGTCAGTTACTCCATCCTTATACTATGCAAGAACAACTTTTATCCGATTTCATGTCTTTGCTAATTGTCATGGCAACGCAACTTAACCAACTTCTGCTTGTCGGCATCTCGTCCACTATTTCCCAACTGTTGCTTTTGTCGTCGTATGATTCAATCGTGTCATGGTACCTGCAAATTTAAGAAGAAATTGATCAAAGACCTGGAAATTGCATATATTTTCCGCTAAAAATATCCTGTGTTATGTTTGGTACTCTCGCAGTAACACCATTAACAAACGTTCGGAAAATCCCTCATATTTTGTGCAATACCTATTATGCATAACTGGCAGAATGGAAATTATGATTTCATAACATTTTAATATTGGATTTGGTTTTCATGGACATGGAATTATTCATGGTCTGGAACTACTTAACAACAGAGAATCGGAGATTTCACAAAAATTCTGTGATTTTAAAATATTGCCAAGCAGTGAGCTTGTCAGACCACAAAAAAACATTTTACAAACCTTTCTCAAAGATAAACGACCTCTTTAAATGAAAGACAAAGTTCATACTGTCACCAGAAAGCACAAATGACTATTTTCAAGTTATCTTATCTTACCTGTCCCATCCCTCCTCCCCTCCACACACGTAAATCTTGCCATCCACCACGGCTACTCCAGGTCTGTACCTCCTTTCCTTCATCGGAGCACATTGTTCCCAAGTGTGAGTTTTGGAATTGTACCTCTCGACTTTGTTCGTGTTTTCTGTCGATGCATGCCATCCGCCTGTGAAAATAAATCATGAATTGAATTTAGCAAGTAGGCCAGGTAGAATATTGAGGTACAGTGTAATTTTAATGAACCTTAGATTACATTTAGAAAATTGTCACTATTCATATGAAGGGCCATTTAAGACGTGTAAATTCCAAAGATATGTATCTGCTATTCATGTATTGCATATTTTGCCAGAAAGCCACAATTGCAGACATTATACCCTGCAATAACGTCTGTAGATAGGCTGTTGCCAGGGGATGGATGGATGGATGTTCGGGGCTTTACGTCCTGTATTTATGCACAAGGTAGGCTGATTAGGACAGGAAGAGGACACGGCAATGAGGTGAAGGATGGCTGTTGCCAGGGGAGATGACAACAGCATCAGGCAGAAAGAATTGTAATTCGATTTGATAAATAAACACTTAGCCACTAATCAAAATATTACTATACATATTACACTGTAATTTATCTCACCAATGACATAAAGAAATCCATTCAGTATACAAGCGGCCGATCCAGACCTGGCAATCAACATCCTGGCAGTTTCTGTCCAGCGGTTCTCCCGAGGGTTGTATACTTGCACCAGGTCTATGCCATCGCCGTCTTCCAACACTGCACCACCTGAACAGATATAAATCAGACAATCAGAAATTCAATTCAGTGACGAAGGTAAATGCTGTGGCCAAGTCTGAAGCTGACAGTCAGTCCTCGTAGCTTTCTGAGTTTGTATCTTTCAAGTAAATGAATGTGATTGGATAATTGTGTTTTAAATTTATGATACAAACATTGCATACAACTGGTTGTGACATCACAGCAGCACACTAGACAATTCTCAGGACAAGAAAACATCAGCTTTAAAATAGTACATTCGGGATCCTGATCTTAGTAATCAGTAGCTTACCAAAATTAACTATGTATAGAGACTGGTATGTGATGTGTGTAGGCCTACTGTATGCGTATCACTTTTGTATCATGCCTAAATTCTCAGATATCATGTCAAAAATCAGTCTGCAAAATTTTGTAATATTTTTAAAACACTCCACCTGTTACATAGAGCAGACCGTCATGAGCAACCACAGCAGGACTGGTGACGGCCATCTTCAAAGGAGCGACAAAAGACCAAGTGTTGTTCTGGGGGTTGTATCTCTCCACACTGTCCAGTCTCTCCGTACCCTCCCATCCACCCACAGCATAGATGTATCCATCCAACATGGCTAGCCCTGAAATTAAAAAGTTTTGAGTTAAGCTTTTAAGTCAATGGTGTGCTATGTGACCATAACTATCAACATGTTCAAGGATTTTTGTATTCTGAACTCATCAAGCAACGTATCGCTAATAGAATGACAAATTTATAAACTCCAAGAAGACTCTTTCTATGAATAAATATTATTCCATGCATTTTTTTTTCATAAATATTTTTGTCACATTATTTACATTCATACCATTTTATGATTTTTTATCAATACATAGCAGCGTTATGAACAATATCCATAACTAAATAAATTGGTTAACACAATTGTTAGGCCTACATGAATGTTTTATTGTTTGAATTACCAAATTGTATACATCATATATTTACCAAGTTCAGATCTGGGCATATTCATGGATGCCATCTCCTGCCATGAGTCAAAGCAAGGGTCGTAGCGCCACACACACTTGCTGGCCGAGCCATCTGGAAATTCCCCTCCTGCCATGTACAGGTGATTACTCCCTGAAATAATGAAATATGAAGCATACATTAGCTAAAATGTCTTTCACAGTAAAAAGTGGACATAATTGTACAGTTTTGTTGCAGTTCAAGACATAGACTTTTTTAAGACGAGGTTTTCTTTATAAATCATCAAAATTTTTCACATACATCCAAAAACACTTGTCACCTATTTCTTTCAAACTGAAAGTCTGTTTCAGTATTCAAATCACATTCACATTTCATATTAGTAACCACATTGACTTGAGAGACAAAACAAGAGATTTTTTAAAAAGGAAATTATCAATTATGTCAAGAATGCAAAGATTATTGAAAATGTCCCCCTTACCAGTCACCACCAGTCCATGTTTGCTAATTGCGAAGGGCAGACAGGCCAATGTCTTCCAGTCATGAGTGTAGGGGTTGAAGAGTTCAACGCTTCTCAATACGACTTTGTCATCCTCTCCTCCAACGGCCACGATGACCTCCTGCATTCCTGTAATACAAATAGAAAAGGGTGTTTTGGGCATCTATAATTCAGAATTGATGCCTGATCTAGAGGTTCTGCAATTTGTGATTGTTCATAGTGGGACATTGTGTGAAGGCGATATTTGAGTCATATTCCTAACTACATTTTGCACGGAGTATTTTCTGGAAAAAGCACACCTAAACATATATACCACACCCTCAAAAGAGACCACAGTTTAATTATTTAAGCTTATCTCATCCAGCGGCTTTATTACTGTGGCGTGGTCTTACAACATAGTGACCTCTGATGTTCTCGGCCTAATGTTACATATTGGCTTGACCTTTTAAATTAATATGATTTTAACACAGCTGACAATTAATCTGTTAAGTAAAAACCTGCAAGTTCAACATAGTTCACCAGCAAATGAGCCTCCTATTTCATAAAATAGATCATTTCTTACTGCTTTTGAATGAACCCTTGACGCCAATAACATGTTAAAATTGCATTCATGAGAAATATACATATGATACATTTTGAGCAGTTTGCCATCAGATTGATATCCAATCATCATTTAAAAGTCAAGGATAGTTCAGGGTAACTTCAGACTTCATTGGCTAATATATCTACAGCAAGTCAATGATCTTCATATATCTGGGAGTCCAAATTTAAGTAGTGCCACTGTATGAAATAACAATGGGCCTTCGACAATAGCTACTCACCAGACGCTTTCCTGGGTCTTGTCCGTGGTGATCTTAACTCCGCTCTTCTGTCCGTTAACAAGTGGTATGTCTTAGCTTCGTCAAGTAACTTGCTGCATTTTGGGGAATCCTTAATCACAGAATGGAGAGCAACACAGTCAAATAGGAAGTAGGGACTGAGCAGAGGGAGTCGAACGTGCTCTAAAATGGCGTGGAATTCTGAACCTCTTTGTTCACAGTCATTGTCGAGCCATTTTATCACAGCATTAAAGACAATCTCCTCATTCTCAACAGTCAAATAATCGTCTCTAATGAACTCTATCAATTTGGCTTGATTTAGCTTGAGTATTTCCTCCTGGCGACATACTTCAGGGAAGTATTGTAAAGTGAAAGTCTTGGCTTTCTCTTGCAAGTCTGTGCAAGCATGGACCTCCGCAAAACAGTGGATTCCAATGCAATTTGTTTCGTCCATGTTACGCTCCATGAAACAGCAACATGCATCCCGAACAGGCAAGATCTCCAGCAAATTGGCAGCGGACAAAAGACTCTGGACGTTACTCTTGGTTATCAATACTTCCGACGTGTATGCATAGTCTATCAACTTCTTGATCATCGGTGCTTCTACTCCGTTTATGACGATTTTGCTCTGTTTGCTTTCTGCCATGTCCGTTGCAAACATGGCCTTGAAATATGGACTGAACGAGGCCAGTACGATTCTATGGCATGGAAACTCTTGTTCATCGACGCAAATTGACACATCGCAAAAAGACCCCTCTTCTCGCAAGTTCCTCAAGCCGTGGAGAACTTGGGAAGAATGAGAGGACTCCACGAAGTTATATTCGTCGAGGGGTTGGTCGTCACTTCCAGAATCCACAGACTCATCGCTGCTGTGGTGCTGCATACCTTCGTGGTTGGCAGGCAAGTCCTCTGTACTGCCTAGATCCGCCATGGCGTTATCCCAGTCGTCATCAACCTCAATAGGATCCTATACCATTTCTGACAGTAGAACTACGGCAGCCAATACAGCGACAATGAACTGTCAAACTCCCAGGTACCTGTAAATGTCAATGAAAAATAATTAATGAATTATTCAAGAACAGTTCAGAACTGGAAGCCCAATCAACGCTAAGAAAAGAGAACACCCATGATAATTGATTAATAATTAGTTAAAATACCTGGTAATGTGTACAAATACAGAAGTTGAAAACAGGTTTGAGCTGTCACATCTGTCAAATCAAAATATCAACACTGCAACAAGTGTCAACAATTAAAAATCCAGATCAATATCTCCCACAGACAACACCAATCTAGGCAATCTCTCCTTACCAATGCTCTAGAACTTCTAGACTCTTTGTACCATCTCTTCACATTGTGTACTTGCTTCTAGGATGTATTAAACAGCAAAATTCCTTAAGAAATTGAGCTGACATCTTCAAGACAACAAAACCACAAAATCACAGCTTCTGAAATTTTCCGTAGGAGGGAGCTTTCGGAACTTCGGCGCCATCTGTGAGAAAATGGCATTTGTAAACACATGTTTACAATATGCGTTGGTGTCGTCAAAACAACAACACGCGTTTTTGAAATCTGAGGATCTTATCTGGAAATTCTGAGAGAATTTGAGGATATCTACCTCCGACTTTTACAGTATTAACTGTGCCAAGACGCTGACGTTTTTTTTGGAATTCAACTGGTGTCGAACATTTTGTTGTGATAGTGGAGATCCGGAAAACTGTGTGTCTTTCAAATCTTCAACGTCGCCATTTTGGACCACCATTGTGAGAATAACAAATCGTCTCCTTGTGTAAAGTTAATTCAAGTATCCCTGTTTCAAGATTATCCCTGTTTCAAGATTATCCAAGTGAAGTTATCCCTATTTCAAGATTATCCAAGTGAAGTTAATTCAAGTGTGAAGTTAATTCAAGTGTGGAGTTAATTCAACATTTCAAGTGTGAAGTTATTCAAGTGTGAAGATTATCCAAGTGAAGTTAATTCAAGTGTGAAGTTAATTCAAGAGTGAAGTTAATTCAAGTGAAGTTAATTCAAGTGAAGTTAATTCAAGTGAAGTTAATTCAAGTGAAGTTAGTTCAAGTGAAGCTAGTCAAGTGAAATTAGTTCAAGTGAAGTTAGTTCAAGTGAAGTTCAAGTGAAGTTAATTCAAGTGAAGTTAATTCAAGTGAATTTCAAGTGAAGTTAATTCAAGTCGAGTCAATTCAAGTCGAGTCAATTCAAGTCTTCCAGTTTCAAGTTAATTCTGATTCAAGCAAATTCAAGTCAAGTTAGATCAAGTCATTCGACGTATTTTTTAATTGTGACCATATAAGTTAAGTATAACATTAATCTTAACTTATTGTTCTAATTCGGTTCTTAACGCCCTGTTAAAGTTAGATAACTAGTTACTTTTAGATTCACTTGTTAGTTCCTTTTGAATTTGCTTTGCAAATTATTTTGTAGTTACTTTTCAAGTTACTTTCCTGGTTATATTTCATTAAGTTATTTATCAAGTTATTTCACTTTGCTGATAAAACAATTTTCATAGGTGAAGGCTTGATACTGCTTGGGGTTACTATTTTCTCATTACAGATTGTATTAAAAGAATCTGAATTGTAAAGAAAATTATGGCAAGTGGTGATATTCCTGATACTAGTCTCTCAGTCAACCTGCAAGATCAGTACCTGACCTTAAGGAAAAGCTCAAGAAGATGTGCGCCGACGACCAAACTCCTTGAGACAGAGACGAAAAAGACAAAGGATTACACGCTGAATAGAGAAAAGGCTTTGCAGAAAAAATTGAAAGGTTGCGCTACACCAAAAATGGAACATTCTTCTCGTTCGGGCTGCCATACCATTACCTTCAGCACTGGGCTTTATGAAGTATACAAGCAGGAACTTCTACATCATTATAGCAAATGTGTTGGAGATGGAGAAAACCTTATGATTACAATTGAACATAGAAAAGACATCCAAGGGGCAGTTGTGGAAAGCAAGATTACAGTTAAAGGGATGAATGATAGAGGAAGAAAAGTCTCCAGCTTCACCGTAATGTTATACAATACAACTTCAAAAATTGTGATTAATGGGAAGAGATCAGATTTATTCTTAGAAGATCATGAGAAAATCATTGAAAAAATTCCAGAAATACAGAACATTGAAGATCTTTTTAAACAAGCCATTCTAAACGGTCAGAAGCAGAAGTCCAAGGAAAATGATAGTCAGAAGCAACAATCCAAAGTATCCGTTAACCATCTTCCAATAACTGACTCGGACATTACGGAATCTGAAGATGTCGATATTTGTCATATCTGTAAGGAGACAAATGACCGATTCTCAATAGAATGTGACATCTGTAAGAAGTGGACGCATTATTATTGCAACTCTTTAACTGCTACAGAATTCCTAGAACATTGTGCTGATGAAGAAAAGCCCTTCTCTTGCCAGTCCTGCTATACTCTAGAAACTACTCCTGGACAAAAGATGCTTCCTTCTTCAAACAGAATAGATGACGAAGATGAAACAGAATCCACACTCCAAATAATCGAGGAACCAGTTCAAGTTAGCTCCATGGGAAACACAATTCAAGATAGCACCAGTGCTAACTCTACTCATTCTAGCATCATGGAACACTCAGCTCAAGTTAGCATCATGGAAGATGTAAATCAAATTAGCACCCTAGAATACCTTTCTCAAGCTAGCACCACAGAAAACCTTACTCAAGCCAGCTCCATAGAAAACCTTACTCAAGCTAGCACCACAGAAAACCTTCCTCAAGCCAGCACCATAGAAAACCTCACTCAAGCTAGCACCTTAGAAAATCCAATTCAAGCCATCACCATGGGAAATGAGAATTCTGATAAATCCCCTGCAGCATCACCTATATCCAGTCAAACCGCTGTAAAACAGTTGCCGCCTTCAAAACCTCTTGCACCAAAACCTAAAGCCAAAAAGAATAAACAAGCATTTGCTTTGGATGAGACCGGAAAACAACTGTCACTATGCAGAGCACAAGTGATTAGTATGGAAGATAGAAATAGAGAATTGGAAAACACTATGAAAACCCTTCAAAGGCAAATTGAACTTCAAAGAAACCCACAAAGAAATAATGATGATCATCTTGCTCCTTCGAGCTCAAATGCTTCAAGAAATAGTCATGATCGGTCTGCTCCTTCAGATACTTCATATACTATACCTACTGCGGATACATCTAGTCCGAATATTGATCTTATCAAAAGTCGCATCGAATTGCTTGAATTAAAAGTACAGTTATATTCAAGTCACCCACATTCATCTCCTCTTACAACAAATTGCTGTTCAGGTCATCATTCAAGTTGCTGTTCAGGTCTTCAGTCAAGTTGCTGTTCAGGTCATCAGTCAAGTTGCTGTTCAGGTCATCAGTCAAGTTGCTGTTCAGGTCATCAGTCAAGTTGCTGTTCAGGTCATCAGTCAAGTTGCTGTTCAGGTCATCAGTCAAGTTGCTGTTCAGGTCATCAGTCAAGTTGCTGTTCAGGTCATCAGTCAAGTTGCTGTTCAGGTCATCAGTCAAGTTGCTGTTCAGGTCATCAGTCAAGTTGCTGTTCTGGTCATCAGTCAAGTTGCTGTTCTGGTCATCAGTCAAGTTGCTGTTCAGGTCATCAGTCAAGTTGCTGTTCTGGTCATCAGTCAAGTTGCTGTTCAGGTCATCAGTCAAGTTGCTGTTCAGGTCATCAGTCAAGTTGCTGTTCAGGTCATCAGTCAAGTTGCTGTTCTGGTCATCTGTCAAGTTGCTGTTCAGGTCATCAGTCAAGTTGCTGTTCAGGTCATCAGTCAAGTTGCTATTCTGGTCATCATTCAAGTTGCTATTCTGGTCATCAGTCAAGTTGCTGTTCAGGTCATCATTCAAGTTGCTGTTCAGGTCATCAGTCAAGTTGCTGTTCAGGTCATCAGTCAAGTTGCTGTTCAGGTCATCAGTCAAGTTGCTGTTCTGGTCATCAGTCAAATTGCTGTTCAGGTCATCATCATTCAAATTGCTGTTCCAATCAAGATCATTCAAGGTGCTGTTCAGGTCAATTGCTGTTAAATTGCTCAACAAGGCAACATAAATCAAATTGCTGTCAAAGTCAACTACACACATCTACCTCTGAGAATTTTTTAGACGGTGGCCACAAGGGAGAGGTTCAAAAGTCCGAAAGTTCTGTGAAAAAGAAAAGAAGGCGGAGGAAACGAAAAACACGTCAAAACTCAACTCAGCAAAATACGATGCCGGATTTAGAGAAAATGGTCCTAGATGTCCCCCAGAAAATGCGACTTGTATGAACCAAATGAAAATGCCGTCTTATTCCCAAGTAACAGCAATGTCCCCAAATCAGACTCAACTGAAGAGTGCGTTTCATTCCCGAGTAACACCAATGTCCCCAAGGCAGATACCGAAGTCCCCAATAGAAAACTCAAAGAAGACACCCTGGACTGCGACAACTTGCCCAACAAAGACTCCAAGGACTCTGGCGACACAAGTACAGAAGACACCAGAGCATCAAACACCAAATTTACAGAAGACACCAAAATCTGCGGAGTTGCACTTACAACAAACACTAAGTGTGCACAAAAATCTAGGGGTCCAGATTCCGCCATTAATGTCGCTATCTCCAAGACCAACACCAACTCTATTACAACAAAGACTGAACCATCAACATTATTGGCAGCATCCAAACCTCGACCGTTCAAATTAAATCTGTGTAGCTTTAATGTACAGAACATTAGAGCAAATTGCTTCTATACAAATCAATTGGCTCAAGATCAAGATATCATTGCATTGCAAGAACACTGGCTATTTCGCTTTGAAGAAAATGAATTGAATAATCTCCTTCCAGGATTCAACTTCCATACAAAATGCTCTGATGACAATGATCCTATCTCACCTAAGGATAGAATACGAGGTTACGGCGGTGTGTGTATTGCTTGGAGAACACATCTCGACCCTTTCATCAAAAAACTTCCGGATGGTGATAACAGAATTGTTGCCGTGAGTTTGCAGACAAATGATCTACCCATATGCATCATAAATACCTATATGCCCTGCAGAGGACGAAGAACCTCGAAACAAGACTATTCAGAAGTAGCTGACCAGATTGCAGAGATCATTTCTAAATATTCCGATACACACTGCATAATCTTGCTGGGTGATATGAATGGCTCTTTACACAGAAAACCTCCAAACGATCATGACAAAGTTCTGCTACATCTCCTTCAAGAAACAAGCTTATTACCCACAACTGATTATCCAACAGAACCTACATTCCACCATCATGATGGAGTTAATAAGGCAGTTATTGATTACATTTTGTTCGACGAGAGACTGAGACAGCACCATGATACAGTTTTCAACCATGCACATTTGCATTCTAACACATCAGACCATTCTCCAGTTTCGGCGAGTTGCTACATCAATAAAGACTACTTTGGAAAGAAAAGTGAATCATTACCTTTACCCAAGCCCAGGCCAAATTGGAGAAAATGTGACCAGAGAACATTCATGAAAGTGATCAATGGCAAGCTACAATTACGTGAATCAGGCTCCCAAGAATCAGAAGTGGAACTTAATCATCTTTGTGAAATATTGCACGATGCTGAAAAGATCGCTCTACCAACAAAAGGCTCTAAGAAAGCAAAACCTGGGAAACCTTGGAACAAAGAAATTGAATCAGCTAGCAAGAATTCAAAAATAGCATTTCATCGATGGAAACAAGCCGGACGCCCTTCTGACAAAAGTCATCATTTGTATATTCAGAAGAAACTCCAAAAACGTAACTTAAGAAGATTGCAACGTTGTTTTCATGCTCAAAAAAGAAATGATTTCTATGAAAGAATAATGACTGCAACGGAGAATGATCAACAGCTGTTCTATTGTTTAATCAGAAAACAGCGAAAGGCTACTTCTAGACATACACCTTTCATCATAGTCAACGGTGACTGCTGCGAGGGAGAGTCAGATATTTTAGAAGGTTGGAGTAAGCACTTCTCACAATTGTCAACTCCCACAGTGAAACCTCATTTTGATGAAAAATTTCATGAGCAAGTTTCATCTGAAGTTGCCCACATAAAAGAAATTATCCACACCTCCAGTGGTGATGTATTACAGCTCAATGAAAAACAAGTGAAGAAGGCAGTCATGTCATTAAAAAACAACAAAGCTCCAGACTCGTTGGGAATCATGGCAGAACACTTGAAGTTGGGAGGAGATGCAGTCATTTCGTTTTTAACAAGACTATTCAATAATATAATTCGCTCCGGAAGTATCCCTGCCTCAATGAATACAGGTACCATTACCCCAGTCCCTAAGAAAAACAAGGATCAAACAATTCCAGGAAACTACAGAGGCATCACAATAACATCTACAGTAGCAAAAGTCTTGGAAAGCACACTGTCAGAAGTCATCGATACAAGTTTTGATCAATGCCCCCTTCAACATGGATTTACAAAAGGTATCTCACCAACTTATGCTGGACTCTTGGTTGAAGAAGCTATTAATGAAGCTAGAGATAAAGGTCAACCCATTGCCGTAGCGACGCTAGATGCTGAAAAAGCATTCGATGTAGTTTGGCACGATTGCCTTGTCAGGAAGCTTTTCCACATCAATATCCCAAATGACTGTTTGCAGCTCATAAGCCAATTACAGACTGAAGCAACTTCAAAGGTGAAATGGATCAACTCAACCAGCAGTGAATTTAAAGTTAAACAGGGGATTAGGCAGGGTGCAAAGCTGTCGCCAACTTTATATAAAATCTTTGTAGACAATATTCTCAAAATCCTGCAGGAAAACAATGTCGGAGCAAGTATTGGTACAAGTTTTATTGGCACCCCCACAGTTGCTGACGACATCGCAATAATTGCAGACCAGCCCACAGACCTACAAACCGGCCTCCATGTACTTCACACAAATTCAGCCAAGGACAGATCAACATTCAATTCTACAAAAAGTGAAGTTGTGATTTTCAATGCAAAGCGTAGCAGAGAACCCCAAACCTGGGAATTGGGAGTAAACAATATCCAAGAATCAAGCAAATCAACTCATCTGGGATTAGAGCGAAGCAACAATGGTCAATACAACATACAAGATAGAATACAAAAAGGAAGAAGAGCACTCTACTCACTGCTTGGAGCAGGACTGCATGGTAGAAATGGAGTCAGTCCTGTGGTGTCCTGTAAAATGTACGAAACCTTTGTCCGCCCAAGAGTCATTTATGGCCTAGAAATTACACAGTTAAATACTAAGGAAAAGAAGTTGCTTGAAACTTTTGAAGCTAAGTTACTACGCCAAATCCAAAGTCTACCAGATAGAACTGCGACTTCTGCTGTGTACATCCTCCTTGGCATACCTACAATTACATCCGTCATAGAAATGAATGCGTTGAACCTGTTCACCAACATCCTCAGGAATTCTCAGACAATAGAGTACGAAATACTGAGGCGTCAATTAGCCATCAAGGACCGAGACAGTAAAAGTTGGGTTATATACATTAGAAAATTACTACAAAAATACAACTTGCCATGCGCCTTCGACCTGCTTGAGAAACCACCAACTAAAACCCTTTGGAAGAGAATGATAAGAGAGGCCCTGAATACATACTGGTACAATGAATGGGAATCTGATCGTTTAACCAAGTCCTCACTAAGATTTCTTCATACCCCAGAAAAACCCCTGGATAACCCCCACCCAGTTTGGCTCAATGCATTGAATCCAAGAGAAGCAAATGAAGCGATTGTTAAGGCAAGAATCCTAACGGGGACCTACACGCTACAGACCAACAAGCACAAGTTCAATCAATTTGCTGTTGTCCCGACCTGCCCAATTTGTCAGTCAGCCCCAGAAGATAGGCTCCACTTCATCTTGCACTGTCCCTCCTTGACTGCAGCTAGATCCCGGCTCATCTCCAGAATTACGAACATATTGTTCCACTCAGCCACAAGCACAAATGACTCTGTTGACTCTGAAAGAATTACTTTACAAGCAATAATTGATTGCGGTCATGAAGATGTTAGGAATCAATTAAAGAATCCGTCGAATGACTGTGTCCAGATTGATAGGCTTAGCAGAGCTCTTCTGTTCAGCCTTCACACAGAAAGATCTAAAAGACTATCAAAATCAAGTGAAGAGCTCAAGATGCCGCTTTAAGCCTGTCTGATGAATTGATTTGCTGACTCCATGTATTTCTCTTTCTCCTCAGAGTGTCAGAAGACCCACCCCACCCACTTATAACCTTACCCAGAATCCTCTGGGGTGCTCCGATCAAGAAGCGGAGGAATTTCCCGTACAGAACAGAACATGGCTGATTTGCGGGAAATCACTCTCAACAAGTTTCATGATTTTAGAGAAATTAAGGCAAATTGAAGGCAGATTTGTAAATGAGGACTGTGCTATTTGTTCTGCTAGAGGTCGCGATGCTGTCGAATTGTGTTTGGCCATGTGACAAGCCTCAGAACTGCTGTGCTCATCCTTTTGTCAAATGATTTCATGAATTTTGAATCATTTTAGGCTAAGCTGCATTGATTGATGTGTATTACTCTGTAGTGCTTAGGCCTACTACACCAGCAATCAGTTGGTATAAGTAAACAAACTGCCATTGTTCAACTTTTAATTGTAGAAAGACTTTGTAAATTGTAATCAGTGGTTGTGCCGCTTACAAGTGTGGAAGGATCCATTCCGCAGATACAGCCTTGTGATACCCCGTGCAATTTCCCGTACTTTCACTGATTTGTGATTAGAGGTCAGTGGTACGATCATATCACCAGCCAGCAGGCACAGGATCATTGTAATAGTCTATATATTATATATATAGATATAGATTTTATTGACAACTGGATATCAAACAGTGATATATTGTAGTCGATAAAAAGCTTGTGACTTGAGAACGCCTGCCTTAATTGCCTGGGGAAACCATAAGCATTTCAGCATGGCGCACAAATCGAGCTACGCAGATTACCTCTCTGACTCTTCTGACGTTGAGTGTGTGGGAGTGGTGCCATCCCCCGCTGCTGTTCGGCAGTTTTCAGCATCCTCCGTCAGAAAGGACTTCCTTTCCTCTGGATCAGAAGATGAGCTCCCGGATTTGGGTCTTCTCTCTCGAATATCACGCAATAAATCGGACACAAGTAGTGTTGTCTCTTCAACCAAGACTAGTTACAGTGGTTTTCCGGAAAGTGTGAATTCTCAAGTTGTTGAAAGTGAGCCATTGACGTCGGAGAGTGAGTCCTGCTTGCCAAAAGTGACATCAGTTGCGAGTTCTTCAAGTTCAGAACCTGTTGCCAAGAAGCCCCGATCTGCCAAACCCAAGAAGGTGATAGTCAGTTTAGTCACTATTAGATATTTAAAGAGGTCCTAGGGTTTGAATTTGTAAGGTGTAAAGGATAAAACAGTTAATGTGGAACTGGAACATAAATGTGATTTTTTTAAGTCTATATAACTGGACTTTAAATATTTCTGTTTTTGCCAAAGTTCACCATTTTAAAAAAAAATTGTTTTTTGGGGATTTCTGATGTGCAAAGTAGCAAAAGTATATTTCGAGACAAATATAATTCTGTGAGTTAGCCAGACTATCGCTTGTATACAAGTATTTAACTTAAATACTTTTTTTTCCCTCAGGATGCCGCAGAAAAAGAAGAAGAAAAGAGAAGAAAGCAAGAAGAACGAGAGCGAAAGAAGAAGGAAAAACAGTTGGAGACAACGAGAAAGAAACTGATGCAAGAAGTGAAGAAGAAATCAAGCCTGAAAGAATGTCAGAAAGTATGTATAAAATGTTTACACATGTATGATGCAGGAATTGAGAAGAATTTGCTGTAATTGCGTTGCAAATGTCTTATGGGGAGCAAATTAGATTTATTGGTAGGCCCTACTACTTGTGATATAGTCTGGGGGCTGACCACAAAAAATCAGGGTTTGCCTCATTTCATGAGGGCACCAATTGAATTTGGTACCATTTGAAAGAAGACACCTTCTGCATGTTCTGGCTTCTCAAAACAAAAATTTTAAGTTTCCCTCGGCGGGCAGTTTCTGGCAATATGGGGTCAAAGGTCAACGACCTCTGCCAAATAATGGTCTGTTTTTATGTTGGTCATTTTTAAAGTTTTTGTCTGTCATTTATTTGATATTGCATATATAAACATACAATTTGCTAAAAACTACCATTGTCCAAGGCTCTTTGCTGCATTTAAAACAGACCATTATTTGGCAGAGGTCGTTGACCTTTGACCCCATATTGCCAGAAACTGCCCGCCGAGGAAAACTTAAAATTTTTGTTTTGAGAAGCCAGAAGGTGTCTTCTTTTCAATGGTACCAAATTCAATTGGTGCCCTCATGAAATGAGGTAACTCAAAAACTAAGCATAATTTATATCTTAACTTTTTCACATTTAATCACTTCATAAGTGTTATAAAACTGACACCCTGAGGATGACAAGAAAAACAAAGTTGAACAAATTGTTTTTGCACAATTAGTTCATAATATGAACAAAATAGAATTGGTTAAAAATTCAAATTAGAACTAAGGACCTCTGCAAAAAGACAGTCTCTAAATTAAAAAAGGATCAGCTAGCCATATTCTCAAGATAGTTGTAGAGGAGATTATCTTGTCCATAAGTTCTTGTGTTAAAAGTTTCTTCTTGGATGGTATATTTAGATAGAGTAATATCAATTTTTTTTTCTTTAGCTGATGACAGTGATCATTGACACAGGCCTCATGCAGTTCGGTGTGGGAGCAGCGTTGGTGGCAGGTATAAGAGAGAGTCAAATGAAGTTGGATGTGACGGAGCAACCCATTCCCAATCTGGTGTCCATGACGAGAGAAATTACTGAAGTCAAGGAAGTTGGTGGCATGGTAAGTTTAAATTTATGGTAATTTGTTAATCGTAACTCTGAAGTCTGAATTTAAACCACCAAGCTATCTCCTCACCTGAGTCATTGTGCTGGATAGCAAAGCATTTCCGCTAGTCTGGTTTCTGAGTGATGCATGAATTCTTTCATAACAATTTGTTATTTGCTGTAATCGAAAGTTATAAAAACATAACATTTGGTGAAATTTCAAATTTTGCCAGAATACTGTTTAGTTCTTGTAGTCCTGGAACGGAATTAAGTTGAGATGGTGTAGGTTTCTTTTGTCAATTAAAGATCTTGCTGTTGCTTTATCAGTGATTATAAGATAACATTTCTACACACTGTCTATTACTTTTGAAATTGTCTTCTTGAATGTCAATTAGCTCCAAATAAATGAGGTGAAGATGTTGCAATCATATTAGTAACTTGTAAAACTGGAATGCCTCTCTGTTATACTAACCAAATCTTCTTTTTTCATTCAATTTAGATTTCTGCTGAGAGTCGAGAAGAAGTGCAGGACAACCTGCTGCTGTACATGCCTGCTGACAGATTTGCGAATATGGCTCTGGCACAACTGGTAAGTTTTGAACGCAAATTATTTACATTGACTATGGTGCACTTATATCGAAAAAACCCCAAAAAATCCGGACATTTTAGGTACATTGGACATGTATTTGAAGATATATACCATAGAACGGGGTAAAGTTAGCAATCTAGGGCCTGGAGGGCAAGTTGGCCGGCTTTTTTAAACCACTTAATAGAAGAAAATGCCTTCTTTTCTCACTGACACAGGTTTCTTCAGCAAATTTGCCAGCTGTGTCAGTCAGGAAAGTTGGCATTTCTGCCATTAAGTGAGTTAAAATAAGTGACCAACTTTACCCAAGATTACCAACTTTACCCTGTTTTTGGTATTCCTCATAAGGCCTATAATTGCCGAAAGTGTAACATTAAAAAATTAAGAAAAATGCTAAAATACTGTTTCTATAGTAATATCACCAATAAAATTCTTTATAAATTTTTGCCAAAAAAGGCGATGTCATTGCCAAAAATGTTTCACAAATTTTTTATCTGAAATGGTAGTGTTGGTGCATTATTTTATTCCCACTTTGTGTTTTCAAACAGAATAGAGGAACTGGGGATTGTTCATTGAAGGAGCATGTGGACGAAATACACAGATTACTTGGCAAGAAGAGATTGACGCTCCTGGTTCAGGGCATTGAGGATTATTATAGGTAAGACCAATCGAGGAACAGTCTCTGGCATTGTCATAGTTGTGATGAACAGCTAGTGGATGATATAGATCTATTGTCTATTAAATTATAAATTGTTGTAAATACACATTGAAAAAATGCTTGCTTGAGTTGTGTCCGAATAATTTTGTGCATACACCATGTACACTGTAAGTCCTCTATGTTAGTAGTGGTGGCATTTACTGCAAGAGATACTCAGGAAATGCTGGGAGAGGGGTTGGGAGAGCATCCAATAATCAATATGCTCCAGTAAAAGTATTGCTTATTTTGTTTAATGTTTTTAAAACTTTCAGGAGATCCAAAATTGAAAAAGCCAGGAAGAAGAGGAACCAAAACCAAAGTTACATAGAAAATTCTGATGTTCATCAGGTAAATGGCCCTTCTCTGAATTTGCTTTTCCGTGGATCTGGTTTCTATTTCCGTGAAACCTGACTTAGAAGAAAAAGATATGTTATTGAAAAGTCACAGATGAAATGTTTTTTCGTTGTAGGTTCTTGTTGAGATTTTGCTTCTCACCGGGTGCAATGTTAATTTTGTGGAGAAGGATCCAGAGGTCCTAGAATCCATCATGCAGTATGCCAAAGCTGTGGCCGAAGCTCCTTTCAAGTGAGTCTTAATAAACTGATGTAATCCATTACTTGCAATAGGCTAGTTAGAATTGGCCGTAAGAATTTAATCATGTCATACACTTGCAATTTACACTTACAGAGAGGACAGGCTGGACACAGGTCTGGACTTCCACCTTGACCCGGGGTCAACCGTCCAGATAGACAAAGAGGCAGGGGGACCAGCGAGGGCCTGGAGACAGCAGTTGATGGTGCTCAATAACGTATCAACAGAAGTTGCCAATGCTATTGCAATAGCTTATCCCAGCCCTGGCCACTTGATGCAGGTATACATTCTCATTGATCATTAATTAATTGGTGTGACACTAACACACATATAAGTCATATTCAATCTGAGATCTTCGGTGCCAGGGCCCAGGGCAATACCTAAAATTTTCAGCTGTCACTGTTATTTTAGCGTCGCATTTTTTGCAAACATATGATGAAGGGACTGGATGGCACAATAACGAATGGCATAAGATTTTGTAGTGTTCAGTTGAACTGGTAATCAGAGATTGACAAACTTGTGAGTCCTACTCAAGTCCGCCAATGTTCAAATTTATAAAAGAGGGAAATTATGAAGGAAAACTGACATAATTCTTTGTCATTTTCAGGAATATGAAAGGTGCTCATTAGCGGAGGGACAGAAACTCTTGCAAGATATTGTGGTGAGTGGAAAATTTTTTTTTATTCCTTCTCAATTGTAACTACATGTACATTGTACACAAACTTACTATGGCTGTGATAAATGTGGTATCAATTGAGTGTGTAATAATTTATCTCTTTCAACTTCTGGAGGTTGTAGACTTTTTTTTTTAATTTGAATTTTAAAACGTGACACAATATTATTCTTAATTTACATTCATTGATGTATCGATTGTTCACAACTTTCAGGTGCGTAGAGGCTATGGTGTTCTCGAAACTAGTCGGAGGGTAGGAAAGGAACTTTCTGGAAAAATTTACAAACTCTTCACATCTACAGACCCTGGAACTCTATTGATTAACAGCAAGTCTTGACAAACTTGAGGATGTATTGGATGGGGAGAGAAGGCCATTTATGAGGTGTTTATCATCGGACATTTGTCTACTTGTACAGAAATATGCAAAGACTTCTTTTGAATGAAAGACTAAGAGACATTTGCCATTTATTGATATACTGCTTACAGTAACAGCAACTCTTCCAATTGATGACTAAAGGTATGTGTAAAATTTAATAAAATGTTATTTTTCAAAGAACTTCACTTCTTAGATTGAGTTTTCGACAGAATTTTCAGGAGCTGATTCAGGAACTTGAAATATGGGGGAGTCCAGTCACTGGGCAGGAAACATATTTTTTCTCCAGAAATTTTGTTTGCATACAAACAAATATTGTTGGCATTGAAAGGCTGCTTCTGGAAGCTGGATCCCTTTTCTTGATCTGCCCCTGACTTTTTTTGAGAAACAATCAATAAAAATGTTATGAACCTTACAGTTCACTAGCAAGATAAAGTGGCCAGGTGATGTGTTTTGCAATTAACCAATGACTTGGATCAATCGTTGATGCATTATCAGTGATATGCAGCTGTGCCCTGCGAGGAAGGATCTGTAGATTAGTCAATAGTCACGGTGTTCTTAAATTACAAAAACATAATCAACATCCGCTGTGACAATGATTAGGTTTTCATCGCTGATTTTCGTGGTTTGGTTTTCTGTGTAGGTTGTTGCTTGTTTTTGTTTGGTTAATAGTTGTGTTGTGTTCCTATCAAAATTCAGTTTCTGGTTCATCTAAGAACTTGCATGATTTTTTGACTGATTGATCATATGTTGATTGCATGAATGAAAAAAACTCAAAGTATCTTCAACTGGTTTGTGAAAAAATATTTATTATAAATATGAAATATAATATCAACAGAAGACATGTTGGTAACAAGGCACTTGCTGGGTGCAAGAATAATGAACATCATAACAATAGGCATTCTAAAAATGAAATAGAAAATGCAAGTTCCGCAATAGTTTTGAAGCACTTTGGATAACAAAATTAATCAAGTTGTCGGTTTCATGTATGAATTCATGCAGCAGGTAAATATTAACATGATTATTATTGGTCTTCAATCACAATGGAAAAACTGTGTAATTTATGGATAATGTCAATTTGTGGTTTTGCAAGAATCTACTTCCTTCTTCTCACCTAAACTAATATACTAGGAAATAGGAATCATGCAGAAAGGAAGTAATATGCAAGATATTGAGTAACAAATGTGTGCAATGTTCTGAACGACAAGTAGGCCTAAGGGGCGACCATTTAATATCCAGGAGGGGCTGGGAGTTTTCCTCGGTGAGAAATTATTTATTTCACAGTAGCGGCGGCAGTAATTATTTATTTCAAGTGTGTGAAGTTCCAAAATATTCATTTCTAAATCAAGCAATACCTTGTTAACAAATACCCATGGCAGAAATTATTAGTTTCAAGACTGCTCAAAAGAAATTATTTATTTCGCCAAAGTTGAGCAAGAAATAACTTATTTTTAAAAAGAAACTCCACGCCCCCTGGTTATTAAATGGTCGCCCCTGACTACAACTAAATTATAGCAATGTGGATCTGACAAGAGAACATCAATTAATTGGTTCCAAACTGCAATTGGCACCAACTCTACAATGACTAAAATAGAGACAGTGACTCAAGTTTGGAATGTAGAAAAGACCTACGATGAATCAAAATAAATTGATTGCTCTTTGGGATAATGCTTGTGTTGTCATGCCATTTATATTTACAGCAGTTTTAATATGTATGCGATTCTATTGGTCTGTTTTCCAACTTGCTATGTTGTCTGTCATTCCATAAATCTCAAATTCTCATACACTTAACACGGAATTGTTACAAGTAGAATTCAAAACTTTTTACAAAAATATTTTGTAAATGCTGTCCTTAAAAATATTTGCAATAGAAAATGTTGACTTATCTGCCAGCTGGAAGCATAGTTATTACATCACAGAATGTCTGCATATATACACTATACAGGTATTTTTATTCTGTACTTTTCATTCAATATTAGTACAGTATACAATGCTATACACATAAGATGATTTGGGGAACCTAGTTTTTGCCAAGGAATAGACGTGGCAAAGAATGTTGACAAAGTACAAGTTATTTCTAGATCTAAGGTTGGTGTTGTTATTTTTTAAATTATTGCTCCTTATACAAAAGGAATATATATATGCATATGCAATTACGCATTGTCATTGTGAAGATGACTGGAAGCTCTTTGAAACATGAATTCATAATCACAAAAGTTCTATCAAGTTCTCATTGGCACAATTTTAGTATCGTTTGCAAGTGATGCGACATTTTAGAAGAGTGATAATGAGTGATTTCAATATATTTGATTACAATTGACAATGGTTGGAATAATCTGCATTAAATGTGTGATATATTAAAATACAAATGAATCATATAACAGACACTATGAAGCTGCAAATAATACACTGTAATTTTCAAGTATCTGCAGTTGTTCATCAGCAAGTCATTTGTGTTAGTAATAACTTAGTATCAATGGCATCATGTGACACATGTGACAGGATAATTATTAATTAATTCATATCTCATAAAATATGTACATCAAAAGTAGTGAAGCAAATACTGTAAAGAATTGGTAAAGTCTTGTCATGCTCATACTGTACAATTATAAATCTGCAATATTTTGCAATTGTGTGATCACTGCGATGAAAGGTTGAACATTAATGAACGATGCATGAATGAAGTATTAAATAATGAGACAGATAACATGTCCAAAATGGTCAAGATTCGCTGAAGACTCTATTGAGCGTGAGTGTTGCAACCAGTTTAGGATTCTGCAAGGTAGATTGAATACCCTAATGGAATCAAGAGTGGACTTCAGAAGTGACTGTGAGTCTTTAAGTCACATGGCGCTTGACTACAGGCACTGAATGTGGCTAAAAAGAGTAAAATGACTGAAATCCAATAAACTGATTAAAGCGATATTGCTTTTTCAAAATGGTCAGAATTGACTCGATAGCACCAGGTTCTCAACACTCATTGCGCCCTCGCATCTGCTGCAACTCGACACACTTTGAGCTCAAGTAGATCATGTAGAGAAAAGGGATAGGCAGATATCTATCCCTATTTATCTCTCCTCTGCTTTTCCCAGCTAAAGGAATGTAATGAACATGAGGACTGAACAGCATTTTCGCTCACTTCTTGGAAGTTTGACACAATATAGCAGCTCTTTGGAAAACACTACAATGACTACATGTACTATCCTTCCACTGTATCAGAGTTACTTAGGATCGTGTGATGACTAAACACGCTAAATTTGTGAATTTATGCTTTGGCGGCAGAGCTGTAGTTGAGCTTGAACAGCTTGATGTTTGAGTAGTGAATGTTGTTTTCTGTGATGACCATGTCGCCAACGTCATTTAAAGCGATTCCACAGGGACTTCGACAGTCTTTCTTCTCGGCACTTTGACCGAGGAAATCTCCTGACAATGTGTACGCTGCCACTTTGCTATTCTCATTGTCCACCACAAATACATGTCCAGTGTTGTCCGTCTCGACTCCGTACGGACACGCAAAATGTCTTTTGCCCCAGTCGCGACCAGAACCAATCTTGCACTGGAAGCCACCGTCGGCATCGAAAATCTTTACACTGTAATTCATATTGTCCGACACAAAGATGTTGTCACTGTGGTCCGTGGCGATATAGAAGGGCAAGTGGAATTCATCCAGCTTGCTTCCCGAACCTCCGAATTCCTGAATGCGTTTGCCAGTGTTGTCAAAGACTCGTACTACGTCCAATAAAGTGTCAGACACGATGATCAGACCGTGGCTGTCAACGGCTACTCCATGGTATCGCATGTCTATTTCGTCCTCTCCTACAATGTGTTTCTCTCCCCAACATCTTATGAGGCGGCCTTCTGTGTCAAAGATTTTGATCTGAAAGAAGGAAGTTATATATCAGTTAGAAAATTTCATAAATTGTGAGATAGTAATGGTAGTCTCTTTGGGTTTGGAAAATTAGGGCACTTGTCATAAGTTGTGGAGAGGACACTGTGTTTATTAGTTACTCTCTATCTTCTCCTATATCTCTTGTGATATTGGTGAGGTCTCCTCTATTAATTAGAGAAATCTATAATGGTAATTGTCTTTCAACCTGCTTCCATCAGTACTAATGAACAAATGAAAGAATTCCTTTCTTGCTCATTGTTATTCAGACATGGACAATAATTGATGTTTCTCTTAAACATAGCTTTGGGCATAGCAATTTATATTCTATCACTATTACTATTTTACTAATATATATTTTTCATATATATATATAAATTTATATTTATGTGCATGTTTGTATTATAGTATGTGATACATCATCATATAAGTAATATAAGTATGATGCTCCTAAGGCCCAGGCCCAGGGTCAGTTGTCAATGTTATGCATAATGTAAGGTCCAAGCCTGATTTACCTGTTTGTCCTTTCTATCTGTAACAACCAATCGTCCATCTCTGGATACTGTTACGCAGTTGGGCCACACTTGATTCTCGCATAGGACAGCCACTTCTCGACCCGTTAAATCATACACGGGCAGTCTGTGTCCCTCGGAGTCCGCTACAATGAAATGTTCATCGTCCAAGAACGTCACGTCTGTGGGGTTCTTGAGAATTGCCTTCGCACCTGAGGGGTCGTCTGTAGGTCCAGTGTCAGCCAGTTGCCACACCAACTTGGCTTTGGGCAAGGGAGGTTTTGGCGCGTCGTCAAAAAATAGCATATTCATCTTGCCAGTGTGTCTGTAAAGAAAAGGAGACATTCGTATAATGTTATAGTGTTGTTATCCAAGTCTGACATGGTTTTCAGGGTTCCCACTCAACCTGGAAAACCTTGAAAACCTGGAATTTTGGCTTGTAGTTTTCCCGACCTGGAAAAACCTGGAAAATGTGATATTTTCACCAAAAACCTGGAAAAAGTCTGGAATTTGGGGTTCTCTTGCCAAAACTGAAACAGTCCAACAAATTGTGGACTTCGACGACTGTCCGGGTGCAAAATCAGTTTGAAAGATTTGCAGGTTTAGACCTTGAAAATTGGTTTTGGCAACCTTGAAAAACCTTGAATTTGAAATGGGCAAAATAGTGGGAACCCTGGGTTTTGTGCGTTTTACAGTGCAAATAGTGCACAAGAAATAGTTGACCATTTTCTTCAAGTGCAGGTTTAGATTTAGGAGTACTCTGAAATTAATCTTTTTGCATGGTTTTAGGAAGTAAATTAGTCTTGTCTCCTGTCAATATCTTCTTTATTACGCATATAATTTATATATGGTAGTAACGGTTACAGTATACACTTCTTTCTTCCAGAGAAGACAAACCTTACATATTTTTCTTATATGGGTGAAGTCATTTTAAACGAGGCCAGCCAGGATTTTGACTTTTAACAGGACATAAAAAATGTTTGGCTAGTAATAAGTTCTTTAAAATTCCCTGAGGTGTAGAAAACAATTTTGTCTTCATAATAAATCCACTTTTACGTGAAATTATGGCTTCTTCATTGAGACCAGGGACCGTAAACTCTCAAAATGGTCCATTTTTTGGATGTCAAACGTCACATTTTCAAACGGTGTTACTTTGACAGGTGATGGTTAGCAACTGAAGTAAGTTCTGCTCAGTTTTTTAAATTTTAATGACTACCTATATACCTGAACTTAAGTTTTTTAATTCCATTTGGTATGTGAAATGTTCTGGGAATATTTCTCGGGCCACCGAAACCTCGCGTCACGTACATCATAAATGTCAAACATGGTCAATCCAGAAAAAAAGTTATCTAAAAATGGGTTTTTTTCCTATTTAAGTGCCGTTTGTTTGATTTATTTTCCATTGAATCAAGAAAGCCTATGATAAATAATCACATAGCAGTCAGCTTTGGAAGGAATATCCAGCTATAGTCAAATGGTTGCAATCCAAACATAACACCTGCTGTCACTAAAAAAATTCTCACCTACAGGACGGCCAAATTTCAAACCAAAAATTTTGACACACCCAGTAATATTTTTATTGGTTTGTATGCTGCCAAAATAGGTATTCCACAAGATTTATCTAAAATGTTTAAAAGGATATCCTACAGAGCAGCAAAGGCTGTGATACGGAGGATGCAAATTTTGAATGTCAATAATTCTGGGATTCTCACCTACAGGACAGATATGATGTAACGCCACTGATAGAGGTGTTCTCATGTGTAGAGAAGCATCACATCAATCAAAATTTTTCATTTTGCTGTGAATAATAAGTTTTGTTTCTTAAATTGGCCTTGCATGAGGATGCAGGACTGTCACACAACAAAATGTTTCATATGTCAAAAAGTATCAAATTGGTACATCATAATGGACAGTACATCATTATTGACCAAGAAGTAATTATTGGTCAATTATGATGTACAGATGAATTTTCGTGCTTTTTGATATGGAAACATTACCAAAATAGAGAAAAGTTGTGTTAATTAAATTCCCAGACTTTTGTAGTCCTTGTCATGAGATTTCGCACATGCATTTCATTCTTATCTGACAATAACATAAGATTCTTTGATGTACATCACATTTGACACTTGTAATGTCAAATGTGATGTACAGCATAAATCTTAGATATATGACAGTAATCTCAACATTAAATTAAGAATTATCATGTATTTTGGCTAGCTTCCTTCACTAATGCAGTTTATCTCAACAATACATTGTGTTTGATTTCGTTCAGCCAAGATTAATAGGCGTACATCATAATTGACGCTTCATTTAAAATTCTTCTGATTATTGGTATTTTTACTGTTGTTATGAATGAGGATTTTAACAAATCTAATTTACGTTACTTGTTCTTTTAAATATTTTATGGAATTTCAGAGAATTTAAGTTCTAGCTTGAGTCGGTTATTCATAATGAGTGTTTGGTGCATGTGTGTAGCTTCTGGCAACTTATTTTCCGGCTTCTTGGTGATAATGGTGAAATTTCTCTTTTGTGTTATATTAGAGGGAATTAACATTTGAGCCTTGTTTGTTTTTATTGAAATGTTGATAATTGCATTTACTGGTAAAGTTTATTTATACACAATTTGACATAATTTTTGAAACTTGGTCAATTATGATGTACGTGTGACAGAATTCTCACCTACAGGACTATGTCAAATATGATGTAACGCTAAAAATATCCCTATATCTTTTACACAACAGGTTAGATGGCTTGGATTTTACCATTCTCTCATACATTCTGTGTGTTTTTACATTTTAATCCAAAAATTTACTGAGTATACCTATGTGCTTTATTTTGACAGAACATCGAAGAAGCAAAATTGACGAACATATATTTTTGTTCCGTCAATGTGTGTATTTCAAAGCAAAATGGTAAATTGTCTGCTAAAATTGTTTTAAATGATCATCCATACCTGGATCAATGATTATATGATCAATGTTTGCTATTATCAACAATAGGGATTAAATAAAGTGGAGTCAACCAAAATTTCTCACCTACGTGACGACATAGACTCTCCTCAGCACAATTCTATGTGGGGCAGTGTCTGTGTAACTTAAGGACATAAAAAGTATATTTCATAAAAATTAAGACTATGGAGCACAGGCTGGATGAGGAATACATCCTAAAACATGCATTAAAAAATTTACCCTTATGTGACACTTTTGGCCTCATTTAAAATGACTTCACCCATATATATGATGAATTGATGGTATGTATATGCATATTGGTATTATGGTATGTGATATAAGTGTAATACTCCTGTAGGCCCAGGGTCAGTTGTCAATGTTATGCATAATGTAAGGTTACTGAAGTCACTGTTTACCGTATCTTACGTTTATATTAATGTGGTTTCAAGCATTTGGTCAGAATGTAACAAATTGTCATATTTATGCAACATATCTCTGTTACCGTTTTTTTCACTTCTATTGCAGGTATTGAACCGAAACTTTTTCTAGGTTGTATAAGGGTGCGTCCCTGCCTGTCCAGCTAATTTCTTGCTTTTGGGGGCTTCTCGAGGAAATGGCATCCCAACACCTTCCGTCAGGTCACAATGTCAGTTCATTCTGACATTGCAATTGGGGATGCTGATGTGTAATTAGGGCTCAAAAATATTTTTGTTTACCCAATCAAGTTCTAAACTTCTCAAATGCAGCTTATCAACATCATTACATAATTGATTAATTTTTATATTGAATTTTTACAGTTTTTATTGCAGTAGGTGGATTTTGTGATATTTTCCGTCCACTAAAGTTACACAAATAAGGTAAAACAATCCAAAATACTAAAAACCAATCAGAGATCAATTCTACTTCTTCAGGTCAAAACAACAAGTTTATCAATAAAGTACATCACAACTTACAAGCGGGGTGTATACTTTTGCAACATCAATTTTCACTGATTTAATTTTTTCTACTTTACCATGACTTTCCATCCAGCATTTTATGGTGTATATAGGTTGTAAGACAGGTCAGTATGACCATATAGCAATATGGGAATGATGATTCTTTTCAGAAGAAAGATATGTCAGGAAATGACGTACCACTCCAAGGGGGGTGTATACTTCTACAACCCACTGTACATTGTATATGGTTGTAATGGTTACAGGCTTACAGCATACACTTCTTTCTTCTAGACAAGATAAACCTTACATATTTTTCATATATGAATTGACACTGTGGTATTTATATGCATATTGGTATTATGGTGTGTGAGATATATATACGTATAATGCTCCTGTAGGCCCAGGGTCAGCTGTCAGTTGTCAATGTTAATGCATAATGTAAGGTTACTGAAGTCACTGTTTACCGTATCATACATTTATAATAAGGTGGTTTCAAGCATTTGGTCAGAATGTAACAAATTGTCATATTTATGCAACATATCTCTGTTACCATTGAAAATATTCTTGACTTCCATGTAGAATCTTCTGGAGTGGAGACCAAAGGAATGAATTAGATTTTAGAATACAATTTTGAATCTTTATCAGCTACTTGGCGAGTTTGTTAAAACCTTTGACCACATATTCAAAAGATAAGAAATCCATTGACTCTTTCAGAATTTTATACCTGCATTACCTGGTCGTCGTTCCAGCATTTTGGCTAATATTAGCTATTTCCTAACATTTTAAATGTACATGAAGACTTGCATCAAATTTAGTAACTCATCCAAAGTTTTATCTTGCAATTCTTGGTTCCTTTTGCTGATTTAACTCTTTTCAGCCAAGTTTACTTTACAAGAAAACCCTCCAGATCATATTATAAAGTTGCAGACAAAGTTATTTTATCAATGAGAAGGATTTGTGCAGCAAATGATCCGACCTGATCGGTTACCTTAGATTCTTTGATTTCAGGTTCCTGGCATTGATATTTCCTTGCGGTCTTCTCTAGTTGTAATGCTTACTGACAGAATGAATATTATTCTATATATTTAGAATAATGTACAAAGGTCGAATTAAGGGCCAACATTGGCAACAAAGTATATATGGCTCATTGATTATACTTAGCCTTATCTGAAATATTTTAGTAGTAAAAGCTTATCTTGATAAAGATCATTAAGATATATATGTGTCACTTTTTTGGCTAATTGTGCAGTATACGAAACAACTGATAACAGGATGCTTTCATCCTAGCTTAATTGGTAGCGCTCCAGTCTTCCAATCCCTGGGTCCCAAGTTTGATTCCAGCTCTAGCTGGATCACCTGGACCTCATTGCTATGTCCTCCTGTTTTGATTAGCCTACTAAAATGCATAAATACAGGACGTATAACCCCAATCATCTAATCATCTAGCCATCCTCTCTGCTTAAACATATGACCTGAAAGTAATTTTGCTGAATCAGCACTGAAAGTGAACTTTAAAATAGATCTCAGAGCAAAAATAGAAAGTAAAAAATGTGTAAAATGTGAAAAATGTATATGAGTGTGTCTGTGTAGACACAGCAGTGTTTATGTTTCACATTTTTCATTGTGGAGTACAAGCCCACAGTTTGTTCGGATCCAGATTTGTATGTTTTGACAGTGTCCCTTTGTGAACATTATATATATACAGTCTATATGTCTCATTCATTGTCTATTGTAAGCAGCGTGGCCTTAAAAAGAATACATGAAAGCTTCATATTGATGCAAATATTGAGCTGAGTATCATGTTATTGCTAAATCATGTACATTCGTGTCAAAGTATACGGTTAGCATTTTAGGATTTTGTGATGTTTTTACACCTTTAAGTCACGACGAAAAGATTTAGGACTTTAATGTGTTACATGATTTCTCAGCAATAATACTCTCTTTATCTGTTGTCTTTTAACCTGCAAAATTTAAAAATGAGTCTGAGGCCAAAAGCTGTAACTTATTCTCCTTTTCCATAGAAATTCCATTTTGTGTCCAGAATACAGAAATATAGGCCTACATTTTATCGATGTTTCAAATATTACTAGTCTTGAGATCCTACAGCAACAACATTAAATTTATAGTTTGTGAAATTAAAATTATACAACGAAATTTCGAGAAATAAAACATTTTGACATCCTATTTTTAGTCTGATTCAGTATTGTCTGCCGTTTGTGAATTTTAAAAAAAGTTTCAAAATAGGCCTACATGTATGTATTAGTTTACCAATCGCATTTCCAACTTCAAAGTTGTGATATTTTCAACGTTTATAATTATATCATGGTTTCATGTTTGTACTTACTACTTTAACATCCTGGTGTGAATTCCCAATTAAAATTTCATCTAATAGGATTTGCTTGTAATTCATTAGCCCCACTTGTTCTTTCATGTTTAGTGTGATTTGTTTCACAGTGTGCAACTGATTCTAGATCCTGAAAAGTGAAATGCTATTCTACTGTTTAAATAGTGTTTATACAATTTATTCAGCTAGATACAGTTATATTAATAATGTGATGATTGATGATGGTATATCATGGACTATGTTTGTGCACAAGCAGCCCAATAGATATTTGAAGTACCACAAAATTTAGAAAAAAATTTAATTTGCTGAAAAATCGACATTTATAAAAATAAATATATGGTCTATGGAATTCAATGAAATTGTCGTACATTGATAAATGTTATGTACAACTCGTTGCATGATGAAAGATAATCAAGGGCTGCATATTCTGTTGTTTTAGGTGACATTTCAGTCAATTTCTAGATAATTTGAGATGTGCATTCCTCTTTGTTGTCAAATAGTCATTGCATTTGACATGCCATTTCGGAGATGATTGGATGTCGATTTAGTAAATTTCATGTTTGCATGTCATGGCAGGGTCACTAAAAAGATATATTATGCTCCAGTGCTGTCTGGGTGTATGTATGCAGGGTGGTTGAGTGTGGGAGGGTTGACAGAGCAATGTCAGTGCACCCTGTGGTTCTTTGGGGGTGTGTCCCATATTTAGCATTATTCAATGTGCAAAACCTTTATTTGAGAAGGGCGAGACCATTCAAATAAATTAGCTCATCACTTATCAATAAATTTCGCTCTCGACTCGAAGAGAGATCGAAATGCTTGAGATTGACAACAGTAAAAGATTGGGACAGTAGTTCAGCGACATCGGCTGGGATGTAGCTCATGAAGGTCCACTGAAAATAAATTTGGGATTCACCACTTCAGCACCCTGGGTTGAAAACCATGCTGTACAAAATGCTTTGATTTCCACTTCAGAACTCCGGCTCTTTGTTTTTTCTGTTACTGCACAAATATAGATCTACTATTCAGAATTAGACTTTGAAAAGATAGAAGATGGACATTAGTAATTTCGCAGAAGAATATATTGAAACTTTTCAGAATTATTTGTACAATTTTCCTTCAGGTGCATATATGATGACAGTTTAGTATACAGTGCATTATAAGGGGGTGTGTACTGACACTGCACCATTTATAGCTTCACAGGGTCTCCCCTACTACCCCACATACCAAGTCATTGAGGGGTGAATGAGATTACCCTTCAGGCATAAACAAACATGGATAACCTAGTTGACCTGGTTAATGTTGGGGGTGTGCTGCATATTTTCAGCAATTATTCCCAAGATTATTTTGAGGGTTGTTTTGTTGTGGCATTCCTTTAATACCTCTTTACATTGTTTATATACACAAACTAGTGACAGAGCCTTGATACACATCATTGGATTGTCAACAATGTTAAAACAGTAGTCTTGTGTCCCACTATTAGATCTCTAATATAACACCACACACCCATTTTCATCTTACTATCACTAGTACTAGTAGATATGCCTATAAGTTGTCTTTATCTGGTGGTTATGGCATTATTGTAACTCAAGTCAACACTAATAGATAAGAAAGATGATATCTGATTGATAAAATGTCTGTCTGAGGTTGATTTGGAGGTCGACCTTGACTTTATAGAAGTCTAACCTGAGGATTTTTTGGGTGAATAAATAATTCAGTAATTCTCCTATTGAATATATTCTTTTACAGATTAGTCCCAGGTTGTACCATTATAAGGTTGTTTAAATAGCTGATTTGTTTTGTTTTAAAAACTCCTCAATTAGTCGAACAAGGGCACTAATTAGGGTCTAATTGAGGTCACATGTCCTTTTTATGTGCGTTTTAGAAATATTCTATAAGTCATCACAATGTAGGCCTATGATTTACTTGAAATTGTAATTTTTGTCCTTGGATGGAGGTTGTTATGACCTTTTTTGCCTAAAATACTATTTTGGAAATAGACAAGCTGGGACCAAGGACCTATATTTAGGAAAATACATCACATCTGTGAATTGGACTAGATAATTGAGTTTATGGTTTTTGCAGATGCCACCTACCTAAAATCTGGAAATAATTCTGTTCAAAGGAAATTCCACATTTTGACCCAATAGCCTTCTAGTACCCTCCAAAGCTATAAATACTTCCATATCTATTCACTCTATATCAGTGTAAATAGCCATGTGAACAAATCTATCCTACATTAATCCCACTAATACTATATTGCTTAAGATCAGCTTTTTAGGGATATTGTGGGATAATTTTAGGAAAAAAAGAGACGTCAGAAAGAATTTAAATGTTTGGCCATAAAAAGGGCATGGTCTGACCTTGGAAAAAAGTGGCTGGACCTTTTTGCTTGACCTTCTGATTGAGAGGAATGTGGGCCTGTCATGTTGTTGCTCCAAGGGTAACCTAAAACTAGGAACTAAAACATCCATTCAAGTCCATTGCAATGGGCTATCCTATCAGAATCAGGATGCATTACTTGGTGCCTAACCACATCCTCCACATGATGCATTAACAGTGTTTAAACTGATGCTGTGCCATCCTATACTCTGTATACAAAGGATGAACAACCACCAAGCCCAGTTAGGCCACATCACATGATGGTTGATGTGACACCACAAGTTTTGCAAAATTATGCTGACCTAATATATGGAAGTAAATACATAATTGAAGTCATATTCATCATAACACTAGTATATGGTGTAATAAGTGCATTTAACCCCTCGTTACCCCTGGGCCTGGGAATGCTGAAAAAACATTTGTTCTCCATTTGTTCTGCTAATAACTCGGTTGTGAACAGTGCCAATACCGTTCATTTGAGATAAATTTAATAAATTAGTGCAGAAAACAGTTTTAAAATTGAATCCTGCCCCATTTGCTGATTTTCCTTCTGCCTCCATTAGGAGCCTAATTTAGCAAAGTCAATTGAAGCTTGAATTTAAAAGTTTCCAAATATAACCGGTCGATTTTGAGCTGAATAATTGCTTCTTCATAGATAATCACACATGTTTTACTACTTAAATTTTCACAATCAAATGAGCGGGCTTATCATTACCGGGAATTTGTACTTTTTTTTATCCCTATCATTTGCTACTACTTAATTTTATCTTCACTGATACATTACATTGAACAATTTAATCACGAGTTCAATATTAGTTATTTATGGTTCGGTCGTGTGCATGAAATGATATGTAATCATCACATTTATATGGGAAATATTCATAATTTGTATTATGAGGAAATTTGTACTGATTTAGTGATGTTCTACTTGTTGGAATTTTTTAAAATGTAGTTATGAAAATATTTGCTGGAAACTTTTTTTTTCAATGTGAGCCTGTCACACAGCTCATCTTTCCCAAATATGTATTATCAATAATATCCTACAAATTTAAGTAGATTTGAATCATGGCACAGATCTCTTCCTCATAGATAGATAGCTACATTTATTGCAAATAATTCAATGTCATACTTTGACTATGAAGTACCTTAATATATAGAATAGTCATTAGTCAGACTATAGGGGCTATTAGGCTTGACCAATGACCAAATACCTTATATCAAGTGCTTTGGGTGACATTGGGTCTCTGGTCAGGCTGCAAGACTAATATCTCCATTGTCAGACTGTCATGTCATAATGTGAATTGCAAGTGTGCCAAAAAGGACAATGTCTTGAGTACTGTAAATGTGTTTGCATGACAAGAAGTGGGTACAATTTGGGTGCAAGTGATTGTGCTTTTTTGACTCAGTTACCTGAGGACATATTCTTAGTGGATATACCTGATTTGTTTGGTTAGAAACTGGGGTGCTTGTTAAATTTTACTTAACTTCATGTAATGTATCCTATAGGTTGATTTTGATTACAAACATTTGTATCGCATATAATTGAACTGTACTACATCATGTAGTACGAGACTGCGAAAGTTATAAGTTATTTTAAGTTACCGTATTCTTGCCAGTTTGTGATCCAGTTTCTAATCGAAGTGAGACTGTAATAGCATGAGAAAAGCTTGATGGTCACTGGAGTGTGACAAAATGCCCCTAGACACAATATAGGTACAGGTGGTGTACTATGATCATAGAGTGGGCTCAAAAAAGTCCCAAGATCTGAAGCAAAATGCCTAAACACAACAAATTTACAAGTTATTTAAAGTATTTAAAGAGAACCAACCTGTTGCTGCAAGCACCCTGGCTCAGGCTGGCTGTATGTCAAATGCAGGAATGTAGTTCTGTGAGCAATGTCATAATGATGATAGCTGTGCAGTTATCTGTGCTGTCCTGTTGTTCATGGCGATCAGATCTGTCCTATTTTCAACCGAGTGAGTGTGTATATAGTCCTGTGTCAATGAATGGTAGCAGAGTTGTGACAGGCACAGTGTACAGAAGAGGGGGGGGGGCATAGGGGAATCCCCATTACACGCTTGCTTGGCCCACCCCAGATATCCCACAACCAGGCCCACACTGATTTGGTAAAGGGCTGCATGAGGACACAGTTGTACATTGTATCATTGCATACATACATACATACATACATGTGTGTTCACAGTGTTTGGATCATTAGTATTGTTGAAGCATGTTATAAAGATGAACCAAATGTATTATTTTTGACCCCATGACATCAGCTCTTAATTAACTATTCATTTAAAGGGAATATCTACTACTTTTTCCTAAGACTTAAAGTACCATTTTCAAAAGAATAATACTTCCTTTACTTGTGTTTGGACTTGCAAGCCTAAAAGAGATACATTATTGCATTATCATTGCAGTATTTATATTGCAGTATTAAATAGTGATTTTTATAAATGATAACTTTCTGAAAATGATACCTTGGTATTTTTGATATTTTAATCAATAACACCACTGTACTGATCCAGAATGTGCAATAAGCTCATCTTACGTATAACATTTGGTCACATGAATCATGTCGCTCTATTCGAAGTAGGGAAATTTGATACGATGTAATGGATTACTAATTATTTAGCTGTATAATGTGCAAATCCCCATGAATACCATCCAATGTACATTTCAAAACATATATCCTTTAATTCCCTCATGGACTTGTGAGCTTTGATCTCCTGCAATGTACATGTATAATTCTTGGTAATACCTCCAGAAAACAACAGCCCAGATATAAATTTATCTTATCATAAACTCTAGTCACACACACACACAGTTCAGATGATAAAACTCATACCTACGTGTATGTAATACAATGTATTATCCCATGTTCACTATACTCAATGTTATATGCAACATATTGTGCAGATCAGCATATCCTGATAAAGTCACATACATATCACACACAAAAGATAGCCTATAAATAAAACAACTTTAAAGTGAGTAGCAGTGAGAGCCTGTGCTCATGGTATTTGGTCAGATTACTCCATTCAAATCCAGACAGGAGGAAGAATAGTCAAATTTAATGAAATTGTGTTGTGTCCAGTTCAAACTGTAATATTGAGAAGTTTAGACATCGGCGAAGATCCATATTTCAGTAAGACATTCAACTCCTAGTATATTGCCTGGACATGAAAGTGTCTAAAATTCGGGATTTGCCCTTTTCGAGAGTGATTACTTTGCGCTGTCTCACATAGAACGATGAGGTGGGAGTTTCAATGCTAACTGAGTTCCATTTGCTTTGCCACTTTTGGGCTTGTCTATCATCAGATGGCGCCCTGTCAGTACCTAAATTTAGCTTTCAAGTATTGCCATGCAGTAGAAAGAATCGAACCCTGGACCTCAAAATTATAAGACCAGCACGCAATGCACTCAGCCACGAAGATACACGGCTTTGCAGTGTGAAAAAAATCTTCACACCAATGGGGATCAAAACATTATGGAATCTTTAATCAAGATTTTAGAGCAGATCAGGGAATGGACCCACATAGAGTAACTTGATTATGCACATTTGAGGACGGCAGAAGAAGGGGGAATGTTCTCTTAACAAAGTGGCCAATCAGAGACTTGCATGGTTACAAGTAAAATGTGGATTCCCAGATGCAGGCCAGTGTAGAAATCCCACAGAAGGCTGTCCTGCTACCCAAATTTGTTTTTATTATCCAGAAGGTGGCGCACAAGGCCAGCTCCAAAAATTCATTTTTTCCCCCTGGGGGACCTGATTTTTTTTTAAAGTTCTACAAAACTTAATCAACTGCTTGTGTCGCATCTTGCAGTAGTCAGGGTCCCCACCGGACAGGGAAAACAGGGAAAATGGTGAAAAAAAATTCCCAGCAGGGAAAAATCAGGGAATTTGAAATTTAACCCAAAAATACAGGAAAAAACTGGGGATTTGGTTTGACATGTGTTAATGCGTGAAACAAGCCGTGTATTTTAAGCGAACTTGTATAAAAGTAACAGTTTTTGATTTCCGATTTGCGACGATATTGCCGTGCAAACATGACGATAAACCCAAATAATGTCAGGGAAAACATCTGGTGAAGCAGGGAAAATTTAGGGAAAATACAGGGAATTTGCTCGCCAAATTTCGGTTGGTATCCTGAGTAGTCGAAGTTCAATTTTAAATGGACAGCGAAGCTATGTGTTCTCCGAGCGCCAGTTCTAGTTTGTGCATATTCTCTTTCAACTTGGCCGGTGATGATGGGGCGTAAAAAACAAACTGCCTCACTCTTTCGACTTGGGGGGGGGGGGGGGGGAGTTTGCTCAGTGGTGGCCAGTGGTAGTGTACTGGGCTTCCAATCGCTGGGTCCAGGGTTTGAATCTAGCTCTTGCCGGTTTACCTCGGGCTTTGTTGTATGGCTGTGTCAATTATCCTTTGACTCATAGCCGACTTGTCAAGGGACAGGGAATTCAAAAGGGACAGGGTGTTAAAGGTACAAGGGACAGGGGGACACAAAACCACATCAAGAGCCTCTCTAATGGTTTAGCTGGAGTGAGACATCTTTTACACGCTGTAAGGAGACTTGGGATATAACGTTTTTTAACCCTCCTGTGTTCCAAAAAAAAAGTTTTGTGACCTTTTTAATTCTATCCATGAAAGACAATTTTAATTTATGGAGAATAAGTTGTTCTTGGTCCCGGGTATATCCATGATATGTTAAATTATTGTTCACTGACGTAACACTTCAACCTGACAACCTCTCTGCTAGAGGTCTTGTTCACATGTGAGCGACGCAGGATTGCTGCTGTTGTTTGTTGCAGTTTGCCATGAATGCTTTGTACATGACCTCTTAGCCCATATCAACAGCATTGATCACCACATACGATTTACCATCGAACCAGAGCAAAACGGCAAACTCCCTTCTTGGATTTGTGTATACATGTAAATATGATTTAGATGATGGTGAAACCAAGCCGACTGTACAGTGGGGTGCCCGTAATTTTTTTACATTTTTATATTTCCATTGTTCTTTCAGGGTGAAATTGAGTGCATGGGTATCCTTCACTCACACAATTCACGTTGGAAAGACTCTGCAAATGGTTTGTTTGAAATTTGAAAAAATGTGACCCCTCTCAAAGGGTGCCCAAACTTTCGCACCCCACTGTATATAGAAAACCAACTTGTACAGACCAGTAACTCAACTGCAAATCTGATCATCCATTGGAACACAAAAGATCCATGGTCGGCATGCTTATCGGCCGTGCAAATAACTGTGTCACTACTGCAATGGACCGGAAGGCTGAAGTATGTCATATAAAAACAGCACTGCAGCCAATGGCTCCACAAAGTGGTCTATGCATCCCCCAAGCCGAAAGAGAAAGAAGATCAGAAGAACTCAAACAAGAAAACATCACCAGTATCAACATCTACAGTAGCAATACCCCTTGTGAATGGCCTGTCGGAACATCTTGTCCGAATTTTCCGCTCCCAGGGCATCAGCACCTTCCACCAGCCGCAAAACAAGATTCGATCACTCTTAGTCCATCCGAAAGATAAGACACCAGATGAAAACAAATGTGGTATTGTGTACCAGATCAAAAGTGACCAAGACAACAGGCACACCTATAAAAGAGTCAAGGAACATCAAAGCATAATTACACCACAGCCATTGGTGAACTCTGTCTTGCTACTGGCCATTCCATCTCCCTCCGTAATTCAAAGATATTATGAAGAGAAGCCGACCGGATAAAAAGGAAAGTAGAGGAATCAATATACATACAGACCACCCAGATATGAACCAAGACCAAGGCTACGAACTTCCCCCAATGTACAACCAACTTGTGAGTGTAAACTGCAACAAACAACAGGAGCCATCTTGTGTCACCCACATGTGAACAAGACCTCTAGCTGTGAGGTTGAAACATTAGGCCACACATAATTGATTCTTAGCTTCGCGGACCCGCCGACACAACAGATTTCCTGCCAATCGAAAAAAAATTATCAAATTTTTTTTAGACATTATAAAAAAAAATTTTTTTTAACCTTTTTTTCGGTCCTACCGACCGACCCGAGAAAAAGTGCCTTGAGAGGATCTGAGAAGCTAAAGATCAATTATGTGTGGCCTTATGTCAATTAAAGTAAGTCTCAGGGAACAATAATTCAACGTATCAATTTTAATTTAGTTATAAAACGTTGCAACACCTCCTTTGGTGATACCGGATAAGATATAAGGGACTATTAGCCATTCAACATCAAATTGTATTGCTTCCATTAGAAATGGTAATGTGTTGAAAGCATTTCCTCACCAAAAATTGCGCTATTTGGCCATATATATCAGTTCTAAAGCAACTTAATATCAAAAGAAGCCTTGCTTGTTAAACAATAATTTGACCCTCCTATTTAGTTCAAAACAAAATAAACACTCATAACAATGCAAATAGTAAAGTATGGTTTTATTTCAGCATCATGTCAATAATTAAGCATTTTTGTCAAATCATGGCACAATAATATCAATACCTGTCATACAATATATTACATTTTGTTCACAAATGCAACCACAAACTTGACTAACTTGCACCAAATATCCAGATATTGTGCGAAGGACTTACACTGACAGTTACCATGGACAAATTATTATTATATCATGGCACATTCAATTTTACTTGGTATGTGCTTTGTCAAACTCTGGCGTCACCCGCGATCACGTGGCTTGAAACTTAGTTGCGAGATTCCATGCTGATTTTCCAATTTTTGCTTGGTATCTAATAGCAAGCAAAAATTGTCAGGAAATTAGCCGGACAAGTCAGAAGTTACGACATATATAAAGGCAAAAGACGGGGTACTCTTTAGAGAGATTGCTGATACTGAGATAAGCAGACCCAAGTTACAAATTGCTAAAGCCGAGCAGAATATCTCCTGTTGTACAATCGAGGGGAGGTCGGAAAGGAACTACGCTTCGAGACCACAAGACTGTTATGGACTTAGCTCAGCTTGATCACGAGACAATTTTGTCTCCGTATCAGGATGCAAAAGATGAGTACCTTTTATTAATTGTTGCGTAATTTATCAATTGGGTGATCAATTCTGGGATAAGTTGAATGTGATAACTCGAGTTAGCAAGTAAAAGGATGGTTATGTTATAATTTAGTAGTTTGACTGTGGAAACAGAACGGAGAATTAAAAGGAGAAAATGGTCCAGGACATATTGAGTTAAGGGCTCTTATTACAGCCGGACATGGAGCGATATAACAGAACGATGGCAGCTATATTTCAGTAAATATATTGGTAGTTGGTAGAATAGAGCTGCCTCTGAGGGTTTTATAATTGATGGTTACCTAGTTATATGAGCAGGCTCTTCTACAACATAATTAAGGTTTCATCAATTTAACTGTTTTATTTATAGTGTGGCGGAGACTTTCACCGCCTAACAGGATGGCTTCTTCAGTGCAAGTGTTTTTCCAGGGTGGATGACAGTTTCATAGAGGTGAAAAGGCTTATAGTTCCCCTCACCTTGTCATCTTGCACAAGAACTCTTCCAAATGCAGCGTGCGTGAGTGGAAACTGACATCACCTTGAGAGTTCAAGACAACGTGTTTCCCCATCACTGAACTAGTGATTTTTGCAAATGGACCATTAATGGACACAATCACTAAAAAAGGAAATGCAATCAACATCCAGGATGTTTTTGGTTTTGCAGAAACATTGAAAATGGCTGGTCATCTTCTATACCAGATGCAGAATGAGGGTGTGAAAACTGACACCACTTTGCAGAGTTCCAAGATGTGTTTCCCTGTCACGAAATAGTGTTAGTGTTAGTTGCAAATGGTGGACCAAAAAAAGGAAACAATCAACATGGAAGATATGTCTCCAAAGACTTTGCAAACAATTATTCAGAAAGTGTAACTGAAAATATTTAGATTTATCTCCACTTAACTATTCACATGAAATGAATGGCTTTCAGTTGTTCTCTGAAAATGGCATTTCAACTTGCAAAAAAACTCTACCAAAAGCAGCGTGCTGGAGTTGAAACCGACACCATCTTGAGAGTTCAAGACGTGTTCCCGGTCACATCTAGGGATAGTGATAGTTGCAAGTGGAGCACCATTAGCTGACTGGCTCTCTAAGAAAAGAAACGCAATCAACATCCAGGGTGTGTTTGCTTTTGGTTTTGCAGAAAAAGAGAAAATGGCTGGTCATCTGTTATTCAACATGCAGAATGAGGGTGTGACAAGATGTGTTTCCCTGTCACAAACTAGCCGACTTGATTGCAGAAAAAAGAAACAATCAAGATAGAAGATACGTCTCCAAAGACTGTGCAGACGATTATCAAGAAAGTGTTAACAAAAAAATATTACAGATTTTTCTCCATTGAACTGTCGCTATAAAAGAAACTGCTTGCAGTTGTTATTGAAAAATGGTTTGTCATCTTGCACAGAAACTCTTTCTCAGACAGGAAATGTTTTCAGTTGTTATCGGAAAATGGCTGGTGATCTTGCAGAAAAATTATTCCATATGCAGCATGTGGGAGTTAAAACTGACACCACCCTGAGAGTTCAAGAGTCAAGACGAGTTTTCCGGTCAGATCTAGTGATAGTGATAGTTGCAAATGGTGGACCATAAGCTGACTTGATTGCAGAAAAGGGAAACAATCAACATGGAAGATATGTCTCCAAAGACTTTGCAGACAGTTATTCAGAAAGTGTAATTGAAAGTGTTATGGATTTATCTCCACTGAACACTCCCCATGTAAGGAATTGCTTTCAGTTGTTATCAGAAAATGGCATGTCGACTCGAAAAAAAACTCTTCCAAATGCAGTGTGCTGAAGTTTAAACTGACACCATCTTGAGAGTTCAAGACATGTTTCTGGTCACATCTAGGAATTGTAGCCCCCTGGTGTAAAACTGGATGTTCGTCTTAAGGTCAAGGTTGATACAGGTGCAAATGGCAACATTTTACCAGTTCGGTGCATAAAGCAAATGTATGAAATTAAAAATGACAATTTACCTGTGCATTTATTGAAACCGAGTCATGCTAGACTCACAGCTGTAAAAAGTACTACTGTTAACCACCTTGGTTACATTGAAATGCCTGTAAAGTTTGACAATTCAAGTTGGTGTGATGTAAGTTTTATGTATGTGAAACCAATGGTCCAGCCATCCTATCGTGTGGGTTATCCGAAACCTTTGGGATTGTCACTGTTTCTGAAAGCAGGAATATTGATTGTGTTAAGTCAGAAAGTAGTCCTATTGCAGACATTGATGCCTTGCAGAATGCTTACCCGGAATGCTTTAAGGGTTTAGGTAAATTACCTGGTAAATTACCTGGTAAATTCCATGCTGAGCTCAAGGACAGTGCAGTTCCTGTCATAGTTCCACCTGGGAAGTACCCAGTACAGTTACGAGAGGAAATTTGTAACAAATTGTCTGAAATGGAAAATCTAGGCGTTGTTGGCAAATGCGATGATGCTGAGCCAAGTGAGTGGCTGACTTCTTTCTAAGACAGGAACTGCTTTCAGTTGCTATCGGAAAATGGCATGTCAACTTGCACAAAAACTCTACCAAATGCAGCGTGCTGGAGTGAAAACTGACACCACCTTGAGAGTTCAAGACAACGAGTTTTCCAGTCACATCTAGGGATAGCGATAGTTGCAAATGGTGGACCGTAGATTGCAGAAAAAGAAACCCAATCAACACCCAGGATGTGTCTCCTCGGACATTCCAGGGAATTATTCAATGAGTGTTACTGAACTCTTTCTCAGACAGGAAATTTTTTCAGTTGTTATTAGAAAATGGCCGGTCATCTTGCTCAAAAATTGTTCCATATGCAGCATGTGGGAGTTAAAACTGACATAATCTTGAGAGTTCAAGACAACGAGTTTTCCAGTCACATCTAGGGATAGCGATAGTTGCAAATGGTGAACCATTAGCTGACTTGATTGCAGAAAAAGGAAACAATCAACATCGAAGATATGTCTCCAAAGACTTAGCACAGTTATTCAGAAAGTGTAACTGAAAGTGTTATGGATTTATCTCCACTGAACACTCCCTATGTAAGGAACTGCTTTCAGTTGCTATCGGAAAATGGCATGTCAACTTGCACAAAAACTCTACCAAATGCAGCGTGCTGGAGTGAAAACTGACACCACCTTGAGAGTTCAAGACGTGTTCCCTGTCACATCTAGGGATAGTGATAGTTGCAAGTGGAGCACCATTAGCTGACTGGCTCTCTAAGAAAAGAAACGCAATCAACATCCAGGGTGTGTTTGCTTTTGGTTTTTCAGAAAAAGAGAAAATGGCAGGTCATCTGTTATTCAACATGCAGAATGAGGGTGTGACAAGATGTGTTTCCCTGTGACAAACAAGTCTTCGTTGCAAATGGTGGATCATTAGCCGACTTGATTGCAGAAAAAAGAAACAATCAAGATAGAAGATACGTCTCCAAAGACAGTGCAGACGATCATGAAGAAAGTGTAACAAGAAAATATTACAGATGGTTTGTCATCTTGCACACTCTTCCAAATGCAGCGTTAAAACTGACACCACCTTTGAGAGTTCAAGACAACAAGTTTCCCTGTCACAAAAAATTGTTGCAAATGGGGGACCATTAGTACATTTGACTGACAAAAAAGGAAACACAATCAACATCCGGGATGTTAATGAAAAAGAGAAAATGGCTGGTCATCGTTTGTACAAAATGCAGAATGAGGGTGTGAAGTCTGACACCACCATAAACAAGTTCCGAAAATCAATGTTCAGATTAGACCACATAGGTGCAACTTGCATAGGACACAATGAAAAAGGATATGATTATATGTTAATTTTAAATTACTGTCGACAAAAGGATTATTCCCACAAGTGACATGGACCGGATAAAAAATGCACAGTATGTGGCAGATACAGCTGCTGAAATCCTTTGTGTATCAACTGCAGAAGGCAATAAACCTTTGAAAGCAATCAGCACTGAAGCAGTTTCCCCACAAAATTCACTGACGGACACGACACATTTGATGACCCACGCTAACAGCAACTTGGAATTAGCCGCTTTATCAACCAGCATCTCTTCAATGTTAACAACATCTTTACTTCAGACCCACATTACATATTTTGGGCATAATATGTAAAAGAAATCAACAAGATAAACCATTGTGTGTCTATAGCTATGTGCAAAAGTTCCAAAACATAGGCGGATCCAGGGGGGGGGCACAAGGGGCGCGCGCCCCCCCTTTTGTCAGATAAATCCTTCATATTGCTATTCGGAAAAAAAAACTTTTTTTAGAGACTCCAATGTTATAAGTATTGCCGCGCCCCCCTTTCGAAAAATCCTGGATCCGCCCCTGCAAAAACAAGAATGGACAGCCCATCATTTCGGATCACCTAGTCAACAAAGTGTTATAATCGTGGTTATTTTTAACCAGATTATTGGGAATTTATTAGGAATTATACTTAGCTTGTTTCTTTAGATCATGTTAGCCCAACCCCTAGCTGTTGTAGCTGCACAGAGTTCAAGACGTGTTCCCGGTCACATCTAGGGATAGTGATAGTTGCAAGTGGAGCACCATTAGCTGACTGGCTCTCTAAGAAAAGAAACGCAATCAACATCCAGGGTGTGTTTGCTTTTGGTTTTGCAGAAAAAGAGAAAATGGCAGGTCATCTGTTATTCAACATGCAGAATGAGGGTGTGACAAGATGTGTTTCCCTGTGACAAACAAGTCTTCGTTGCAAATGGTGGATCATTAGCCGACTTGATTGCAGAAAAAAGAAACAATCAAGATAGAAGATACGTCTCCAAAGACAGTGCAGACGATTATCAAGAAAGTGTAACAAGAAAATATTACAGATGGTTTGTCATCTTGCACAGAAACTCTTCCAAATGCAGCGTTAAAACTGACACCACCTTGAGAGTTCAAGACAACAAGTTTCCCTGTCACAAAAAAATTGTTGCAAATGGGGGACCATTAGTACATTTGACTGACAAAAAAGGAAACACAATCAACATCCGGGATGTTAATGAAAAAGAGAAAATGGCTGGTCATCGTTTGTACAAAATGCAGAATGAGGGTGTGAAGTCTGACACCACCATAAACAAGTTCCGAAAATCAATGTTCAGATTAGACCACATAGGTGCAACTTGCATAGGACACAATGAAAAAGGATATGATTATATGTTAATTTTAAATTACTGTCGACAAAAGGATTATTCCCACAAGTGACATGGACCGGATAAAAAATGCACAGTATGTGGCAGATACAGCTGCTGAAATCTTTTAAGTATCAACTGCAGAAGGCAATAAACCTTTGAAAGCAATCAGCACTGAAGCAGTTTCCCCACAAAATTCACTGACGGACACGACACATTTGATGACCCACGCTAACAGCAACTTGGAATTAGCCACTTTATCAATCAGCGTCTCTTCATTATTAACAATATCTTTGCTTCCGACCCATATTACATATTTTGGGCATAATATGTAAAAGAAATCAACAAGATAAACCATCGTGTGTCTATAGCTATGAGCAAAAGTTCCAAAACAAGAATGGACAGCCCATCATTTCGGATCACCTAGTCAACAAAGTGTTATAATCGTGGTTATTTTTAACCAGATTATTGGGAATTTATTAGGAATTATACTTAGCTTGTTTCTTTAGATCATGTTAGCCCAACCCCTAGCTGTTGTAGCTGCACAGAGTTGCACTAAACTGCAACCTTACACGTGACTCCTTGGAGAGCTATAAATCTAGAGGAATTATTAGCCTACAGTTCTCCTCTTACTATGGAGAAAAAAGAGGTTAATGGCTAAAATGCCCGCATCATCGCCTCCTTGTAAAAAGGTAAATGACACCACCTCCTCTAGCATCAGTAAGATCACGTGATATCTCTGTGCCTGGGCCCCCTAATAAAGGAGGGCCAAGGGGCTTCGGCCCCTAGCTATGACGTAGCCCAACAGTTTATAAGGGGGAAGCAATCGGCTCTCAAGCAGTGGAGGAGGGAGTGTCGATGAGAGCAGTGGGCAAGATCTATAAGTCGGCGGACTGATCAGGCTCTGATGAAGGACCACATTTAAGATAAGTGCATTAACTGTCTCTCGGTTATCTCACCAGTTGGTTGTCTGAGAAATGGTAGTTATCCTTGTAGATGTAAAATACATAAGACAATTTCCAACCGGAAATGGATTTATGTGGTGGTGGCGCATGCGCAGTCAGTTCTTTTCTGCCTTGCGCCACCACAACTTCATCTCCTAAAATCTGGATAAAATTTTGGAATATTACTTGTGTTTCCGAACTGTCACCTGGTCCACATCGATGTCGGATTGCCCACTAACTGTGCTGATCCTCGGACATTCCTTTATTCGACGGTTAAAGGACTATCTTTTCGATATTTCACGTGTAAATCACGAGGGCTGCATTGAGGCCGCCGAGGAGGAGGCCTGGTCAAACTTGCAGTTCAAAACAAAGACTTTGTCAGTGTTTTATCATGGTATTGGCGGTCTAACATTGGAAAGGACTTACCGGGAATTAGAGGTGGTTTCCCGGCTAAAACCGGACGTGGTTTTCATCCAGTTGGGCGAGAACGACGTGGACAATTCTCGGACTTGCCCCACGGAGATCGCAAGGCACATCACACAGCTGGCGGCCGCCATTTTCGCACGATCTGCACACACAAGGCACGTGTTCTGGGGCCAACTTTTGCACCGGCCAGCCCCGAGAATCAACCCCAGGAAAACCTAAGTAATTATCTTCTTGCGGTTAGTTGATTAATCTCGTTGTATTTGTACTCATTGTAGATGTAGCTAGAGTCGATGGAACATGACTAAGAGTTGTTAATGTTGAATGTCGTTCTCTGAGTAAAATGTGAGATTGAAGTGTCGACGAAAAGTTCTTAAGTCTGTGATTGTTATCCTGCTGAAATTGGTAAATATGAGCATTCCTTGTGATTTGTTGAATCTCCTGTGAATCGTTATCTGTTCACTGTTGTTTACTTGTCTATAGGCAACCAGTTATTAAAGTGTTAAATGTTCTTCATAGTCTTGAGTTTTGATTCAGCATTCATTAGTAAGATTGCTAAATATGCTACTACTCATAAGTTCGCAGAGATCACCGGAGCACCTCTAAGCCAAGCTAACTAATTTATCTTTTACCAACAGACTGGCTAAACCCCGAGCACTTCACAAAAGACAACATTAAAAACATCTTGTTTGCAGACGAAGGTTACAAATTCAGGACAACTCTTCGAGGAACACCTAAATATTGGGAAGCCGCATGAAAAGATCTGCTAGCAATGATGTAAGACAGATTGGCATACCAACATTCTTCGCATCATTTTCTGCCCCAGATCGTCAATGGAAAGAGATTGTGCAATGCATTTGCAAACAATTGGGTCACCCACACGAACCAGATATGGACTGGGCAACATACCGTAGGTTGATCAATGAAAACGCTGTCACTGCAGCAACAATGTTCGACCATCATTGCTCATGTTGAAGGCAAATCTCATCACCTCGACAATATCAGACTGATTCCACAGAATAGAATTCCAAGCAAGAGTTAGGCAAATACATAGATCAATACATAGCCATCGTTCCACACAGTAGAAAGAAGTCTGTGGAGTGATGAAGTGAGCGGTTACTCATACTCCTAATATATCTGCCGATCACCACTATTTAGTCATCAATTTGTTGGCACTGATTCAGCGCCTATTTCATTCAGATCACGACAAAAATTTTTTGTGATTATACATCCATATTATGAATCTCCACTTATTTCAGAAAATTTTGTCTGTAAATTTGCATACATGTTGACCATATATGATAATACTCCTGAAGTTTGTAACCGCATTGCTTAATAATATTACATAATAGTTAACCTCAAGTATACATGCTCTATAACAATCATGTGTCCAGATGCTGAAAGTGAAGTCCCGCAAAAAGCAGCCACCGAAGAGGTACACCTCTTCAATGCCACCAAGGCAGTATGTCATGTAGGCTGTCAAGCCGCAGACGCCATCGACTTCAACTTGGCAGATCACACCAATGGTCGCGGTTAGGCGGATCTCCACAAAACATGCCATCTCCCAGGTGAAGCAAGTGAAGCAGATTTACATGAGCTATAGTCACTTCCCTCCAATTACATTCGTTCAACCATTCAAAATCATTTAAAAACGGGACAAAAAACATGACACTTCACTTTTCCAAGGCCACTTAGCTAGCACCAGGACATTTTTTGGGGAAACTGTCAAAGGCAACCCCTGAACAAAAACAAATTGCTAAAGAGAAACTCAAAGAGAAACTCTCAGCTTACTGGAATGTCTTAGATAACCTCATTCAAGCAAACACTGGTACAGCAGCAGTACTTACTGATGCAGGCCTTGAACAAGGCATACTTCTGAAGAATGCACAAAAAAGCACAAGACGGAAACATGAATGCACTTCCATTGGTAAAAAGACAAATTCATTCTGGTCATCTTGGCATTAATTCGTGTCTGAGAAGCGCTAGAGTATCTGTCTACTGGCCAAGTATGTCGTCGGAAATTCTGCAATATATTGAAAGTTGAACAACTTGCATGAAGTTCAGTGTTAAACTTGCCCCAGAACCAATTATTTTGTTGAACGTTGTATTTACTTCCGGATCATATGGGGCTGTGCGCGTCCATCCTCCAGCATGTGTGAGTCAATTTCGTAAAGAAGAGAAGTGTTTGAAATTTATTCAACATTTTAATCGGATTTATGTACAAAGAAAGCGCAACAGTCCACGAATGTGATACCATTTTGTACATGAGAGACTGGTGAACGAAAGGACTTACGTTTTTTACGGTTACAAACTTGATCTGTTGGGACAGCGGTCACCACGCTTGATCATGTCGGATCGTGCCGAAATGGCTGCACTCAATGAAGGCGATCTGGTGGGTTACATATTGGCCCAAAGTTAAGCATTGGGAACGATGAAAATGGACAAAAACACGTCCCGATAAGCCTTCAAAGGACAAAGAGAAGGAGCAGCCCATGTCCAAGGATGATGGTGCAAACGCACGTGATTTGGCCACAGCCGAACTTGATGGTGATGACAGACCACAAGGTGACAAACGCTTTGGCACAGGTAAGTGCCGCCTGCTTACGAGGTTGCTTGGAACACTTGGTGTTCTCAGCAGTAATGGCTTTCTTTTTTGGGTGTTGTAGGATCACTGACAGCCCCTGGCGACTACTTGATCCACTTCAAGGACAGCGTCTGCATGATATCCGCTGATTTTTCCTGGTTGAGCCACAGCCACAAGAATGTCATGAGGACATTCTTCGCATCATTTCAGCTGCAGATCATTGATGGACAGAAATTGTGCAATGCATATGCAAACAATTGGGTCACCCATACGAACCAGATATGGACTGGGCAACATACTGTAGGTTGATCAATGAAAACTCGGTCACTGCAACAAGAATATTTGACCATCGAATAAAATGTTTCCTCAAAGATTTTCTCATGTCGAAGGTAAATCTCATCGCCTCAGCCATATCACAGACTACTTCCACAGGACAGAATTCCAAGCAAGAGGTTGGCAACACTTACAATCTTACATTGTCTGATTTGGATAGAAGATGCGCCTGTATTCAACTTGTGTTCAACCAAAATTCTGATGAAGACGTATGCAAATACATTGATCAATACATAACATGCCATCTCCCATGCGAAGCAAATTTACATGAGCTAGTCACTTCCCTCCAATTACATTCGTTCAACCATTCAAAATCATGTAAAAAGGGACAATAACTTGGCGCTTCAACTTTCCAAGGCCACCTGTACTAGCACCAGGAAATTTATTGGGAGACCGTCAGAGGCAACCCCTGATGAAAAACTCAAGAGAAACTCTTAGCTTACTGGAATGTCTTAGATAACCTTAGTCAAGCAAACACTGATACAGCAGCAGTACTTGCGGAAGCAGGCCTAACACAAGAAGACTTGGAAGAAGTCATGTGTGCATTATCAACCAGACACACAGCCACACAGTCCCATCATGTGACCTCTTCAACACCCAATCAGAGAGTTTTTCCGAGAATCTGGCATCTCCACAAGACAAACTTTTCAAGTTATTTTCCAGTGAGTTGAACTTTTATTTGTGGTTCCAAAAGTTCCACAACACATCATACAACACGTCATAGTGACGTTGATCAATGACTGCAGTGCCCACAGCGATTCTCATTCGGCATTCTTTTACCACAAGGTATTATGGCGCCCAAATCTAATACAAGCAGTTCAGAACTGAAGGACGACGACTATCTATTTCACACCAGCAAGTATGATATTGATATTAACGACTGTGCTACCAACGATCTGGCAAATGGAATTCCTTTCACAACTGTTGTTAAGATGTGAAACTAATGGCATCAAACTGAACTCTGCCAAACTTGAAATCAAACTTACTGAATGGGCTTTCATGAGACCCAGATTTCGCAAGACAGACTTCAAACCGACCCTGAAAAGATGGAGGTTATCACTGGAATGCCTCGACCTACTAATGTTCAAGAGTAGCGAGGTTTAATGCGATACATTACTTATCGCGCTAAATTTCTCCCAAACCTGTCTAGTGTGCTCGAACCACTTTCCAACTTGTTGAGGGAGGATGTACCCTTCTCCTGGTCTTCTTCAAAAAGCATTTAAGATGCCAAGACTTTAGTGACTAACTCTCCTGTTCTAGTGTTCTATGACCTATCTGAACCCCTGGTGTTGGAGAATGATGCCTGTGAATATGGTGTTGCTTATGCCTTACTCCAGGAAGGCAAGCCTGTTGCTTTTGCAAGATGATTATTGTCTACAACTGAATATAACTGCGCTCAGATTGAGAAGGAATTAATGCCAAGATGACCGGCATGGATTTTGTCTTTTCATCAATGGGCACAGTGAATGTGGTATGATGATTTGTTCACCGCGCATCATTTTTCCGTCTTGAACAGAGATTTCATCTCGAAAGTCGAAGGATCCCTATGACAAGTATGCAGACATGCTTTCTTACTGCAGGAATGATGCTTACCTTTTATTTAGAAGTTTGATTTGGGAAGTCGCATCACGAGAGACAGAGGATGGTATTCAAAATGTTGACCCTTTCTGACTTTCTGTCAGGTAACCATTACATCAACTTGTATGCAAATTTACAGACAAAATTTTCTGAAAGAGAGGTATGAAGGGGATGACCTAAATGACCAGTCGAGACTAGTTTTTGAAAAAAGTCAGGACATTTCTATCAGGATGGGCAAGAGATAACTTCTAATGAAATAACAAATACAATTTTCGAAGATTCAGACAATCCCCATGTTCCTCATTAGGGTCATGTGGCAAAACACAACCGTAGCTACTCATATTATCTATTCAACAGCTTCAGTCTGTTGCTGATAGAACTGGTGTATTCATCGAATAAAGCTGCTCTGGGCAGATCATATACTTTGATATTCACATTTTCATAAAGTAATCAGCGGAAGTTATGGATTAACCAAACAGAAATTGAGTTGATCCGGCAAGACAAAGTAGAAAAATGTATGAATGACAAGAGTTCTTGTATCATTTTCAGGGGATCTTTCCTTTAACAGTGTGAATGCCAGCCTGGACACGAAGGAACAGGAAAACGTTCCTTCTTCCTTTCAAAGGAAACACCCACACTTTCCTTCAAGAGTCTGAATGCCAGCCTGGAAGAAGAGACACCAAGGAACAGGAAATTGTTCCTTTCTCCTTTCAAAGGAAACACCCACACTTTCCTTCAAGAGTCTGAATGCCAGCCTGGAAGAAGAGACACCAAGGAACAGGAAAATGTTCCTTTCTCCTTTCAAAGGAAACACTCACACTTTCCTTCAAGAGTCTGAATGCCAGCCTGGAAGAAGAGACACCAAGGAACAGGAAAATGTTCCTTTCTCCTTTCAAAGGAAACACTCACACTTTCCTTCAAGAGTCTGAATGCCAGCCTGGAAGAAGAGACACCAAGGAACAGGAAAATGTTCCTTTCTCCTTTCAAAGGAAACACTCACACTTTCCTTCAAGAGTCTGAATGCCCGCCTGGAAGAAGAGACACCAAGGAACAGGAAAATGTTCCTTTCTCCTTTCAAAGGAAACACTCACACTTTCCTTCAAGAGTCTGAATGCCAGCCTGGAAGAAGAGACACCAAGGAACAGGAAAATGTTCCTTTCTCCTTTCAAAGGAAACACTCACACTTTCCTTCAAGAGTCTGAATGCCAGCCTGGAAGAAGAGACACCAAGGAACAGGAAAATGTTCCTTTCTCCTTTCAAAGGAAACACTCACACTTTCCTTCAAGAGTCTGAATGCCAGCCTGGAAGAAGAGACACCAAGGAACAGGAAAATGTTCCTTTCTCCTTTCAAAGGAAACACTCACACTTTCCTTCAACAGTGAATGACAGCCTGGAAGAAGAGACGCCAAGGAACAGGAAAATGTTCCTTTCTCCTTTCAAAGGAAACACATCATCCAGTACAAACACGAGGAGTCATGTTCGGATTTGTTTAAAAGAATTCAGAGGATTATACCTTATTTCCAAAAAAAGGAATTCATCCTCAGATACAACATTACAGCGGACAATGGCATTCAGATTCCAATTACAATGACAAAGAAGTCTGAGCTGGACATTGAGCATCCAAAGACTTTCCAGGCGATTATGCAGTAACTGTAACTTGGAAATATAGCTGTTTCTCCATGGAACCATTAGCCGACTTTATAGCTGAAAAAAGGAACATAATCAACATCCAGGATGTGTCCCCAAACACTTTCCAGGCGATTATGCAGTTACTGTAACTGGAAATACAGCTGTATCTCCACTCTAGTCTCCCTATCATAGGTATATTGTTATCATTATGATCGTCATTAATGGGACCGCAAAAAAAAACAAAAAAAGGAAAGAAAAAGACTGTCATCGACCTGTCATCCAGTTGTGATGAAGATGCACCCGTGAACGACGCGAAAGAGAAGAGGAGAGTCCAAAAGTACGTTTTTTTTCAGGTCACAATGTTTGTACAGTACCACAATCTTAAGTTTGATATTCTCTTAACCACTGTATTTCAAATTGCAGAGGAAAATCAGCCTTGAAAACGAAAGATGCGCAGGCCTTGGGGAAGCATGTCCCCAAGGAAACTGTCAAAAAGGGAGATACAATGGAGGATGAGGGAGACACAGATATTGTTGAGGATGCTCTGTCATCAGATGAGGTAATACTGCACATTACCTTCCTTGCTAGTGATTACATTTACAAATACCATGTTGTAATACTAGCTGCTCCCTATGTTGTAATACTAGCTGCTTCCAGCTTTACTATACATGTTGTCAAGATATTGGTAGATCAGGCCTCCAATCAGGCTGACACAATACATTGGAGAAAAGAAGTCGAACGAATCCTAGATGGACCCATGACTGCGGATTCTAATGCTGCCAAAAATTAACATATTTTCATGTTGCAAGGAAGAGACTCTTGTTGAAACACGAAAGGCATAAGAAGACAACCTGCCACTTAAAACCCCCAAACAGGTTCTACACCGCTTAGGACAGTGTTTTTCCAGTTGGTGACTAATATGGATTGTCCCAGCTCGCTTCTGGCATGCATCTTCTTAATGACACTCTTTTCCTCTGGGTAACTAGCTTATTCAGGTGGCTAACACGGATTGCCCCTGCTATTGGTTACCATCGCCTGGCACTAATCTGGATTGTGTCTAGTTCAGAAGAGTTTCCTCACCACGCATTCTCTAGCGTCCTCGCACAAGGTTGCGCTCGCAAAGAACATTGTAATCTCAGAGAGTGTATAAAAGAACGACTCATGACGACGTCTTCTTCTCCATGACCCATCAAGGTCCACCCAATATCGGGATCGTCTGAATAAACACATAAAGGTCGTGACAAACGAGTCACCTCCTCCTTCGCCCGACCCTAACATAAAAGTGGTGATAAACAGTTCACCTCCTCTTCTGCCTGACCCTAACCTGGGTCAGTCACGCAACGAGGCCGGTCTGGCAAATCTTCGCAGTACTGCAGATATATCAGTCCCTCGAGTCTTCAGCATAATCACCAAAATACCAGTTACTCGCTCAGAACTTTTCCTGTCTCCGCTATGGTTGCTGTGCATATAGCACAACACCTCGCTATTTCCACCACTCCGGTTTGCACCTCGCCTGTGCTCCATTCACAGAGACAATGTTCGTCCGAACTGACATTTACCGACGTGCAATGGTAGTCTCTCGTGGCTTCCATTCACTCCGCCCTTCGGTACAGCCGCGCATGGTTGAATAACCAGCCATCCAAGTTGACAATTCTGTTCTGTATCTGTTAGAACAGTAACAACCCCCTCATCGTTTTGGGTGGATGGTAATAGGACCTTGAACTCTCGCAGCTCGTCCATTAGGTCCACGACGTCCGGCATCTTTCAAGTTGCCAGGTCGACACCCTGCTCGACCCTGAGAAACACATCGCTGTCGACACCTCGTTTGACCTTGACAAACACATCTCGTGTGACCTTGGCAAGCACATCGCTGTCAACGTCCCATCCTCTGCACCACGCACCGAGCGTCGGTGTTGCCTCCTTCGCCCTATATCAATGACTTATATCACTGACTCCTCCAATCAATGATTCTTCCAATCTTCTCGTCCACACGTATACAGATCATGTTAACTTTTACATCATGTATTGACTCTCGACTCTCGAATCGTATTGTGTAAAATGCATCACTAATTAGACATTTCTGCATCGACAAACACAAATTAAATTAGATGACATAATTCATATTTTGATTGAGATCGACCAAATCAGTATGCAATATTTATTCTTTATCAATGGTTATGTCTCAGTGTGTCCACGAACAGTTATCACAAGTCAACTCTTGCACTGAACTATTTCTGTAAACACCTGATCTCATTTCTCATATGTCTATCTTATTTTAAGCTTAAGTTTTACCCTCATTTGATAATTATTCTGGTCTATGCATTGTGCATGCCAGCCTTCTATACAAGTTTCCTCAGGTGTATTAGTATGTACATGTACTTTCCATATCACTTCACTGTACCAGTATACTGTTTACCTATTTTCGCATTGTTTTAATTTTCTGTACGCCTTATGCCTACAGTTCATTCGGATTGTTTAGAGTGTCTGTAACAAGTTTTACGAAACTATAGTCCACTATTGATTTATTTCTCTCCATACTGGACTATTGTTTTATCATTTTGCCTATTATTCTGCTAATTGTCGCTTTTAAATTGCTAATTGTCGCTTTGATCCATGTTATTGTTGATATTCGCGTTTCGCCTATATTTTGTTTATGATTTAATTGTCGCTTTTAAATTGCTTATCGCTTATATGTCATTTACTTACTTTTGTAGTTTAGGGTATCGGACATACCAGCCCATTTAAATTTATAAGGCTGTCCTGTCTTAATGCAATTAATGCTTTTCACTTATCGTTTGGTTTAGCTCTATGCATATCCAATGACAAGCAAGGGATGATACCCGTAACTGCCCTTGATAAAAACGGCTACTTGACTCGCCTGGTGCTTGAGTCTCTTTTGCTGAGGAGCCATGTAATCAGCGGCTCTACTTCCAAAAATAACGTTGGGTGCGGAACCCAACGATTCACAAAAAATTGCAAAATTTGACGAATAGGTCATAAGAATAACTTGTCCTTTCTCGTCAATCATTAAAATCTAGGTTTCACTTTCCTATCTGAGCTCCCCTCTAGCATCTCATTGACACCATTACAGGACTGTCATTCAGTTCCTCTTCTTTATGTCACGGATGCAAGTCATATTCTTGCTTCCCTTTCAAAATTTTTCCCTTTTTCCGAATTGTCTTTCATGGGCATATTGTACACGCCCGACTTTCATCTTAAAATTTTTCCCCCCCTTCCGCCTGCCCGGTGGTAGTGGTTACATCACCCTGATGTCACCACAACTTTCATTAAAGCACTCACAAAATTCAGGTGCAATGAGACGCGTTTCCTCTGTTCGTACCTAAATTGGTATCAAGCACAAAATCGATTAATAATCCTTTCAATCATTGCACAAAATCGATTAATAATCCTTTCAATCGTTTTGTCAATCAGCATGAAGCATTTAGGCTTCCATCTTTAAAAGCAATTGTGAAAAGCATTCCTTTCAATGAAAGTTACATTATTAGGCACAGTATATGTTAATTCACTATTAGATGAATGTAATCCGTATTCGATTGTAAGTTTAAAATGATGTTTTCTTCAAACCGGAGAAAAACCATCTTATAAAAAATCCTCGATCGGTCGGGATGTCACCGCTGAGCTTTTAGCTTCAGAGGTGTCTTCATTCTTTCCTCTTATAGGAAGTTTCCTCAAATCACCATGAACCTCAAGACCTTAATTCTGTAATGTCATTTATATTATTATTGTATAAAAGTAATGTAATATATTATATTATTGTGTAATGAGTTATAATGATAGCAACGGGGTAGAACTCACCCCATGTTTCCATGGCAACAGTTACCCTCGTGTTTCTGCGCAGCCGCAGAACACCCTAGTAGCAATCTCTGGGGGCAAGCTTGTTTGCCCAGCCAGAAGAGAGCCCGCTCCCGCTGAGGCAGCAGGGGGGCTTCCTGTCTCCCTGACGCGGTGACGATTCGTCAGGTAAGGGTATTGTTGTTAGAGGTATGATCAAGGGTTTCTCTTAAAGGAACCTCAGGTCATGGTTGATTGAGATGGCATTTAGTTAATGGTATATGTAATTCGTTAAGATCGTTTTTTAATGTATTGATAAGTTGAATACCGTCTGTTCTTTGAATGACTCTTAATGTAACTGTCTATAAATTGAGTATTAAATGGATAAGTGAATCTAAACTGTCGAGCCTCTGGTATTTCTTGAGTAGGTGTTTCGTGGTGGCAAGTGCTAAGGTGTCTCCCGCAGGATCCCCGGTAATGAGTCCATCTACTCAGTAACATCAATTAGCTACCTCTGAGAGAGAGAGAACGATACATTAGATGGCAGCCGGTCAGCTACTAGATCTTGGGGTGGAGGTTGTAATGTTGACCACGGTGGTTCCGAGAGACACAACTCGCAACATATGATCTGCAGATTATTTGGACCAGGCCAATGAAACGAATGGCTACACGAGTTATTTTGCGAAATCAGACCCAACTGGCAGCGAATTCATTTCCACCCATCCGGGTTTTTGACGCTATGCCAACCACAAGTGTGTGGCCATAATCATAATTTCTGGCCGTCACCACCATTTAGTGATCATACTCCTAATATATCTGCCGATCACCACTATTTAGTCATCAATTTGTTGGCACTGATTCAGCGCCTATTTCATTCAGATCACGACAAAAATTTTTTGTGATTATACATCCATATTATGAATCTCCACTTATTTCAGAAAATTTTGTATGTAAATTTGCATACATGTTGACCATATATGATAATACTCCTGAAGTTTGTAACCGCATTGCTTAATAATATTACATAATAGTTAACCTCAAGTATGCATGCTCGATAACAATCATGTGTCCAGATGCTGAAAGTGAAGTCCCGCAAAAAGCAGCCACCGAAGAGGTACACCCCTTCAATGCCACCAAGGCAGTATGTCATGTAGGCTGTCAAGCCGCAGACGCCATCGACTTCAACTTGGCAGATCACACCAATGGTCGCGGTTAGGCGGATCTCCACAAAACATGCCATCTCCCAGGTGAAGCAAGTGAAGCAGATTTACATGAGCTATAGTCACTTCCCTCCAATTACATTCGTTCAACCATTCAAAATCTAAAAACGGGACAAAAAACATGACACTTCACTTTTCGAAGGCCACTTAGCTAGCACCAGGACATTTTTTGGGGAAACTGTCAAAGGCAACCCCTGAAGAAAAACAAATTGCTAAAGAGAAACTCAAAGAGAAACTCTCAGCTTACTGGAATGTCTTAGATAACCTCATTCAAGCAAACACTGGTACAGCAGCAGTACTTACTTATTCAGGCCTTGAACAAGGCATACTTCTGAAGAATGCACAAAAAAGCACAAGACGGAAACATGAATGCACTTCCATTGTTAAAAAGACAAATTCATTCTGGTCATCTTGGCATTAATTTGTGTCTGAGAAGCGCTAGAGTATCTGTCTACTGGCCAAGTATGTCGTCGGAAATTCTGCAATATATTGAAAGTTGAACAACTTGCATGAAGTTCAGTGTTAAACCTGCCCCAGAACCAATTATTTTGTTGAACGTTGTATTTACTTCCGGATCATGTGGGGCTGTGCGCGTCCATCCTCCAGCATGTCTGGGTCAACTTCCACAAAGAAGAGAAGTGTTTGAAATTTACTCAACATTTGAATCGGATTTATGTACAAAGAAAGCGCAACAGTCCACGAATGTGATACCATTTTGTTTTTTACGGTTACAAACTTGATCTGTTGGGACTGCGGTCACCACGCTTGATCATGTCGGATCGTGCCGAAATGGCTGCACTCAATGAAGGCGATCTGGTGGGTTACATATTGGCCCAAAGTTAAGCATTGGGAACAATGAAAATGGACAAAAACGCGTCCCGATAAGCCTTCAAAGGACAAAGAGAAGGAGCAGCCCATGTCCAAGGATGATGGTGCAAACGCACGTGATTTGGCCACGGCCGAACTTGATGGTGATGACAGACCACATGGTGACAAACGCTTTGGCACAGGTAAGTGCCGCCTGCTTACGAGGTTGCTTGGAACACTTGGTGTTCTCAGCAGTAATGGCTTTCTTTTTTGGGTGTTGTAGGATCACTGACAGCCCCTGGCGACTACTTGATCCACTTCAAGGACAGCGTCTGCATGATATCCGCTGATTTTTCCTGGTTGAGCCACAGCCACAAGAATGTCATGAGGACATTCTTCGCATCATTTCAGCTGCAGATCATTGATGGACAGAAATTGTGCAATGCATATGCAAACAATTGGGTCACCCATACGAACCAGATATGGACTGGGCAACATACTGTAGGTTGATCAATGAAAACTCGGTCACTGCAACAAGAATATTTGACCATCGAATAAAATGTTTCCTCAAAGATTTTCTCATGTCGAAGGTAAATCTCATCGCCTCAGCCATATCACAGACTACTTCCACAGGACAGAATTCCAAGCAAGAGGTTGGCAACACTTACAATCTTACATTGTCTGATTTGGATAGAAGATGCGCCTGTATTCAAATTGTATTCAACCAAAATTCTGATGAAGACGTATGCAAATACATTGATCAATACATAACATGCCATCTCCCATGCGAAACAACTTTACATGAGCTAGTCACTTCCCTCCAATTACATTCGTTCAACCATTCAAAATCATGGAAAAAGGGACAATAACTTGGCGCTTCAACTTTCCAAGGCCACCTGTACTAGCACCAGGAAATTTATTGGGAGACCGTCAGAGGCAACCCCTGATGAAAAACTCAAAAGAGAAACTCTCAGCTTACTGGAATGTCTCAGATAACCTTAGTCATTAATAGTCAAGCAAACACTGATACAGCAGCAGTATTTGCTGAAGCAGGCCTAACACAAGAAGATTTGGAAGAAGTCATCTGTGCATTATCAACCACACACACAGTCCCATCATGTGACCTCTTCAACACCCAATCAGAATGAAGTTTTTCCGAGAATCTGGCATCTCCACAAGACAAACTTTTCAAGTTATTTTCCAGTGAGTTAAGCTTTGAATTTTTATTTGTGGTGCCAAAAGTTCCACAACACATCATACAACACGTCATTGTGATGTGGATCAATGACTGCAGTGCCCACAGAGATTCTCATTCGTCATTTTTTCACCACAAGGTATTATGGCCCCCAAATCTAATATAAGCAGTTCAGAACTGAAGGACGACGACTATCTATTTCACACCAGCAAGTATGATATTGATATTAACGACTGTGCTACCAACGATCTGGCAAATGGAATTCCTTTCACAACTGTTGTTAAGATGTGAAACTAATGGCATCAAACTGAACTCTGCCAAACTTGAAATCAAACTTACTGAATGGGCTTTCATGAGACCCAGATTTCGCAAGACAGACTTCAAACCGACCCTGAAAAGATGGAGGTTATCACTGGAATGCCTCGACCTACTAATGTTCAAGAGTAGCGAGGTTTAATGCGATACATTACTTATCGCGCTAAATTTCTCCCAAACCTGTCTAGTGTGCTCGAACCACTTTCCAACTTGTTGAGGGAGGATGTACCCTTCTCCTGGTCTTCTTCAAAAAGCATTTAAGATGCCAAGACTTTAGTGACTAACTCTCCTGTTCTAGTGTTCTATGACCTATCTGAACCCCTGGTGTTGGAGAATGATGCCTGTGAATATGGTGCCTTATTCCAGGAAGGCAAGCCTGTTGCTTTTGCAAGATGATTATTGTCTGCAACTGAATATAACTGCGCTCAGATTGAGAAGGAATTAATGCCAAGATGACCGGCATGGATTTTGTCTTGTGCATCAATGGGCACAGTGAATGTGGTATGATGATTTGTTCACCGCGCATCATTATTCCGTCTTGAACAGAGATCTCCTCTCGAAAGTCGAAGGATCCCTATGACATGTATGCAGACATCCTTTCTTACTGCAGAAATGATGTCAGAATTTTAAAGGATACTTGCCTTTTATTTAGAAGTTTAATTTGGGGAGTCGCATCACGAGAGACAGAGGATGGTATTCAAAATGTTGACCCTTTCCGACTTGCTGTGAGGTAACAATTACATAGACTTGTAGCGGGGCAGATTTATCATGAATAGGGGAGTAATAGTGCATTTATACATAGAAGCATGAAACTTTCCACACATTTAAAAAACGTCTTAAAGAAAATATTTAGATAGGGAGCCACTTCAGATTTGACCTGGTTGACCCATGGCAGCCATTTTCCAAAATGGCGGCTAATTTTCTCCTTTTCTTGCTTTCTGTGAAGTGCCTACATTATTAAAGTATCGAAACAGTGCTCATTAATCCTTCTACAGATCTAAAGAACATTATCAATTGATTTCTGGATTGAACTGAGGAATTTTAGGGTAGTCAGGGTCCATTTTGTTAGAACTGTCGAAGAAGATGTACCATTTTCGCGGTTTCCCATAGTTTCATGAAATCTCATTTGATTTAAAAACGGACTACATATTTGAATTCCTTGTAAGAAGAGCTTTCAAATGAATGGTCGCATCAATAGTTGTGGTGAATTTTTTGTCAAAAGTAAAGAAACAACAAAATCTTCAAAAATCATTTTATTTTCATTTTTTCCATTTTCGCAACAAGTTTATGAAACCCATTGATGCGACCATTCATTTGAAAGCTCTTCTTACAAGGAATTCAAATATGTAATTTATTTTGAGATTTATAGAGAATTGGTGTAACCATCCGTAACCGCGAAATCCAGTGTTTGAATCAATATTTCTAACAAAAATGATTCAAACAAACCTGAAATTAGACCAAAGCTACCAAAAAATGTTATAGTAATGTACGGAATACTTAGAGAAGCAATAAAAAACAATATTTACATGTATTCTATTTGTAGAAAATACACAGAAAGCAGCAAAGTGGAAGAATTGACCGCCATTTTGGAAAATGGCTGCCGGTAGCCACCTAAGCTAAATCTGAAGTGGCTCCCTATCCAAATATGTTTGTATAGATGTTTTTTAAGTTTGCGCCAAGTTTCATGCTTCTATGCATAAATGCACTATTTTTTTACATACCTGCCCCGCTATTGTATGCAAATTTACAGACAAAATTTTCTGAAAGAGAGGTATGAAGGGGATGACCTAAATGACCAGTCGAGACTAGTTTTTGAAAAAAGTCAGGACATTTCTATCAGGATGGGCAAGAGATAACTTCTAATGAAATAACAAATACAATTTTCGAAGATTCAGACAATCCCCATGTTCCTCATTAGGGTCATGTGGCAAAACACAACCGTAGCTACTCATATTATCTATTCAACAGCTTCAGTCTGTTGCTGATGGAACTGGTGTATTCATCGAATAAAGCTGCTCTGGGCAGATCATATACTTTGATATTCACATTTTCATAAAGTAATCAGCGGAAGTTATGGATTAACCAAACAGAAATTGAGTTGATCCGGCAAGACAAAGTAGAAAAATGTATGAATGACAGAGATCTTGTATCATTTTCAGGGGATCTTTCCTTCAACAGTGAATGACAGCCTGGACACCCAAGGAACAGGAAAATGTTCCTTTCTCCTTTCAAAGGAAACACACGCACTTTCCTTCAACAGTGAATGACAGCCTGGAAGAAGAGACGCCAAGGAACAGGAAAATGTTCCTTTCTCCTTTCAAAGGAAACACATCATCCAGTACAAACACGAGGAGTCATGTTAGGATTTGTTTAAAAGAATCCGGAGGATTATACCTTATTTCCAAAAAAAGGAATTCATCCTCAGATACAACATTACAGCGGACAATGGCATTCAGATTCCAATTACAATGACAAAGAAGTCTGAGGTGGACATTGAGCATCCAAAGACTTTCCAGGCGATTATGCAGTAACTGTAACTTGGAAATATAGCTGTTTCTCCATGGAACCATTAGCCGACTTTATAGCTGAAAAAAGGAACATAATCAACATCCAGGATGTGTCCCCAAACACTTTCCAGGCGATTATGCAGTTACTGTAACTGGAAATACAGCTGTATCTCCACTCTAGTCTCCCTATCATAGGTATATTGTTATCATTATGATCGTCATTAATGGGACCGCAAAAAATCTACAAAGGAAAGAAAAAGACTGTCATCGACCTGTCATCCAGTTGTGATGAAGATGCACCCGTGAACGACGCGAAAGAGAAGAGGAGTGTCCCAAAAGTTTTTTCCTGTTACAATGTTTGTAATGATTAAAGTAACACCATCATAAATTATTTTGATATTCTCTTATCCACTGTATATCAAATTGCAGAGGAAAATCAGCCTTGAAAACGAAAGATGCGCAGGCCTTGGGGAAGCATGTCCACAAGGAAACTGTCGTAAAGGGAGATACAATGTAGGACGAGGCAGACACGGATATTGTTGAGGATGCTCTGTCATCAGATGAGGTAATACTGCACATTACCTTTTCTGCTAGTGATAACTTTCTCTGCTAGTGATTACATTTACAAATACCATGTTGTAATGCAATTGGACACTTATTTTCAATCTAAAACTATGAATTTTTTACAGGATAAAATTCAGCAGTTTTGGAATGGATTTCCAAAATTTTGGAACATTTGGATGTAAAAAATTCATAGTTCTAGATTGAAAACAAGTGTCCATATAAAAAAAAGCCGCAAACTTTCTGAACGCCCCTCGTAGATATGAAAATGAAGTAAACTGTGTCTTTAAGATATAGGTAAAATCAAATATTTTTGGTTGCACAAATTGCCCAGAATGCAGGATTTAAGGTGAAAGTTTAAATATTTTCCCGGGGGACCCCTAGTATGGCGCTTCCCTTACTGAAAATATGCATGGATTTTGCAAGGTTTATGTAAGATTTTTGCAAGGATGAATCCATGCATTTTTCTTGAACCATGCATGGATTTATGCATGAAAAACTTAAGGATTCGGCTGCTATCCAGGCGTTGTAAGGATTATGCATGGAAAACGTATGGATTTTGTGGTACTTCCATGCATGCATGGAAATTGTAAGAATTGCTCTTGCTTATTCCTTGCATGCAAGAAAAGTGTAAGACTTTTTCTTGCATTTTTCTTGCATGCATGGCAAATGCATGGTAAATGCATGGTATATGCATGGGCAATTCCATGCATTGGTCATGCATCCATGCATGGAATATGCATGGAAAACTTAAGGATCTAGCTGCTATCCAGGCGTTGTAAGGAATATGCATGGAAAACGTATGGATTTTGCGGTACTTTCATGCATGCATGGAAAGTGCAAGAATTGCTCTTGCATGCATGGAAAATGCATGAGATATGCATGGTATATGCATGGAATCCGCATGACCTGAATCTTGCAACCTCCTTGCATAATTCTTGCACGTTTCTTGCACGGGACTGCCGTTCCACGGGGGCTGTCGCGATTTTGCCCTGAAATTTTAACGTGTAACGGATGTGACCGGGACAGTGGATCTGCCCTGTTATTAGTGAGGATTTGCCAGTGAATTGCCATTTACCCTGATGCCAGGGGCTGCAGCCCCTCCCGACCCCCCGCAAAATACGCCTATGATTTCTTGCAAGCAATCTGCAAGAAAGTCGTAACATCAAGATTGGCTTTAAAAAAATAACTTCCATGCAACTCTTGTTTATTGTGACACATTATATCATAATGTTCGGTATACTTATAATGGTTTGGGAGAGCCATGGATTTTACCTCTGGACAAACCTCTTTTTTCATTCACAAATCGACCCAACTTTTTTCACATGCGAAGGATCGAGTGACAAACTTTTTAATCACAATTTTAACATTACGGGACCCGAGTTACAAGTGGAAAATTTTTTTTCCTGGGTCCATTAAGTGGGGGAACAAATTCTCTTTGCCAAAAATCAATAGATCCCCTCAAAGAGGGGATGTGGGTTACTCACAATGAAAAGGGTATAAAGATCGAGGTGCCACTGGATGGTACCTAATGCTTTTTTAGCCTTCCTTGATTCAAATGTTGTTGTTTTTTGACAACTTTGATTAATTTAGCCCCCCCCCCCCTTCAAAGATCATCTGTTCTGCCCTCAGCAGTCAAATATTGAGAACTATAGGCTGTTAAAATATATATTTGCAAAACATATTTACAAAGTCCAAAACTTCATGTAGGCCTATACTCTGCTTGGTGCTTGGGTACAAATTAATTTACCAATCTGAAGAAATGTTGATTTTTGAACCTCTTATGATGCCTGAATATACAGTTGAACAATTGAAGGTCTTACCTTAGCAACTATATCACAATCCAACCTTCAATCACCTTCATAATGACAAGCTTTTCACTGACACAACAAACATTGAGAGAAGCAGCCGACAGTTGAGAAAGCCCGCCCTTTGTTGATGACATCATAATAAGTTTTTGCATCTTCTTTACAGGAGAGCTACTCTGGCAAGAGACTTGCAAAATCCTTGCATTGAACTTTGTCTCTCTTGATGAGCTTTGCAAATTTCTTGCATCAGACTTAGTCCCTGACAAACTCTTGCAAATTTCTTGCGTTGGAGTTAGTTTTTTATTCCTATTCATGCAAAACTCTTGCGTTGGACTTTAATTTTTGAAGAGAATTCATGCGAAATCCTTGCAAAATTCTTACAGATTCCATGATCATGGAATGAAGCCATGCAAATCCCATGCAAAATCCATGCAGATTCCATGACTGCTGAGCTAATCTTGCATGTTCCATGCATCTAAAAAAGTTAGAGTCCAGATCCATGCAAAATTCATGCATATTTTTAGCATCCTTGCATTTTCCATGCACAGTTTCAGTAAGGGTTGTCATGACTACAAGCACGGCCCCTCCGATGATTCTGCTCAGCCTACGGCCCTGAAGACTTCCCTGTGGACTACATCAACAGGAGGCGGAACCTAACACCTGTAATAATGAAAGCAAGACAACAGGCCAAATTAGCCTATCTCAGAGATGATCGTCTCTTTATTGACAACATTCAATTTACAATCGACAATCTGGATGACCCAAGACAAATGGATTATTCCCACAAGTGACATGGACCAGATAAAAAATGCGCAGTATGTGGAAGATACAGCTGCTGAAATCTTTTAAGTACCAACTGCAGAAGGCAATAAACCTTTGAAAGCACTCAGCACTGAAGCAGTTTCCCCACAAAATTCACTGACGGACACGACACATTTGAAGACCCACGGTAACAGCAACTTGGAATTGGCCGCTTAACCAGGGTCTCTTCAATGTTAACAACATCTTTACTTCAGACCCACATTACATATTTCGGCCAAAAAATTATGAAAGAAGTCAGCAAACCATAATGCGCAAAAGTTCCAAAAACACAAGTGAGCAGCCCATCATTTCTGATCACCTAGTCAACAAAGACAACATTAAAAACGTCTTGCATACAGACGAGGGTTACAAATTCAAGAAAACCATTCGAGGAACACTTGCATTCGCATTCTGGGAAGCCACATTGTCTGATTTGGATAGAAGATGTGTCTGTATTCAACCAAAGTTCTAAGGAAGATGTATTTCTTGGCATCACACAAGTGAAGAGCCATGTTTTGTCAAACATACTCTCCCTAAAAACGCATGTGCGAAAGAACTTTGTATCTTTTGTTCACAGACGGTCGATTAGGTTAATGTATAACTGTCAGAGGGTTAGGTTGGTAAATGTAAATTGAACATCATTACTGTTAAATAAAAATGTACATACAACGATAAGATATCTTTAGTTCTCAAATGGTAGATGTTTAATGTATAATTGCTAGAGGTTGTTGACAAACAGTTAAGTGTCAAAATCTGGGGAATTGGCAAATTCTCGAAAACTGTCACCCTCGGATCATTGGGAAGCAGATATGTCAGCAGTTTTACCACATGCAAAGTAACTGCCATCGCAAAACTCGCTGTGCCTTCTGTGGTGGTAATCACCATTCCAAGTTGTGTGCCGAGAAGAGGGACAAGAAAGAAGAAGACTTTGTCATGTCCTGCCCAAATTGCAAAGGCAAACATTCCGCTGCTGCATCCCATTGCCCCGAGAGGAAAGACCAGGCGAAACTTATTCGTAACCGATTTCTTGGTACGCAAGAAGATGCTCCTGTACAACGACCTCCTCTGCCATCAATTCATGACCCAGCCAATTTCCCCCCTCTATCAAATACTACAAGTACCAAACAAGACATCCAGCGATCAGTGACGGCTGTGCCTGGGTCATCAGATCTCCTTCTCATCTTCCCACGCTCTGTTGCTCAAATGATAATCTCAGTGATCCCCCAGCAAGCCAATCTACAGATTAGTAGCTGGCATTAGTAGCTGGCTGGATTTGCACCCGATCTTTGAGGAAACTTTGGACCAACCGACAGTTGATATTTTTGCACCAAATGATGGTGGGCGATAACCTGAACTTTGATGCACACAATACCATGTCACCATGTGTTTGATTTGTTGACAGTCGAATTGGATATAAATTTAGTGACAAGTCACATTTAACTGAGTGTTCATTGTGATTCGTTGGCCGTGCTTGATTCGGATGATTAGTGACTCCTATGTTTTCCCTTGATAACACATGTTGACTTTGGAGACTGACATCTTGTCATTTTGCTTGTGTGTACCCATTGGGGTTGCGCTAGGTCAGTTGGTCATCATGACAGACGGTCTTAAATGCCCAGAAATGAAGTGGGGCACAGGCGACAACCACTGGGCTCTGTTGGATTACCAAGCTCGCTTAAATTGGTGGTTTACCATAAATAAGATGAAAAAGGAGGACCAGCAGGACTACATCATCTTCCAAGCAGGGGATAAGGGAAAAGCCCTCTAAAAAGCATGGCAATTATCCGAGACAACAAAGATCTGAGACGTAATGACCCAGTCAGTTGGTGCTGCAGACAACTTCCATGTGAACAGATTGGAGTTAATATGCTTCCAACAAAAATAAACATAGGCTGCGCAGCAGCAAACCTTCAGCGAATAACACCTTTAGAAGATTACAATAATATCATAAAATTGGTGCGTTTACAAAATTGCTTATAGGTATGCAATAGCGGTCGAGTAGTGGCCTTCCATTTTCTCTATTTTTCCAATGATTCATAAAGTGTTATACGCATCAAAAAGCACTGCTAAATTAATTGCATAGGTGATTTGTTTAGAAAAATGCATTACTGTATATGCAATAGTGGGGAAGTTTTGGCTCCGATATAAAAAAAATTCTTTTAAATATTTTTTCTCAATATTACAAAAACTATAAAATAGCCATCTGTCAGACCATGAAAAGGCACAACTAGACCATACAAGCCATATGTGTACCAAACTTCATCCATGTATATGGAATAGTGGCCTGATGTTGGGCCAGAAACAAAAATAATAATTTTTATGTTTTTTTCAATATTTGAAAAAGTATATAATATTTTCCATCAGACCTTTCAAAAGGCACAACTAGACCATATTGACCATATGTGTACCAAAGTTTATCCATGTACATGCAAAAGTGAGCGAGTGTTAGGCCAAAAAACAAAAAAAATATGTTTTTATATCTTTTCTCATTTTTTCAGAAAGTATAGAATATCTGTCAATGAGACCATCAAAAGGCACAACAAGACCATATAGGCCACATGTGTACCAAATTTCATCCATGCACATGCAATAGTGACCGAGCCTTGGCCCGGAAACGAAAAAAAAATTATTTTTATATTTTGTTGATTATTTCAAAAAGTATTTAAGATCTATTCATCAGACCATCAAAAGGCACAACTAGACCATACAGGCTAGATGTGTACCAAATTTCATCCCCATACATTCAATAGAGGCCGAGTGCCGGGCCGGAAACGATCTATCCGCCCGCCGCCCGACCGCCCGCCCGCCCGGCGGACGGACAGCATTTTTACCCAAGTGATTACAATACCTTCTTCGAACTTCGTTCGCTGAAGGTAAAAAGAGAGTATTGATGAATTTAATGTGACATGCGATTAATAGAGAAATGGATCCTGCTCTGCCACAAAAAATCAGCAGAAGAACAGGTCACTGAGGGCCTTACCTAGACGCTGACCTCATCGATGGATAATGCCATCAAATGCAGCCTCAACCACATTGAATGTGAAGAGAAAGTTGGCTAAGACACTCTGCGCAGAGGCCGAGAGAATGGATGAAGACACCTGGGAAGATTTTAAATGATAGAGTTGTTGATGCGATTCAAAAAGAAAATCAGGAGCTGACGTATTGAACAGCAACTGTGGCTGCTGCCACAGTACCCAATGCGGCAGTATCAAGCGTCAACGCCCCCCCCCATCCCCCAAGGTCGCCATGGTCCCACCTACCCCCCGAACTTCTGTTGTCCCCCCTCAGGCTTCCATTGTCCCCGTACCCCCTTCTGCATATTCAACACTGATGAGAGAAATGCAGATGGAAGATAAGGAAAGTTTCAGGAATTGCATGAGAATGGAGCCAGTAATGTTTGAAGAAATACTTTTGCAAGTTGACCCAAGAATTTAAAAAAAAACACATTCGGAAGACAATCTTTGAAACAGGGATTAAAACTGGCAATTACTTTGCAATACCTCGCCACGGGCAATAGTTATAAGTCTCTGCTGTACACATTTAGAGTTGCACTAGTGTATAATACTGTGGTACCTCAGCATCTCAGACGAGACGAGACGCCTAAGAAGAGGAAGAAGGATAACAACTGCAAACTGTGTGACCAGCTGGTGGGCAGCTTAAAGAAGCATGTGGAGTCGTACCATCTTCCCTGGTTTTTTCAACCACACAGGGCCTGTTTTAAATGTCTATCACATTTTCCAAAGAATAACACCCTCCAGGCCCATGTGACAACGGAGCACCGGAATGGCCGGGAGGGCTGTTTTCTTTTCGGATCCAACAACTACGACTACTGGCTGAGAGGGATGGTGCGCCTTGTCCAAGTAATGGTGCCAAGTGCTCACCATAGGTACATAGGTCCTTTCAATTTGTAACTTTGTACCGGAGGTGTGCGAAGCAATCATTACTGAGGTTATGCAATGATATGGAGGGCTACTCAGGGCTATGCAATGCAGCGCATGCAAACGTGTAAAACCCTGCATGGTGGGCAAAAAAATTAAACATGTTTAATTTGAACACAATAGGACTGCATTTCAGTCATGTTTGCAGAGCAACGCAAGTCTATTTGCAGGCCAATGTCAAGCTATGCCGTCTTATGTGGACAAACGCAATGCATACGCAGTTATATGCAAGCCAAATACAGTTGCACATGGATGCGTTTTGTTGCAAAGTGATGCATAAGGCTGCGTGGCTCTGCAAAGCACTGCAGATTCTATGCAGTGTCACTGCATAGAGCTGCCTTCTGATACGCAGCTCAATACATATCAATGCATGTTGATGCATACAGCTGCATACCTGTTTGCGTAGCTTCGCAAAGTGTTGCATGGCAACAGTGATCAATACATCTGGGGTGCATATAAATACATTTTGAGTTGTTGAAGCTGCTTCAGAACTGATTGATCATGGCAAAAAAGAAGACAGCACGTTCGAAGGCAGCAAAAAAAGCGATTCCTGATGAACAAGATTCGGAAAGAAGCAGGAGTGGGTCCCCTGACCCACCTGAAAATGCAGAAAATAATGTTGCAATTTCTCAAGAAAACGATGCTCCAGGTTTAATTGACTTGGCAGCTGGTGAAGAGGACCCAGAGAGAGTCCAGCAAAACAAAATGAAACGAGACAAGTCAGCCCCCTTGGATTTGTCAGAAGAATCTAAAGTGGGGATGGCTGAGTGGTACAGGGCCAATGAGGTCCTGTACAACAAAGCCCTACCTTTGTTCAAGAAAACTCAGGACAAAGTACAGAAAAGTAGAAAAACAAATTTCCCGAGCCAGTAGCTGAGGACAGAATGGACGAACTCCGGAAAATACTAAAAATGAAAGACACTGAAATAACCGAACTGCAGGAGCAACTAGATGAAGCCAACAACAACCGAGCAGTGCCAGGCATGGAAGTGGCCCTCACATTCGAAAAAAGCAAAAATTCAGAACTTGAAGACACTAACCAAACACAGGCGGTGGAAATTAAAGGACTACAGGACCAATTAACTGAAAAGACCACACGGAACAATTCCTGAGAGCTGAATTACTAAAGATGAAAGATATGCTGGAAAAGGCAAAAAACCAAGAAGAGTATGACCAACTCAAACAACAATTGACAGCAACAAAGGAAAGGCACAAACAACAAATCCAAGAACTCGAGGAAAGATATACCACCGCAGTTGAAGACGTACAAGCGGCAACCGAAGCTATGGAGAACTACAAAGGGTACATCGAGAACCTAACCTATCGCAATAAGCAACTGGACAAGAGAATCAAGACCCTAGAAGACCCTTCTCCTTCCAGACTCACAAAGCCACTGGCTGTTCTGCAATAACAACATGGAGACTATGAAGATGTATGGCATACAAATCTCCTTGATCGCTACCTTGCACGGCCATCCTTCCCACCAATTCCCAACGATGCCCTTCGCAGAATTTGCATCATGCTACACCATTGCCTCTCGCCTCAACATTACACCTGAAGATTTTGATGAAGAGCAAGATGACCCCGACACCACCGTCACCACCTTCACTTTGAAAAACAACCTTTGCACCATCCGCAAACGGTCAACTCCTGCAATCATCAGATATCCTCACGTGAAAAAGGCTTTAGACATTGAACCCTTATACAACCACCTGTTAACAGTAGATTTCCACTGCATGTTAGACAAAAAGTTAGGATGATCAATTATTGGATGAGATTAGAAAATGCACCAGATGGTAGCCTGCTAAGGAGATGTTTACAAATTCAGAAAGATACTCATACGAACAGAGCTAATGAAACTAACTGGTTCAGTAAAGTAACTTGTAAACATTTTAAGAACCTGCAACATTGAGTATGAAGTAAGTAACAATACTAACATCAGCATTGACAGTATTTGTAGAACGGTAAAATTGAAACTTTATGAAATAGAACAGGAACAATTATTCATATCCATAAATGATAGTACACAGCAACCAAAACTTAGAACATATAAGCTTTTTAAGACTGATTGTAGGTTAGAGCCATATCTCAGGCTGAAACAAAACCGAAAGGTGTTAACTAAAATTGCCAGATTCAGGACAAGTTCCCACAGTTTACGAATTGAAACAGGCCGACATCAAAAACCAGTGATTCCCACAACAAACAGAATTTGTGAAAAGTGTTCATTAAATGTGGTGGAGGATGAAATCCATTGCCTTGTAGTATGCCCTGCTAATGAATTGTTCCGTGAAAACCTGTTCGCAACAGCTGCTAAACTTATCAACAATTTTCTATCTTTGAATGACACTGACAAGTTTACATCAATAATGAAAAGTAAGGAATCTGACCTACTAAATGCTCTAGGGAAATTTTTACTTCAGGCTGATGTTTAAATTTAAAGCAACATATATCTCCTACATCCACATGGTCATAATTCACAATCATGATAATTATGAAAATAATGATTACCTTCATTAGTACTATCAATATTAAAGCAACAATGTATGTAATTGAATGAATGTTTAGTATATAATGTCGAAATATAAAATATCAAGCATTGTTAATTAATGTAAAATTTGTTGACTTGTATGTCTGTCGCTTAGGTATCATAATTTTCTTAAATAAGCTAAAACGGCTATTTGTAAGCTAGTATCATTGGTGTTTGTATTTTATTTTCTATGATCTATATTAATTGTTGTTTAATACCTACAGTATTTTTTTTAACTATTTGGGTGGCTGGAACCTAGTTTTTACTTCTTTTAATCTTGCATACTATTACTCGTATTTATGTTTGTATCAATATGCTCACTTTTTTTTTAACTTTCTTATAACATGTATATACAAATGACATATGTATCAATTGTGATATTTATTAATGTCAATAAAAGAATATATATAGTATACTGGCCGTACACAACTCGCTCTTTCAAACCTGAGCACCACACGTAAGAATCCTTCTTTCACCAGCGCCATGTTTCACAGTCCACTCTTAGCAACATGGGCAAATACAAGAAGCTCTCTGAAGAACTCGACAATGCCTGGCACTTGCTCCAAGACTCACCTCCACAAAAAGATGCATGGGCCGCCACCATTTCATCCACAGAACAAGAACGAATAGAAACTGAAGCTGCGGCACGAATCCTGCAAGACATCTTGTCCCTGGAAGAGGAAGGCCCGCGAGAAGACATCCCTGAATTGCAGCCAACTAGCCAAACACATCAGCAAACAACATCCATCCCCAGTATAGCGCCAATGTTGTAACAGCTCAACGATGCACCGCAGCTACTCTTCCACTTTACACAACTGCGCGCACTCCAAACAATCAACAACCAGAAACCAGATCCATACCGGATTCTGGTTTCTGGTGGCGCAGGCACTGGTAAATCTCAAGTCATCAAATGCATATTCCACCAGCTTTCTAAAATATATGCTCCTCTTGTGGATTCATTCGATCAAGTGACCGTTCTGAAAGTTGCCCCTATTGGCACAGCAGCTTTTAACATTGAGGGCCAAACCATACATTCTGCGCTAAAGATCAATGTCGGCGCTAACAAGCACCTCTCTGAAAGTGAATTAAACAGCCTCCGCTCCAAGCCGTCTTCCCCACAACTCTTGAAAATCGTTGAAATATCCATGGTCCCCCAAAAGCTACTTACCAACATCCACCTCATCCTCCAACAGATCCGCAGCTCTTCTGACCCTCACTCATACTTCGGAAACATCAACATCCTGGCTGTTGGCGATTTCCACCAGATACCTCCAGTAAAAGGCCAAACCCTCTACAAGAACTACTCACTGCGCAATATCTTCATGACCCTCTTCTCAATCTTCCCCCTCACACAAATCATGCGCCAGAAAGATAGCTTCCCATTTGCAAAATTCCTGAACAGAATCCGCCTCCGCCTGAAAACTGACCCTCTCCATCCAGCAGACCTTCAGCTTCTCCACAGCTAAACTCAAATCTCCACGTCAGTCAAACTTCAACATCCTCCATGTCTTTGCTCGCAACGCAGATGTACAATTGCACTTCTAGACACTCCAACTATCCGCCAAGCCATAGACAGAATCACTACCAAAGGGAAAACATTCCGCAGAGACACATTGTACTCAGATGCAACCATCAAATCTAGTAGTAGAGCAGCTGGAGGCCAAAAAGTGCAATATTTAAGAAGATACCCCGCACGGAAGTACAACAGCAAGTTTCATATACCAAAATGTGCGGAAAACTAAGGAACAGGAAAATGTTCCTTCCTCCTTTCAAAGGAAACACTCACATCATCCCGTACAAAAACGAGGGGTTGTGTTCAGATTTGTTTAAAAAAATCTGGAGGATTATACCTTATTTCCAAAAAAAGGAATTCATCCTCAAATACAACATTACAGCGGACAATGGCATTCAGATTCCAATTACAATGACAAAGAAGTCTGAGGTGGACATTGAGCATCCAAAGACTTTCCAGGCAATTAATGCAGTAACTGTAACTTGGAAATATAGCTTGGAAATATAGCTGAAGTACAACAGCAAGTTTCATATGTATACCAAAATGTGCGGAAAATTCTCTAGTTTACAATCGCACTACCCGAAAGCATCACAATCAAACCAAATGCGCGGATCATCCACACCGTCAACATCGATGTGTCCGACAGCCTCGTCAACGGTGTTCTGGGCTCAATCAGATTCATCCCTCCAGCTCTCCCGAAAAACCTGCCTCCTTACATCCTCATAGACTTCGACAACCCCGAAATAGGTGCAACAGCAAGATCATCCAAACAGCATCAGAAATACCCCGACAGCACACCACTCCTTCCTCACATACAAGACTTTCATGTCGGCCCAACAACAGTTCTCCGCTCTCAATATCCATTCTCACTCGCTTACGCCGTCACCATACACAAAGTACAAGGGCAAACTCTCCAGAACATCACCATCTCAAGGGAGCACATTTTCAAACACGGCATGGCCTAGTTCGCCCTCTCACGAGTTACATCAAAATCAGGCCTTGACATCCGAAATCTCAACGCCATCACCATCTACACTGACCCTGACATCGAAAGAAACCTCTCCCTCATGCCAACTAAACAAGATCTGCCACTTTAGAATCAACTGCTGCCATTGCCAACACTCCTGAGCACAGACAATCTCAAAATAGCAACTCTTAACTATGAGTGAGTGAGTTTGTGTTTTACGCCCCATCAGCAGCAACTCTTAACTGTGAAAGCCTGACAGCACACCTTGAGATGATCACCAATCTCATGAAATACCTTGTAAGAAATGCTTGATGATTTTAAATTTGTTTTGGTTAATTTTTAGCTCCAGTCACTCAACATCTTCTGATACTTTTTCTCGCAATTTCACCAATGAAATTCAGACACAGCAAAGGACAGAGCCACCACTTCATGGAGTGCCATCATCATCAACCGCACCTGCTTCAAGTGCGGCTGAAACTTGCCAGTCTTCAACCCGACAGCAAGGTCCAGTACTCCGGCAAACTTGAACTTATTGTTTTATACTTTTATTCTATTGTTTTACACATTTATTTCATTGTTTCACACATTTATTTTATTGATTACATACATACTCAGTACTGCCATCCATGGAATCTTACATATCTTTTTATAGCAAGCACGTACTGAGTTGTACTCTCAAGTCCTTACCACTCCTGTTTTGATATCTCCTATATCTCTTATTATAGGGATAACTCTTCTTAATCTACTTTCAGATCTGCATCATCAACTCCTGCTATTACAAGCAATCAGTCAGACTCTTTAACTACTGTTCAAGATCTTCATCAACCATCTACTCTGAGGACCATACTGCTACAGGATTCATGGCCAAGTGTACCATAGAACAGGAAACTTACACCCTGGTACTGACCAACAACCATCATTGGCACAACTGTATATCCTTGAAGGCAATCAAGCTGTGCAGAGTTGACTTCAAATGACTACACCCAGCGTACTACGTCCGCAGATTCTCACTAACCTCCAGCAAATGATGGAAGAGCACAGTCCTTATTCTGCAGCATTTAAGCACATGGCAGACAGAGAGGCAACGATCACAGCAACATGGACCAGAAATTCCCACTGTCAAAATGTTCTTCAGACAAGGCAAAGACCAGAGACGCTACAATGCCCTTCGACATGACGAAGTTGCTGCAATTTTTGTCGGAGAGGATGGAGCATCGCCATTTGCAAGAGACATTGTTGTGTATCCTCGGGACTACCCATTGCAACGCATTTCTTTTTTGTCAGCCAGCTGCGGCCCAATGGCGTACCCTCTGTTATTTCCACGTGGAGAAATTGGATGGTCAACTGGGTTACAACACAATGAAGCTCAAAGAACCAGAGTGCATCAACAAATAACATTGTTGCAGTTCTTTTCTTACTGACTCTCTATTAGTGAAGAATTTAGTACACTGTACCATGCTGGTAAACTCTTTCAACAATACATTGTAGATGCTTACTCCAAAACAGAAGGAAATCATCTCCAGTTCATCCACCAAAATCAGAACACTTCGTGCAGAGTTGCACCAAGGTCTGATGATCACCTCAACCGCAGAGCCAAAGAACAGAACCTGACCCCCGGTAAATTAGTTATTCTTCCTTCATCATTCTCAGGAAGCCCCCGAGCAATTCAGCAAAACTTTCAAGATGCAATGGTCATTGTTACAACATACCGAAGACCAGACTTATTTATGACTTTCACATGCAACCAAAAGTGGACATCAATTCAAGAGACTTTAAAACCAGGTCAGAGAGCAGGAGACAGACCAGACCTAATAGTGTAACCATCAGACTTGCTTCCCGGAAGGACTGGAAGGTACCAGAAGGTTTTGATGTATATAAATATGACCGGGAGCTGACATAGTCAGTCACTTTCTACCAAATTGCTGAATGGTGCATATCATAGACTGGACATTGCGGATCACACTGTTGGACATTATTACACTGGATATTATACCGGATTTACTGGATTACAGAGGACCAGGAATCAGGACTCTGGATCATTTTTACATGGACGCTATTTTCAGTGGATTATATTTCACACGGACTTTATTGGACATTTGGAAACACCAACAGACCTCTGGCTTCCGGAATATTCTCTATGGACATTCAGCCATAGGATAACACAGATAAGTGGTTAAAATTACTCTGGGTCACAATTAGTTAATTTTGAGTAAATTTAAAACTTGTGAATATTGTAACTGTAAATATTTTTGTTGTTTTATTAAAAGTGTAAACTTTAACTATCTGTGTTTGTTGTTCATTGCTGGTGACCCGTAACACTACGAAGCATGCAAAGTTCTCCATCTGCTACAAGATGACTCAGAATGGGACAATGCCCTACTCGAAGAATTAGTCCTGCAAATGCCAAGTCAGCTCAGATTTTTATTTTCCACAAGATGCACTTGCTGTGAACCGTCTGACCCCAAACAGCTCTGGGAAACTCACAAAGAAGCCTTGGCAGAAGACTTTGCAGGTCGCACAACAGCTTGCCCTGCAACAGATCCACCAAATATTGATCCAGTTTGGCTTGGATCTATGTGATTTCCATCTACCACCCATTGATCTAGACCGACTCCACACTGATGATCAAGGGCAGCAAGGACAAGCAATGAACCAGAACTGCATCCCATACGAGCAGCTGAACGATCAACAGAAAGCATTAGCCCTTTCCAGACTGTGGAGAAAATTGCAAATTTGGGGTTTTTAACCCTTAAACCTAAATTTTCTCAATGAAGCCTTGTGAATTCACATAGATAACCATATATCAATATAAAGCTGGGATGGTGAGCTTTACGATGACATGATAGAGAAGACACCTGAGCATATAAGAAAAGCACACCTGCCTTAATTACAGGTGAGATGATTAAAAAAGATCAAAGGCAGTTAAGCATGTTTCTTACAATGAAGCTTATAACATGAAAAATAATGCACTCCAGCACCAAAATATCACTAAATATGTTTGCAACAAATTAGTGATAATTCCATTTGGTTATAAAACTCAGGTATGTACAGGTAAGTCAATTATGATTACCTGTGGACCATTTGGCTAGCCGCCGAAAATCGGACTAGTTTCTCAGGCTGACAGCAATTCATTGCATAGACCATTATTTCACTTGTGGGTGCCAGATTTTGTCAATACTTGGTGATCTTATATAGGTCAGGTTACTGCATCAATACATCCAACCTGAATCACATTACCCTTTACCTGGCCTGATTACTGGGCCATAGGGTGTTATTTAGTGATAATTGGCAAAATATGCGCAAAATCAAACATTTCTTACAATACTAACCTCTGTGGGTCCGACAGAAGGGTATAAAAATCAGGTTATGAACTAAAACCTTCTTAAAACATTTCAAAGAAGCAAAGAATAAATAAAACATAGTATGATCAAAATCTGGCAACTACTAGTGAATTAATGGTCCATGCAATGAATTGCTGTCAGCCTGAGAAATTAGTGCGATTTTCGGCCGCTGGTCAACTGGTCCTGAGGTAATTATAAATGATTTACCTGTACATACCTGAGCTTCATAACTAAGGGAAACCATTTCTAAGTTATTAAAAACTTTTTTGACATGTTCAAAACAAAGTTTTAGTGTAATAAACTGATATTTATACTCTCCCATTGGGGTGTATTACCTGAAATATTAGATTTTTGCAAATTTTGCTAAATATTGCCAATTAACGCACCTGTAATTGAGCCGGGTAAGTGGGTAAAGGTGTTCTGGTAGGATGTGTAAATGCAGTAACCATACCTATATGCAATATTAATACTCCCCTAGTGTAAATTTTGGCAGGGAGTGTTTGATTGTGTGCCCTAAATGCTCAAAAACAAAGCCTAAACTTGTTTTGCTCTGAGATGACATGTTCAGGGAATTCCCCGGGAATCCCCTTATCAGATCCCACTTAGATTTCCCGTTCTCACAGGATGAATTTTTGGGAAACAAAAATGGTGATGGGTTGAATGAAAAGCTTATTTCCTGAGGCACATTCTGTGTGAATTTCATGTTAATATTTCCATTCTAAGGTACTGTACAGGGGGCTAGAGATCGTGGCCCAAATTTGGGCCACGATCCTGGGCACAGTCTGGAAAGGGTTAGTTGATGCTGTCACAGCTGATGTGGAAGAGCTCCACCGATCACCGCCAGCAGGCAGAACAACCTTCCTTGACGGTCCTGAAGGCAGCGGAAAAACAACTGTCTACAAAAATATCATTGCCAAAGTCACACAATCAGGCCAAAAAGGTAAGCCCATGTAACAAAATGCCTCAATAGATGTACAAAAATGTTGTGACCCGACTAATTATATTGCCAAAAAGGTGGATAACAAAAAATGTACAATGTCAAACGAGGGAGCAAATAACCTTATGAATTAAACAAGACACCTTTGCAAATTTCTGAAATAACCCAGTGGACGGGTTTGTTGACACAGGAGGTGTGTTAGGTTTTGTTGGCTGGCCTGGTCAAAATAACAACCCTGACTAATATTATTAGTACAATCATAATGTGACTACAGCACTGATTGATACTTTCTAATTATGATTGTAAGTCCGCGGCCAAGGTAGCCACTGCTGTGGTTGTCGCTACCAACAGGCAGTTTGGTGGCCGCAATTTCAACCAGGATCATAACACACCCAATTAGAATTGGTCTGGAGATTGGATGGATCGCTCAATGCTGTCCCACAGGGACTGAATCATCGCCTCTTTTACATGATATTTGTATAATACATAAGCAAAGAATGTGTATTGAGAAGTTGACTTTAAATGAGGCAGGTCTGACTGTAATTTATGCATTTCAGTCTGTCCAGTTGCCAGCATGGACGACAATAAATGCCTTTTTTTACACTGTGTTCCCCCAGTGTAATAGAGAGAGAATGGGCCAAAGTGCTGTTTCTTTGAAGTTTTGTGGAGATAAATTGGGAGGTTATAGAGGCTTAAAAACCAACTGGGGACCTTAGTATACTTGGTTTCTGAAATGCATTTTGTAATTTGGTGCTGTATGTGCTGGTGTTATTCAGAATTTAGCAAAATTCCAAAACATGTCTTTTTCCTCTTTCAGACTCTTTTGGCAGCAAATTGTCACATTTTAAAGTGTCTATTGTGAGCTTAGTATTTCACTCAGAGTTATGAAATTTAGTATAGGGATTCGTTTGAGGGTTTGAATCTGGAACATTTTCAGAAATTCAAGATGGCTGCCAAAATGGCCGCCACAAAATGGCTGTTATTCTTGTTTTGCCACTGTGAGTTAAGTTTTTCACTTAAGAGTATTGAAATTTGGTGTAGAAATTTGTTTGATGTGAATCAATATTTTGGGAAATACAAGATGGCTGCCAAAAAATGGCCATCATTCTTCAGTTGCCCATTGTGAGCTCAGTATATCAACTAGAGGTTTGAAATTTGGTACATGTGTAAAGATTTGTTTGAGGGTATGGATCAATGACCCCTGAGGAATCTGAGGTGACTTCTACAAAATGGCTGCATTTCTTGATTTGTTCACTGTAACTAAGCCCCCCCCCCCCTTGTGACGCCACTGGACTCAGCCCCCCCCCTTGTGCCGCCACTGAATTTATGGTATATCTGCAAACCTGACAAGGCTTTCCTATTTGAATCAGTACAGTATGAGCAAAATGGGAAGTTCATTGAGTACTTTGCAAATATTTGCTTATGATTTGTGTGTACAAAGTTAAATTTAAAAAAAAAAGGTTCATGTAAAATTGAGTTTAATAAGCAGGTCATTGAGCAATAAACATATCCCATCTTTAAAAATCTTACTAATAATAATAATCATGCAAAGCTTGCTGAACCCAGTGTTTGAATCCTCGGATTCTTGTCTTTCAGTTAAATCGAAAACAGGGCGAAACAATGCATGGGGTAGGAAATGACAATGATACTGACTTGAATACATTCATGTTTGACTGAATTGGCAGCGTATGTGCTGAAATAGAGGACTGTCAACTCTACGACATAAACCTACGCCATGGGGATTCCCTGCCATTGTGACACAGTAAAAACAGAGAACGCCTATTGGCGATCAATAACTCGACCACACATTCAAACTCGGGAGTGAACATTACAAACTCTCGTCCCCTGGTCATGGTGATCCCTACCCCCGTTACCCATCGGACTTTGCTGCCCCGCCGCATTGACCACTGGAGAAACATAGATGCACCATATTTTATTATTTAGTTTTAACCTCAGCCGGCACACAAAACAAAGTTCAAACTTGACCAAGCTGGCTTTTTAATCAGAAGTATCATCGATTCTCACGCCGAGTCGCACGCAACGAGATCCCGAATGACAACCGAAAGTTTAACAAAGCACATACCAAGTGGAAACAGCAATTAAACAAGCCCAAGAGATGTCTCTGGAGATTCTACAAATCTGAAACACTGTTTAATTTACGATCTCGCATTCAAAAAGATGGCGCCCACTGCATAATAATCAGATAGAACCCCCATCAAAACTCACTTGGGTTTGTTTAATTGGATTTTGATTAAATTGCACGGTTAACAAATATTGTACAATACACATTTCACAAATCATATTTTGTGGACTGCAGTGGTATAAAAATATATTATCCTGTCTTTTCAGATTTAAGAAGGAATGAATGAAAAAAAGATTTGCTTACCTTGCATGGAATGAAGTCCCAAGTTGTCTTTCTCAACCAAAACCATTGTTACTCTCTTAATAATAATTTTACAAAGGGAAGAATTCTTAAGCATATATTATTAAATCAAATCGAACAAAAACTGATTCATAAATTTGCAACTCAATATAGTGCCTGTCAAGTGAGGTGCCTGATCATCCTGTTGTCAACCGTTAAACACAATAAACATCAGGCACTTCAGGTACCATCGGCAAGATCAAAATTCTACATGACAGCTAAATTTTTGTCATTAAAAAACTCACAAAACAGGTGCTTAATACAGCACTGCAAGCATCGAACTTGGGTTGATATTCTCAGAAATAATGCAGTGCTTTCACCCCAGGGTGAGTACATATCCCAATGCAACCTTTCACCCACTAGCGGTGGCAGCGAATTTAATTATCGCTCGAAAACCTGGCAGTCTAAGACTTCATAAAGCGCTATAACATTTTTAGAAAGTTCTTCTCTACTATTTTTGGTATCATTTGACATGTACCCTTGTCAGCCGCAGCGCAAAAGTCATTCAGGGTGTCTGCAGCTTTTTTAAAACCTTTTTCCAGGCTTTTCCCGGTCAAGGTTTTCCAAAATTCCAGGCCAATTATTGATGAACTGACCAATTAACGACACGATACACACATTTTTTTCTGAACACGACATGCGTCCTTTGGTCCTATCATCGCTAAAAATTTAGCAGTGAACTATTTTAATTTCCATACAAACTAAATTCCAGGCTTTTCCAGGCCTTTTTTTCAAAATGCTAGTTTTCCCAGGCTTTTCAAGGCCTGGAAATTGAGAAACCAAATTCCAGGCTTTTCCAGGCTTTTCCAGGATTGGTAGACACCCTGTCAGTAGACTGCCATTATCAGAAAGTGGTGAATTTTGATGTTGCCAATGGTACAATCTAATACATTTATTTTAAGTTTTTGCCTGAAAGTATATTTGAGCATCTACAAAGTACAATTATTTATAATCCAAATATGGCACAAAAACTTTGAAACAAAGACTTGTCAGTGTGTCAAGCAGTTGATCAACAACCCACACTCCATGATTCTATTCTACAAATTTCAACACAATATTTCACATAAAAAAGTTCCCTAATCAACCTAAGGTAACCAACATGACCATAAGAACGCTAATTTGATATAAATCATAATTATGTACATTGAGATCTGTGTCCTGATTAAGTATTTGTTACATTTGCAATGGAAAAGGGGACAAAATGGTTGTACGAGGATACATTGACAATTTTGGTCATTCAAGTTAAGCCAAAAATTTTTTTTTAGCTATATTCTATCAAAATAAAGTAGTTGTAAATGGAGTGAAACAACAATTTCAAATCGGATGTTCAATAGAGATTTCTACCTCCTTGACTAGACGTCTTTTATAGCTTCAACACAGTTTTTTGCTGTCTGACAGTCCGATCCATTTAATACAAGGCACATGCTAATAACACAGCTTTAGCTACACATATGTAAATTTAACATCAGATACCAATAGCAATACTTATTCGTAAATTCCGAACCTCAGATCTGACACTTCCGATAAATCAAGTATTTCATGCCAAGTTAACATGTAAAGGGAAGAAAGATAAGCCATATGCTTCATGGGGCAAAATACCAAAGACTGTATCAGTTACATTTACCAAATTCAACTTGTATCATTAGATGCACATGTTTTTATGGAAGCCATGTGTAGCTCAAGGCTACCCATGGCCCAGATCCCAGTGATATTTGGTTTTCAAGAGAACATTTAAATAACATTTTAAAGGGTTTTGACAGGTGGTTAAGTGTTGTTTCTTTTTCAAATGTTGTGCCCTTTATGTGTAAACTAGGCTTGATTTTGTGCTGCCAACAATACTAAATAGAAGTACCACTAACTGTCAAAAAAGTAACAGTACTTCAAAAGTAACTATAAACAAAGTATAAATGAAATGCTATTCAAGCCATCACATTATTTGGGCTCTTTGGTTCGCTGTCGTCAAAAAGTAACTCCAAATGAGGAGTTATTTCCGAGTTTTGTCTTGAAGGAGGGATGTACGAATTCTGTCGACTGGTAACTCGACTGCTGGATCCATCGGAGGCTATGAACGATGCCATTGGACTTATTTCTCCATTAACACCAGAGGTCTCTGAAAAGCAGTCGGCATCCAGGGGCATCTGGAAGCTTTTTAGAATGTCAATTTTTCCTGTGAGCAATCCTCGTTTGTTCAGGACATCGGCTATTTTAGACACCAATAATATCATACTGAGTGACGTCACCATTGCAAAAGTTCTAAAGGGGAATTTCTGAATGTTTAAAGCTGCATCGTAGCTGGGGTATTTTATAAACGGAGATGATACTGGTAGTTCGGCTCCCATGCGAAGTATTAGTCCCACAAGGTATCCGAATAAAGCACCGTAAGTGTTACAGAATGGAAAATATATGACGCTGGTCAACTGAGGCAGCATTACGACAAATACAACATCCGCTGCTAGGACAAATATTCGGTAGATTGATGGCGACAAAAACGCTATGAGGGCGGTGATCACAGCCAGGACAAGCAGTGCCACCCTGTGGACGCACAACAGTTCAAACTTGCTTGCTCTCTGAAAAGAAAAGCAAGAATCAAAATTCTGGCCTGACATTCGCTCATTTTGAAACTGCTGACAACATTTTTCCGAAACTTTGTAAGATCAATTTACGGTTAACTAACAAGCCAAGGCAAAATTTATAGGCAGGAAAATATAGTAAGACTGCAAACTGCTTAGCAGAAGACATGTGACAGCGAGCGACAAAAATTTTAAATTGTGCACCTCTTCAAAAATGTTTTGGCCTGCTTCCAGTCCGCAAAATAGATGGCTACTTGAGTACTTGTAGTCTCTTTTGGGGGTTACTTATTGTAGTAGTCTATAAATTCAGATTACCTTGCTTCGGAATATATGGTTGTAAATGTTGTGAGAGAAAACAGAAGCAGAAGACAGCAGAGCACTGTCAAGGGATGACATCACAGCTGACACTATGGCACCCAGACCTGAAGGTGAGAACAATACATTTATTTTAAAAGTAGCCATACATAAGAATAGAATGTTGTTATCTTAAAATCGTCCTGCGCACAAAACAGTTCTAATACATGCAATGCAAGTTTGGTCTAATTGGATGATAAAGTTCTACATAAATCTATAAATCAGATTTATTGAAAAAGAAAATCTTAATGCATTTTACTTACCCAGACAAGAAACAGCATGAGGGGTGAATTTGATTATCATTTCTGGTAAAGCTGAATTTGCATGCTGGATGTCGGCTTTGGCTGAAGAAAGACAACAAGAATCCGCGGATTCAAAACCGACCTAGCGCAATGAAATTGATGGTGCCATTGTTTAAACCACTGAGCAACTGATATTGGAAGATAGGAGAAATAGTTGATTGGAAGATGCTAGACTATTAGTATAGAATCAATGCAGTTTGAACAGATTTCCTAAAAGAAGGAAATATGGCTGCCAAAATGGCCGCCATCTTGGATTTCTCAACATGTTCCTCATCCATACCCACAAGCCAATACCTGTACCAAATTTCATAACTGTAAGTGAAATATTAAGGTCACAATGTTCAAGAATGAAGAAAGATGGCTGCCAAAATGGCTGCCACGAAGTGGATGCCATCTTGGATTTCTCAACATGTTCCTGTCTGATACCCACAGCCCCATACCTGTACCAAATTTCATAACTCTTAAGTGAAATATTGAGGTCACAATGGGCAGTTCAAGAAATGAAGAAAGACGGCTGCCAAAATGGCCGCCATCTTGGATTTCTCAACATGTCCCTGATCCATACCCACAGGCCCATAACTGTAACAAATTTCATAACTCTAAGCAAAATATTGAGGTGACTATGAGCAGCTCAATAAATGAAAAAAGATGGCTGCCAACATGGCCACCACAAAATGGCCGCCATCTTGGATTTCTCGACATGTTCCCAATCCATACCCAGAGTCCCATACCTGTACCAAATTTCAAACTGTAGGTGAAATATTAAGGTCACAATGGGCAGTTCAAGAATGAAGAAAGATTGCTGCCAAAATGGCCACCACAAAATGGCCGCCATCTTGGATTTATCGACATGTTCCAAATCCATACCCAGAGTCCCATACCTGTACCAAATTTCATAACTGTAAGTGAAATATTATGGTCACAATGGGCAGTTCAAGAATGAAGAAAGATGGCTGCCAAAATGGCCACCAAAAAATGGCCGCCATCTTGGATTTATCGACATGTTCCCAATCCATACCCAGAGTCCCATACCTGTACCAAATTTCATATCTGTAAGTGAAATATTAAGGTTACAATGGGCAGTTCAAGAATGAAGAAAGATGGCTGCCAAAATGGCCACCACAAAATGGCCGTCCATCTTGGATTTATCGGCATGTTCCAAATCCATACTCAGAGTCCCATACCTGTACCAAATTTCATAACTACAAGTAAAATATTAAGGTCACAATGGGCAGTTCAAGAATGAAGAAAAACGGCTGCCAAAATGGCCACTGAAAAATGGCAGCCATCTTGGATTTCTCTACATGTTCCCAATCCATACCCAGAGTCCCATACCTGTACCGAATTTCATAACTGTAAGTGAAATATTAAGGTCCCAATTGTCGAAAACCAAATGTGGTTTACATCTGGTTTGTGGTTGCAGTTTATGCCTGCTGTTTATGGTTTCACCTGATCCATTTACACCTCCTGTATTAACCGGCCTCCGCTGTTAGGCCGGTTAAAAACAGACAATTATTATTATTCATCAAAATTTGGATCTTTTCAAAACCCTATAAATTTATATGATGCTACACAATTTGGCTTATCACATAAAGACAGCTTAACAAAAAGACTTTCCAGGGATGAATGGGTGCTGAAAACCAGTAGAACAGATTACATTTTTCCTTGCATCTACACGTACTCATTCTATCACTCGATTGGTGACAGTTGAACACAAATTTCTTGCATATTCTGAAACTAGATTAAACTTACTTGGGGAGTGACTGATGGCCACAGCTGCGACCCCCAAACAAAATGGTGGAATGGCGAGAAGAAAGGCTCCGAACCCCCCAGCAATTGACAGGAGTCGGGCGTGCATCACAGACTTAACTGAAAGAACTCGTTGGAAGTACACTTGCCAAGGTATGGTCCCTAATGTCTGAAATATAAAAGAACATCATTTAGATGATAATTACATCATCTCAATACGACATCATTTAAAATCAAGTACACGTCAACTAAGTGACAACTAAAATTTGAAACCAGGCTAAAGAGAAGAGCATCATAAGATTCTTCTGTAAAATAGAAGTGTACGGAGAGACTCACCATGGTAATAGCAAGGTCAGCCCAATTGGCTATGTCTTTGGTTTTGAGCGTTCCCAACCATGCTTTGGTGTCTGTCTGTTTAAGACTTGCTTGAACTTCTTCGTTTGTGAAAACAAAAGGTAGCACCAGAAACTGCAATGAAAAACAAATATGTTAAGATTTCCGAAGGTCAGATTTTCAAGGCATAATTCTCCTCTCTGACAAGTCATCAAAATTGCTTGTAATCATTTCAAACATTCAAATCACCTCAAATTGCAAGACTCAATTTATTGCAGATTCAACACACACAAACTACTTTTTTTTTCACACACACTAAACTTCTTTCAAAAAGCTGTATTCGATTTCCAATTAATATTTTAGTCAACTTACAAATCCAATAATCATGAACACGAGCTGAACGATGTCTGTGTACGCCACTGAGATCATGAGTCCAAATTGCGTGTACACTGTTGTGATGACCAATGAAAACACAGCTGCAAAGAACCCTGGGAAGTCCCACATTACGACAAAACTGTGCTCTGGAAAGAAAGGAGGAACAAGAAATAAGTTCAGCCAAATGCAAATTATGCATGTGCGTGATAGGGCTTAACATCCCGTATTTACGCAGTGATTAGATTTACCATAAAACGGGGTAAAGTTGGCAATCCGGGGGAAAGTTGGCATGCTATTTTAACCCACTTAATGGAAGAAATGCCAACTTTCCTCACTTTCACAGGTTTCTTTGGCAAATTTACCACCTGTGACAGTGAGGAAAGTTGGCATTTCTGCCATTAAGTGGGTTAAAATAGCATGCCAACTTTCCCTCGGATTGCCAAGTTTACCCCGTTTTACGGTAATAGGACAGACAGAGACCACAGTAATGAATTGGGGTGTACTCTCAGCACAGAATGAAATATGCATGTAACATGGGTTGGCCAGGGTTGCCCATTCTGGTAATCAAACCCGGGTACAAGAGGTTAGCCTCAGGCAAACACGGAGGCCTACACAGCGGCCTACACATGAGGTAAAGCCTTCTCTCGTCAGTGACACCGAAGGATTAAAGGATATATTAATTATATAAATTTACAAAGAAAACACAGCATCAAAAGGTGGGCTGAATCATTTTCACTGCTTACAGCATTATTACTCAATGTATCTTGTAGGCTGATACATGCATACGCATTGAATTGTAGTAGTTTTGTTACTTTAACTGTTTCAACTTACTCAAAGCCAGAAGAATTGAGGCAGCCCATAGGATGTCAGCAGTGACAGTACACATGTACAGTAGGAATATCATAATGCTGTGGTACTGCTGTTGAAAGGGGTCGAACATTGTGAGGTAATTTGCACGTCGCATGGAAGGGGCATACACCAGGCCTCCTGAAAGAGCAAATCTATTGTCAGAAACTACATTGACATGAAATTCTAACCACATCACAATTAACAAATGCGTATTAAAGTGCTCAGTTAAATGTTTAAAGATTTTTGTGAGGAGTAAGTTGGTGTTTTTTACGTCTCATTAGCGCCTGATTGAACTATTTAGAGACATTGATTTGTGAAAGGAATACTTAATTTGTGCGAAGAAAAGTTCTATAGAAAGTAAAATTGGTAGTAGGCCAATAAATTACTTATTTGATGGCTCGTCACACATAAGCATCAGTCTCAAAAAGATAAAACCTGAACATACCTATTATCAATCCAAAAAATATCCCAAAAGGGGCAATGGTCCAGACAAGGCCATCTGTGAAGACACTTTCTGTTGTACCACTGATGAACCCTCCTCCCACAGTTGTTGCTGTTCAAAAGGAAATGTTAATTTATCACCAAACCTTTGCAGCAATTATGAAATTATAATCTAATACATGTATGCAGAAATGTAAACAGCCATTTCTCAGCCATCAGTGAGTTTTAAGTGCCAACTTTACAAACTTAGAACGTTTTTTGATACAGAAGTCCATGAGACAAATACATGTATACATGCAGATCTTAACATGCGTAACTTTAACTAAATTTAAAATATTAGCTTACCAGTCATGGTGAATATGCCGACCCATCCGCCCAAGTTGCGTCCTGCTACGAGCATCATCTCTTGGGAGGTGGCATCCCTGGTTATTCTCTTGTGGTACCTGGCTGCCAGTATTCCCACCAGGAGCACCACCAGGTACAGGGCAATCACCACTCCGAAGCTCCACCAGTCCATGCTCACTTCTCTCCTTTACCTGTTAATATTTTTAAATATTTATTCAGTTACAATGGTTTTCAGAGGGTTGGTCGGCAGGACGATAAAAAAGCTGTAATCTCGTATTTTTATTATGTCTGTTTTATAAAAGCTGTTGGTAGGCTCAATCTCCTTTCCATGTTTAGAGTTGTCGAATTTTACTCTGTTTAGCTTGCAAGGGGGCAGTTGCTGCCCCCCCTCTAGAATTTTGCCAAAAAAGGTTCATAATTTAATTCTAAAATTTCAAATTTTCTGGATCCGCCACTACCGAGGATTCCGCTTAGCCTGCAGTGTTGTCATCAGGATTTATTTCGGGGGGGGGGGGCCATGCCGTTCAGCAGGAGGGGCCATGCGACTTGTAATGACCTACGGGACAATGGTTTTAAGTTAAAATTAGGGGAGGGGGGGGGGCAAATGCCCCCCTCCCCCGTGACGCCACTGTATTAATTAGATGTTTGATTTAATGATGTTTTGCAGTAACACATACATGTAACTTTTCTTAATGTCGATAAAATACACACTGTACTTTGTTGACAGTAACCAGGGGCAGACACAGGAATTTGAAAAGGGGGTGGGTGTCCAGCGCAGGTGAGAGTGCACATATTCCCTTGTAATAATTGTTTTGTGGAAATTTGTAATTTTATGCTTTGTTGACCATTGGACTACCAGGGTAAAGCAGTTGAAATGTGGACATGTAAATGGAGCTGAATCATGATTCATGTTGGAAGGGTCTGACCATAGAAATACATAGAACGGACATGAGGCTGTATGAAGCCACCTCAAGATGAGGTCACCAAATCCGCCATATTGGAACCGCCCTAATTATGATGTGACGTCATGCCATTGTTATAAGTGACATCACTGTTATTGGTGACGTCACGGTACATTGTGTCAGGATACAGGGCAGTTCCAAGATGATGGATTTGGTTGCTTCATCTGCCAGAGCCTCATGTCCGTTCTATGTATTTCTATGGGTCTGACCCTCCCCGCCCCTTTCCTTTGGATCCGCCCCTGCCCTGTCAGCCTCAAGTATAAGTATAAGTGGTTCTGGACGCAGGATGGCTCCTCTATATCCAGATCTTCGTAAATTTGTAGTAGTGCGCAAGACTGACGATAAAATCCCAAGTTAAAACGTGGGAGGGGCCGCTACTGCTGCCTCCTCCATTAATAAAATTTGGGATCAGGGGCCGCTACTGCTGCCTCCTTGATCAATTCAAATTAAAAACTATTTAAGGGGCCGCTACTGCTGCCTCCTCTGCATTAAAAATATGACTAGATACCAAACCAGTGGTCAATCGACAAGCAATAAAATGAAATAAATAGATTTTTTTCTTTTTTGTAAACTTCATTTTCAAAGTATATCCTTTTTTTTTCCTTTTCATCCAAACATTAATCGAGCTCATATAATTTTGTACAACTATTTACAGGACTCAGGAATGGGCCGCTACTGCTGCCTCAATCCAATGAGTAAGGAGCCGAATTAATCTAGCATTTCAGAGCACTTGAGTGAGGGTAATTCCAGTTATCCCCACCGTCCTTAGTCACCAAGGAGGGGCCGCTACTGCTGCCTCCTTCTTGGGTTAAACCAATCCTTCGGTATTGTATAATTTGCCAGTGGATTTCCAGTACTTGTCAATTCTATTTTTAAAACTATTTAAAGATGGAGCCTCGACTATGTCAGCTGGCAGGGAGTTCCACAGATCGACCACCCTGTTGGTAAAGAAATGTCTCCTCACATTTAGAGTCAAGGATCTTCTCTTGAAGAGCTTAAATGAATGTCCTCTTGTAGATGTAGTGGATCTTGTGAGAGGTGGTACACATTGGGGATCATAGATCTCCCTTAGAATCTTAAAGACTTCAATCATGTCACCTCTATCTCTCCGACAAGCCAAGGTAGGGAGGTTCAAGATTTTCAGTCGTTCCTCGTAATGTTTGTCCCGGAGCCCATTGATTTGCTTTGTTGCATTCCTTTGCACAGCCTCTATCCTCTTGATGTCTCCTCGTGCCTGTGGATTCCAAACAGCTTGAGCATACTCCAAATGGCTTCTAACCAGGCAGGTGTAATGTGGCACAAATATATCCTTATCCAGATAGGATTTACCTGTTAGTCTAATGTATTACCAGCTATTAAAATTAAGTTTTCACGAAGCAATTGTCCTCAGCCTGCACTGGCTGCAGACTGGCAGTTCTGCTGCTGTCATACATAGGTATGTTGCAATCTGCTGCAATGACCCAGAAAAAGTTCTGTCAGCTATGTGCTGGCAAAAATCGTCGTGTTTGAAAACGTACTTCACAAAAATAGCTATGGCTATGTCTGTGATCAATACAGCTTAATGTTTTCAACAAGCGAATATTGTTGGGATCATCCTTTACAGCCCAGTCTTCAAATTTTGCAATTCCGTTCAGTATTTTGTCTTCTGCACGCATTTGAAAGTGATAGTGTATATCAACTTGCTACAGCTTTTTTCGTAAGCTATGGCCATTGATTAGAGGTATATGGCCATTTAAGTTACACTTTTACCTTCATTACTGCAAAATTTGAAGGAAATTGTACGAGTAGGGGAAAAGTTATATGAGGCCTAAATTTCCAAAGTCACTCTCATTTGGTTAAAAATTTGCCTTGGTGGACAAGCTGAAAAGCTGAGCCTCTATATGCGAAGCACCTGGTTTAATATCAATAGACCTATTCATTTTCTGCTGCCTTGTTACATTCTCCTGTCCCAAGGAACCTAACAAATGCATAAATATGCGACATAAAGCCCCAGTCATCCATCCTTGTTTTCTCTGACAATAGATGTCGTAAATGGACAATAGATGCTTTGCATTGTTTTAGATTTTGATTCACATTAATTGAATTTACCCCAGAACTTTGGAATGGTATTTATTGTTTAAATAAGTGGTATACTTCACCGTGTGTTTGTTGGTTGCCATTAAAAGTCGGGTTCAGCTATAGCAAATAAAGTTATTGGTTAGTCTAGGTGACGTCACCTTGGTTTGGCAAGTTTGGTGCAGTTATTTGACAATATTAAGAAACTGGGTAAATGCACCAGATCAGATATTTTTGCATAAACTGACTCTACCAAATCATCAACTTTTGCATCTAATTTGAAAAAAAATATGTGCAATGGTTATCCTACACGAGATGATTTGTTGCAAAATTTTGCCCTTTTTTGGGGTCACCTCGTTTGGCAACTTTTCTAATAACAAGTGAATTCAGTTCACAATTAATCACTCACTGGCTAAATCAAGTAGTTAGTCAAGTCATTTGAACCATTATGAAGGTCGCTGGTAATTTTTTTTTTATAGTTGTTCTGAAATTTTACCCCAAAACGTGCTTTTTATTTATCAAAGTCAAACAAAAATGACAAAAACTTTAAGGGGAGTTATGGGTGAGAAAGGCACTTTCCTGCATTTTTTTAGAATAATGGTCAATATTTGGTGTCAAAAGAAAGGTTTTAATTAAAATAGATGATTTCACAAAATTTTGTATTTTTCCATTGAATGGTTGCCGTGGCAACCATTTTAAAAGACAAACTAGAACCTTTCGGTTTTAAAGATCTCATAAAGACAGCAGTTGTTTGGAACCAGGGCTTTGGAGTCGGAGTCGGAGTCGTGGAGTCGGAGGTTTTTGGGTGGAGTCGGAGTCGAACTTTGATTTTCAGGTGGAGTCGGAGTCGGAGTCGAAAATTAATTTGGTGACTCCTGACTCCTTAAAAATAATTAATATAATTTACAAAAACCCAGTTACAACAACGTGAACTGTATATTGAATTTAAAGTAAAACTTCCTAAACAAGTATTCAAGAACAAAAGCCAATGGAAAATTTGTGGAATTACTTTTTGCCCCCTGTGAATCATGTAATATTTGTGCGAAATAATGCCGATAAGCGGAGTCGGGAGTCGGAGTCGGAATTTAGGAGACCTAAGGAGTCGGAGTCGGAGTCGCTTTTCAGAAAGCCAAAGGAGTCGGGAGTCGGTTCACTTACTACCCGACTCCAAAGCCCTGTTTGGAACAACTTGGGTTCGGCTGGGAGGTCTAGCATCTATAGAAGTTCAGTGGCAGTCTTGAGGGCGAGAATATACACTGCACAATTGAAAGTGCAAAGTGTTGCATAGAGGAGAATGGTTAGGGACATACTATGTTGCATGAGTGCAACAGACAGAAGGAAATATAATTGATCAATTGTTGATAAAGCCTTTACCATTGGGCAACATGTACAGTGAAAGAACTAATTTGCAGCTGAGTAAAATGCAACCTTTACCCCGAAAATCCAATGGTCACATCCTTAGACAATTGGTTCGACGAAAAGCATAGTCGACTGGTGGGAGCATGGACTCATCATATCTCAAATTATGTAGAAATACATGTATGTACTTCAAACTGTCAACAGATGAATTGACTGCTACATGAATTTAGCTATAGCACCTGGACCTGCTTTTATTAATTTGTGAACAGTAACAAAACGTCATTTCTCAACAAGTGAAGATAACCAAGTTCTGAATTGTAACAACACATCATTTCTCAACAAGTAATAAATAACCAAGTTTTTGAATACTTCTGTATACAGTGTTAGTTCACTGGCTTGACGAAGAGCCAATTAAGGCAACCGTATTTTGAACTGACGCGCTCTTCTTGAGTGATTTTAATGTGTACATCTCTGAAAAATCTGATATATTTTTGCAAAAAAAACTAACAAAAAATTGCCCATGGTAAAAAATGGTTTTAGTAATGAGAAAGAAGGGACAATGGTTGAAATTATTTAGTTTTTAATACTACACATATATTTAAATTGCGAACATGAGATGAGGCAGAGACATGAATTTTGATGAGTGTATAAATTGCTTGATGAAGGGAAATTATCTATGTGAAGATGAAGGGGATAACTTCAGTTGAGAAGTTCACTGAATGACCTTAAAGGTTGTGTATTGATAGGTGTGAATAAAACGGGCACTTAATTGACGAAGTGGAAGACCATTGAGCCTTGGAGTTTGCACTAACTGTTCCTGTGATGGCAATCAAGCCAAACATAATAACACTGGAAAATTCCAATAGCAACTGTGAGTGAAACCTTTGATTGGAATTCAGTTGACAAAGTAGATCACAATTAAGTACTAAACATGCGTTGAATGTATGGACAGCATGGATAGCTGGCTGAAGGGTGCAGTTGACAGACATATAAGGGCTGCAGCCGCCAGATGTGCTACAGTGCATGTGCATAAATGATATGTTAAAATTTCTTGAAATAGCTAAGATTTCCATTTCGGTCCGGCAAGGGATTTTGGATCTTCGCAAAGACTGGTTCAAAGACCCATATGTACAGCATGAAAACCATTGACAGCAAAAGTACTTCATCAGACAGAGGTATACATATGATACATCATACAAGTAGAATTTCACTGTTGCACAATAACATGGTGACAAGGCTGCTTATTGCACCTCCACTCAATCATTCCCAGGTGCTGCCCTCTTGAGAGCAGTTTGAATATTAGCCAGCCTGTGACAACTGCTGACCTCATTTCAGATGATGTCACGGCTCAATGCCTCTCACTAGTGACCTACTTAAAAATGAAGGCCATTATGCTCTATATATTTAGCATGCTAGACTAGTGCTGCAAAATTTCAACTTAACAGCACTCAAATATATTGTAAAACTAAAATTTCCCGGTTTTTGTTTAGTGATGCTACCATGGTCCTCTGTTAATCCAACTAAGAGAAACTCTCATCCCACTTGCCTCCGTTCCAGAATAAGAATTGAGTGGATAGCTTTTCCACACTCCTTTGCAATATCTAGGTCATAGTGACCTCATTGCGCACTAGACACAGATTAGCACAGAGAACTTCAGAAATGTAATAGATCTCATAAAGCTTTGCAGATTTTTACTGCTCACGGCATGTGGAATTTCTGAAGTTACAGGCGTGGTAGAAAATTTTTGAAAAAATTGATGAAAGAAGAAAATCTAAATGAACTTATTTACAAAGCAGATTTTTGATATTCCTTTTAATAGTTTCAGGAATTGGGTAAAGTAGACAAAAGTCATTTTTTGGGGAAAAAATGCATCTTTTTATGGCTACAATATGAAATAATTTTGTAACAAATAAAAATATTTAAAAACCTGTTTCATAAATACGTTGATGTATCCCATGAGTAAATAGGTTGAACAGTGGTCAAGATTTTTCACATCCCGTGCAGAGTAAAAGCGATTTTTTGGACAGAGCGGAAAATGGCAAAATTGTGACGTAACGTCATTACCATAGGGGCTTCTAAGGCATGGTCAACAAACATATAAGTATATATAACTTAAAGGGGAATCACCAGTTTTAGCAAAAAACATGCCAACTTTGACACCATCCTGTGGCAAGACATATTGATATTTTAATTCCAAAATTATCTAGATTTGGACAAAAACACCTTTGCATAAACTGTGTAAAATTTTGTCTGGGTACTGCAAGCGGTTCCTGTTGAACAGGACAAACAAAATCCACAAGTTTTTACACTTTTCCAGGACTTACGGGGCACCAGCAGTTACCAGAAAATCTCAAATTTTCATCAGTTTTGGTCTGAAAACACTTACTTTGTGTGGAACTGTGGACTTGTTTTGTTGTTCACTGGTGAGAATAGTACCCAAGCTTCGATAAAGAACAGTAGTGGTCATCTGTCACTCACAAATTAATTTGTGGGAAAGCTTTTTATCTTTTTTTCATGCTTTGAGTCATCACCAAATCTTCCCTGTCCTCCATCTTGCCCTGAACTGCTTTGGTGACGTCACCATGACCATTGTTGCTATTGTTGTGGTTATGACATCACCATGGTCAGCTGACCAGTAATTTCTCAAATTCAGGCTGTTGTAGGATTAGGGCCTTTTACATGGACACTGAATTTTCTCAACCAAGTGATAAAAAATCTTTTATATTCATAAGTTAAAATGTTGAACTAAAAGTGAGATTTTTAGATTTTTATGGATTCTCTCTGTACTTGTTGCAGGATGACTTTCAAAATGGCTGACAAAAGCTGAAAGTACCTCTTAGAAAAATTTATTTTGCCTGGGAACCTTATTCTTGTTAGTACTGAAGATTCATATTGCACTTAGCATTTGACTTTTATGTCAAGGAATATCTGCTGAAAAAATTATGGTGCTGGCAGGTCTGGTTATTTAGACCAGGTCATTTTATGACAAAAAATCTGAGATTTCCTGGTAACTGCTGGTGTCCGATAGGACTCAAGCCAAGCCCTGGAGAAGGCTGAAATAGGCTTTGTTCTTTCAACCAGTACGGAAAAACTACTTGCAGTAGCTTCATGAAATTTACATATGTTCAAGACTGGGTATTTTCCTACAAATGTGGAGAATTTCAGGGTGATAGACTCAAATTTGAATGCGTATGATTAACTGGAAATAGGTGTGTTAACACTGCAAAAATGGTGATCTCCCTTTATATTATATGTGTAATATAAGTATCTATAAGCTTAGAAGTCCCTATGGTCATAACAGGCAATTTATCACCTGAAAACAAATAGGCTTATCGGTGGCTGTTTCTCCAAAACTAATGAAGCTACAGACATGATATTTTGCAGAAATTAAGCAATCATTGTCCTGTTTCACCAAAGTAAATGCTGTGTTGCCATGGCAAATGCCTTTTTGTGTGTACATCTTTGAAATGACACAACTCTGCTATTTCACTTTTAAAATTTGTTGATGATGTTATATTTAACATGGCTTAAAGTGATTATAGAGGCATATTTTGACATAATCGGAGTTCGCACTGGGTGCCCAAGTTGGTATAGGTCAAAGATATGGCACAAACTAAATTTGTGAACCTTACTGAAATTTTGGTCATTTCTCACACATACCTCCTCTTAAAAATCCATTGTTCAGTCACATGACCATCAATTGCAACATCACCATAACAGAAAAACGATGTTGAAGCAATGAAAGATGTTTAAAACTATTCATTTTACATTTCTAATCAATTAGACAAGCATTTACATGCTTTAATGCAAAAATATTGTCCTTTGAAGTCAAAAAGTTGCCAAACCAAGGTGAGTTGCCAAAGCAAGGTGACGTCCAGGGCCGGCCCTGGGCCAATGCAGCCGATGCAGCTGCATCGGGCCCCGCGCTCTTGGGGGCCCTGCACCCTTGAAATGACTATAAAAGTCATAAGGAATAAAACATCCAGGCACCAGCAGCATTGCTGACATGCTTAATTGCGCACCTGCATAGGCACTCAACCCCTGTTCTGTAATCAAGTGCATGTACCCGATTGTATTAATGGCAATCAACTTCTAACACTTATTTATTTTCAATAGAAGGACCAATAATGCAAATTGCAATTAAGTTTAGACCAATTGGGTAGAGCCCGGAGCCGCCGTCGTATCAAGCCGCCGCCAGTCACAGCAAACTAAAGTCAAGTCAAGCCATGATCATTGTAAGTCGCCACTGTCTTTAAATAATCAAGCCGCCGACACCTTGGGCCTCACTGCACTGTTTATTTAATTTAAATTAATTGCACAAGCAGTCAAATAATGCTAATTGCAATTCTGAAGGTGTCTGGGCTATGCTTCACCCTCAGATAACTAAATTGCAATTGAGGTCCCCAATGGAAAAACAGCACTTCTAAATGTCAAGCCAGTAGGTGTCAAAGTTGATTGCACTTTGCAATTACATATAGCTATGAAAGTCTTTAATTATAGGTATCTATTACTCAGTGATATGCTAAATGGTAAAAGATCGATTTTACAGTTTTACTGCATATTTTTTATTGATAAGTTTGTTGATTTGTATTTTGATACTCTATGTGGTCTGAACCCGTGCTTTTACATCTAGCTACAGTTAGACAATTTTTTAAAAAGTAGACCTTTAGATCTACCAGGTCCAGTAACTGTTGTCATTCACTTTATTGGTCTAATGCGGATTCGTTGAATTATTTGGTAAAATTGAGATTATTTCATGTGTCTTTTTTTAGCATTGCTGAATGCTCATGTATATTATTGATGATTTCATATTTGTAGACCAAAGGACGCAATGTGAATTTTTTCTAGGACATATATCCTATGGGGAAAAGTAATGTTATAAGTTTTCTGATGTCATTTTTCCCTATAGAATACATGTCTCAAAAATTCACATTCAGTCCTTATGTCTACAAATACGAAATCATCTGTAAAATCCATTACAAGCAAAAATTATTCCATCTCAAATTCTCAATCAATCTAACATTACGGTTGAAGAAGTACAATTGCTTACATTCAGCTGTTTGAATGTTGAAGACATCAATGATGTCACTGCAGCCTGTACAGGTCCCTAACTTTCGCATTGAAATGAACTGTCCATGCATCACTGGCTAACTTATAACTCACGTATACTTTTCTGATATGAAAAGTTTAGGATAATACCTCACTTACCTTGTAGGCATCATAAAGACTAATATAGCATTATATAGGGATGTGATTGAGTCATGTTACCTTATAAGGAGCATTTTGGTGTATGACTATAAGTAGGCCTAATCATAATTCGAGGGCTGTAAGTCACTCAAGTTGGTTTCATCAAGTCGTTTAAGTTGGTTGAGTCAAGTCACAAAACACTCAAGTCACGGTAAAAGTCCAAGTCATGAAAGTCTTTCAAGTCAAGTCACGAAGCACTCAAGTCAAGTCATGGTGCCAGAACTCAGTGACTCCGGGCTCTACAATTGGGGGACCTGTGTGGATCAAAATTAATCAAGTCCTTCATTACTAGTTGCAGGATTTGAGATGTCAGACATCTTGGACTGATGGGTGATGCGATCTTTCAAAGAAACTGTTGGTAGGGGGTTGGTCAAATCAATGCTATTTTTGGATGGGTTAAAAATATTCTGCCATATATTTTTTGTGATACAAGTTTTGCTACTGCCATTCCCGTTTAAGCTTCGCTCTCCAAACAGTTATAAAGTTTTAGTTAAACTTTTATGGAGTCAATTGGAAGATGGCAAGTGATTAACCCACTGTCCTCACATCGTTCTAAATGTCTGTCCCATACAAAATGTTGTCACTTTAGCACAGGTTTTACCCCTGAAACATCTAAATAGTTTCACTTTTACTCCAGTCAGGTTATGAACTAACACTTAGTAATGTCTTTTAAATCACTTGCAACCTTTCCAACAAACTTTCAGAAAGTTATATCAAAACATTTGGAAAGTTTGGAGAGCGACGCTTAAACGGGAATGGCAGTAATATCCTTGTCTATGACAAAGGACAACAAGAGGTCTTCCATGTGCCTTCCTGCCATCATGAATCATTGTTAAACACTGGAGACAAGAATTTCAGACTTACCAAATTTTGACCCATATAGGCCTTTATCCCATGTCTAGCAACATTTCTCCCTGATACTGAGCTTTTTCCCTGGTGAATACGACAAGGAGAGGGAAAATACGAGGGAAAATACAGACTTAATGAGCTGAAGAGGGAAATACAAGAAATTAATGAGATTGACAGGGAAAATACGAGAATCCACCAATCAGAAGCAGCCTGAGCAATGACGTCACCATGACGAAACGACGTGACCATACTCATGCATTGTAAACATCAGCAGAGCAAGAGAGAAGGCAAAAAAACACTGACAAGTGTTTTGGGCCTCAGATCGCTCAAAAATGCTCCGATTTCATTGGGGAAAAAACTGACATGTAGCTAATCATTTGATCTATGGATGTGGATGGTTATTTGGTACTCAGCTTTCTTTATTTTTGCTGTACGGCACTTTTTTCGGCGATCGGCGACATCGTAAATTCTGCTTTTTGACAAGTGAGTCTTACAAAATTCAGATTGACAATGAAGTGGGCCAATGACATGGGATAAATAGGTTATGACATGGCTTTAACCTGTATTTCCCAGATATTTTCACCCTCGACCCCGTATTTCCCTCGACCCTGCGGGTCTCGGGAAATACGGGGTCTCGGGTGAAAATATCAGGGAAATACAGGTCAAAGCCATGAAATAACCTATAAATATATAAGGGGGGCAACCCTTCTCAAAAGTTCAGAGCTTTCATGCTTGGTCTACGTTACAATAAATTTTACCAAATGGTCCTCGACAGACACTCAATTCTGAAGGTAGATGTACCAGGAGAACGAAAAAACACAAAAAAATAGCAATTTAAAATGTAAAAAAAATCTCTATGATTTGTATATCAATCACATAGCTGATTGTTCAGAGGCCCATTGAAAGTTTTCAGGAGAAAAAAAGGGATTAGTTCGCAAAGTTTGCTGGCTCAAAAGAAAATAACACCAATCAGCATCTGCACAAACATACAACTTATGGGCCCTAAGAATTAGTGTCGATAAGAAGTAACACATACAAAATAGGTTAATTTTATGGCTAACAGTAATATTTTCAGCTTTTTGTGGTACATATCAAGGTTTTCATGATGTATGATTTTTATGGTGGGGGGGGGGGAGGCTTCTAGAAGGGGGCATTGTCGCATTGGGCCCCGCACAGGCTAAGGCCGGCCCTGGTGACGTCACCTACCAAAGACACTGAATTCGATAACCATCTGTTGAAAGTTTCAATCAATTATCTTCATTTTCAACAGAGTTATGAAGATCACAGTCGTTGATCACAGACTTTTTGTAATTACAATGCTAAAACATAGCAAATTATTACTTCATTTTTAGACTACAAAAATGCTTGTAACTTCTTTAATAATTTACATATTAAGGTGGTTCTGGTGGCTACTTTTCTTTTATTGAAGTGTCTTTTTTCACATAAAAATATTTTCAATATGAAATTCAAGATTTAAATTTTTTTGCAACATACCTACAATACACGTGCATGTCATGTGGACGTTGAACCGACATGCGGTCGCAGACATGACATCGAATCTGACAGCTGTCAAACATAAAACTTCAGCCTGTCATGTTGTTTGATGGTACCAATACTTACCAAAGGCTTCTATGTCAGTGACTCTACATTCTTTCAGCATGAAATGACAACACTGAGGCTCTTGACAAGCCCATTTTTGCAATGAAGTTTCGGGTCGTCTTCTCAGCCGGAGTACAGTCATAACGGCCAACACCCAAAACGGCCAATTCTACGACGGCCACTAACCAGAACGGCCAAATTTAGGACGGCCACTGCCCAAAACGGCCAAATTTAGGACGGCCAACCCCCAAAAAGGCCAATAAATATATTTTAGAGTTTATTAATTGACTGATTCTTATTAGTTGCTCTTATTTTCTCGGATTTAGGCCTATATGTCTGGAGTTTAGCCAGTTAGATGATGATAGGAAATTTATATTCTTAATGAGTGAGGAGTCAATGATTTATGAAACTGCCAAAGCTTGCCAATTGATCCTGAAAACCAGAAATGATTTTATGTACTAATTTTAAAGCTGTTTTTGTGATAAGAAATGTTTTTATACTGATTTTAATTTATTTGATGAAGGTGGATTTTATGTCTCGGTGCTTAATTGTAATATTTTAAAATAACTTCTCTCATAACTCCTAGCGAGTGGCCTGAGCTATTTTACCATGTTTACCCAATGTAATGTAACTGTATTCATATGTGCTCAGGGTGAGCCAATAAAATCTTGAAAATCAATAAAATCTATATTAATCACTAATTGTGTAACAAATAATCACAGCACAATTAAGTCACTTTTAAGCAGAATTAAAGCCGCGATTTCAGATTTACATCTTTATTTTTCTCAAAGCAACAACATCCATCATATATCTCAATAAAAAACAAAACAAAAACAATTAAGGACAGTAGGCCGCCCTACATAGACTTTATTTAGGCTAATTTGATTGCAGGAGTCTGTTATATTGATTTCGTCTGGAACTTGGAAATTCTCGTTGACAGAAAAAACTTCTAGGGCCTATATATATATATGGTTCATTCACTTCATTGTCGGGAAATAGCAGGTCACATACAGACCCAGTAATGCCAATGAACAAAATTGTTGATTGTCAATAATGTGTTTCTTTCTTTTTCTTCGTTCCTATCTTTATCTTCATTCCTATCTTTATCTTCATTCCTTTCTTTTATTCCCTCGAGCCTTCTTTTCTTCTACTTTAGACCTATATCTTCTTTAGAACTGTTCTCTCGTCAATAAAAAAATTGAGTTTTCCATAACGGATCAGTCTGTTTAATTTAATTCATTGCTCGATCATGGACTTGCAAATACGTGTTAACAATAAAACTGTATAATGTAGGTTTTTGATGGCATGGGCTTACAACAAAAAAATAGGCCTATCACAGAGACTGCAAAACACATTTTTGAGATCGGAAGGAGAAGCCTATGATGCACACAATTTTCAATTAAAGCACCCAAGTATGATCGAGTATTTCTAAAAATACTAGTTGGTCTCCCAGTGATACCAAAATAGGTCTATAGCAATGCACTGGTGCGTTTCTTTTTTATTGTATTTCATGATGTTAACGAATTCTGAATCAGAGATTTACCTAGTAACTTAATTTTATCTGCAATCATGAATTGTTGCTCAATGTGAATGTTTTATTTGCGATATGAATGTATACAGTTTCTTGAAATAATTGAGAGCAGAAGATCAAGATGGATTAACAATTTCATAAAGAATAATTTTATGACACTGACATTTATTTATTCTTCACTTTCCCCATTCCTTAATTGCTGAGCAAGCAATTAACTTGACATGCTTTCTCTAATCATGTAATTCATTGTTCAATTAAACAAACAGCGTCAATGCAACGCTATTCTACTTCACACCTTTTTAGAACAATGAATGATGAATACCTTCTCCAGACTGCATGTCTGCTGTCAGTAATTAACCAAAAGAACGAAAATTTATGTAGAAATTGTTAATAACATGTATGTCATAATATATAGGCCCCAAACAGACATATTTTATTATAATATTTTATTATAAAATAAAAACATGTACATTATTTGGTTTTAAAAGCTCAGTAATAAATTGCACAAATCAAATATTGCCACACAAATCAAATACTCTGGCCGTTTTGTAGAGGATAACAGTGTCTTAGCTTTAAAAAAAACAAAACATTTTAATGTTTTTGCACAAAATTTAGTTACAATTAATAGCCAATTATTATTGTGTTCACTACAAGAGTCGCTGGATTGTAATTAATTGCTGTTGGTTTCTTTCATTAAGGATCACAGATGAGCATGTGACACTTGCTTGACACTTCAATTGAAATCAGTTTAACTAATTTAAATTTATCAACTATTAAAAGCACAAACAACATTTGATGTAGATACTATTATTATTCTTTATTCGTATAAACAAATATACAGTTGTATGTAAACATATAAAAACACATAACTTAATAGAATATACATAATAACAGTAATAACACAAGGCAAGAGAAAGAAAAATAAAATAAAATAAAATAAATAACTAAATAAAAATAAAATAACATAAAAACCAGATCAACTGGTTGCTAGATATTCTATAGCATCACAGATCTCAGAATTATTTAAGTTAAACTTCTCACACAAGCTGTCTCTTATGATTATTAATTCAGCAATTTGTTGTCCTACTCTAACATCATTCTCTAACAGGGATGCTTGAAAATTTCTTTTAATACAAGAGCCAGTACTAATTCGACAATTATTCAGTAAAATACCTGATGTAGCCAACTGCAAGCCATCATACTTATTGACAACATGTCTCAAGTTATTTGACAAAACAGATCTCTCTAGGCCGAAACATAATCTGAACAAAAAATTTACAGTGGCATTACTATGCGTCAACCCTGATAACATATGGTTCATAAATCTTGTGTGGACCTGAATCTCAGCAGGTAGGATACCAGTTATAGTTGGCAATAGATTACAGTGGGTTATTCTTGGTAATTTATAAATTCTTCTAAGCGCTTTACGCCAACTAACATTCAACCTATTAAAATCTCGGTGATAGAACTGACAGAATATCACACCGTATAGACTTGTACAATATTGCTGATATAGAGAGCCTTTAATCTCAGATGACAGACAATCAAGATCGCCAAGAAAAGCATTCACCTTACGATTATAATCTGAAACAACGGGTGTAACAAGTGGATCTGTTCTATTACCTTTTAATTTATAACCTAAGTACACTATTTCCCTAACGCATGAAACACTTTTACCATTTACATAAAATTCTGGAACAATCTCTGAGTCCACCTTATCAAAAACTACAGCTTGACATTTGCTGCCATTGAACTTTATAATAAAATTATCTGCATACTGTTCACATATATTGATCATTTTATCCATTGCTCCCTGTGTAGGGGCTAATAAGAACACATCATCAGCATAGCCTATGACACCACAATATTTCCTTCCAACATGACAGCCTAAATTACTACCCTCAAGTTGCTTTAATAAACCATCAATATAAACAGCAAACAATGTAGGGCTTAATACCCCCCCTTGTTTAACACCGTTAGTTGGTGAAAACCACTCAGATCTACTATTATTATACTTAACACACATTCTCTGATTAAAATACATTTCCTTGATAAGCCTAATATACAATGGGTTCATACCTCTTTCTAATAGTAAATTAAACATTCTAGAATATTCAACACGATCGAATGCCTTGGTCGCGTCTAGCGCCAGGCCATACACTCTTCCACCATTCTCAATATAATAGTCAACAGTCTGCAACAACACTGAGGTAGCTAAGGCAGTAGAGTGTTTTGCTTTAAAGCCAAATTGTACAATTGCTTTATTAAGTTATGCAAGAAAAAAACCAAACTAAATGACTGAAATCATTGTTTTGGCCGTTCTGGGTGGTGGCCGTCTTAGCGATTGGCCGTCCCCCCTGGTGGCCGTTATTGGAAGTGGCCGTCGTGGATAATTGGCCGTCTTGATTTTGGCCGTTTTGACCGTCCCCCTCTCAGCCAGCCAGCAAAGCATGAATTTTTCGGTGGCATACCTGAACAAAAACTAATTTTATTTTAATTATTTTTTCGTGCTGATAATTGAATTTTAAGAATAAATTAACTATGGTAAGTAGTTATTGTTTAGGCGCAATCCTGTTAGTTTGCCTTCGTTGAATTTTATGTGATAAATTAAAAAAATAATTTGTATTGTAGCATTTGTTTGCCAAGGGAATGTTGATTCTGAAAATCATTTTCATGTTTTGACAGTTCTCAGGTTCACTTGACACGTTTCCAAAAAAATAATACTGCCAGGATGGATCCAGTAAAACAACTTGAGGAGAAACTACTTGAAGTGGCCTGTCTGGGTGACATGGACACTGTCCAACAGCTTGTTATGGAGAAGAGTGTTGATGTCAATGCTCAACATTCAATAAATGGATGGTGAGCAACCAAAATTTAAAGAGCATGCACAACCATGCTGTCAATGACACTCCCCTTTTGACTCCTTTTGAGTATGCCATTGCTAGTTGCTTATAACCGTACTGCACTGTCTACAGGCTTCAGTAGGCTGAAAATGTAGGTAGCCTCTGCTGATTTAATTTAATTCAAGGCGGTCAATTTGGGCAATAAGTCTAAGCGAAGAGTTATAACTAATTGGCCTGAGATTGCTGATCCTGCAGATAAAATGAGACGGGCGTTCATTTTACTATTTTTAGTAAGAGCTCTTACCCCGGCCTTTGAAAGAGACAGACGTCTATTTGAGACCAGGCTTCTGTTCAAGGAAATGTGGTAGTGGCAGGAAGCCTACCTATATGCGCAGGGGCAGATTCAGAAAAAATTTGGGGGTCTATCGCCAATATCGGGTAGACATGGAACATGCAGCCCTTGATGTAACATGACTTGGCAGTGTCAGCACTGATATAAAACATCACTTCTGGTGAGGGGAGGATACAACGCTCCCACTGAATTTTTCTCTGTGTGTTTATAGCATCGGACTGTCAGCCTCTCAGCTCAGCCTCTGTCGTACTGTACACTACTACTAGGTAGATGCCACTATCATGTAAGTCAAATTAATATTGAAATTTGTTTTAAAAAATTCAGGTCTGCTCTGCATTGGGCTGCCAAACGAGGACACACAAAGATAGTCACATTTCTTCTTGAAAACGGAGCTGATACTTCACTGAAGAATAGCAAAGAGGAGGTCCCAGTTGACTTGACTGAAAACTCGACGATACGGCGATTGCTTGGAGGTAATGGACTGACGACAGTGACGAGTGTTAGAGTTTATGTAATGTAGCAAGGACATTCCTGTATTCAGAAAATTAGCTTTCATTATGATTTTATATTGTTTATGATTTTGTGTCATTTCAGGAGACCCCAATGTAAAACCAAGTTCCTCAAATGAAAGTTTGCCGATCACTCCCAACTACCTTGCACACCCCCCATTTCCTTATACGTCAGCAGCGTCACCACAGGGAGATCAACCTCTGCCTCAAACGAAATCAGCCTCTTTGACTTCTGAGCAGCCATACACGAATGGGTTCACGTCACCTATATCTGAAGATGGTGAGAATATTTATAATATTAGCTACTCTTACTGAAATTTCTGCCTAGATGATGCCTGGATTTGTTGCAAAAGCAAAGATAGATTGATTTTTTTTTCCCTGTAAAGCAAATTCCTTGATTGGCACTTAAGGCTTAAGTCTCCTGAGTCCTGATAACCCCTAAATTTACAAGTTTTTGATGCAGTGACCAGTTTTTTGTCCTACCTACTGGCCACTACCGTCCAACAATAATTTTGGCTATGCAAGAACGAGCAAGCTTTCTGACAGGTTTTATAAATATCAGTCAATGGTTCCGTAATATTATTTTCTTTTTCTTCTATTTCAGAGCTGGTGCTTAAAGCTAGAGTTGCGAACATACTTGAAACAGACTTCATTGAAATAGAAATCCCAAAGAGTCATCTCAGCTTTGAAGCTTTAATTGCCGTCATGTGTTATGAATTGCAAGTGGAGCGAAGGAATGTTATGAAAATCCGAAAACTTCCTGATACAATTATCAGAAAGGACAAAGACATTTTGAGGCTGAAAGATTTCCAAGAAGTGGAATTAGTGTTGACGACTAAAGCAACCAGTCAAGCTTCACGGAATTACGGCTTGGCTCCCCAGCCCATTAACATTGATGTGGTTTACTAGGCCTGAGCAATTTATTTTAGCTTTTAATTATTGTCCAGTATTTATTGCTGTTAAGTTGTTATTGTTCGAGTTCAAATAAGATTGCTGTAAGACCTACAATGAAAATTCACGATTTTTACAATAAGGCCATGTAGCTCAAATTGTATTGTATCACTCTGAATAGTGAATATATATATGAATCGCAAAAAAAGGAAAAAGGAATGAATTGAGGTAGGATATTTGCAAATCTCAATGCTATGAACTCAATATATATTTTAAGTGTGTTGATATCTTTAGATTATATTCAGTTCTTCCAGTTGATGCTATATATTTATGATAGTATTTTATCCTCATTTTTCATACGTAACATTGTGTTAAATATTTTTAAGGTGTGCTATGACTAGGTGAATGGATATTTTAATCTGCTGGTTTGCACATATCAAAGCATACTATTTTACTTTTCATATTTAAAATAATATAGTGTGTATAATACAATTCATTCATAGGAGCAACTTGAAGATTGGCCAGGACCAAGATTGTTGAACCCATGACACGTTTGTAGAAAACATTGACTTATGTCTTTGATTGTATTTATGCAAACAAGAATTAGCATTAGGGATTAAAGCATTAGTTCCTTTAATAGCAGTCTTCTTGGTTGGATGATTGCATTGTTCTTGTACTGTTTCCAGTTTTGCACAAAAAGGAACGTGTATGTTCCGCTAGTCAAACGAAGCAAGTGTTGTGTGGTCCGTACGTTAAATATTGTCTTTGTTGTGTTTACCGTGTCGCGAAGAATACTTGTCTAAGTAACTCCTGTGTCAGTAATGTCGTACATGTACTGCTTAATGTACTCTTTAAGTGTAATCAAGGCATTTCTCTCGTTAATATTTTCTTTGTTATATATATATCTGCCTTATTTCAATATTAGTTACGCCGAAATAGTGGTACTGGGCAGCTCTTATCCCACCTTTCTGTCATCAGTCTGTATGCATACTATTTATTGCACATTATGTTGAAACGTTTATCAATACTGTTGTAGTATCATATATTCTAGACATTGTATGGCATTATTTTAAAATTTTTAAAATATTTGTTTATTGTTGGGGTGCAACTTAGCTGGGCCAGTGGGCCTATATTCAGTAGCTGGATAGACAAGAATGGGAAATTACGGGAGAGATACTCTTTAATTGTAGGGAATATTTTATGTCTCAGGTCAGTGTACTATTTATCCTTATCTCCCATGAACATGGCAGCATTTCATTAATCCTTTGTATGTTCAAATATCCTATAGGTGGTGAGGTTTTTAAAAATTACCAAAGTAAATTTCTATTATTTATACAGATTATAACTATTTCTAGGTTTTAAGGGTCAATTGTTGGGGTTAATTGGTTGGTGAGTTCTTTCAACTTCTTTAGAACCAAAACTGTTGTGAGGCAGATCTTTATTGTTCGACACAATTGCCGGGCCAAACATTCGCGCATTTATTGCCATTTAAACCAAAAAATTTGCATGGAAACGCCTGAGCCGCTTGCGCGACAATTCTTGAGAACCAGTTAAGTCAGACTATCATGCAGTATTGCAGTAACTTTTACATCATAGGCAAGCTATACGAGGTCATCATTCGTGCATGTTGCTTGGGCTACCCAGCTTATGACATATGTGCATATAATCATGATAATATTGACCAATCATTAATAACTATAGCAAGTAAATTTAAAATATTTATTGCAATTATAATTTTTTATGGTGGGCAAACCTGGTAATCTGTAAGAGTGACTGAAATGTCTTGCCAAGAAAGCTTTAAGCATATTTTTATAACTAAGAAATTATCAGTTCAGTGCTAGTACTTTTCTCGTATATAAATATATGTATTCCATCAAAAGTACTTAAATTTTGTGCTTTATCTATTTGAAATTATTTACGTATTTTCATGTAAATTTCCACCAGCACAAGTTTATGCTTCCGGGGGCAAAGTTATCTTAGCGGCTGTGATCCTTTAACCTGATGCGAGGGTTTCATATTGGTGCATTTAATAATAGTTCTGTATTAATAATTAGTATGATTATTCTAACAATAATTGACTTTTTACAGTGTTTAGAGCCTTTCTTTCTCAGAGTGTCAAATTGGTTAATAAAATTGTGATTTGGCTGATTTGTTGTTTTAAGTATTATTATTTTCAATATTTTAGCAGTCGAACATAGATTTTTTCGTTGTAATACACTTTCATATTCGCTCAATTGAGGCCTATTGGTAAGGCTTGTCGAACTCTCGAGTCTCACTCTTTGAATCTTGAGAATGAGAAGTGTGTTAACTTTGCTAGACTCCTATTTTACTTGACTCATCTTATGGGAAAATCCTCCTTTCCTGTCTACCTCCTTAATGCCTAATAGTATCCTCCTGATGTTCAGGCACCTCCCTCTTTATCACTTCCTGCTCAGTCAAACGTTTGGCCAGATAGCTTGGCCTAGGTTGTCAAAATTCTATCCAACCTGGAAGTTTTTTTCCTCCCATTGGAATAACATTGCAGTCGTTTATGTCGTCCCAGATTCAGAGACGCTACAATTTAACGAACAATTGCATAGGTGATGATGTCATGAGTGAAAATTTTCCCACCTCCAAAAGTGGAGAGCTTGCTGTCTGTTGATATAGCCAGTTTTAGCCACTCACGAGTTCCTCCGCCAGCCATGGGTTTCAGTGGACTGATCCACTACCCTGAATGCAAAGATTGTGATAACACAAAGAACGAAAAAGTGTTTCTTGAAGATTGCATTTCAAAAGATAGGTGATGCTATTTCAAAAAGAGCCTTTAATTCAAAATGCTTGCCTTATCCACTGGGCTTCTTAAATTACCAAAATTGAGCTTTCTGGGACAGAAATTCTCAAAATGTGCACAAGGCAAAAAGGAACAACGCCAGGCTGTTGAACACATGAGGATGTATTAGCATACCAAATATACAAAACAAAAGCACTTTGTTCAAAATACAAATAAACATCTGAAGAATCTATTTCTGAATACTGTCAATACCTCTCTTGAAATAGATGAAAAAACATAGTCAACTACACAATATTGATATAATTTTAAGAGAAAGACCAACATGAGGTAAAAACTGAAGACGTATATATCTCCAATAACTTTGATTTCTAGTTGTCATATACAAAATAATAAGTATCGACAAAATAGGATCACTTATACGGCCACATGATATCTGTACATCGTGGCAAGGAGCGAATCACTGCTTTGCTTTTAAATTTATAATCCTATGTCACAGAAAATCAGCAGTTGAGATGATAAAGATTGCTTAATTGCAATCAAAAAACAGTTTGTAAATCGCAATGAATGCACACACTGTGCAGATGCACTTGCAATGTCCACATGGACCCTAAAGAATACACCTCACAGAACTAATATGACTATTCCAATCCCAAATAATGGCTCTTTGCTTTGGTTCGCTTGAATGGCCTCAAAAAGTGAAAATTGCTGCTTCCGTTAAAGTTTCACAACAAGGCAATATTCTGAAATTGCAGCTGGGTCCATTCCAGGTTGGGGCGGGGGATTTCCTTTATAGTGCAAGACTGCAATCTTGAGTTTATTTGAGTAAATATAACTTAGTTCTGCGGTATTCCAGTGCATTCCTAACATTGTACTGTACAATTGGTAGTACAATTCAACCATATTTATTTCTAAGTCTTGATAACTTTAATTGTTGCCAACACCAGCATGGTGTCGGGAGGTTTAAATAATATACTTTCAAATTCAAAATTCAAATCACAACGATAATAATCATTATATTAATACAACTTCAAACTTCTAATTTTCTGACAAATTCATTACTCAAATTTACTAAAAAGAATAATTTACAATACGGGGACTGATTGAGCAATAACTCAAGGCTAGTACAAGTACCGTACCATGCCGTTAAACACATGACAGCTTAAAACGTATTGAACACAATGTCTTACACATGCAGTCAATCACATCAAGAACTAATAACAACTTCACTATCAATGAAACACAAAAAAATATCATTTGAAAAATTATCAATATTAAATTAGTGACTTGTTCCTAAGGAAGCACTATTGAAATTGGAATAATACTTCATATCTTTTCCTGATTATATATACTACTTCAATAGCATTTATCCTCTTTATGATAATTTATGCACTAAATTAAAGCATGATGCAAAAATAATCTCTAGAAAACATCTTAAAGCAAATTGCCATCTCTACTTTCCAAAATTTGCACCAGCAAATTCATCTGATTGTAAAAGCATCTTAACCGAACTGCAACAGCGTAACGAAGTTTATCAAATTTAAAACAAAAAGTGCTGCAAGTGAGCACTTCGTGTATGGTGAGAATACCAAAATTGCTAATGTTATATATCAATAAAGCTTCCCTTGTAAACTTATTCAAACATCTGCCATGTCTTTCTGAGTTATCAATTTGAATGATTGATGCTTAGAGAGCATAAACAGAAATTATATGCGCAGGAAAAGAATAATAAAAGGTTATACAACAACTTTTAGCAACCAAAATATCTAACAAAACTTTTCACAAACATTTTCTATCTATAATTTTTTTGCCATTTTGATTTTTTTTGTTCATTTAAATAACACAAATCAGCGTAAGCATGCCAGTGTCCATAGTAAATATTTTCAAAAGCGAACAAAAATTGTATCACTCGAATGAACGTTAATTCTAATCTGCAGATTTTCATAAAGAAAATGGACAATTGACTGATAACCAATAGAAATACCATGAAATCATACACATGCACATTCCAGTAGCTTCCAGCTAACGTAACTATTATGTAACCATTATTCCTATCTTAAAAGCAATGTGCAGAAAAAAAGGCATTACTACTCAAGTAAAAACCGAAGTTTGTTTTGTCAATGTCACATCCATAGACTGTAGCCAACACTTGGGTGATTTAACTTCTAATCCTATAGCAGAATTTACAACAAACATAAACAAAATAACTAAAGTGCCAGGCTTATTCAATGAACCTCATCCCGGACCTCATTGGATGACATGGTCTTTAATACCAAATAATGATTGCTCAAAAATGTTTAGATAGTGAGCGAGTTAGTATTTTACGCCCCATCAGAATTTACATTGTGAACTATCCTCACATTATGCATGTTGTGAAACCACTTGGATGCACTAGTTAGTTGTTCCAAACACACAAATTGCGAAGCTATTTTGCTTGCAGCCTTTTTTGGCAAAAACAATACCATCATTTGCATCTCCGACAGGCAAAGCGATTATATTAAACTAGCCTTTACAGTTTTGACACCATTTTCCCTTCCTAGTTCGGAGTGAGATTCATCAAATGAGCCAATTATTCCTTTTACTTTTTTTCCCCTCCTTTTTCCTTCGTGTACATTTTTTAAATCCATAATATACTTGCACATGTAGCACCAATTTTACATCAGCAAAAGAACTATGGATGACACAATGAAATTCATAGAGTAAGAGATGAAAGACAGATGATGAAGATAAATAATGATGATGACATGATATTACATGATATACCTATATATTAAATCTCTCTTTATAAATTAATCTAATACAGAAATGCAATTGTCACTCGCGGCTTATCAACAGACTTTTATACACTTTGTACAGTTGACGTTACCTTGCACAAACCTCACAATTCAAACAATAGTTTCGGACAATACTCCCACGCAATATATTCTCCCCTTAGATATTTCCATGCAGTTTCCTCGTACAAAGACCTCGCAATATGTCGGATATCCTCATACCATATCCTCACACAATATGCGCACTATTCCATGTAAGGATACAACGCAGTTACTTTATGCAGGACCAGTTGTCATGTTTGACCATTAAACGCAGATATAGCTGGTAGGAGAACCACAGATATAGCTAATTCATTTATGGCATTTAAGTATTTGGCAAATAAGTCCTATTCATACTCTAGGATCTGTTTGTGGTAGAACAGTAAATACCTGAAAAAATAAGGAAAATACAGGTCAGAAAAATATCAGTTAATTCTCAGCACAAAGTAGAAATGATAAACATATGAAGTTCTCATACACAAAAGTTGTCAGAATAATGGCACATAACCAATATGGAGGATTCATTGGTAAAGAAATGTGATAGATCCATTTCCCCAATTGCATCAATAAAACACAAAATATTAAGGCGACTTTTCAAAACTATGTTTTGCAGTTCATCTGTAGTCATATTTCATAAAATGTTTTAATTTTAATAAGAAATGACCCGCAAATATTTCAGAAATTCATATTTTTCAACTTCTCAGACTCGCAAAAGCAAAGTGAGTTGAGGTTTGTCTGAATTACGCTCCACTCCATAATGATGATGAGAACCATAGAATCATAATCTTGATCATAATTAAAATAACTTATAGGCCTACAGTACGTACCCTTCACTATTGAGAACATCTTCAGGCGAAGCTTTGCTGATCAGGTGATCCTCACACCTGAACCAGAAACTTTTGTGCTGTCGAATGAAACATGTGTAATGGCCGGAGTCAGCTGTCCCTCTGTGGTTCACAACGGCATAGAGGGAGTACCTGAAAATTCATTTATGAAAAAAATCTTGTCAAAAAGATTCTTTGCAGAGGCTATCCAGTAGCAGTGCATGAACTGTTATTAAGGAGCTCAGCAAGGAGTCATCCTCAATCTCCAATTTTGCTGTACATATCAGATTGGGAGACACATCAGCAATGGCCAACTTCAGATTCACGATAATCTTGTAGTCAAGACCAGTTGAATCAATAACCTGTGTTTACATACTGTGAGAGGCAAAAAGAATTCTGTGCTCTCATAACAATGTCTGCTTTATCATTTAATTTTTTTTTCAATTCCCAGTGTTCAACTTACTGTTGTTGCATTACAATCAATTTACATAGAAAGATACAGAAAACTTAAAGAGAACAAAGTATGGACTCAAAAAAGTAGTATAAAATATTGCTACTAACTTGTTCTCGATAGCGAGACTGCTTTCGGATTCCTGCACGTTCTGTTGGCTGTAGCCGTTGTTGTGGTCTCGTGACGAGGACATGAATGGGGTCATGTCAAGCTCCTCGGGAAATGACACAAACTTTGAGATCTTCTTGTGGTAACCCGTGGAATGCTCAAATCTCTGTGGGGAAAAAAAGTGCAATATAACAATCAGGTCTCTATCCAGAAGCGCTAGTTCTTAGATTTCCATTCCAGGGTCTTGTGCGAGAGGAGATGGAAGGTAGGTCGTTCTTAAAGGCCTTAATACCACATGTGAGTCCTCAGTCTCACACCTCCTTACGCCTGACTCTGGTTTATTTTTGCTTACTTCGTCTGCCCTTTGCCAAGTCAGGTTCCCCTTAATAAGGCCAGACATAATCGGACAAAAAAAGGTGTAATCTGAATTTTTTATTGTGTAATTTTGGGTAAAGGTTTTGTTTCGTCTGAGGTAAATCTGGTGGGTCGGCCTATTCGAGAAGCTAAAAATCAATTATGTCTGGCCTAAATTTATACTCATAAAATCGCATGTTATGCAATTCGGCAAAATGTACATTTTTGACACAATTCAAAACTCCATTACACAACACAACAACGAGCCATGTCTACCTTTCTCTTACCTTCCACTAGTTGGCAACTCACCCAGTCACAAATTACACAACATTACAACACTTTGAATATTATAAGTACTTTTTACAGCTCACATGAGTCACAGAAATCGTATTGATGATAGGACTATTCTGCACCATGCAACCAATAAAACCAAAACATAAACTATACAAACTATGACAGGCTATGATTGATAAAAGAGATGAAACCCACAGAACAAGAACCATAGCACATAACCAATACAGAGCGAACCGTAAATGAGACGTGATAGCTCCAGTGAAGAATTGTCACAACAATTGATACAACATATGCTATTCGTATAAATTGGGTAGGCCTACTGATATAACTGAGTGCTGAGCATTTAAACAGCACAGCCGATGAATGGCCCGAGATAAGGCAGAAAGCCTCGCCAAATATTTTCAGAAAATCGATGAAATCATTTCACCATTCATGTACCTCTCGAGAAGTGATTTAAACCCACACCAAAACAATCTATCTACCATTCATACAAGTAATTTTAGCCATAAATACATCAGGCAGACTTTCCATAACGTTGGTTGGTATACTCATAATGTCAAAATACAAAAAGAAATCCTTCATGATAAGAATCAACATCACAATTTACAACCTTATGAAATAGCTCACCTTTAAGTGGAAACAGGCCACGAGAGGCAGTTTCTTGAGCGTCAGTTGCTTGGTGGACTCTTGGTAGCTTTTACAACTGCTACACTTGATTTTAGCAGAGCTACCCAGATGCTCAGGTTGCGTAAACCTGCAAACAACATCACAAATATTGATTAACGTTTTGTTATTGATACTGGAAGTTGAAGGATATTTTGACATTTCTGAAAATTCTGAAGTAAAATTGGATCTCAGGCACTAACTGCTTTGAGTTTGCTCACACACAATATATATGATGAATTTGTAGGAAATTGATAATTGATTGATGCTGCATCCAGTTCAATACTGAGAAATTGAACGCAACGTCACAACTCTGCGGATGATAGTACTCTACCAATTAGCTGTCTTCTACATCGTAAAATAATAGTGATTACAAGTAGGCCTAATAAAAATTAAGAGAAATATTTCAACTGTAATACGCACCTCTTCAAGCAACTGGTCAGTGAGGTAGGTTCATCCATGTTGTCTATACCATTGGAGTAATCTGTCAAAGACAATTTCAAAGACCCCACAACTAACAAAATCCAAACACCAACGATAAATAACAAAATGGCATAAATGTTTTGTAATAGTATTCAATACCGTATAATTTACCGTCTGGTGGGCCGAGGTCAAGTGAGATATCCCAAAAGGGATCTATGGTGGTGGAGACATAGCTGCAAGGAAAAGTATGTCAGGTCATGTGTTGGGTTAGTGGTTAGTAAAAGATAGGTCATAATCGCAAGACACAAATGAAGGAAATTATCAGAGGGCTCCTTCAGCTTAATTAACCCTTACCAGACTGTGCAGTTCCAAAAAAACAATTTACCAGGACTACAATCTGTCTTTGTGACGTCATCACAGCACCATAAATGACCCAGCAGGCAGTAAGCTGGGGATGCACATAAATGTCTCTTCAGTCCGGTAAGGGTTAATGAATTGAAATTTCAGTCAGGTAAGACAAAGAATGCCTCAACTAATTCCACCCTGAAGATCAGCGTGGGAGTCCCCATTTCGGGGCCAAGTAGCGAATACGACTTTTCTTTATTTTAGAACTTCTAATAGCAACCGAACGAGCTGCACTGATTGGTTGATTGCAGTTTTATATTAAGTCAAAGGAGACACGTTACCTGAACCCAATTTCATCCATATCCACTCCCCGACATACAATGACAAGCACTTACTTGCACTGTTGACACGTGACGTCAGACTGTAGACCACCTGTGAATACCCTGTCTATGATGCAATTGCAGTGATGTGGATTAGTGCTGGACATCCCATTGGTACCTGGACAAGGGAAAGGGAGAATAATCATCATTATGTGGCGTTTCATTTTTAAAACTTTTTCCTCATAATAATCAGAGACATAAATTGCAAACTTGCAGAGACATAAGTTGCAAACTTCCTGATCAACTCTATCAAAGGAGTTGCTGGGTCATGAGAGGTTAGGTTGAAATTGACAAAAAGAAAATATTGGACTGGGAAGCGACTTACAAGCCATTACTTCCTCCAAAGAATGAACAGTCAGGTCCTACCAAAATTGGATGCAGGTTACGTTTAAGGTGGCTCGCTACCCATGAAATCACGTCACCTGCACATATTTCCGCGCAGCCAGGCAGGCCCTATCTATCGTGACGTCACCACTCTGCTGACACTGCTGCAAGCTCTTTTTTTAATTTTAGAGAATTTCTGCGTCGGCCGCTTCGTTTGCAATTTGCGCCACTTCTATTGGGGTTAGAGACTTCTCGTTTGGAGCATTAGATGCGCAATAAAGAGTACTATATACAGCCGGAGATTCAAGTCGATCCTCAAAAGAGAAAATTTTTACAGGCGATTTTCGGCAAGCAGGTCTAATTTCTCAAAAATGACTTTGAGCTATAAATAAATGTTTATATCAATTTCAAGTGTGGTAGGAAGGCTTGTCTATATCATCATATTTTTCCCAACTATTTTTGGAAATAAATGACAAAGAAATGAAAATTCCTATCTCGTCAATTTTTTTTAGCGCCATGGTTTATAAAAAAAGTTAAAATTGTCAAAATCGAAACTTATATTACGAGCCCCTTGGAAAGTCCTTTAAACTAAATATATCCTTTTGAAATTGTAATAACCTTTTCCATGAAAGTGTCTTCTTTAATTTCATGCTTCATTGCATAATATGGGATGCATGACCACTGAATGGCAGAACAAACTTCACAGTAAGAAAAATAAGAAAAAAATTTAGTTTTTCAGGTTTGCGTGGTCTGACTTACTGGTACATAACCCCAAATATTTTTTTTAAAAGGCTGGTAGCGACCAATTTTGTTTGCATATCCTTGCTATAAACTATATTTTGGATCATTCTAAACTGTTTTTAAGGAATCCTATCTTGGAAAGTTCACGAGTATCGAGCCACCTTAAAATGATCAAGATACTTCTACTTAGTAGCATAGGATTCACTCATTATGACTCATACATGTACTGTTCTCCTGAAAAAGCAATTGACACACATGATTCTTACCTTTACAATGTCTGTGTAATACATCTAAGGCTGCAATGAGAAATTCATGAGCGTCCTGCTGTTCGTAACCCGCCAAGTGCCGAGCGTGAGTCCAAACAAGATGCAGCAACTTGTAAGGGGTGTGAGGCGTGGATTCTCCTGAGTAAAACTGAAAGGAAAGACAAAATATGTTATATTATGCAAGAATGAATTCGTACAATTCTGAGTTGTATAACACCCCTATTGCATTGATGAAATGGTCCCTCCCAGGGGTACCCTAGTAATTTTATAATTTTATAACCGGAAAGAATTCTTGATTCTGTAATAATCCTGAGTTATAATGACATTACAATCCCATTGTCTTGAATTTGTCTTCCATGGTCTAAATTTGTTTATTGAATGACATCACGCGCACCAACAATAAAACAGGTATAGTTTTAAAAGTCTCTTCCTCTAATTATCAATCTTTAAGTGTCAAGTTTTCAATGACGTCAATGGTATACCTTTGGCCCTTTACAAACTTCAAAGCCATGTATTAATGCCTGAGCTAGTTAAATTAATTTATACTAACCTCCTGAAACAACCGAGCCATCTCACAAACGAGACACTGCTGAGAAGTGTCCTCCGTCATCTGGCAGTTGTGTCTGTCCGCCAGGAAGTAGTCTCTTAACATTGGCGTGTGGGTCAATGCTTGGACTATGCAGTTCATGAAACATGTGTTGCCTAAATTTATTAATCCCCGCAAACCTGCAAAGACAGAAAGGAGAGGTCAACAATGTTATTTAACAAAAAAAAAAAAATCTTCATGAATTATACTTTTCTTCATTAAAGGCATAACACATTGAGATGGAAATAACAAACTTTTACAAGGTTAGAACAAGGACAAAAATTGGGCTAGCTAACTTGCTGCATTCCATAAAGACATAAGAGGGGATGAGAGTAGGAAGTGACAGTAGGAGAATGTTGATGACAGGAGAGATGAGAGAAGAGAGAAGGAGAAGTGAGAGTAAGGGATGGTGAATAGACAGGGGGTGACGATAGAAGGGAGTGACAGTAGGAGGGGGTGATGGTAGGAGGGGTTGATGGCAGAGGGGGTGATGGTTAGAGGGGTTGACAGTAGGAGGGGGTGATGGTATGAGGGAGTGATGGCAGGAGGGAGTGATGGTAGAAGGGGGTGATGGTATGAGGGGGTGATGGTAGGAGGGGGTGATGGTAGGAGGAGGTGATAGTAGGAGGATGTGATGGTAGGAGGGAGTGATGGTAGGAGGGGGTGATGGTAGGAGGGGGTGATGGTAGGAGTGAGTGATGGCAGGAGGGAGTGAATCGAGTGATGGTAGGAGCGAGTGATGGTAGAAGGGAGTGATGGTAGGAGGGAGTGATGGTATGAGGGAGTGATGGTAGGAGGGAGTGATGGTAGGAGGGGGTGATGGTAGGAGGTAGTGATGGTATGAGGGAGTGATGGTAGAAGGGAGAGATGGTAGGAGGGAGTGATGGTAGGAGAGAGTGATGGTAGGATGGTAGGAGGGAGTGATGGTAGGAGGGAGTGATGGCAGGAGGGAGTGATGGTAGGAGGGAGTGATGGCAGGAGGGAGTGAATCGAGTGATGGTAGGAGCGAGTGATGGTAGAAGGGAGTGATGGTAGGAGGGAGTGATGGTATGAGGGAGTGATGGCAGGAGGGAGTGATGGTAGGAGGGAGTGATGGTAGGAGGTAGTGATGGTATGAGGGAGTGATGGTAGAAGGGAGAGATGGTAGGAGGGAGTGATGGTAGGAGAGAGTGATGGTAGGAGGGAGTGATGGTATGAGGGAGTGATGGCAGGAGGGAGTGATGGTAGGAGGGAGTGATGGTAGGAGGGAGTGATGGTATGATGGAGTGATGGTATGATGGAGTGATGGTATGATGGAGTGATGGTATGATGGAGTGATGAGAGGAGGGGTTGAAGGTAGGAGGGGGTGATGGTATGATGGAGTGATGGTATGATGGAGTGATGGTTGGAGGGGTTGAAGGTAGGAGGGGTGATGGTAGGAGGGAGTGATGGCAGGAGGGAGTGATGGTAGGAGGGGGTGATGGTATGATGGAGTGATGGCAGGAGGGAGTGATGGTATAGTAGGAGGGGTGACGGTAGGAGGGGGTGATGGTAGGAGGGGGTGATGGTAGGAGGGGATGATGGTTGGAGGGAGTGATGGCAGGTGGGGGTGATGGTATAGTAGGAGGGGGTGATGGTAGGAGGGAGTGATGGTAGGAGGGGTGATGGTAGGAGGAGGTGATAGTATGAGGGAGAGATGGCAGGAGGGGGTGATGGTAGGAGGGGGTGATGGTATGATGGAGTGATGGCAGGAGGCAGTGATGGTATAGTAGGAGGGGGTGATGGTAGGAGGGGGTGATGGTAGGAGGGGGTGATGGTAGGAGGGGGTGATGGTAGGAGGATGTGATGGTAGGAGGAGGTGATAGTAGGAGGATGTGATGGTAGGAGGAGGTGATAGTAGGAGGATGTGATGGTAGGAGGGGGTGATGGTATGATGGAGTGATGGCAGGAGGGAGTGATGGTAGGAGGGGGTGATGGTATGATGGAGTGATGGTTGGAAGGGTTGAAGGTAGGAGGGGTCGATGGTAGGAGTGGCTGATTGTAGGAGGGTTGATAATAGGAGGTATTTCAGTTCAGTTAAAATACCCCTTGCTTTTATAAGGTGAAAGCAAGCCCTGATTTAGCAAGGTCACCGTGCACTGTGTGCAGGAGGGTGGTGATGATAGGAAGAGGTGAAGGACTGAAGGTAGGAGGGGTGCAGGTAGGAAGTGATGGTATGAGGGAGTGCAATAAGAGGAGCAGTTGATACGAGGGTGTGAAGTTAGGAGGGGGTGATGACAGAAGGGGGTGATTGAAGGAGGAGGTGATGGTAGCAGGGGTTGATGATAGGAGGATGTGATTGTTGGAGGAGTTGATGGTAGAGGGGTTGATATGAGGTGGTGATGACAGGATTGGATGATGGTATGACGGAGTGGCAGCAAGAGGAGGTGATGGCAGGAGGGCTTGATGGAAGGAAAGAGTGATTGAAGGAGGTGAAGGTGGGGGGGGGGGATATTGTAGGAGGAGCTAAGAGGAGGGAGAGATGCTGGGAGAGGAGACAATGGGAGGAGATGAAAGGAGGAGAGATGAGGAGGCAAAGGAGGATTGAAAGTGCTGTCCAAAACAGGTTCAGCAGGTTACCTGGCCTGAGCTAGAATCAAACCAGGGACACAGGAATTGGAAGCTTTAGAGTACCATCAACTGACCATTCAGTATTAAGGTATCAATACTTTTTCAAAAACTCAAGTTTTGGTACCATTAAATCATTTTAACATAATTTCCTAATTACCTATTGTTGAATTTCCTGTGACCCGTCGTCTCTTTGGATGCTTCCTCAACAACTCAACATCATCTTCATTTGGCTCCCAGGCAGAAAATTTCACTTGCATACCTGAGGTGGTCACAAAACACATCCATATTAAATCAGTTCAAGAAAAAGGGAGTCTGAAAAATGATTAACGCTTATTTGATGTAGGCCTACAATACACAATGTTGTGTATTGGGAGTAAACTGATCTTACTGCACATGTGATACCAGAAAGGACACACACTCGTTCTCAGATTGGCAAATAGCTGTACATTGCATTTATAAGTTCTGAGAAATTATTACTTTTGTCACTTGTTTTGCAATAGTTTCCAATATGTTTGATGTTACACAATCATTACCTAGAGATACACCAGCTCTTCCCTGCTGTTCTTTGGCAATTGTGTCCAGTTCTTTGTCATAAACATAATCTCCACAGACAAAGCAGTAGACAGCCCCATATGAAAGATCAACAGCTGAAACAGAAACAATGCAAAATTATAATACTTACATCAAGAAAGTTGAACAATATATTGGAAGTGGAAGAACATTTCAGAGTATCAGATTAAGAATAGTTCAGAACATAAATTCTGAACTATTCAATGTCTGAAACATCATGCCTCTTTGAACAGATATCCTTGAATTTAAGATTACTAGCATGATACCTGTTAAATTTGCATGGGGGGGGGGGGTGTGGCCTGAAGTTTACATGTATAGAACCCATCCTACTATTAATTCAAGGACCCCTCCGTCTTTCCCAACCAAAGTATAGGCTGCCCATCCACAAAAACTAACATGCAACTTTTTCTCACATACTACAAAGTTTCAGGCTGGGTTTTATGTTCAAAATTTATATATCATATTCCCCCCCCCCCCCCAAATTACCAGTCTGGCAGCTGCCCTTCAGCACCAACTTCCCAATTAAAGTATAACAACATCAAGAAGGACAAGTACAACAGCCTGTCTCTCCTGGCATTAAAATAATGAGACAATTCACAGGTTTTTCTTTACGTGTCTACACACATACACGGTATCTGGTAGCTACATTCACTTATGTCAGTCTAAACGGTAAACATTGAATCTACTTAAAAACCTTTAATACCTCAACATAATCAACCACAGTTTAGTTTATAATTAATTGATGTTTACAATTTCTCAGTTCACCTAAATTATGTTTCCTAGTCTTGGCATGTTCATGGATATGTCTTTCCCCATAGCAACCGAAGAAGATGCAATGGAGGCAGGAATGGAGTCTTGGCCCATATTCATGGCAGGTGTAGCAGAGGCAGGCCCTTGCCTGGAAGAAAAAAGAATCATCATCAGTGGCAGCTGCTCAAATGTCACAAGAGAAGGCAGAATGATTTAGCACTAAATAATGACAGTCCTGTCAACTGTCAAAACAACAAATTGATTTGAAATATCAAAGTCAATTCACAGACAGTGTAAAACATCGATTTAGGGAAAGCCAGTGATAAATCGTTAGATTGGGGTGATTGCTATAAGCACCAATTAAAGATTAATCTCATCAAGTTCAATACAGAAACCCCGATTGAATTTCGCCGGTTGATTCATTCAATCGCGTCTTGTACACACCTTCCTTTTTCGGGCTTCTGCTGATGAGCATGAGACGAAATATTGATGCAGGATTCGAAATGGGTCGGTCCCTTTGGTTGCCTTGAAGTCTTCAAGATGCTGACAACCCCAGACACTCATTTTTAACAAGCGCATACTCTGCTGTTGCCTTCAAACATTTTTACACGACTGCTTCAGTTTGTGAATCCATGCCTCTCTCCGTAATCAACAAAGTGCTGCGCGTAAAATGACACGAAGTGCGCCCTTCTGCGCATGTTCCGCTTCCGTCAAAACACTGCCATGTGCTAAATTTTGACAGCTCCTCAACTTGACAGATAAATTGGACTTCGAAGCTTGTCCATAGCCTGGATCTCCATGTACGGCAAAAAAACTGGGGGGTCTGGGCCCTGCTACAGCTCCCCCAATGATCAGTGGTGAATGTACAAGCTTGCAACATGTTTAGCTTTTAGCACAGCAATTAGAATATACTCTCTTCACCAATAATTATTAGCAAAGTTGTGTTTACTCAGCTTTACCGTGTTTACGTTGTGTGTCCCTTGGGCAGATCGTTGCAAACACTTATGAATACTTTTTAGCATTTTTTTAAAATCTGAAATGGGCAGGGTGGAGTATCAAAACCCCCCAGAATGATGAAGTCCATTATCTAGGGGGGGGGGGCACTAATTCATTGGGGGGGGGGGGATGCTGTGGAAATGTATGGTAGAAATTTAATATGTTACCATAACATTGCAGGTTTTTCACAATATTGATATACTTCCGTGGTGGAAACGTTACCACATAGGCCTACATAGGGGCTTCTAAGGCATGGCCAATAAACATATAAGTTCATATACCGTATACAGGGCCGGCGCACCCACTAGGCGAACTAGGCAGCTGCCTAGGGCGCAGGGCAAGGGGGGCGCCCACTGAGTGAAGAAAAAAAGAAAAATGTGTGGAATTAAAGGATAACTGCCATTCTCGTTTAAGCTTCGCTCTCCAAACTTTTCAAATGTTTTGATATAACTTTCTGAAAGTTTGGTGGAAAGGTTGGAAGTGATTTAAAAGACATTACTAAGTGTTAGTTCATAACCTGACTGGAGTAAAAGTGAAACTACTATTTAGATGTTTCAGGGGTAAAACCTGTGCTAAAGTGAAAACATTTTGTATGGGACAGACATTTAGAACTATGTGAGGACAGTGGGTTAATCACTTGCCATCTTCCAATTGACTCCCATAAAAGTTTAACTGAAACTTTATAACTGTTTGGAGAGCGAAGCTTAAACGGGAATGGCAGTAACAGACTGACAAGGGACACCTGTGAAAGACAACTCAAACCTAAGTTGCAAGTGAAAACAAGCATGCAGCACAAGTCACCAAGTCGCCCCCCCCCCACCCTAAGTAACCTACCCCCATTTGTCACAAGTTGTTGGAGGGGGGAGGGCGCCTTGAAGGGGGTGAGGGGTCATAGGAGAGAACAGAATTTGTTTATACCATTATTCTGTCATTACCTATGACAAGCAAAGCAGGCATTCCTCAAGGGAAACATTTCAGTTCAGAGATAACACCACTAAAACAATATAAACAGATGCTTGGTACACTGAAGTAATTTGTTGGTCAATTTTTCCTTCTCTTGTCAATAAAGAATGATGATAATCGCACCCCAGTCACCACATCAAAGGATCCTGCATCCTGGAAGTTGATCCTTAAGGATATGACTTAATTAATATTTTGATATCAAGCTTAAAAATGCTTCTCTTGCACATTTTTGTATTATTATCAGTTATTATGTTACATGTTCTAAATCAGTTGCTCAAATATGTTTTGTGTTTTGTCAAATAAAATGATTGTCTCAACAGTTAGAATGTGTTCTAGACAATAGAAGAAGGGGGATAGGGGAGGGGGGTAGGGTGATTTGAGTACCGGTAAATAAAAGTGTGGCAACTCTGAGCTACCAGGCCAACAACCTTGTCAACATGTTTCATGTAGGCCTATACTCAGAGGCACAATGGTCTATCTGCAAGAAGTTTGGGGTGGGGGTAGTCTGTGTGATTAATGGACCAGTCACATGGATTTACATACAACACAGCTGCAAAGGATATTCACACTGCATGTAAATAGGAAAAGTTCATGAAAATACTTAAAATGTAGGGTATTTAAACCAAAAAAAGACACTGAACATGACACAGTTTTTTGGCCTTCAAATGCTCCAGAATGCACCTCAGAGCATCTAGCATTTCAAAATTTCCTGGGGGAGGCCCCCCAGACCCCCCTCAGGTAGGGGGCGCATAATCTATCTTGCCTAGGGTGCAATTGCCCCTAGCGCCGGCCCTGACCGTATATCTCTTATATTAAAATGATAACGTACGGGATTTATCTCAAGTTATATTCAATGCCTGGTCTTCTAATTTTCCCTGTGCCTTCATTTGCCCTTCATGGCAGAACTCTCCCCTTTTCAAGGCCATTGCACTCTTTTACATGTCCTAATTAATGATAATTACTTTTAAGCTGATTCCTGCATTATACACAAGAGGGCAACGCCTGCAAGGTCTCTCCTACTTGCTTCACTTGCTCCCTTCCTTTCAGCACAATTTGCACTTGCATTTAGTGCCATGGCTATTCCATCTAACTCTGCAGCTAGCACGGGCTTATTGCTATGTAAATTTAAATGATACAGCATATGCCATCATCTCAACTTATACTTAATGTCTGATCTTCTCATTTCCCTGATCTTCTAATTTGCTATGTGTCTTTCTAAACCTACTACGAGACAACTCTACCCTTTTCAAGTCCTTCTGACTATCTATCTCTCTATCTATTATATTGTATTCTGTCCTTTTTCCTCCAATCTACGGGAAAATGACTAGTATTAATTATTATTATTATAATATTATATAACGTTGCTTCACTACATTAACAACTTAATTTCTACCATATAATTTTACACCATTTTCTCAAACATTGCGATGTTTTTAACACGTTGCTACAATGTAAAATTTAATGTGCCCTGTGGGCAAAGTAGATGTGCCCATTGGGTCCTGCTCTCTTATCATTCTTATGTCTTGTTGAAGTTGTTCTCACTGGTGCTTTTTTCTACAATTGAAAAATACAATTTATGTAGTGAGACAGCCTTAGACAGATTAATTATACAGCAATCTAACCGTTATGGCCTATAGCTGCCTATCCTAGATGAGTCTAAAATCATAGGACTTGTACTGCCATTTACTGATTTACAACTGAAATAAGATAATCTAATATCAGTGTGGTTTCTTTTTTTCAGGATGGCGAACGGTACAATGTTAGCGACTGCAGGAGCAGCCACCTTATTTATTGTCTTTGCACTTCTGAAACTGCTGAAGAAAAAGCGACGGATTGATTTGCAAAACAAGGTCGTGCTCATCACTGGTGCAAGTTCGGGAGTGGGCGAAGGTAATCCAAAATAATTCGCCATTTTTAGCCAGGCTAATGTAGTGGGTAGTGTTAAATTGCGTGAAGCAGTCTGACAGAAATTTTTCTACAGAGTCAGCAAGGGCATGCTTTTCAAGTCAAAACCTTGTGTATCACAGTGTATGCATTGGATTCAATTTAATGTCTGAGGTTTGTTCCCATGTTCCTGCACCCAACATAGTTTATCTTGCAAAACTTGCATGTATACAGTGTTTCCTGGCCATTAGCCGCATTAGCACTGGCTAATGCATCTTCCATGTGGCTAATGAAAATTGCATATTTTGGCTGAAAATTTGCCTAAAATGTAGGCCCTATGCATTTGGAAGCATTTCACTCAAAATTTGCTGTTTTGACTGATGGAAGTTTGGTCCTAGGAAAAGCACTGTTGCATACCCTAGGCTTTCCACCACGATTCAAGATTGTTTAATTAACTAACTTACACTCCCAACTATTTATAAACCAGTGAAACCACTGATGAATGGAGATGGCCTATCAAGCATTACTTCATGTAAAATTTTGCTGACTAGGTCTACCACGATCCGTGGATTGATCCTGTTACTGAACTCAAGGTCAAGCCTCATTACAAATGTGTAAAGCGATTAAGAGCTAATATCTGTTCTATCGCCTTAAATTTCAGATCCACTCTTTTAAATTAAGTCTTGAATCTTTTTCCAGCGTGTGCCCGAGTGTTCTTTTTGGCTGGTGCTAAGGTTGTCCTCTGCGCAAGACGTGAAGTGGAACTGCAACGTGTGAAAGATGATCTGGTGAAACTTAAGGTAGTTGATTATGATTGTGTGCCACTTTTGAAATATTCAAGCACATTTTTTTCAAATTAATATTGAAAAGCTGTTCCGATGGTACTAGTCGTATCTGTAGTGACTCCTGTTTCAAGTTGCTATAAATTTTAATGCACAGACAAAAGCACCAGTCACTGCCCATGAACCCATGGTGCTTCCTCTGGACCTGGCTGACCTGAAAGGACTCCCAGGCTGCATTAAAGAAGTAATTGATAAATTTGGGACAATTGACATCCTCATCAATAACGGTGGCATAAGCTACAGAGGAGAAATTCTGGACACAGACGTAGAAACTGACATCAGGCTGATGACGGTCAACTACTTTGGACAAGTGGCACTCACTAAAGGTAATTACAATTTAGCTCCCTGTCATGTTCTCTTACATGCTCCTTTGCATTGTCCTTATTTTTCTCCCTTGCTTATATATACTCTATTGCTTGCTCCCTTGCAAAATCCCTTGCTTGTTCACTTGGCAGTTGCTTGGTGGACCTCTTGTTTGTTCCCTTTCGTAGTCCCTTGCATGCCCCCTTGTTTGCTCCTTTGCTTGCCCCTTGCACCCTCCCCTTACTTGCTACCTTGCACACTGCTTTGCACACTCCCTTGCTTGTTCACTAGGCAGTTGCAGGCTCCCTTACTTGCTCCCCTGCTGGACCTCTTGTTTGTTCCCTTTAATAGTCCCTTGCATGCCCCCTTGTTTGCTCCTTTGCTTGCCCCTTGCACCCTCCCCTTACTTGCTACCTTGCACACTGCTTTGCACACTCCTTTGCTTGTTCACTTGGCAGTTATAGGCTCCCTTACTCGCTCCTTTGCTGGACCTCTTGTTTGTTCCCTGTAATAGTCCCTTGCATGCCCCCTTGTTTGCTCCTTTGCTTGCCCCTTGCACCCTCCCCTTACTTGCTACCTTGCACACTGCTTTGCACACTCCTTTGCTTGTTCACTTGGCAGTTGCAGGCTCCCTTACTTGCTCCCTTGCTGGACCTCTTGTTTGTTCCCTGTCATAGTCCCTTGTATGTCCCCTTGTATGCTCCTTTGCTTGCCCCTTGCACACTACTTACTCCCTTGCACACTGCTTTGCACACTCCCTTGCTTGTTCTCTTGGCAGTGGCAGGCTCCCTTACTTGCTCCCTTGCTGGACCTCTTGTTTGTTCCCTGTCATAGTCCCTTGTATGTCCCATTGTTTGCTCCTTTTCTTGCTCCTTGCGCACTAATTTACGTACTCCCTTGCACACTGCTTTGCACACTACCTTGCTTGTTCACTTGGCAGTTGCAGGCTCCCTTACTTGCTCCCTTGCTGGACCTCTTGTTTGTTCCCTGTCGTAGTCCCTTGTATGTCCCCTTGTTTGCTCCTTTGCTTGCCCCTTGCACACTACTTTACTTACTCCCTTGCACACTGCTTTGCACACTCCCTTGCTTGTTCTCTTGGCAGTGGCAGGCTCCCTTACTTGCTCCCTTGCTGGACCTCTTGTTTGTTCCCTGTCGTAGTCCCTTGTATGTCCCCTTGTTTGCTCCTTTGCTTGCCCCTTGCACACTACTTTACTTACTCCCTCGTCAGTAATTAATAGAGTCAGAGATGAGTTTCAAGGTTTATTCCAATGCACATCGAACAACCAAAACACGTGCTACAACCGGAAGAGACGAAACAGGAACTAGCAGTAAAAGTATGCGCACAACAATACTAAACGAACGTTGCAACGCCACATGGCGTGACTCATCTTCTCTTTTTGTTGTTAAGGGAAAGAGACTAAGAGAACTATACAAGCGCATACATACATTTGACTTAAAGATTACTGTTGATTTTCGAAGGAATTGATTGTCTCTGTCTTTGTCAAACACCACTGTTTGGGTGCTCTATTTGCAGCTGCAGCCATTATTTAGCTTTGTTGTGTGCTTCAAAAATCGTCCTTACTCACTCTCTCCACAGGCGGAATGATCACAATGGCTTAGCAGTTCTAGAGACAGAGAGGAAGGTGTATGGCTCAAGTGCCGCCTGGTGGAGTGCAAATATAGAAAATTGATTAAAATTGCTCAAGGAGCAGCCTTTCACAACATTCTTGTTGGTTCTGTGAGATAATAATCTCTTAGCTACACTTAGAGATGATTTTCACCCACTACACTGCATTTAGACTCGCATTAAACCTTGTTTGGCCAATCTTACCTATGTGTGCATCCATATCAGCATACATCACAAGGGAATTCCCTTTGACAGCCAATCAGAATTTAGGAGACCGCAGAGCCATCTCTTGATTAAATTGGAACCTCAGTCTGCCCTTTGGTGAGCATACTATAGCCTGTTTCCCAGCCACCACAAAACAGGCCTGGTGGCCATGGGATATCCCAAAAATACTATTTATGGCAACTTCCGCAAATATCACCGCACACGACGACTGTCATTTTCCCATAGGGGGAGCGTGAGCAATACACCTTGGTATAATATAACAGAATAAGGGCAAAGCATGTGAACACTGCCTGTGCTCTCTCTGACGAGCAATGGAATCCAGGGATGTTGGAGGATCGAGTCCTTCGAACCGCTGCCACCACGTCAGTAATTAATAGAGTCAGAGATGAGTTTCAAGGTTTATTCCAATGCACATCGAACAACCAAAACACGTGTTACAACCGGAAGAGACGAAACAGGAACTAGCAGTAAAAGTATGCGCACAACAATACTAAACGAACGTTGCAACGCCACATGGCGCCTGCACACTGCTTTGCATCTCCCTTGCTTGTTCACTTGGCAGTTGCAGGCTCCCTTACCAACTCCCTTGCTGGACCACAGTTTGTTCCCTTTCGTAGTCCCTTGCATGCCCCCTTGTTTGCTCCTTTGCTTGCCCCTTGCACCCTCCCCTTACTTGCTACCTTGCACACTGCTTTGCACACTCCCTTGCTTGTTCTCTTGGAAGTTGCAGGCTCCCTTACTTGCTCCCCTGCTGGACCTCTTGTTTGTTCCCTTTCGTAGTCCCTTGTATGTCCCCTTGTTTGCTCCTTTGCTTGCTCCTTGCGCACTAATTTACGTACTCCCTTGCACACTGCTTTGCACACTACCTTGCCTGTTCACTTGGCAGTTGCTGGCTCCCTTACTTGCTCCCTTGCAGGACCTCTTGTTTGTTCCCTGTCGTAGTCCCTTGTATGTCCCCTTGTTTGCTCCTTTGCTTGCCCCTTGCACACTACTTTACTTACTCCCTTCACACTGCTTTGCACACTCCCTTGCTTGTTCTCTTGGCAGTGGCAGGCTCCCTTAATCGCTCCCTTGCGGGACCTCTTGTTTGTTCCCTGTCATAGTCCCTTGTATGTCTCCTTGTTTGCTCCTTTGCTTGCCCCTTGCACAATACTTTACTTACTCCCTGCACACTGCTTTGCACACTCCCTTGCTTGTTCTCTTGGAAGTGGCAGGCTCCCTTAATCGCTCCCTTGCTGGACCTCTTGTTTGTTCCCTATCGTAGTCCCTTGTATGTCCCCTTGTTTGCTCCTTTGCTTGCCCCTTGTACACTACTTTACTTACTCCCTTGCACACTGCTTTGCACACTCCCTTGCTTGTTCTCTTGGCAGTGGCAGGCTCCCTTACTTGCTCCCTTGCTGGACCTCTTGTTTGTTCCCTGTCATAGTCCCTTGTATGTCCCATTGTTTGCTCCTTTGCATGCCCCTTGCACACTACTTTACTTGCTCCCTTGCATGCTGTTTTGCACCTCCCTTGCTTGTTCACTTGGCAGTTGCAGGCTCCCTTACTTGCTCCCTTGCTGGACCTCTTGTTTGTTCCCTGTCGTAGTCCCTTGCATGCCCCCTTGTTTGCTCCTTTGCTTGCCCCTTGCGCACTAATTTACGTACTCCCTTGCACACTGCTTTGCACACTACCTTGCCTGTTCACTTGGCAGTTGCAGGCTCCCTTAATCGCTCCCTTGCTGGACCTCTTGTTTGTTCCCTGTCATAGTCCCTTGTATGCCCCCTTGTTTGCTCCTTTGCTTGCCCCTTGCACACTACTTACTCCCTTGCACACTGCTTTGCACACTCCCTTGCTTGTTCTCTTGGCAGTGGCAGGCTCCCTTACTTGCTCCCTTGCTGGACCTCTTGTTTGTTCCCTGTCGTAGTCCCTTGTATGTCCCCTTGTATTCTCCTTTGCTTGCCCCTTGCACACTACTTACTCCCTTGCACACTGCTTTGCACACTCCCTTGCTGGTTCACTTGGCAGTTGCAGGCTCCCTTACTTGCTCCCTTGCTGGACCTCTTGTTTGTTCCCTGTCGTAGTCCCTTGTATGTCCCCTTGTTTGCTCCCTTATGTACTCCCTTACACACTGCTTTGCACACTCCCTTGCTGGTTCACTTGGCAGTTGCAGGCTCCCTTCTTTGCTCCACCTCTTGTTTGTTCCCTGTCGGACCTCTTGTTTGTTCCCTGTCGTCCCTTGTATGTTCCCTTGTTTGCTCCTTTGCTTGCCCCTTGCACACTACTTTACTTCCGTGCACACTGCTTTGCAAACTCCCTTGCTTGACAGTTGTGGCATGAAACACACAGGATAACTGTAGTCGACATTGTGACATGAGAAAGCTGTAACTTTCCTGCGAAATCCAAAAGGGAGAGAACAGTAACAAGCAAGGAATGGTATAAATAAATGGTAATCAGACTGTTCCAGCAAGGTTTGTGACCGCCATGACAGTAGGAGACAGTAACTTACGTTACCGTACTCAGTGATGGAGCAGTGCCCTTGCATCCTCCCTTGCATGTTATCTTGTTTTTACTCCCAAGTTGCTTTCTCCCTTGCTTACTTTCCCATGCGATGTTCACTTCAATTCATCTGCACTGTTTGCACTTCCAGTACTGTCTTTTCACCAAGATAAAGCAATGCTTGAGGAAACTGAAGCATTTTCCTATTTTGTCTCTTTTAAAATGTTTCAGCTGTTCTCCCCTACATGTTGAAATCTGGCTATGGCCACATTGTTGCAGTGAGCAGTATTCAAGGGAAGATCTCCATCCCATTCAGATCAGCGTGTGAGTATGCAGATTGCTGTCATTTTTCACTCAGACCTCAGTGTGAAGAATATAAAGAATTCACACCCAGAACTTCTTATATAACAAAAGGATTACCCTCTGGAATAAATCAAATCAACTTTACAAGCCATCATCAACTGGCAGAAACTGGGATAAACAACTGTAAACAGCAAACAAAAGCTTCTGATAATTATAGAATAGTTACTGTGAACAAACTGAAACTGCCAACAACAGCAAACAATTGAACTCTAAACAGCTAACAACTGAATATCTAATGCTTATTGTGATTGAAAAACTATGCATGATGACAACTGATCATCAGCATGATGACAATGAATAATAATACTTATGGCCTTATCTTTTTTTTACCAATTTCAGATTCTGCATCTAAACATGCGCTGCAAGCATTCTTCGATTGCCTCCAGTCAGAACTGGCTGACCGCAACATCCAGGCCACTGTAGTCAGCCCTGGCTACATCCGCACCAACCTGTCTGTCAATGCACTGACAGGAGATGGCACTCAGCATGGAGGTACGTTTGATGTCCTATGTCCGATGGTGGGATATAATGGGGGAGAAAAAGATGTTGGTGGAGGGTTAAAAGGAACTCCGGAAAAATTTGGAAAATTTTCCAGTTTTGCTTTGATTGAAAAGTCCTGGACTACGGGTCCTTTCAACCTCCTCTATTTATTATATGATCTGCTGGATGTAATGTCTGGATGTTGCTCCCTCACACCAACAACTGACACTTTACACAGGATAACGCACCAGTATCCCGCGCAGGGGACCAGGGTTCAACTCCAGCTCCTGGAGTTGTTGGAACAGTAACAGGCTATGACATTGTGATCTCTTGCAGAGGTACACGTAGTACCCCAAAGGTGTCAGAAGCTTGTTTTATAGAAAAGCATAAAGTTGCCAGAACGAAATCACAGCTGGTGTAATTTCACTAAGATACTATACTTTACAGAATTTGTTGTAACTGACCATAATGTAATTTGCAGACTTGGTGATATGATGCTAACTCATCAAAATCATGTTAAGTTGATGATGGTCATTTTGCAGACTATATCTCTGTCATGACTAAATGCCTTTTTTTTTTTCAGTGATGGACGCCACGACAGCATCAGGCATGCCTCCCTCGCAGGTAGCAAATGAAATTGCGAGGGCAGTCACCAACGGAGAACAAGAAATCATCCTCGCTCCAATCCACCACCGCTTGGTCGTTTACATTTGCAGTTTGTGTCCATCTCTTTACTTCTACATCATGAACAAGAGAGCAAAAAAACAAAGACTTACCGCTAAGAAGTCAAGTTAGATTTTGAAATGTCAATGAGATATTTATAGTATTATGTATGTTATAATATGTTAATGAATGTAATTATTTAATTTTAATCCAGTTTCATTGGATTACCACTTGTTGTGATAAATTTATTCTATACAATGAACTTATGAAATGAAATGAAATGTTTTCTATTTTTGAAAACTGTTCAGAAGTCTTTTATTTTGTAGAATTATGCAACTATATTTTGCATCTCTGGGCTGACCAAACTGACCCATTAGACGAATTGTCCTTAGGTATTGGATAAGCTGTTGGACCTATTTATGCATGGCCCCAGTGTATAGCTAATTGGACCACTTCCAGCATGTACCACCAATCTAAGGCCATCACATGGGGCTGTCTTGATCATTTAGATTTCCTGAGATTTCAGAGGATTTATCGAATTCTATCAATATTCCAAAGCACTCCAATTTGGCACAATTTTCAGAAGTATTTGTTCTATCATCCAAATCTGCATCAAAGCAGGAGAATTTGAGAAGTTATCGTAAAGTACATGGGCCTCCAATAGGCGTATAGTAGGGAGTCCATAGCAGTTGCATTTGAATTGAAATGGTAAACGTGATAACTTGTCTTGCTTTCACATTTCAAAATAGTTTCCCCTGTTTTAACCACAGGTATCTACATGATGCCTTTTGTTTTAACTGGAGTGATATGATTCAATCACAGCAGAAACCATTGATTTGACTCGCAGTTCACATGCTTGTCAGGACGAACTATAATAAGGAACCTTACCCAGATCAAAGTAGGTGTGATTATCCGGGCAGTTCCAAAACATTTTGACCAACAACAACAAACCCACTTGGAAAAGATAGAACGTTTCGATCGAAGTCTTAACCATGAGACCACTCTGCACATTAATTGGGAATGTCACAAAATTTGCATCTGGGGTTTTGAAGTTGCTCACTTCCATTACAGCTTCAGTAAAGTCAACAAGCGCAGATACTTGGTACAAAAATATTTATTTACAGCAATGAAATAATGTACAGGTCTAGTAGTCTACAGCTATCACATAAAAGTCTATAATACATATTCACAAGAAGACCACAAGCAATGACCAATTTCACTTGAAGCAAAGTCATGTAAACGGACCACTTTCACGATCTATCATCCACAGGATTTAAATGAGCAATTATGAACACCAACAGCAAATTGGAGAGTAAAATGGTTTTGTGTAGTTAATTGGATATGTAAAGTGTCGACCACAAGACAAAATGGTCAAATAAATTTTAATTAAATAACTGCCAGTAATAAGTTACAAATAACTTTGAAAATTAATAGCCTAAATAGGCCTGCATTTGAACATGGCAATAAAAATGTGAACACTTATTTCTTATTATTAAAATCGCTCTTGACACTCTCTCAACATGAGATTGGTAAGGAACGGATTTACACATATTCCATTCGAAGCTCACATATTCCACTATTGAACAACACCATTAATTAATTGAACAACTCTCAATAAGTCTTTGACTAGTACTATTGAAGTCTTGGGTAGATACGTGTAACTCACTCAATAAATGCCACAGGATTGCTACAAGTTTGCTCCATAAATAAGCACATCAGGGAATACTATCATTCTATCACTTAAAAGTCACATGTAGACAATTTGCAACATTTGATGCTGCCTTCTGAGATTACGATTGTTGATTTAGCAACATTTGCTGATTATCAGCTTTTAATAGTTACCTTTTAAGCATCGACTCTCAAAATGTTTGCATTTATACCGCAATGCTCAGTTCTAGCAACAACTTATGCTAAGTTCTGGCATCAACCTGGTCCTTATACTCGGTGTACAGTCTTTGCAATTGCAGGTTGCTGCCTATAATGAGGAGGATTTCATTTAACAGATCACTTTTGTCCAAGTCGAGTATCTTCGCATTCCAAGATTTGGATTTGCTCTTGAAGATCGGTTGCAGGAGGGAGTCACAGACGTCGCGGATCTTCATTTCTTGGCCTGAAATTAATGCAATTGGCAATTCTAAAATGCACTAAAATGCTCTGAGCTCAGAATAGTTGAACTTCCATAATTCTAAAACAGTCGAAGGGACTCACAATGTCTCAGTAGGACTGAACATTACATTAGTTGCCCAAAATTTGCAATGAAATTTGTCTTTAACATTTTTAAAAGTTTGTCAATGTCTCAATAAATTAGAACTTCTTAGAAGTGACAGTCTGAGTCACCAAATTATCAAGAATTGTCTTGCAACTTCTTTGTTGTGGCGTACAAGTTGATGCTGTGTGGCAGTTAAAACAGCATGATCAAAACTGCCAACAACAAAACAGTAGATACTGGTGGTTAGGGTAGCTGCCACTAGAGGTGCCACAAGTTACCTCTAAAATTTGAACTCTATTTGGTAAATGTCACTGATGCAATCCAACTCACCCTCTTGGACCAAGTAGCGCACGTAGGTGATGAGCCAGAAGTGGTACTCCTTTGAAGACTTGAGTTCTTGGCAACACACCAACTGGTTCTCCAGGAATGTGATTGTCGAGGGCTGCAGCAACTCACTGTTGGACCGGAACAGATGCGACGCCTGGCTGCCTCCTCTGGAAACAACAACATTTCAGTTGAACAATCATTTCATTCATGGGGAGATTGAAGAATTCAATGGCTATTAATTCTCCAGAATTAGAATTAGGACAACAGCTAAAATTTCTCAAAATACTGGAAACTGGTAACTTCATTCTGATACAAAATTCACAAATAGCTCTTAGAATAGTATAATTCTACATCGGAACAAAAACAGGTGAAGGCTGCAGGAATATATGTTGACCAGGTGTAGGCTGACTAGAGACTCACAACACCAATTTATGATCAATGTCAGGTTGGAAGTGACAGCTACATTCTGCTGCATCTCTTTAAGACTAACAAATCTTACGCACCTGGACTTAACAGGTTGTAGAGCACCGAGAATTCCATTTTGACTGCTGCTGACCCCTGCTGGCAGGACACTGACGTGATCAGAACACTGTTGAAGCATGTCATTCTTGGATGCTAGTAGCGTCCTGTACAAAAGATAGCATGTTAAATTAAAATAGCCAAAGTGTAGATTGATGTCTGTAGTAACCATCTGACAAATGTTACAACTGCAGCGTAAGGATGTCACATAATCAGGCCTCCACTACAAAGACAAGAATCCGGGGATTCTAAGCTAGCAGTTTGGTATTATATTTAAGTGATTAACATGCAATAGCAATATTTCTTGCACAATATACTTACCAAGCAGCCATGGAAGTGTTATAAGTGTATGTGCGGCCGTTGTTCACAGTTATGATTGGTACGCCCTGGTCTGTCAGTAAACTCCTGTCAATTTTCATGTCACTATCTGCAAAACAAATACACAACTTTTAGAATTCCGACATCAATTATTTGCTGGAGAGAAACCATAATGAAATTGCGATTTACACTTACTATGCAAAATGCCCACTAGAGACTGAGATCGGATTTTGGCTTCCATTGTTTGTGTATCCCTGAATGGAAAAAAGATTAGAAATAAACAGTCGTGACAAGAGAGACAAACCATTTAGGCCATCTGTGTCCACATAGCCTTGAGCATGGACATTGGGAAATTATATCATGGCATAGTAGAAAGACGGACAGTGTATCCAATAGAGAAAACACTAAGCAAATAAACTTACCACACGAAAAGGAAACCTTTGCAAGTGACCACCATGACAAACGACCCACAGCATTTGAGAATGGAAACCTTGGAGTCCAAGGTCATGGCGGGAATTAACCGTCTCCCAGTGTTAGTTGAGCACAAATGAATACTGTTGTCTTCGCAACACGCTATAGCAATGTGGCTGGAAGTAGAAGTAGATTAGGCTATTAGATTGATCCAAATCACAAGAATAGCTAAAATACAAGCATTTACCAGTCGTTGCGGAAAATGTAGAAGGGAGACTGAATGAGGCTCACTTTCAAAATAGTCAGTATTTTCATACCAACATTGAGTTAATAAATGTGGAAATAAACTTGCAAAAACCAGAATTTAAAGAGACACTATAATAGGCCTAGTCACTATAAAATAGAATGCAAAACACATAGTTCATGGAGTTAACAGACACTTTTGATCACTTGTTTATTCGCTAACTCCACTACTGAATGAAACATTATTCGCGATGTGATACAGTTCGGTTCGTACTCACTTATTTCCAGCTGCAGCAATTATAGGGGAAGTGAAGATCAAATCCCACGAAGTTTGGCCACCAAGCTGACAACGGACTCTGTGCAGAAACGCTGAGCCAATGTTGATGCTTCTTTCAATGTCTAATGTTCGGGCCTGGTCGCTGCCCAACTGGCCTGAGATCTGAAATCAGAAAATAGCACTTCAGACATCTGGACTAAGTGAACTTGCACTCACACCGGCTTGCTGGAATTACACTGAAAAAGATTAAATTACTTAAAATTTTTGGGGGTGCTTTGATTCTGATGCAGATGTTAGCATTTGCAAGTAACAAGAGAATATGCAAATAACAAGAGACAAGTTTACAAGTTTAATTTTTGAAATATATCAATTGTAGATTACGCTACAACCTAGGAATCGTAAATTTCAATTTTAGTGTCGCTCACACATTTAATCATTTTTTATGATGTCAAAGAACTTTACAGTATGACAAACTTCTTTTCAGTTGAGGAAGATTTGGGAAGCATAAACCTTTCATTTTTAATGGAAAAGCAAAGATTTTCGAGTTGAAGCAGATGAAATCTAAAGCTTAAAATTTGCCAAATTACCTGTAAGCAGACATTTCTGTCCATTTTGGCGGCTGGAAGGTTCAGACCCTCCGATGTGTATACCACCTTCGCTGGTTCTCTTTCAACAACCACCTGGAAAGTAGGCAAAACAAGCACCATTAAATATCAAGCGTATTAAAAATTTGAATATTTTAGTAATTTGAAGAAAATGAATACATCACAAATGGCAAAAAAGTAACAAATTCCAAAAGAAAGAGATAAACACAAAACTTAATGCAAGTTCTAATGCTAGTCAGTGGTACTTCAGAACTAGATGTCCCCGGTACTTGTTTCTCTTTCACCCCACACACTACTAACTACTAAGCCTTTTTAAAATTTGATAGCTGTTATCGATGACTAGCAGTTTTCAATCACATTACATTCTTGACATTAATTTTTGGAAGGCGTCCAGAAGGACAAGACACTTCTAGGCAGTGTAGAGAAAAGTCCAATTGCAGATGAAAATACTAAGTCTTATCTCTCTTAAATCTAAAAGGGTTTGGAAAAGAACAGAATTTAACAGCAAAATCTTAATCTTATCTTAACGCCAACTAAACTTGCCCTAGGTGCCTTTTTTGGCTCTTCAGTTTCTGTCGTACTATCTACATTGGCCTGCTGAGAAAATAAGGCTTGTTATCAACAAACATGCAGACATAAAAGCACATACATGTAGTACAAGTCAGACTCTTAAATTTGATGTGAGACTAAAATTAAGACTCGTAAACTTTACTTCTTTCAGCTAAATTATTATCAATCACAAAGCTGTAAAGATTATATTCTATGTAAGTGGTCAATTAGTGGCCTAATTTAGGAGTACACAAAATTGCTGATAAATCTGACAATCACCTGTTGTCTATTAGCCACAGGAGAGGACACGGCTGTTGGAGGCGCCCCCTTGGGGAAGTCTGGGTTCTTCTTGGGACGTCCCCGTTTCTTGACCACTGGAATTTCAGGCGTAGTTTCCTCCATGCGCCTTTTAAGAGCAGGTCTCTCTGAGCTAAAAGGGTCAAAAGTTGTGTAAAACCAGAACCAGGTATTTTGAAGATTTTAGATGACACAAATTAGATTGCAATATTCTGAATTACTTACACAGGAGATGTATGAATTTTGGATTTCTCTGAAGATTTGGCCTCATAATTGCTAATTTCCTGCAAGGGAGAAGAAAATCGGAATAAAATCTAAGACATATATCTCTGATGCGTCAAGCAACAGACAGATAAAGATTACTTAAAGTCTCTCAATAAAAGACATCGATGTCAGATAAAGTGCTGCATGATTTTGCTTATGGAGATCTGAACAGTGACAACAATCTGTCTAATTCTTAACCGTCTAGGTATAATAAATCAAGGACAGTTAATGAATGCTAACCATGTAGGTATACCATGTAAGTATCCTATCAAAAATCAAACAAGAGTACCATTTGATATGACCCCAATAATTTCGAGAGCATCCTTGTTGATACACAGGCTCTACAACTGTTGCAAGAGGACTGACATAGCAAATATACCTGAATGGGTGATGTCTCCAGCGTTGAAGCGGGTCCAGTAGAAGCAGCTGTAGATGGAGTTGCAGCAGCCATAACGGCAGTAGCACCAGTATCGGACGTTCCGGTTGCATTGAGAGTTCCTTCCTTAGCAGCCTGCAAGCCTGCGGACAGGGCATTAGCGGGACTGTTTGGCTGCTCAAGCTTCTCCACGATGATGGAACTCTGCTCTTTAGACGAGGAGAAGATGGGCTGGCTGCTGTTGCTGTTGAAGTTGTTGACGACCGAGGGCTCCCTAGAAACATCAAGATCAGGCCTAGCCCAACCAACAGTCAACACAAGTTGAGGGATTAATCACGTAACAACAAAACTACAAGCAACGAATCGCAGAACAAAGCAATAAAGCAGAAAAATAACTCTTTATAAACATGAGCCAGCCAGCTTTGTGAACACTGAACACAGAGACTTTTGCATCCTTCTATATGAATGAAACTTTGCCTATTTTCTAATTTCTACTCAAAAGTTTGCGGAGTGTAAATGGTCTCACACAGCAGGTGGTCTCCCATCAGAAGGATGTCCTTTTGAGGGACCACAGTGTGATTTCTAGGACCACCTAATAATATTTAAGAAAGCATGGAAGTCACGAAGCAGATTATGGAAAGGCCAAAATAATTTGATGTAACAAACATCCCTGTGATTTCACCCTACATTGTATGCTATCTTGTAAGTTGATCCGGAGTTAAAGCAACATGCGTAGCTCACAGAATCAGCTTACAAAGATCGCATCGCTAAGGCTGGCTCAAGTTATCATAAATTAACTGAAGCTAAAAACTTGGAGTAAACAGTCAACTCTATCTGATACCTCAATCAATAACAATGGAACAAAGCAACTTGCAAAAATAACTTGTAAGAGAACACAAAAAGTGCCTTACACACAAAACACATACACGAATCTTTAAAACAACATCAACTCAAGGCAGAACCATAAAAACATGAACAGACCCCTCCAAAACTGAATTTGTTTTGTTCAAATTTGAAATAAATCTTTAATTTCAAATATTTCTTCAGATTAATAGAAAGTGACCATGCTATACAAGCGCATGCCACATATTATATTTTTGTTTATTTCAAATCAAAGCTACAACGACCCAGATTTCCGAGGAAGTGATCTGGAGTGATTTCTTTTCTTTTTTTCTTTCACTTAAAATCGCCTAACTCTATAACCCATTATAATAACTGCAAAGATTCTGTCAATGGTACGAATGGCTGTGGTCACTCTCAGGAGCAATTCACTTCAGTCAGACACGTTTTCACTGACCTCACAAAGCTCAGCAATACAAGGACATTGCATGATTGCAATTAAGGTGACTCAACCGTGGTACACTGCACATACTTCTGAGCAGCCTGGTTGCCTAGCAACATAGCGTCACAACTGCTGCAGGCCCTGAAAAAGTTGTGACGTTACCATTTTCTGCTTTCTTTTTTTTTAACAGCATGGCAGCCAGTAATTTGCTATTTAAATGAGATGTAATGCAGCTAGAAGCATAATTATTTTTTTATTGAATGCAGTAACATCTACTCTATGCTAGTTCAAAGTTTCAGCTTCTCATCTGTATCCAAAGAATTTTCTCAACTAATTTCAGTCAATTGTGTCTAAAATTGTCTTTATTTCTTTAAATTGACATTGGCATAATCATGGTACTGCAGTTAAAAATCGACTCGGTGAATTTTTTTTATTTTTGGCCATTTGTTTGACAATAACTTGTTTAGGATATATGCAAATTTTTTAAAAAATCTGTATGATCGTTTTCCTAAAATTTGATTACTGCAAAAATTGATGCATGCAAAATCTGCAATTAATTAGTGTGTTGGTGCCCTTTGAGCTCTTATAGAATAAAGTGTTTTAACCTTTTTCTTCAAATTTATGGCAAATGTATTGGTGTAAATCCTTGGGAAGACATTTCTGATGTTTTTGCAAGACAAATGCATGTAATGCTTTATTCTGTGGTACATAACCAAAAACTCAATTTATGACTTTTAAGCAGTCATCAGGCCAAACATGCTGTTACCATGGCAACAAAACGAGTCGGTGAATTTTTTTTGTTTTTCATTTTTGGAATGTATGGGTCCCATAGAGTACCTGTGCAAAATTTTAGAAAAAGCTATATGATCAAACTACCATGCTCGAGTCACCTTAACTTGAGGACACAATCCATCTCGTACTTTGGCATCCATTTGTAACTGAACCCAGTACCTCATGTTTTTATGCAGCCAGCCCACTATAGAGGCCTTGTATTATAAAAAATTTCAAGCCAGTAGGACGCAACTCTGGATGCCTGGCATGTTTTGAGTCTGAACAGGGCCAATGTCAGGCTGTGTTTCTGAATTTTTGCAGGTTTCTGGCAAAATCAATCATCTACTGCATGAAAAAGCAACTAAGAGCCTCCTATGATCCTTCTGCTAGTATGTTCCTGATCAATGCAAAGGTGATGCTTACCCAACCAGCAGCTGAGGAGCGATAAATATTGGAGTGATGCGTCTTCTTCCATCCTTCGTTTTTGTTTCGATTTGTTTGTTTGTTTTCTGAAATTAATACAAGAAAGTAATTAAATTATGTACCGGACAAGCAGTCAAGCACCACTCAACTTACAGCAATAAAGTGCTATCTTATTTTTTTGTTTGAAAGGATGGAAATATCAGAATTTGGGATGGAAGCATCAGAATTTGAACTAGTCTTTGTTGTCACGAAAATCGTAAGTGTAAAAGGATAAACCATTTTCATAAAAAGTTTGCGCAGTCATTGAGGACTGCAGTTCAATTTAGGAAAATGATGTATGTAAATTAACATAATTCCATCTTATGGTACTTATTGCTATCTTTTTAGTTATAACTTATAAGTTACAACTGGGATGAACAAATCTCCCAACACAAGAAATCAACGAACCTTGTCACTTCCTCCAACCCCTGTTCCCTTTCCTCCCGCCCCATTCGTCATTGGCATCTTGGCTCCATTACTTGTAGTGGCGGCCCTCCCTGGGACCTTGTCCATGACTTTCTTGAGAGCTTCCTTCTTCTGTTCTTGCTGTAACATCAACATCGCAGGGGACTCCACGATCTGGTTGTTGACGGCATGGCTTGCCGTTACGCTCTTGCCGTACACCTTCTCTAGTTGCTGGGTCTAAAAAATGTCAAAGAAACCTTATCTAGTAGGCTACATAATGATACATGGTATACATCTTATATCCACCTTTTTTGGGAGAAACAAGAAAGTTTTTTCCTGAATGCATTACACATTTTCTAATATCAGCAATTTCAACACATTTTCTCATATCAGCTATTTCTACACATTTTCTAATATCAGCAATTTCAACACATTTTCTCATATCAGCTATTTCTACACATTTTCTCATATCAGCTATTTCTACACATTTTCTCATATATTAGCAATTTTCTAATACTAGCATAAGACCCGTGAAGAAAAGAGAAGAGGGGAAAATAAGAGCTGTTTTCTATAGACACTGTTAGATGTTAAGAGAACATCACTTCTTTTTCTGTGACTGTAATTTGGAACCTGCAACCCGGCTTAGGACCTTGTAGAGAGTGTAGAAAAGGTTCTTGCAAGTTTTCAGAACTGGGCAATCAGTAGTTTGGTTGGAGTAGCGTAAGGAGTCCGGGAAATTAATAGTATGATCTGTAATTCCTGTCACACAATTTTAGGATTCATAACAAGTTATGCACAAACCTTTTCTTCACACGACAGAGGATTGCCGAGTTCTTCTTTGGAGAAGTTCATGTATGCAACGGTCCCATCCCAGGAGCAGCACAGCAACTCCATGCCCGTGGTGCCCCTGCAAATCATTGAAATGTACATTTTGGAGATTGTCATAATACTACAAGGAATGCCAATCAAAGTGCCACAAGAGGGTGAGAATCATGAGGAGGTTAGAATTAAACTCTGGCAACAGTTAGATATATCTGGAAAATTTTAAATGGTAAATGCTGCCCTCTAAGGCCACTTTTGGCCATTAACGAGAATTGGTATCTGGAAGCTTGAAAAGGACTGAGTTAGCTACTAAGCAATCTTGTGTTAAAATCAACAGCTAGCACCTTCAACAGGGCTACAAATAAAATAAATATCAAAAGCACCTATCAAAGAAACATGTGAACATAATCAAATAACATACCATGAGATGTCGAGTACAGAGCTGCTGAAGAGATCATGGGTTACGACCAGAGGTCTTTTCAGAGCTGTCACCTGGAAGATTTGAAACGAAATATGTATGACATTATTGACAAAATTACACAGACATCTGAGCTTGTCATTGAGGCCAATGGCTTGTCAGCAAATGGATGGATGACTGGGGCTTTATGTCCTGTATTTATGCACTTAATAGGCTAATTAGGACAGGAGGCGGGCATAGCAAAGAGGTGAGGGTTGATAGAAACTGGCGTTCAACAAAGGCCCAGGTGATCCGGCAAGACTGATTACCAACCGATTAGCAGTCCAGCTAACTACTACCACTGTGATAAATCCCCCCCTCCCCCCCCCCACGGCATGTCAGCAAAGGAAATACAAGTGTTTAAATCAAATTTATAATGATTAAATCAATAACCATCCAAAGTTTAATATGTGTTTTTATGGAGAGAACTAAAAACCCAGTCCAATCCAGACAATCTGAATGATGACATACATTTAATTACTAATTACACAAAACAATCAATGCAATAAACTCAAGCTTACCCAAACTGATAAGGCCCGGTCCCGACTTCCTATGGCACAACAGGAGAACACCTGAGGCTGAGAGATAAAAGCATTCAGATAAATAAATTGATCTCAAATAAATCTCATAAAAAAATAACAACAACACCAAACAAATGCAATATGTGCAATATGGTTACTGCTCACAAGAAGAACTTTGGAAAAGAACAAAACAACAATTTGTCAAAATGATATGAATTTAGCTGAGAATATCTGGTTATGTATATTATTTATCTACATTGTTCATTCGCAAAGAATTGTTACCCATTTTTATAGGTGGGCGGCAGGTACATGTTTGGTATTACATAAGAGAACTCACCACAGTCTAATAATTGACATTTTGCCTTCTTGATTTATCACGGTCAATGTCAAAGATATCATCAGAGATAATTCCTCCTTATCAACTTATCATCAACACTTGACAACCATATTATGTTCTCAAGGAAAAACAATCAATTTCTCAAATCAGCTGGGCTCACCTTTTCATGATGTTTTTTGATCTTCTTCGACAGCAGTTTGGGGTTAAATCTCTAAATTTGAAAAGGAAATGAAACTAAAGATTACAACAGAGAATACATCGTACCACTTAAAGGAACTTCTGGAATTTATCATTGACAGTATTGACACATAATTATATTATGTAAGACTTTTTTTTCAAAACCTCATGAAAAAACACAGGTCAGTTCTAAGCTCCATATAATCAATAGGCCTATTGATTATATGTTATGTTCCATGAAAATCATAAGTTTCTCACCACAACAGTAACAGCTTTGCGATGCCCCACGAAGTCCATAGCAGTTTTCCACCCATCTCTCTCAATGATCTGCGCTGTGGGCCCGGAGTTGTTCATTGCGTGAGCCGATACGATGTAATGCCCATCGGGAGACCAGCCCAGACGCAGCACATGGGTGGTTCCTCCACACTGAAATGAAATGCGATGTTATTAGTTTCAGAGGTAAGATGTTAGCCAAGAATCTACTAAAGATTGCTTTACTCTGTTAGATGAATAGCTGTGTGTCATGTAGTCGTAGGCTCATAGCAATGATATGTTTTAAAAATATTGATTTTCAGTCATACCACCACCATCTAATTTCATACATTCACATTTGCATATATAAATCCCATTAGTAGGGCTATTACAAAACAGCTGTCTTTATCCTGTTTTTGTCAAAATAACAACAATTTTACGTAAATGACTACAATATTAGAGCTATAATGACAATAAATTCAATGCTACGATTCATTTCTAACTTCGCTAAAATAACATCAGTAAAGAGCACATACCTCTTGGAAGGGCTCCTTAACACAAGCTTCTTGCTGCCAATCTAACGTCCTCCAAACTCGCAAAGTTTTGTCGTCAGACTGTTCAAAAAAGACAAAAGAGAAATATTAAGTCTGTAACACTTTCAAACATCATGGCAGTCACTAAAACGTATCATAGGAATGTAGATAAGTTGCCCTTACCTGACTAGCCAAGTACTTCCCCACAGGATCCCAGGTCACCCCCTTGACTAACCCCGAATGACCTTTTAGCACCGATATTTGTTCTGCAATAAAAACAAACAAACATGGCAAAATAACATCAGAAAGAAATACACCACTGTGACAGCACTAAATTTCACAATACACCCGAATTTTCTTGCGTCAAGACTGATAGCTAGTTCGCATGATCATTTTATAATTTTTTTGTAAAAGCACAAAGTACTCACCAGGGAATTTCTGAGCGTTCCAGATGATGATAGTGTTGTCAATGCTGCAAGACGCCAACCAAGCGTCATGGGGCGACCAGGCAACATCCAAGATGTCCCCATCATGACCACGGATTGTACTGACGCACCTGTACGACTCCACATTAATCACATTGCTGCCAAACACTTGACTGGGTCCACCTCTGTAACAAAGAAATATCAAAGATTAGTATATCTATAAGTTAGGTAGAGGTTGTCCCTAGACACTTCCCAATTAGTTTTTCAGATTAGTACATGCATTGATAGTGCAGCCCTCTGAGGTCAGTTCTTGCAGCTCAAGAGGGTTGCTGATCAGGGCTATGCTATTCCATTTAAAAACCTGGGGGGGGGGGTGGTCGGGCTACGATTTTGACCCCCCCCCCCATGCATCTAAAACGATTTTTTTTTTACCCCCCCCCCATGCATTAACTTCGATTTTTTCACTCCCCGTACATACATTAAATAAAATTTTCGTTATTACATTGCGTAGGCCTGAATAGAATGGCAGTCCCCCCTCCATACATCTACAGTGAATTCTGCTAGTGTCCCCCAAGCATCTACATCGTATTATCGCTCACCCATACATACATCATATGAAAAATAAATCAACCCGACCACCCCCCCCCCCCAGGTTTTTAAATGGAATAGCCCTCATCTGATAGAGGAGTCATTAACATGCGAATGTGTCACACAATGTGATGTGAATCTTACGATAATATGCAAGGCTAGGGTGAATTATCTAGGTCAGATTCTCTGGGTAGCCAAACATGAAGGAGAGTCAGGGGACAACGAAATTTAACAACGTAAAAATTGGTAGGATTGTTTCATCATGATAATTCTTTTGCTTAATCACTCAAAAATTTAATATTTCCATCGTCTTACCCGCTTGCTGTCCAGATCATGATGAGCTTGTCATCTCCAGCAGACGCCAGATATTTTCCATTGTTAGACCAGCGCACACAATTCACACACGCTGTACAGGCCAAAAGAAGACATTAAGAACACATGAAAAGCTTTAAGTGTTAAGATTGCAATTTAAAGATTTTGCGACACCTTTAACTATATAAATAATAATCAAGCTTTTGGTACATCAAAGATTATAATTTTTTCTATAGAACTTGAGGTCAAATGTGACAGAATTTTTGCAGAAAATTTCGGACAATACATCACTCCAAGACATACCCAGGTGGTTGTCCAGTGTACATAACATTTTATGGACTGAATCATCTTTCTCTGCCTCTTCCGAGCGGACTGGATCCATATTCCAGATGACCACCTTCCCGCAGTTATCCCCCTGGCCCCCTGTGGCGAACCGCGAGCCATCTGGGTGGATGTCAATGGAGAAGATTGGCTTCCCTGAAAATAACAAACGACCAAATTAGATTTAACTCTGAGAGAAGAGTCATTGAGGGAGAATGATCCCGCAGGTAACACTGAGATCGAGGGACTGTTACAATTGCAAATCTCTCATTCCTACTTCGTGTTACAAGTGGAAAATAGCACGAAGATCCCATGCGCTTGAAGGTGGTAAGATAGTTGCATAACTCATGACAGACCCTCGCACAAAAATTTTAGTCTTCACTTTCTTAGTTACTAGACCTATGCCCTATTAATAGCATAAATGATACCAAATCTAGGCTTGGTAGGGCACTGGTATGGGCCATGGAGTACAGTTACATGGTAGGAGATCTATATTGATCAACATATATATAAGTATAAGGGGAATTCATAGTCAACCTGATGATCATACTAATTAGACATTTGACCCCTGGACCACTGACACTGCCTGGGACTGCACTGTCTGCAGTCCTGGGTCTCTTGCCATCGCAATTGGGGGAAAATTAAAGTAGAACTTTACTATTATTGGCCTGGGTATTAAAAGATGACATGAATCTAGCATGCAAGTTGTCAGAGTATGCAAATGAGGCCCTCAGACCATGATCAAGGAGCCAGAGCAGCTGTCATTCCTGCAGATGTCTGCAAGGATTTTTGGCAGCATCAGCAGGGTGACAACCTGTCAACAGACACATGTCTTTTTGTTCCCCACACAAATCTCAGCAACTTTCTGCAAGGTTAGCACGATGAAGATCAACAAATAAATGCTCTCACCTCCATGTGACACCCAACTAGGTTTCAACAGCCGCATTTTCTGGCTAAACAGACATCAGATTGCCGTACTTCATTGGCAAAACAGCGCAGTAAATAACAACACCCGAACAATCAAAATGCCGCCATATTTGATTCAACAACAAGGTCAAAGTTCATGGAAATGTCAAGGTCATTGACCTAATTGGGATTTCCATAAAATACACGAGAGGGCGCAGCTGGTCAATTATTTTGTGGAATGACGCCAGGGCACCTGTTGTTGTCCTTAGCAACCAGTCACAACTCCCTCAAAAATCCCACATGATTTTCTGTTTTCTTGTGTTTATGCAGTTTTCAGAGAAATTTCAAGATGACAGGCAGCAACGCAGAACGTGCTCCAGTTGTGGAACCTCCACAAATATTCGTAGAGAAAACATTGGCCATTATAAAGCCAAATGCAGTTGGGAAAGCTGAGGAAATTGAGGATATCATTCTCAGATCAGGTTTCACAATTTTGCAGGTAGGCTTTAAAATTTTAAATCAACAAAGTCAAGTTGTCTCAGTGTCTTAGTGATGTCCAACAATGTGTGGGTGACTTACGGGTGGGTCATTTTGATGTTTGATGATCCTCCGTACTTTTTTTAATAAAAAAAAATTAGGCCCTATGGCATTTTGATAATTAGCAAATGTGTCATGATTATTTGCAGAAAAGAAGGGTGCAGCTGACTCCCGAGCAAGCAAGTGATTTCTATGCAGAGCATTTTGGAAAGTTGTTCTTCCCTAGTTTGGTTTCCTACATGGCAAATGGACCTATTGTCGTTTTGGTGCTTGCAAGGGAGCAAGCCATTTCTTACTGGAGGGAACTGATTGGTCCAACTAACACAGAAAAAGCTCGTCAAACGCATCCTGATTGGTAAGTTGCAATGAAATTATAAAAATTGCAGCATTATGCGTTTTTCCTCGACTTGATCACAAAATGTCGTATTTGGAAACTTGAAACTGTTCAAATTTAAGTTCCAATTTAAATTCAAAAAGAATTTTTCTCTGCTTGCAAATTATTTGAAAAAGAATGGCATGTATATTCTATAATTCTAATATTTCTTTGCAGCCTCCGAGCCATTTATGGAACTGACGAACAGATGAATGGACTTCACGGAAGTGATTCTTTCACAAGCGCAGCACGAGAAATCCGCTTTTTCTTCCCTGACAGTAAGTAGACTTGGTTTCAGATTTTAAATTCCAAATCATACAACTAGTCACATGAATTTTCAGGGAGCTGATAACGAAGCAAAATATTAAGGAAAAGTTTTGTTTTTTTTGATTGTTTTTCAATTAAGTTGCTAATCACTTGTAAGCAGAGAAAATTCTTTTACAGGTGTAGTGGAGCCACTAGCAATGGGCCAAGTTGCCAAGGATTATCTTTCCAAGTCTGTGAACCCAACGCTGCTGAAGGGACTGACAGAACTGTGCAAACAAAAACCTGAAGATCCCGTGGTAAGTCCAACTTGTTCAAATACACTAAGTACAACTTCAAATATAGATCGTCAGTTGCTGCTCTGAAAGTTCCAGTACAACTGTACATTTTTGTGGGAATTCAGTGGACTGGAAATAGGTTTTGATTTGACCAGTGATTATCAGACCTCCAGAGAATAATTGAAAATTATATCTACTGCTGGGACCTCAACCATATATATATGAGAATATAAGAAGCCTCAAAATGCCAGGTTTCCATACATTGGCCAGATATAATAATCACTGAAGGACTCCATTCATCCCGAAGTAGAATCCGAATTATTAGAACATCTCCCTTAAGCAGTGGTTGCCTTTACCTTCAGGCAACAATTCTTCTTACAAATTTCCTCAACTTGTATCATTTCAGTTATGGCTTGCCGACTGGCTACTGGACAACAATCCGAACAAACCGAGAATAAACAACCCCCTAGTCGAAGAGGCATGAATCCTTTCCTCATAAAACTGTACATAGATGCTGCAAATGTGATATTTAATAAATTACAACTTCTATTTATTAAAGAAAATGTGTTTTATTTTCTGTCAAATGGAATTCACCTCTAAGGCTTACAGTGTACTTTTAAGATCCAATTGAAGCAGTATAATGTGTTTTATAATGTAGTTGCAAATAACACACAGCTGTGTTTTAAGTTTCATTTATATTTATAAATCTTGTTCTTATAACCCCCCCTGGACACATATACAAAGATACAAATTTACTACATCAATTGGGATGAAAAACCTAGATTATATGGGACACAGTTAAATTTGCACAAGTTGACATTTTTCAAAGTTCACAAAAGAAAAATAATCTGGAATTGGTAGGGAATCGGACTTGTGCAAAGTTTACTGTTATCAAAGATTAGGGACCAAAACAAAAAATTTAAAGAAAATCTTTACACCCCAGTAAAAAATTTCGAGTATATATATATATATACAGAAATCACATAGTGCTAATTTTTACATCTTATTATATATTCTTATACAAACACGGATTTTGAATCACCAAGCTTAAACAGGATCCACCTGCCTGTTGTATCACAATTGGTTAGGCCTACCATGAAAGAACTTTTTGGCCTAGAAAACAATTTACAAGTGGCCAAATAAATTGAAAGGAAAGGCAAATTTCACGGACTAATCAAAATGAGTCATCATTCAATTTGACCGTCTAATTATTCTTTTTAAGGGCAGTAATAATTAATCAAATTCGGCCATTTTAACCGGATGATGAACTTAAATTTAATTGGATGACGTTTAGTGTTCATCCATGTAGCCATGTTTCTCGCAGTGAGCCTCAGTCTGAAAAAGAGAAGAAATTACTATTTAGATACTTTGACAAATCATTTTAGGGTCAGTTGCCTCCCCATGTTTGCTGCATTCAAAATAGCAAAATGTCGGCCTTCTCAATTTCTGGCAGGGCCGTCAGTTTCATTTTAAAGTGGTGGGGCAAATAGTGGTCACATCTTCATGGAAGATTTCAGGGGAAAAATTACATTTTTTAAAATTCAGAAACATGTATACTTTGGCAAAAAAGTGGTGGGGCATCTGCCCCACCAGCCCCATAGGAACTGACGCCACTGATTTCTGTAACATACCTTGCATCTCTTAGCATTAGCCCTGGTGGCGCACCAGTAGGATGGTCCAAAGGTGCACTCATTGACTCCCAACATGTGGGCCTTGGCAGGCTTAATCTCCAGCATAGGAGTCATTTTCAGTTGATTGCATAACTTCAGTTCCTGGAAGAGAAAAAAGATACATGGCCATAAGTGTGCGTCAAACCAATTCGACTAATCTTGGAAGAAATATCTTTTAAAAAGTCTAATGAAATTGTATGGATTTATACATTTGGGCCTGAAGTCAAATTACAACAAGAATAGCCTATCCATTGATTATCCCCAATAGCCCCAGAATGATTACCGTTTGAAGGCTACTATGATTTGATAGGGCTTAACGATAGATTAAGTTGTGAAACTGACAGTGAGGACTGGTCTTGAACATAACCATAACAAGAATGCACAGGCTGCAAAATCCAGAGGTCTGGACTTGAGAACACAGTTCAAATACTTACTGTGCATACTTCCTCGGGTGTCAATTCTTGTTCGAGCAGATTGACGAGCATGGATAAGTAGGTATTCACAAACTGATCGCACTGAATTGAGGAAAGGAAATCCCATTATTTTTTTCAAAATTATTACAAAATTTTCAAAGTATAGAAAGAAAATATTTCTGTTCATGTTTTACTATAGCGGAGTGTAACAGGATTTTACAAGAGTCGAGGCAATTTCTAGTGTCAGCAAAATTTAAAAATAAAACATGTTAACTCCTGCTATCATCTCATCAATGGTTTTGTGATCCACAAGCACAAGAAATGGCAAGCCCCATGACATAAATTCTGAACAGTCCTAATAACTTCCTCATATAGGCCTAAATTTGGCTGAAGCAACAACTGGAAAGATCATACAAAATTGAAGAGTAGGCATACCTCCTGTGTCACACTTGAGGGCAAGAAGTTGCAGACTTTCAAAAGAGCTGCCTTGATCTGTTCTTGGGTGGAATTCTCCTGCAACAGGCTCTCCGTATACTGGATGATCGTCTCACACACTCCACAAAGCTCATCTCCAGCGGCCTTGGCTGCAAATTAAATAGAGGCGAAACAAAAGTGATGAGCATCAAATAAGGCAGAAAGCATCTTTGCACCATATTAACAGTTACGACATGAATTGATTGTTAATAATTGTATTGTATGTATGTCAAGCTGGGAACACAAATTTCATATTCTTAAAGTATAAATCAATAAACACTATTCTAATTGACTCAAAATCCCAAGATTAAGTGCAGCTCAGCTGTCCTTCACACTATTTTACAGATGGAGGTTTTAACAAATTTTAGGATTCAAAGAATTTTCCAGTGCGCATCTTTTTGTATATAATTAAATGTATGTAATTAAATTAATGACAAAGAGCCCAACAGAGAGACGGAAATTTAAACCAATCAAGTCTCCAATAAAATATAGCGAGTGTGATTTAGACACCATAGTGCCTGTTGACAGTAACAAAAACAACTAAGCCATGGAAGTAATTACGTTTGACAGGCTGAGGTTTGATGTGCTTCATGGTCTTGGACTGGCAGAGGCCAAGGGCGGTGCACACTTGTTCGGGATCCAACTCTTGAGCAAGGAGAGCGATGACGGCAGGAGCATACTCATCAACAAAGCTACGGCATTGCACTTTAATTGTGTCAGGCAAGATGTCACATACTTGGTCCAAGGCCTTCTGGATTTCAGCCTGCAAGAAAATTATATGGTTTATAATGACTCACAACTCTAAATTGAGTCAAAAACAGTAAGGGTAAGATCTTTTAAAGTTGTACACAGCTGTCCGGGGCCAATTTCCTTATAAATCATAGAAATCCATTTGGTTAAATTCATTCATAAAGCCAGAAGGGTGCAAGGTGTAAGAAAATGGTACTTATGGAGCACTTACACCCTTGTCGACATGCTGACAATTTTCAAATTTTGGCATCCATAACAATATATACACATTACACAAGTTAGCAAACAACATGAATGCTGATCATTCTGGAAGAAAACCATCAGGAGTTGCCGTGATATAGAAACTTATTTACACACCTCGCTCTTGTTGTTCTGCAACATTTGGTCGACCTCCTTCATGACAAATTCACACAGGACGCACTGGGCAGATGGAGCGCCTTTGGGCAGTGCCACTTTGTGCACTGGAGCAACAACTTTTCCGGCTGGCACCTGGCCAAAGTCCTTCATTGGCAGAAGGGACATCCTGACTTTCTGGGCGAGCTGAAAATCACAAGTAGAATGAATCGAATTTAGATCAATAGGCGTTATCAACATCGAGTAAATCTCATGAGCAAAAACAGGCGAAAGAAAGATGTTGCATTTCCATTTGCTTGTGTCTACACTATAAGTCTCCTTGCACAAAACAATGCAAAGAAGCCAAAACTTTGTGACTGATTCAGCAAAGGCTTATAAAGATACCTATTTGTTTTAAAATTTCCAAATATCTTCCATTTCTAAAATTTTAAAAAAGAGCAACAGGATAGTCCACTCACTCTTTTAACTTTAGAGCAATTGCTCCCTGTGTGACTGGCATTGCCTGCAAAGCTACACCGAACCTCCAGTCAGTTTTTCGTTGCTAAATCATACATCGATTTAGGATAATCATCTCCAGGGCAAATTGCAATAATGTTTGGCATATTCACCTGCATCTTGATGTCGTTCTTGGCAGTGGCGTCACAGAGACCGAGGGCCTGGCAGTCGGTGGTGGGGTCGAGTTCGTTGGAGAGAAGTTCAAATAGGATCTGGCCATACTGTTCCACAAGGCCATTGCACTGTAAAGAAGAAATCAATCTATCATATAACTACCACTTTAGGCCCACTTAAACTGCAGAAACCAGGTTAACAAAGAAAATCCCAGAAACGTACTTTACACTTCACAGATTTGGCATTTTTGTTCACAACATAAGATTGTACATGTCAAATCGTCAAATCTCTTGGATGGATGAATGATGTAAAGCCCCAATCATTGATTGGGGCTTTACATCCTGTATGTATGCACTGGGTAGGCTAATCTGGGTAGGCTAATTAGGACAGGAGGAGGACACGACAATGAGGCAAACAATGATTGAAACAGCTGTCCATCATAGGCCAAGGTGACCTGGCAAGAGTTGGATTAGAACCCTGGACCCAGCGATTGGCAGCCTTGCATGCTACAACTAGACAAACCCTCCCCCCCCTCAAATCTATTGGAAGTAAATTCATAGATATTTCCAATCCAATAGGGGAGAATCAAAGAACTGTCAGTAAAGCAGCCATACCTCTTGGGCGAGATCTCCCAGCTGGGCGCACAGGTTCTGCTTGAGGAAAGTCTCGATCTGAGCCTGGACCTGGGCATCTCTGTCCAGGGCTTGCAGTTCTGTGAAGACGAGGGTGCAGACTGTGCAGAACTCACCACTGTGAACCTGAAACGACAAAGATAAAATCAAATTACTAAAACAAAACCAAGTTATAAATCAACATGGCTGATGATTGGCACCACATCAACTGAAGTACGAGACTTTGGTGATCACGTTTTCTAACCAAATTTCAATGCAAGTAAAATTTGATAAGGTTTCAATGCTGGAAGCATATATATGGAATCACAAGAAATACAAAACTACTGTTAACTATGACTTGGGAGTTACGAAAGGTTGTTAAAAAGACAAACATAACACATGCCTTAGCAACGGCTTTCTTGTAGAAGGCGGTCTTCTTGAGCTTCATTTTCATCAGAAGTGACTTGTCTCCGTTTGTGCAGAATCCCATGGCACCGCAAACAAGATCAGGATCCTGCATTTCACAAAATCATAATTAAGAAATAAACAAAAGTTTAATTGTCACATCTTTGTTTCTACAAATTATTGTTACGGATGTCAATGATGAGACATCTGAGCTTTAAAATGCTGTCAAAATGATGTAAGCGGAGCGGGCGTGTGCCTACATGGATCCCAAATAATGGACAGCGTGCAATATCTCGCGGGAAAAACTTTTAAAACATATGTCTCTTTGTTTCATTTATCTCACCAAGGAGGTTAAAGAAATATTTATGATGTCGCCGATTTTTGTGAGAAAGACAAGGTTAAGTGCCCACAACTAGATAAGAACTCTGGATGGCAATATCCCGCCTATGCCCTTTTTAGAAGGGCCATGTCGAAATTGACACATGTCAAATCTGTCGATTTTCATCCAAGTACACCAGTAGTACAGCTTCGAAAGACAACGTTCAAAAGTGTCACTCACAACTTGTCCGGACAAGAAGTCCAGAAGCTCAGGAACAGATTCGTCAACGATAGAATTGCACTGAAACAATCAAGAACAGAGGTTAAGTGTCAAGTTTACTCAAGTAAACATTTTTTTAAAATAATATCCACTTATCAGAAGAAACTCACTTCGTCCTTCAATGGGCCAAGGTAGTTGCACACATTGTCTCTGAAAAGTTGTTCCACCTGAGCCTGGAAAGTAATGCGAAAAATGTATCAATCAACTAAAAAAGATTACTTAACCTGAAGATTTAATTCAGGCAAATTATTTCTATATCTTATCTAATTAAATAACAGCTCTGTAACAGCAAATACACACACTTACCACAGTGGTTGCGTTGTTGACAAGTTTGGCTACGTCAGAGATCAGTGTTTTGCAGTCGGTGCAGACATCACCACTCACTCTGTAGTCTTTGATGAGAATGGGAACAACTTTGGTCTCAGGCTGGAAAATACAAGCACCACTCATTAAAGAAAAGCCAGATTACTTCATTATTTTCAAACATACAGGTCATTACAGAATAAAATATCAGTAATATTGAGAATTTGAGAGGGTCGCCCAAGATTCACGAGTATCAAGACTCCTCATTTCCTCAATGAATAATAAATTTAACTTATAAATAACTTCTTATTGCAGTACAAAGTTGCCTTACTGCATATAAAACAGACTGGCCTACCTTGGGACTGGAAACCCTGTGGAGGTCTTGGGCGATCTTAGCGTGGTCAACATGATCTTCGAGGCCTGAGCAAAGACCGATGCAAGCGCAGATCACTTTGGGGTCCTGCAAACAGACAAAGAAAAGAATATATATATACACAAAAATTACAATATTCTAACATAAAGTCAAGTGCACACATTAAACAGAATCAAGAAATACCGTACCCAGCTTTACTTACCAATTTAGCTTCAATCATCTGAGTGATTTCAGGCAGGTAGTTGTCCACGTAGTCTTGACACTGGAAAAACATATGAGGTTGAGGTAATTTCAGGCAAACAAGCATAATGATTTCACATATTGAGCATATTACCTACCGTTTTTACGAGTAGGAAAGACATTACAACAGCTTAATTACTTGCTCTCCTCAACCTGAACTATCAAGTGATATACAATGAACATAATTACACAAGACCACCGGATAATATTCCCAAGTACCTTTCAGGGCATCAAACCCAAGATTAAGTCATTTACAACCTTTCAATTTTACTAAGATTCTAAATGCTCACAAACCTGATCAGCGAGTTGTTGAACTGGGATGAGACTGCAGGCTGAGTCAAGGATCTTCTGTGCCTGAAAAATAACAACTAACAATTATGTTGCGACAGGTCAAATTAGTGTCCTATCCTACAGGAAAACTATTCCCTAATCTTATTCCACCTGAGCTGATCTTCTTCTGCTGTCTGCTGGGATACTCCGGATCGCCGGGTAGCTTCATTCTGATGAATCAGAGGAGCTGCACAATCATCTTTCCGAAATCCAAGAACTATGACTTTTATTGTCTTTGGCTGAAACTGGAGGGCTATCGCCATGCATTATCACAGGTACAGCCTAATTCCGTGTGCTTTCCTCAAATTTTGTGCCCAAATCAACTTCTTGACATTTCCTAACAGAGAACCATAATCCCCTTTTTCCCTGATCCGTGGCTGCTCTGATGCAGCACATAATACGAACTTGAAATTAAATAATATTTACCGTGGCAGAACTCTGAGCAATGGTGCCCCTGACATCACTGATGAAGTTTTCACAATATTGGCAGACATCCGAGTTATCCTGCAAAAAATATTGTAAAGCCTGCAATTTAGCTAATGCACAATATAAAATTAGTGATTATAGCATATTCACTTTTGTTGTATATCAACTATAAGTAGATACTTTCTATGGGGTGAGATAGTGGGTTTGTTTTATGTCCAATTGATCAGTTTAATTTCTATGGGAAAGCAAAAGATAATTTAAAGTATTCAAAAAATGGCGCAAGACGACAAAACTGACATTTATATTTCAGGGTCAATATATAGATGAATCATCAAAATGAGAAATAAGAAATCTATTAGATGAATCGCAAAAATGAGAAATCTATTTAATGAAATACTGACTGCTTTGTAAGCTGTGTTGTGTCTCCAGACAGTTCCGATACAGTGAGTGACGGCGTTGCATTGCTTGGCTATTTTGAGACTGCTGCACCAGTAGGACTCTCCCCAGGCACATTCTTGGGGCTCTGCTGCGGCTGTAAATTGAAGAATATGAAATATTTAGACAAAACTAGGTTTAGTATTAACGTAAGATATCAAAGGAAGACCTACAATTTTCAACCTCTTTTTCAGCACCAAGACATTTTTCTAAAATAAATTATCAGATATTTTTAACTTTTAGTAATCTTAAAATCAGTACAAGGCAAATAACGGTTATTTCAAGTTGAGGATTGACAATGGAAAATATTAGCTTTTTTGGTATAAACTTTTGGCGGGCTGGAATAGAACTTAGGACACCACTGGGAAGATAAGTACCTCTGCACTTGAAACAGCACAACAGTTCCACATAGGTCATAGATCTATTTTCAAAACAACCAGCAGAACCTCCTCCCCCTATCCCCTATTTGTTAGTTCAAATTCACCCCCCCCCCATTTCTCTTATGTCTATATCTTAACTTCATTATATTTATAGCATAAAATGGCACAATAATCTATGAATCCGTTTTTTTAGCCATGCAGTTAGCACATGCTATATCTGCTTCTGCGATGATAACTCAAAACCTCAGGAGACTGCTGCAAAAAAGGATGAAACTAAATCTTCAGTGGGTTCTAAGTCTGCTAAACTCAAAGAGTTTTAGGCTTTGAGAGCAACACATTAGGCCCAACAAACATGTCAACATAGATCACAATAACCCAATTTCTTTCACGTTTTTTTGGTATACATGTATTTTAATTTTTTTTTTTTGCCTCTATACTAAGGTAAAGAGGCTGGTGAAAGAAACTTAATATCTTAAAGTTTACAGCTTAGCACACATGTGTGCACGTGTGCATGCTGCATGTCTCACTTATGCTACTTGGTAGACAATAGCATTGGGGTAAAAGGGAAACGAAATGACCTCAAGCCAAACAACCCAAACTCTCCAGCTTGACCCACATCCTAGTACCCTGGGAAGACCGTTTTCAGGTTGCCCTCATTTTGTGGAGGGCAACACGTGCAGTTAGAAAGCTTGGACTGTAGGACACATAATTTTTAGTATCATTTTCTTCAGTAAATGCTTTGTAATCACTAAAAATTCAATTTTCCTAATTTTATAAGGGTGGATAAATTATTAGATAACCGATATCAATCAATTCAAGATTAACTATTTTGTCCTTTCACAGTCCTCTATTCCTATGTACACAGGTGCTTTAGGCAAATGCATTTATTGAAATTTTACGCGCATAGTTAGTTACATTTCCTCATTTCTCCTGCTTGCACAGCAAAGCTGAATCACTGAAGTATCCGAAATTCAATTTTTTTTTCAAATAGTAATGATTTTGTGAATTGCCTTTTTCAACAAAATTTACCAAGTTAACATCAATAGCTACGAAATCATTATTCAGGTTACTGAGACTGGAAAAAAATTAAATATCGGATCATAGCCACTGCTCCATATGGTCTCAGTATCGGTATCATCAACGACAAAATACTAGCATCGGTATTGGATTGGAAGAAAAAATGTGGTATCGGAGCATCCTTTAAAAAAACAAGAATCCGCAGATTCAAAGCCTGGCTCAAGTGGCAGTGATGACGGCAAAATATGCAGCAACGCTGGTGAAATAGTTTTAAAGTCTACTTTATGGTTTGGAAATGGCAGAGAAAGGTGGTTCTGAATTGCGGCAAGTGAAGTGTTGTTATTGTAGTTGTTCCATGTACAAAATAATATTATATCCAACTAACCGTGAAAAGAATGTGTACGATTTCTTCAAATCTTGAAGTCGCCCAATTTCCTCCTTTGAAAAAATTGGCGAAATTGAAAAAAATTTGGAACAAAAAAATTTTTTTTTTTTAAATCTGGGAAAACATTTTTTTTCTTCTTTTTTTTAATTTAGGAAAAACAATTGTAAATCTTGGAACAAAAAATGTTTAAATTTGAAAAACAGAAAAATAGTGTAATTAAAAAAAAGTTGAATTTTTTTTTTTTTTTTCAAATCTTGGGAAAAAAAAATTTGGGGGAAAAAAAATTTTTGAAATTGAAAAAAAAAAGTAATTTCCATACATCTAGCTACCCTAACAAACCAATAAAACACAAAAACAGATATATTGAACCTATAGTTATTGAACAGTAGAGTTGACAGACAATATTTTCAGACCATTACTCCTGAATTAGCCTGGTGAGCCAGGCTAAAAATATATATATATAGTTTCATTTCGACAATCTAGATATCAAAAAGATACATGTGTATATATAATCACAGCACAGGATATTTGAAAGCTGAACATCGATATATCCTGGTTGAATAAATAGGGGAGGGAAAATTTGGAACAGATAATTACAAGTGACTAGCTATAAATATAACTGTCTAATTACTTTAATTTTGGATTTTATCATTGAATGCCTGTAACGACAATGTACTCTTATCATAAGCATGCAATATCAGTCTCTATAAACAGTCTCTTGACAACAGGCGCGTGCATGAATAATTTATGGCACATAATCTATACAAGTTTGTCATTGAGGAATTATATTTTAACAGACCCTGGGAGCACACTTGGGTACCTAGTACCTACCATTAAGGTCCCATTACCGAGAATTCATCCTAATTATTTTTAATGAATTCTGGCAAGTCTTCCAAAAATAGACAATAGACAACGTTAATGTCTATAAGACATTATAAATGTTAAATTACTTTAGAACAATTACCAGAGAATGTGATACACATTTAGGAAAATTAAAATCATTCTACTGGAATTTTGAATATATATATGGCGATTGTCCATTTATATGAAGGTCATTTCTGAACAACTTTGAAGTTTGCAATAATAACTACACTGACAAAAGAAATAGGAGTGAATGATGCATGGTCACAAGGTGCTAAATAATAACTGTTGACTCCCCATTCATCAGAATTTGCACAAACAAAGAGAGGCACAATGCAGTCATACCCCATATCCTCATAGACTTTGAATTTTATTATGTCATTTATGTGTGTTATTTTGTAAATGTTTACAACCTTTGCACAAGGTGGGAAGCGATGAGCAAAGTACAAACATTTTTTCCTCTATCCCATCTGTTGCTAGTTATTCAAATTACAAGTTATTTTCAACAACAAAATATATCAGAAACATTGAATATCACCGACACATTAATGGAGGAGACTGGGCGCTACCATTACTGTTATATCTTTAGTATTTAACTATTTCTACCTAACTGGATGAAATTTTTTTTGACTATCTCAGTATTGCACTTCTGGCTCCGAAAACTTAGAATAACCTAGAATTGGTATCCAATCTTGTCACAGCAGAATGATTTCCATTATCATGGGACAACATTTCACACTAAATTTAAATGGACAAATAATATCCAGGAAGTTCCTTATAGTTGGCCACATGGCTCTCAAGGGTGGCCCGAAAAAAAAGATTTGGGAAAAAATTGGCAAGTTAAAAAATTTCATCCAGATCTATTGTATGTAAAACCAACTCATAATGAAACAAAATTTTGTTAAAAAAAAAAAAAAATTCCCTGGTCTAATTAAATTTAACAGGACTCTTAGACTACATACATATGCAAGTTATTGATAACTTATCATAACACCATCTAATCACGGCCATATTAGTCATGTAACTCATGTTGTACAAAATATACACTATCATAACAACACCCTGTTAAGCTGAAAACAGTGAACAGCCGCATTCAGGATACATGACCTCATAGGGGAATGACTATGACACATATTGGCCATTTTGGCAGCAGAACCAGGTCAATGCAAGCCAGAAATCATTGGCATGGGCAATTTGTTTAATTATACATCAAGTCTTTCATTATTATAAGGTCTCATATCAAAGTATTAATAGGAAGGAATTAAATTAGAGGATTTCAAAATTTACTAACAATTACCTTTTTGGTGAATGGCGTATCAAACAAAACTTCATATTATCGTAATGACAAATATTTGCAATGTTGAACATGGACCTGATGCCAGATTTCCTTCATGTATAAATATTTATACTTTTTATTTTTTTGTACCTCATTACTGCTCAATAAAACTAGCTACAAATCAATCACCGACATGTGCCTCCCTAAAACCGATACTTCTCAACTTCGCACGGCATTTATAAGCCATTTATGTAGACTGCTAAAGCATTGACTTCATGGTAGACAAGATTTAAATGTTTTCTAAGTAGCTTTCAAGAACATTGAGATATCGGCAATTACTGACTACCTCTGGCAATGATGGCAAAAAATGTCAAATTCTACTGGTCATCTTTCAAGTTATGGCCATAGTTGTTCAGATTTTTTTTTTCCTGAGTAGGAAACTTTCACCATGCTCAAGAATTAAGATCATGCATGAGGAATTTAACACCAGTATTCAGTACACATGTATAAACAAACTATAGATATCAAAATGCCAAATTGAAAATTGATTAATATGTTTAAGTAATGGATTAATGACATCGCGAACTGAAGGCAAAGTCAAAGAAATTTCATCCATGTCTTTCAATGAATTAAGTTTCCTTTAAAAAATATTTTACATTTTAACTTAATATCTGGAAAGTTATGAGATTAATTTTGTTAGAAATTAACTGGTACACGGGACTAATTTGATTACCCAATAAAATCACTCAAGTGCTCTGTACTAGGGGCTAGTAGGCACAACATTACAGTGACAACAAAGAACAAGTACAACCATGGTTCGTCAGTCATGTGCTGCTCTTATCAGAATCAGATGATTCTAACTGATCTTAAAATACTCAATATTACAGGGACCTTGGTGATAACAGTTATAAACAGACAAAGCTTTTGTTAGAAGTCAAGAAGTTAGGCAAAATAATTAAGATAGGAAAGATTGGACAGGCCTAAAACTAATCAATGATTCCATACCGGTTCTTTACATTCACTATGTCATAAAGGCAATGTCTCATTGCACTGGTTAGGAGCCTGGAAAACCCCTTTGATATCTACATCTTTTTGCCAAGCTGACATTAAAAGTGCATTCAAAGTAATTAAAAACATCATGTGTCATAGATCAGTCTCATAGAGAAAAGGAGACCTTTAGTGCTACTTGCCTGGAATGCCAGCAAGCCCTTTTCAGAAGAGATCAATTCCTTGATAATGCTATTAACTAAACTTATTCAAGAGTTCTCAGCTGTAAACATGGTCAATGAAATGGGCATTAGACTGCTTAGTCAAAAAGATATACAGATATACAATATCAAAATGAATGTTAATGTCAACAATGATTATAGTTCTGCCATTTGGTAAGCAATTCTGAACAATATTTAAACAGGACTCTGTATTTTGCAAACCAACGGAGTAGAAATCATTAGTCTGCAGTGAATTTATGCGACATTCAGAACGAAGACTTACATTTGTCCTTCGATAAAATAAATTTTGTAACATGCAAAAAGTCTCACAAGATCTGAAGAAACAAAGCTGCATCAAAGATTTATTTTCAAAAATTTAACAACCTCAGAAAAGATTGTGTCCCCCATATTGCCCCTTTTGACTGAAGATGGTCATGTCATCTGCTCGAGTGAGCTTGTATCGACACAAAATATAAAGAAAGGTTTGGTTTCAAAAAATTTAATTCTGTTGACCAAGTTTCAGACCTAAATTAAATCTGGAGGATATTATCTGTGTTTTGTTTTTCAGAAGATTTTGTAAAGCAGCTTTACAACAAACAAGACATATAATCCTGATTAAATTTCCTAATCAGCTGCTAATTATAAATCAGATTAGCGCAATTGCACCTATCAGTTGTGAAAAACAACAATCAACAGATTAAATTTAAGGAGGATTAAGATGCAAGATCCCATGCAGAAACTATCCTCAAGTGTCTAGCATCCAGAAGTCTTTGACCCCTAGGAGGGGGGGGGGGGGGGGGGGGGATCTTCTCATATGCCAGTGATGTCTCAGTATTTTAAATTAAATTGTCTTTTTTGGTATAAAAGATGGCTCCATATTTCGGAAAGTCAGGTAGAATTATCCGTCTATATCAAAAGGTACATTTATCTGCCATCAAAACAGAATTGGCAATCAGGGCCGTAGCCTGCAGGGGGGCAGGGAACTGCCCCCCATAGAATTTGGCCAAAAAGGTGCATTACATGCAAAAATTTCAAATTGCCTGCGGTTTTCCGAGGTGCACATGTCTGCGGACCAGTCTCTGCCCCCTAGGATTCAGCCCAGCCTACGGCCCTGGTAATGGGCGCCTTTTAACATTACGGGTTCGAGTTGGGTAGACTTATTATTGTGAAGGGATGTTCCGATACCACTTTCTCACTTTCGATATCAAGTTGGTATTTTGTTTCTGATACCACTTAAACGGATACCATTCTAATACCGACGGCACTGGTCATAATCAGAGCCTCTGAGCCGATACCAATTATTCAACATTGCTTTTAGTTTTACTTTTAGATGCAGATACCACTAATACCCATACTTGGTATACATTGGCTTCGGGATATCCCGACTATTTAATCGCCCTTTTGGCGTAAAGATGGCGCAGAATTTTGTCTTCCACTATACATTTGCGGCTCCTCTTCAGAGGCGGTTGAGCTGGGGGGGCACTGGAGGCACATGTCCCCCCCCCCCACTTTTGGGTCCAAAAATACATAAAATTACCTTTTTTCTGCTTGAAATTACCGTATACGAGCTGGCCCGGAGCCTGGTGTCCCCCCACTTTTTATGTGTTCCGCCACCTCTGCTCCTCTTTAACGCTAACGCTTGTATGGAGATACTACGAATGTTTAGGCTAAGGCCATGGAGGACCATCCTGACCAAGGAGTCAGCAACGTTCTATTTTCTATTAAACCTCGGGAAGGTGTGTCTTCAGTAGGCATAGTCTTACCAGCTATCTTTGCTGCAGGTCTGGGGCCTGTGTTCTTACTTACTTACTGCACTTACCATATCTATCATCTATCTATATACTTACATGTACTACTAGGGTACCAGTACCACACGCCGACAGGCCACAGACTTACACCAGTACACACTAACATGTACACCATGTTTATACCTTACCTTTGTTGAAAGTGTGACTTGGTTACTTCGACTGTTATGTAAATGCATTGTTTACCCAATCCACAAATTTACATAAAACTTCAAGTGTATTTTACATTTGTTTTGGCACACCTTTGCCCACGTCTGCACCAGCTATTCCTGTCACTAACTGTGTTATTATAAAGAAAATATAAGACAAGAAAAGACATCACTCACCATAAGCCACAAATAAAAGGACCAAAAGTAATTTCATGTTGCTTCTTTCGCTTCACTCCTGAAAATAAAATCTCTTGGTCATGTGATCATGTGATTCGCTCATCGTCACGTGATCAAAAGGGCTCTCCGCAAGGTGGGGCGCCAACCGCATTGCATCAGGAAGGACACCTTGTGAGCAAATTGATAGCTCTGGGGCCTTGGGGCCTGTACCAAGATACCATGAGAGGTTGCAGAATACTTCAGGAGGTCCAAACACTGGAGGTGTAACTTAGGCAGGTGAAGTGCAGTCAATGCTTCTTTTGGTAAGTCAGTATTAGTAAAAGTTTTCATTATAATTTAAAATATCCCACTGAGGGCCCTTGCCAATCAAGGCCAGGGGGGGATCCAGAAAATTCCGGGGGGGGTCTATCGGGCTATCGCGTCGAGGAACGCCCAATTCGCGACATTCCGCGACTGCGCGCGGATAAAATTAACATGTAAAAATATATAAATTTTGGTCTGGTGGGGGGGGATGCATCCCCCCCATCCCCCCCCCTGCGTCCGTCCCTGATCAAGGCCCTTGGCCATACTGGCTTAAGAGTGCAGACAGGGACTTAGATCAGCAGAGCAACCAGACCTAATAGGGACTAGGGGGGGGGACCATTTTATGGGGGGGGGGGGCTTGGATTTTTTATTTCAATAAATAATTTCTTGTTCAGTTTTGGTGAAATAAATAAATTCTGTTTGGGCAGTGTTGAAATAAATAATTTCTGCCAGGGGTATTTATTAAGAAGTCGTTTCTTGATTAGGAATGAATATATCTGGAGACTTCGCGCTGTGAAATAAATAATTTCCAGCTGACGAAAACTCCAAGCCTAGTTCCTGGAAATTAAATGGTTGCCCCTATAGATGGTGGGGATATTTGAAAGTTTAATTCCTACTCTGGTCAGGATTACTAGTATTAAGGTAGTGGTTAAGGTTCCCGTCTGCTCTGCTGAAGGTCTTTGCCTGCCTGGGTTCGACTCCCCATTGGGGAGCCCGAAATTTTCAGTGTACCTTCATGAGCAAAATCCCAGCTGGATGTTGTTCGGATGAGACGTTAAATTGGCGGCCCCTTGTATCAGTGTCTGCTGGTCAAGTAAAAGATCCCTCATATGGGGTAAATGTTGAGGACTCCCGCTTTCTCTCTCTCTCACCTCATCAATTAACCCTCATGAGCGCCCAGAACTGGGCTTAGAGGGCTGCACTTACCACATCTGTCTATGATCTATCTATCTAAGTTTGAAAGCAGGTGCAATGAACTTCAATCATTCTTTGAACCATCGGCCATTGTGGCCATGTGCTTCTCCTATATAAATAGCCTACCAAATTAAAAATACAGGCCAAAAAGGCCCAGTCGTCTATATCTTAGGCCTATAAAGAAACCATGACATTTTTGGATTTTAAATTCTTTTATTAAGTGCAGGTGATTGATAAATTACATGTGGACAGTTCCAGAGAGAGACCTGTTAAATTTTGCGTGGTCGCGAAGAACTTGATAATCAAGGATTTGAAGATGAGGTTTGAAATGTCCTGTTGATGTTGTGCGGTTGTTGAGCATGCCAGGCTTGGGCGTATGCAGAACTAGTGGGAGACAGATTAGTGACGTGTTTTGAAAACACGTGAAGAAAGCCATCGGGCAATAAAAATGGCAGGACATCGACCGTTGAAGGAACAATGAGATTGGGTTTGACCGCTTCTAGTTCTGGTTTCTTTCCGACACCACACAGAACTCCAACGCTCATTTGGCAACCGGCTTGTTGACCCATTTTAATATCTCCTGTTGTATCTCCTATCACTACAGTTCTCTCTGCACTAACACCAACAGTTTTGCATATAATCTCAATATTGACGGGGTCCGGTTTAGGTAGCGTGCCTTGGTCTTCTCCGCAACATATACTGGCATCTAACATCGGCCAGAGGTCCAAATTGTCTATGACCATTTCTGTTCCGATCCTGTTGTCCGTGGTTGCTATGGCAACCTTGACACCATAATCTTTCAAGGTCTGCATCATGGCCCTCGGGTGGTCTATGGGCTTGATGTAATCGGGGTTCGTGAAATCGCAAAGGACAAAAGATTCCTCCACGACAGACACAGCGTCTTCTTCCTTGATTTTGTTTTTGACGAGTGATTTGATGAGAGACTCTTTCATCTGGTCTTCGCTTCCCATTATTTTCCCAATCTTCCACGATCTTCCGATGACATCAAAACCAAGGGCTTTAAACACAGTGTCACCCAAAGGCTTGCCAAGGTTGGAAGAAATGCTGCAAACACAAAATTAAAACAAATGGATCAGAGGAAGGCTCAGTGAATTGATTTAATATCTCTTCACTAATCTATATCAGCCAAAAGTTCACAGAATTATCAATATATTGTGACAGTTCACAATGGTAAAAATGGAAACAAGTATGGAGTAATAGCCCTTCTTACATCACACACTGTAGGCCTAATCAATTTATTCTTCAATGTTTCTGCAACGGATGAGTCAAGAAGTCTCAACAACCTTAATGTTTGTTTAATGGAGAAAAACTTTTTGAAACGTAGCCTTATATATATATACCTTCTGTTCAGATCTATCACCCATGGTGTCCATGCTGAGTCGAAGTCTATCAGTGTTCCGTTCTTATCGAAAATTACTAAATCTGTTTTTCTTCCCTCTAACGCTGACTGGACGACCATGTTGCGTCGCAAAACTATAAATAAATACAGAGCCAAGTGAACAAAGAATACTAATATTGAATTTTTAACGGGATCTATAATATAGACATTTAATATCTAATCTGATGTGCAATTTCTGGCTCTTTAGTTGCATCAATGCCTATTGGGGTTATAATCTGCTTCCACACTGATAATTCATTCCAATGGCATGCTCAACCGATTTTACACAGTAACTTTGGTTGGCAGGCTTACTGATCATTCTTGATCTGTCTCACTCCCCCTGCAGGACATACAGCTGGCAGCCTCGCATGGTGCCATCACTGATCAATCTTGTACCTTTCTCTGCCTATAGCCAACCTCCCCATTTACATCATATGCAATTAAGAAGACTTACACATTACACAAGTTGGCCTTTACATTACGAGAACATACGATAGGAAAAACTGAACATCATAAGTCACAGCTGATATGTTACAAAAAATGATAAAAACTTACTATTATTGGAACAGGCATGCTTCACTGAATGAAATAAACTTGAGGATGATCTAATAATTGTAGCCATGCTTTTCTCATTTCTCCAATAAATGAATATATCTAGGCCTACACCATGCAACAGAGATTGTATCTTATCTTGTAACACTTCAGAGTCCAATTTGCATGTGCTATTAGATAAAGTAACCTGCTGACATTCACCTATATAGGCCAAGGTTTATTTACAATCACTCCATAAAGAATAAATCATGAGTCAATATGATTACAAACAGCTGGTTGGCGAAATCTGGAAAAGATCTGCGAAGCGGGTTTAATTGACTGATAGGGGTATACAACTTTAGTTTTAAAATGGTGGTCCATAGCAATATTTATATTTTTTAGCAATTTCACTCAACTTGTTTGAACCACTACTGCATAAACCCTTTTCAGGTGCACATGCTACTGTGTACCCATCAGTTTATAAAGGCGAAAGTCATTGATGATATTCAATTTCACATGCTATAGAAGGAGGAGCATTTTGTAAGGAGAATATTTTGTGACTAGAATTCCATTAAGAGAATCCATTTTGGCTAGGATGAGATTCACATGCTGTAGAAGGAGGAGCTTTTTGTAAGGAGAATCTATTTTGACTAGCATTTCATTAAGAGAATCCATTGTGACTTGGATGAGATTCACATGCTATAGAAGGAGGAGCATTTTGTAAGGAGAATTCATTGTGACTAGCATTTCATTAAGAGAATCCATCGTGACTTGGATGAGATTCACATGCTATAGAAGGAGGAGCATTTTGTAAGGAGAATCTATTGTGACTAGCAATTCATTAAGAGAATCCATTGTGACTTGGTTGAGATTCTCATGCTATAGAAGGAGGAGCATTTTGTAAGGAGAATCTATTGTGACTAGCATTTCATTAAGAGAATCCATTGTGACTTGGATGAGATTCACATGCTATAGAAGGAGGAGCATTTTGTAAGGAGAATCTATTGTGACTAGCATTTCATTAAGAGAATCCATTGTGACTTGGATGAGATTCACATGCTATAGAAGGAGGAGCATTTTGTAAGGAGAATCTATTGTGACTAGCATTTCATTAAGAGAATCCATTGTGACTTGGATGAGATTCACATGCTATAGAAGGAGGAGCATTTTGTAAGGAGAATCTATTGTGACTAGCATTTCATTAAGAGAATCCATTGTGACTTGGTTGAGATTCTCATGCTATAGAAGGAGGAATATTTTGTAAGGAGAATCTATTGTGACAAGCATTTCATTAAGAGATTCCATTGTGACTTGGTTGAGATTCTCATGCTATAGAAGGAGGAGCATTTTGTAAGGAGAATCTATTGTGACTAGCATTTCATTAAGAGAATCCATTGTGACTTGGTTGAGATTCTCATGCTATAGAAGGAGGAATATTTTGTAAGGAGAATCTATTGTGACTAGCATTGCATTAAGAGAATCCATTGTGACTTGGATGAGATTCACATGCTTTTGAAGAAGGAGGAGCATTTTGTAAGGAGAATCCTTTGTGACTAGCATTTCATTAAGAGAATCCATTGTGACTTGGATGAGATTCACATGCTATTGAAGGAGGAGCATTTTGTAAGGAGAATCTATTGTGACTAGCATTTCATTAAGAGAATCCATTGTGACTTGGATGAGATTCACATGCTATAGAAGGAGGAGCATTTTGTAAGGAGAATCTATTGTGACTAGCATTTCATTAAGAGAATCCATTGTGACTTGGATGAGATTCACATGCTATAGAAGGAGGAGCATTTTGTAAGGAGAATCTATTGTGACTAGCATTTCCTTAAGAGAATCCATTGTGACTTGGATGAGATTCTCATGTTATAGAAGGAGGAATATTTTGTACAGAGAATCTATTGTGACTAGCATTTCATTAAGAGAATCCATTGTGACTTGTATGAGATTCGCATGCTAGAGAAGGAGGAGCATTTTGTAAGGAGAATTAATTGTGACTAGCATTTCATTAAGAGAATCCATTGTGACTTGGATGAGATTCACATGCTATAGAAGGAGGAGCATTTTGTAAGGAGAATCTATTGTGACTAGCATTTCATTAAGAGAATCCATTGTGACTTGGTTGAGATTCTCATGCTATAGAAGGAGGAATATTTTGTAAGGAGAATCTATTGTGACAAGCATTTCATTAAGAGATTCCATTGTGACTTGGTTGAGATTCTCATGCTATAGAAGGAGGAGCATTTTGTAAGGAGAATCTATTGTGACTAGCATTTCATTAAGAGAATCCATTGTGACTTGGTTGAGATTCTCATGCTATAGAAGGAGGAATATTTTGTAAGGAGAATCTATTGTGACTAGCATTTCATTAACAGAATCCATTGTGACTTGGATGAGATTCACATGCTATTGAAGAAGGAGGAGCATTTTGTAAGGAGAATCCTTTGTGACTAGCATTTCATTAAGAGAATCTATTGTGACTTGGATGAGATTCACATGCTATAGAAGGAGGAGCATTTTGTAAGAATCTATTGTGACTAGCATTTCATTAACAGAATCCATTGTGACTTGGATGAGATTCACATGCTATTGAAGAAGGAGGAGCATTTTGTAAGGAGAATCCTTTGTGACTTGCATTTCATTAAGAGAATCCATTGTGACTCGGATGAGATTCACATGCTATAGAAGAAGGAGCATTTTGTACGGAGAATCTATTGTGACTAGCATTGCATTAAGAGAATCCATTGTGACTTGGATGAGATTCACATGCTTTTGAAGAAGGAGGAGCATTTTGTAAGGAGAATATTTTGTGACTAGAATTCCATTAATCCATTTTGGCTAGGATGAGATTCACATGCTGTAGAAGGAGGAGCTTTTTGTTAATAGAATCTTTTACGACTAGCATTTCATTAAGAGATTCCATTGTGACTTGGTTTAGGTTCACATGCAATAGAAGGAGGAGCATTTTGTAAGGAGAATCCATTGTGACTAGCATTCCCTTAAGAGAATCCATTGTGACTTGGATGAGATTCTCATGTTATAGAAGGAGGAATATTTTGTACAGAGAATCTATTGTGACTAGCATTGCATTAAGAGAATCCATTGTGACTTGGATGAGATTCACATGCTATAGAAGAAGGAGCATTTTCACCGTGGATAATCATAACGCGTTCTAATTGAGGGTACGCGCTCTTTTGGAGATTAATAATGCAAGCGTTCTTGTTGAGTGGCTGTGAAAAAATCTAGCTTTGTTGCTAAATATGACCTTTTCTGAAGTAAATACTCACTTCATGGAGTGCCAGAAAGGTAGTCCTTGGCCTGTGTGTCATCTTTGCAATAATAAAATTTCAACTTTCAATGATTGGAGCCACACAATGCAGTGCAAATCTGTCACTCTTCTCACAATGCGTCTCTATCACTCCAAAAGAACGCTTTCACTCATCCTCCACAAGAACGCTACCACTTTATTGTGAAATGCACTGATTTCTGCAAAGGTAGGGGTGAGTGGGGCCAGTTGAACCAAATTTTAGAATTGCTCTCCTGTGTGCATAATTTTACAGCTTTCAGGGAGAACAAAGATGGAAAAGGTAGTTTGAAAAGTTGGCAATTTAAGTACTACGAAAGCTCCAATCTCAATTTGACAAATTAAAATTTACATCCAAAAAAACGAAAAAATTGTGAATGTTCCCTTACCATGTATCTCGGAACTAAATTCAACCAATAGATCCACATGGAAAAGACTAGCCTTATAAGGTCTAACACAAGGTTTTATGTATGTTCCCTGCTCCACCTGGTGAAAAATCAAGGGTGGTTCATCTGGCCTGCCAGTTCAACTGGCCCCACTCTCCCCTACTAAACTCCTTGGTTATTATTCCGGATAAAGTGTCTTGAATTTAATTATATACAAGTCAGGATTTATATCTCTGCTGTACCATGGACAATTTTTGACATCCCACTTAATGCCTATTAGGCATTGCCTAATGCTTTGAAATGAGTGCAATAATTGGAGACAGTTTTAATTTTTTCCAAAACTTTCCGATGTTGTGCCCATTATATTGCACTTTATAATTTGGTAAACAGTATAAAACCACACAATAATGATGCTCTACAATATCCATTACTCCATGGTAATAACAAAATTTTCCCTACCACAACATTTTTTTGTCTTTTCTGGTATTTTTCTGGCATTTTTCTGGCCCTTACTCATAAGCCCTCCATTAGAACGCTTCCACCACTCAATAAGAACGCGTACCCTCAAGTAGAACGCTTTATGATTATCCCCCGTGATTTTGTAAGGAGAATCTATTGTGACTTGCATTTCATTAAGAGAATCCATTGTGACTTGTGTAGTGTATTCGCCTGTTTTGGCGCCATTGTTCCGCTCTTACAGCGACCCGCATTTCATGTTGTACACTTGCGCATGCGCACTGCGACGCGCGGCAATAAAGCGTTGGGTTCCATGAGAGCAAACCTCGTGTTGTGTTCCTTCCAATATCTAAAACTGGCGACGAGGATCTACGGGGAAGAATGGCTTATTCTTCATCTATTGGACCTTTCAAGGAAGGAGAGGAGCCGTGGGAAAACTATGAGTTACGGCTGGAAGCGTGGATGGCTGTAAACAAGATCACAACTGTTGAAGCAAAACGAAGTGCTCTGATTGCTGAGATTGGAGCGGCCACGTTTTCCACCCTCAAGGATTTAGCTTACCCAACGGCGGTGACAGGGAAAACATATGCCCAACTTATTGAATTGCTCCGTGGACATTACAAGATACTGACCACGCCGATGGTTTGCAAGTTAGCTTTGCTTCGGAGGAAACAGAAGGAAAACGAAACGATCAGCGATTACATCGCGGCCCTGAAGAAAATTGCAGCCCAGTGCAATTTGGGAGACGGATTAGAAACGAGATTGACGGATGCCTTTACGTTTGGAATTTACAATAGGCAGATCCTCAAGAAGCTTATTGAGGAGTCTCAGAAGGAGGACTACACTTGGACGAAGGCCACATCTTTGGCTTTGGCCTTGGAAGTTGTGAACAAGGATTTACAGGACTTTCCATCGGCCGGTGGTTGTGGCGGGAAAGTGTACCACGTGGCGTACCGAGGCCGAGGTCGCGGCCGGGGTACTCGTGGAAATTCCAATTTTAAGCGTGGGAGAGGATCTAGTGCTCGTGGATCTACATCAAGTCACTCAGGTGCTGCAGTTGGAGGTAAAAGTGGATTGGATTCAAATTCTAGTGACAGTTGTAAACATTGTGGTGAACAGCATGACAGTGCAAGTTGTGGGTTCAAGGGAGCCACGTGTTTCAAGTGTGGCCAAAAAGGACATGTAAAGAAAATTTGCAAGAATGCCAAGGTCAGGAGAAGTCGACAAGTCAGGTACATGGGTGAATTTGATGACAATGCAGATGAGGATTTATGTGACTCTTTTGAAAACTTGTTCAGAGTTACAGAAGTGAACTGTGTGAGCCAAGCTAAGTGTGCCGTACCGGATGAGTACGTACAAGTGTTAAACGTGAATGACACCCCTGTGCAGTTTGTTGTTGACACCGCATGTCCAGTGACTATTGTTTCGCAGAAACTTTATGAGAGGCATTTTAGCAAGGTGACTCTCAGGAAGGCAGACATCAAGTTGAACAGCTACTCCAAGCACTCAGTTCCTGTGCTGGGGTGTGCAGATGTCAAGGTCACTTACCAAGGTCAGGAGTGGAGTTTGATTTTGTATGTCACAAGTGGAAATGAAGCAAGTTTATTGGGTCGTCAGTGGCTGGAGGCAATCAAGCTGGACTGGCGTGTGTTCAGGTTGCGCCCTGAAACCCCAGTGAACATCGAGACACTTCTCGAGGAATTCAAGGATGTTTTTGAAGATCGAGACCGACCAATGTCACAGTTTAAGGCCGACATCAGGATCAAGGAGGGTGCCAAACCGGCATTCTTCAGACCACGTCCAGTACCCTTTGCGCTGCGTGAGAGCGTATCACGTCAGTTGGATGAATTGGAGGAACGTGGTGTTATCTCGAAGATTGAGAGCTCGGAGTGGGCTGCTCCGTTGGTTGTTGTACCTAAAAGTGACAAGACGCTGAGACTGTGCGGAGACTACAAGGTGACGGTTAACCCGGTGGTCCAACCGGATTCGTATCCCTTGCCGAATGCAGAGGATCTGTTTGCATCGCTGGCTGGAGGGGAGGTATTCACCAAGCTCGATTTGAGTGCCGCCTATCAACAATTAGAACTTACGGAAGATTCTAAGCCATTTCTTGTTGTGAACACGTTGAAAGGACTGTACCAGTACAATAGACTAAGCTTTGGCGTTACTACAGCTCCAAGTATTTTCCAGCGGACCATGGATCAGGTGCTGGCTGGGTTGGAGGGTGTGACATGTTATTTGGACGACATTTTAATTGCGTCTTCGAGGGCGGACCATGTCTCCAAGGTTAAATCTGTGTTGGAAAGACTCAGAAAGTATGACATGCACTTGAAGTTGAAGAAGTGTTCGTTCATGATGTCCCGTGTTACGTATTTGGGTCATGAAGTCTCAGAGAAGGGTATCCAGCCCACTGAGGAGAAGGTTGAGGCGATTCGGAAGATGCGAGCCCCGAACGACCTGCATGAACTACGAGTACTACTCGGCATGGTGAATTATTATGGAAAATTCATGCCGAATCAGGCGACGTTACTGGCACCATGGTATCGGTTGTTGAAGAAAACAACTGCATTCAAGTGGACCAAGGAATGTGAAATTGCGTTGACCAAGGTGAAGAAAATTCTGACGAGTGACAAGCTCTTAGTGCACTACGACTCCACGAAAGAGTTGTTATTGGCATGTGATGCCAGCCCTTATGGGCTCGGCTGTGTATTGTCTCATGTGATCGATGGTGTGGAAAGGCCAGTGGCCTATGCATCAAGAAGTCTCACTGTTGCTGAGCAGAACTACTGTCAACTTGAACGAGAGGGTCTTGCTATCATCTACGGTCTTACCAAGTTTCACAAGTTTGTATATGGTCGGAAGATCACCATTGTCACGGACAATAAACCAGTCACCCGCATCCTGGGGTCAAAGGTGGGAATACCCAGTCTAGCGGCTTTGAGACTCCAGAGGTGGGCTCTTATTTTGATGGCACATGATTACGAGCTGCGCTACCGAAGTGCTAAGGACCATGGAAATTGCGACACGCTGAGTCGATTTCCGGTCGGAACAGACAAGTTGTTAGCTCAAGAACTTCCAGTTAACTATTTCGCGGTTACTGATCAGCTGCCGATCGATGATAAGAAGATAGCTGAAGCTACGAAGAAAGACCCTGTTTTGATCAAGGTCATGAGTCACACCATGAGCGGCTGGCCGGCGCACTGCGACGACGAAAATGTGCGACCTTACTTTAACAGGAGAAATGAACTTTCTGTTGACAATGGGTGCTTGTTGTGGGGTATGAGAGTGGTCATACCACCATGTTATCGTGAGAGACTTTTGGAGGAACTCCATGCAACTCACCCTGGTATTGTCAAGATGAAGGCTATGAGTCGTTCGTATCTCTGGTTCCCAGGCCTGGATGGAGCCATTGAGGATGTTGTGAATGCTTGTGAAGTGTGTCAGTCCATGCAGAAAAGTGCACCAGCTGCACCACTGATTCCCTGGGAGTACCCTAGTAGATGCTGGGAACGGTTGCACATCGACTTTGCAGAATTAGGCAAGAACAATTTTTTGATTGTAGTGGACGCCCACACAAAATGGCTTGAAGTCTTTGAAATGAGAAATATTACAACCGAGTCCACCATCAAGGTCCTCAGGAAGATGTTCGCGAGTTACGGGCTGCCTGAAGTTTTGGTTTCTGATAATGGCCCCCAACTCGTAAGTGCGGAAATGGAGTCATTTTTGAAGAGGAATGGAATTCGTCATTCTCTTAGCCCCCCATACCACCCCGCCACGAACGGCGCGGCGGAAAGGTGCGTTCAAACAGTGAAGAATGCCCTGAAGAAGTTCATTCTTGATAAGAATGTTGGAAATGACATTAGTGCAGGATTAGACAGTTTCCTGTTGAGGTACCGTACTACCCCCCATGCCACCACTGGCAGGTCCCCAGCCGAGTTGTTCTTAAAACGTACACCGAGAACCCGATTCACATTGCTTCGCCCGGATGTCAGTGCTGATGTCAGGAGTAAACAGGAGTACCAGAAGAAGGTGCATGACTCATCTGGTACTGTATCCCCCCAAGTATTTGCGGTGGGAGAAATAGTGCGAGTTCGCAATGTGTACGACGGAATGGAAAAATTCGTGAAAGGAGTCATCGCGAAGGTCATTGGCCCCTATCGTTACCTAGTGAAAACTGGTAACCGTTGTCGTTATGTTCACACTGAGCATCTTAGGAAGACTGGTGAGTTGGAGTATGCCGACGCCAGAGTGCCCAATGAGCGAGATGACATCTTATCCCCTGATCCCCTTGTCTCAGCTCCCCCCGTCTCAAATGAAGTGCCCCCTGTTCGAAATGAAGTGCCCCCTGTTCGAAATGCTGTGCCCCCTGTTCGAACCGAAGTGCCCCCTGTTCGAAACGAAGTGCCCCCTGTTACATCACAGAGAAATTCGCACGTTCCAACCCCTCGAACCTCAGCAAGGACAAGACATCGACCCGAGAGGTTAATTGAGACAATGAAATGAATTTCATAAAAACTGAGACAATTTGGTTAACGACTTGTGGACTTGAATTTTGATTGTGAGATTGAATTTGGTTTTGATTTGACTGTAATGGTGATTGCTAATTGGTAAACAACTTGAAAATTGAACTTGACTATGGTATTGACTATGGACTTGGATTGGTTGTATCGGTTAAAAGTTTTAGTTTAAAGTTCTAGTTTAGAGTTGAGGGTTAAGGTTCAAATTATGATTGAGTTGCTTATGGCTTACTACTTATTGTTATAAGAAGTTACCTAGTTGTCATATATTGGATTTCAGGATCTAAAATACTATTATACCAGTACTGTTCTTAATACTGTTCGTAATAATGAAGCTCAGGCAGAATTAAAAATTGTAACTAGGAGTGTTCGCTGTTAGACATTGTTGTTATAGCAAGTTGTCATTTGACTTATTCTAGTTGGTGCTAATCATTTCTTAAGGTGCTTAAAGTAGAGTAAGGTTGTGTGTTGCTTGTATCCAGTTGGAAGTAGCTTGAGTAAACTAGTTGTAAATTCTCCGTCATGTCTATTGAGTAAGGTAAAATCTACATGATTTAAGTAACAACAACAAAAACATAATTAAATTCAACGAACTTTATTGTAATCCATGAATTTGGAGCATTTTCAAGTTAGTGTGGGAGAATGTAGTGTATTCGCCTGTTTTGGCGCCATTGTTCCGCTCTTACAGCGACCCGCATTTCATGTTGTACACTTGCGCATGCGCACTGCGACGCGCGGCAATAAAGCGTTGGGTTCCATGAGAGCAAACCTCGTGTTGTGTTCCTTCCAATATCTAAAAACTTGGATGAGATTCTCATGCTTTTGAAGAAGGAGGAGCATTTTGTTAGGAGAATCTATTGTGACTAGCATTTCATTAAGAGAATCTATTGTGACTTGGATGAGATTCACATGCTATAGGAGGAATATTTTGTACAGAGAATCTATTGTGACTTGGATTAGGTTCACATGCAATAGAAGGAGGAGCATTTTGTTAGGAGAATCTATTGTGACTAGCATTTCATTAAGAGAATCTATTGTGACTTGGATGAGATTCACATGCTATAGAAGGAGGAATATTTTGTACAGAGAATCTATTGTGACTTGGATTAGGTTCACATGCAATAGAAGGAGGAGCATTTTGTAAGGAGAATTCATTGTGACTTGCATTTCATTAAGAGAGTCCATTGTGACTTGGATGCGATTCACATGCTATAGAAGGAGGAGCATTTTGTACAGAGAATCTATTGTGACTTGGATTAGGTTCACATGTTATAGAAGGAGGAGCATTTTGTAAGGAGAATATATTGTGACTAGCATTTCATTAAGAGAATCCATTGAGACTTGGATGAGATTAATATGCTATAGAAGGGGGAATATTTTGTACAGAGAATCTATTGTGACTAGCATTTCATTGAGAGAATCCATTGTGATTTGGAGGAGATTCACATGCTATAGGAGGAGGATTTTGAAAGGCTAATCCATTGTGAATCCTTTGTGACTAGCATTTCATGAAGTTATTATTGAAAAGAATCCATTATGATATTGATGAGATTTACATGCTTTACTTTGGAGGAGCAGAGCCTCTAGACTCATAAAAGAATCAGAATTTTGTGACTAGCATTTCATAAGGGGAATCAAATAATAAAATTAACTTATTTTGTATATAATCCTTTTTATTTTGATATTTAGAATACAATTATATACAACTCGATCTATATTGGCCTGAGGATATTCTTCCCCATTTAATTCATTTCACGTAATCTGGCAGTCAATTTATTTCATGTGTTGCAATTTACATCTAATGAAATGAGATATTCTTGGGGTTCAATTTGGATAATCTCTGTAAAAAACAACCAAAATTTATCTGATGAAATGATTACTCTATAATATATTCTGATGAAATGATAGATCAGTCTCTTTGGCGTTTCTCCTTTCTCCTCTCTGCCTTCCCTTGTGCTCTGTGAATTTGCTTCTTCAGTTCTTTTCTCCTCATGTCCCACTTGGCGTTGGTCTTCTCCTGCTGCTTCTGATGTTTGGCCGCTCTGTCCCGCATCTCGTTCCTCTTCACCCGCATTTTATGCTCATGCATCGTTTTCAGCATCTTCATCATTTGTGCGATCTAAGCAGGGGAAAAAATCATTGCAGCATCAATAAACAGTTTTAGATGTACAAAATAAATCAAAAGACATTATAAAGCCGATAAAGAAATCTGAGAATGTCGTACAGTATTTATTAAAGTATGATTATAGTTTCGTGAAAATTAACATTCCAAATGATGCGCTTGATAATTATCAAACCTATGTAGAATTTCTTTTATAAAATCTCTGTGGAAGAAGAACTATTATAATTATCCAAAAGCATGAATAGCAACCTTTTTCAAACCCTGAATAAATATTTATTAACCAGGAGATTTTACAGAAATCTAAATATTTTCACATACCTTTCTCTCCTGGGGTTCCCTGATGACGGCAATGCGGCCTGACTGCACTGGGTCATTCTTCTTCTTCTCTATTTTGGGTTTCTCTTTGAACGGCAGATTTCGCTGAAGATCTTTCGGAATGATTAACTGGTTGAAGTTCTTTGTCTTTCGCTCCACAGGCTGCAAATAAATGGACCAATACATTTAATATGATTCAAATTAGTAGTGTTGTAATGTAAAAATATTTTATGGAACTATTTCAAACAATAAGAAAGTAGCAGAATGTTGCATCTACTTGCCCAATTGCAAGAGTTATGATAAAATAAATTTAAGTGAAGGGTTTGTTTGTTAATGAAAGTTTAGAACAGTGAAAACACTGTAACATTGTCTGCTCAATGCCACTTTGTATAAAAGTCCAGAGACTGACACAAATAATGATACCGACATTGGTGTCATTGCGTTTTTAAAATAGCTTTTTGCAATCAGTATGTTATTATTTTCAAATGGTACCATGTCTTTCTTTATATCACCACATGGTTGAGATGTGGACTTTGCTTCTTGTTTGGGTGCGAGTTAATAGTAAATCTCGATATTGCGGATTCTACATAACCAAGCCCAAAATGATCACAAATTTGCACATAAAACACTTGGTCATACCTTGTAGAGATGGTCCTCATTGACCTTCCTTGGCTGGCCCTTCTCCCTCCTCAGTTGCCCAGCTGTCTTCATTCCCTGCCATTGGTTCTTCTCCTCAGCAGTCAACAGCAGATTCGTCACCGGGTTGTACAGCTTTGGCACCTCCACTGTGAACCATGTCCTCACAAAGGCAATGTCTGCAGCAAGAATAAGGACATATAGGGATAAGTAATTGCTGAATTGCAGATTGAATGTATGTGACAATTCATGAGGAAACTACAACTTGTCCCATATACAATGAGCACAATAGCTAACAAGGACATAATGTTAAATTCCTTAACAAAAGAACAGAAACAGATAGACAAAGGACATTGCAAGTCTCCAGCATGTCCATTGCACAGCATACACTTTACAGCCTCGTAAACCTTAACATTGTATCGGTGACATTCAATGTCTGTATTGGGTAAGCGAAAGATCACTCACAGGGGGTAAATGTGTAACATGTTGAGGAGTCCTTCTCTCTCCCATCTCATTATTTAACTCTCATGGTCAGTGACTGGTCACCAAGAACTTACACAGAAAGGTTTCGGAAGTGTAGTCCTCTACGCAATGTCATACTAGTAAAAGATATTATGGTTCATCAAGATTCAATTGAGCTAAATCATAGTAAATTATTTTCTTACCACTCAATAGAATCTTATCTTCAAAAGTTGCTCGGAACGCCCCTTCTGGTTTTGAAACAGCTTTCTTAATTTGTCCTCTTATTCCGCTCACAGTGCGAAGTTTGCTTCCTTCAAATTTGGCAACTTCCAAACCAGAGTTGAACATTCCCTGCAAATTATCATAAGTAATTCATTATTTAATCTTTCTTTGAAGTTTTCAGACCAAAGTAAACCAAAATGTTCATCAACTCCATTATTGATAAGATGGCCAATAACAACAGGAGTACTTATATAAATTTTCTTTTATTGAAAAGCTATGATGTAAGAGCATCTAAAACACTCACCTGGATGAATGCAGTTTTGTTGTAGATCTTGAAAGGTGTTCCCACCAATTTCAACTTTTTCACGATAGAAATGGACTTGTCTAATTCTAATACCACTCCAGTGGCTGATATTCTGAACTCGGGCTGAGAGAAAGAAAGATAGGAGAATGTGAGAGAACAAGTTTGTGTGGCAGCTAATCATCAAGCACCAGTACAATACGCCACCAGAGACATCATACAGAACAAATTCTCCAGTATTGGTCTTTATAGATGCAGTATTGGTCTTTGTAGATGTATACATCGTCTCTATAACACAAAATCATTGCTCCAACTTCAAACCATAAAGACCCCTTTGCACCAGGCAGCACTATCAGCTTACTTGTACTGAGATTCTGGTCACAATTCAAAATATTATAGTAGCCAAATGAAAAGACATTCTTGTATTTATCGAACTTGAAAAGTGAAAACACTTACTGTTGATCCAGCAACACTCTGCACAGCTAACATTCCAGTGCCCTGAGGCGTGATTGGACCTGGAACAGAAAGAAAATCACTTACTTTATCAAGGTAGTTGTACGTAAGAACTTGGGGAAGCGGCCCTCGTCTCTTCAGTTTCTATCAAATGCAACATATAATCTTTTTTCAGTACAAAGGTACCAGTACATACCCCATATAGCAGCATGACAATGGAGATGCTCGGGCGTGTATTTCAGCAGTCTGTTCCTCATGTTGTGGTCTTGGATGTAGTACATGGCTAAGCTCTGGAATCTCCTCCACCCAAGGGATATAATCAGGGGATCCCGCGTTTTCAAGATTCTTTTATACCATCTGTGTTTCTTCAGGCGAAACTGAAATATATATGAAGAGTTTTCAATTTTCATGTCAGAATAATTTAAAGTAACTTGGCATTCATATAAAACTTACTTTAAAAATGCTACATATCTTATTACTTGAAAACATGTATGAAGAAAGTTGAAGTTGAAAGAATGATTGCTCTCTAACACTTACATACAACATGTACAAAAGTAATACATTGAATATTGATCAAGCTATAGGCTTAGTCATATCAAAGTGAGTAACAAAATCTAAAGACTTGTTCAAATAGAACAGAAAATTTAAGATACCTGTACGTATCCAATATTATGTTCGGAAGCAAGCAGAGCTCCGAGAATCACAGGGTAGGTGAAATCAAAGTTCTCCACAAACTCGCAAGGCATGTTGTTAATCTGGACTCGGACGTAAACTCCAGGACGGTATCCTTCAAACTGGGCCCTCGTCTCCTCATCCATATCTTCAAATTCCTGTCTGTTGAGCTGAAATAACAAGACAACAACCATAATATATATTATAATATTGGCCAAGTGCCAGGAAAAATTTGTGAGAAGAATATTGCAAGGCTACATGAAATAAAATATTGAAAAAGTAAATATAACAACCAAATTTATCGTCCCACATTTCCTATTGATATAAGTACCCACCTGGGCCTGCTGTTCCATTTCTGACTTGAGGTGATCGAAGTATGTTCCTTCATTTCCTTCTGCGTCATATTGCTTGTCGAACAATTCCTTCATCCTATTCTTCTTTTCCATTCTCTTCTTTTCCCGTTTCTTCTCCAAATATTCTTTGTATTGAAGTCTTGATCTACCTCCTAAAACAGAATCAAAACACAATTTATACGATACACTTTTATTGCATTATACTTATAATTACTACAATATGGTACTGCCTATGCATGAAAAATATAATATTCCACCCATCATGACCCATGGGTAAATGTGTACCATGTTGAGGGCATGTTAACTTAATTTTGCTGCCAAACATTATATTTCAACAACTTTCTTGAAGATAGCCAAAAAATATATGGAGCCACACAATGCACATGAACAAAGCTAAGGATTCCAAAAGTCTTAAAGATGACAGTAAGTTTGAAGTTAGTTCTCACCTGGCCCATCATCCTCCTCCTTCTCCCCTTCCTTATCCTCCCCCTCAGAATCTTCCGATCCACTTTCATCCTCATCTTCTGGTTTTCCTGCAAACTTCTCACCAGTCTCCAAATCCTCAAAGTCTCCAAAAAGGTCATCTGGAACAAAGGGGAAATAGAGTTATTTTGATTTATAAATGCAAAAATTGTATTAGTCATTTATTTCCACTATATTGCACAGAGCACACAGTGACATGCACCTCTTAAACTTTGCCACTGACATGTACCTCGTTAATTTAGCACTCAAGAAAGATATATTTAATTTCCTTTGTAGCCTCATACCACACAATGATTTTCCATAGCTTCCTTGATTTTAAAACTGCAACTCCACTCACCATCTTGTTGGAGAAGGGTCTCGGCATCTTCCGCTGCTTTCCACTTCCCTGACACAAAACAGTCCATGATGGCTTCTTTGATCTGAAATTGCAACAGGAACATGATATGCCTCGTGGATAGATGGATGATTGAGGCTTTATGTCCTGCATTTAAGCACTTGGTAGGCTAATCAGGACGAACAGCTGTCCACAAAGACCCAGGGGATCCCGCAGGACTTGGATTCAAACCCGAGACCAAGCACACTACTGAGCTAACCCTCCTCGATGATATGCCTCATAAAATGGCCTCTTACCAATTTAATATCTCAGGGAAATTTTGGAGTAATATCATTAGCAAATACAGTAAAATCTTGAAACAAAACCAAAACAATAGTTTGACAAACCTGGTCAATATCCCATTCCACAACGGAATCAGTTTGAGTGGCTGTGGAGTTCATTTTACTACATTCAAAGGCGTTCAGGGAGGAGGAATGTTTGGCTGCTTTTTGTTCTTTCAATCTGTTGACTTTGAAAAGACCTCCGACCTCATCATCCTCGTCCTCAGAATCATCTTGGTCCCAGACTGGAAATAGGGAGAAATTTTGTAATTATACGAAGACTAAAGACAATTTGTACATGGAGTTCAATGAAACATGTAAGAGTTGGGAGGTACATGTAATTGTAAAGGTCTGGTAAATACAGCTCAACATATATGTTCAGCAGCCATTTGGGGGGGGGGGGGGAACCATTATGAAGACAATATTGTTGTGAAACAGTGATTGGATGAGCAAGGCTGTAAGATAGCTGAGACAGCTGGGATGAGACAGCAGCTGGGTGGTGTAGTGGTCAAGGTTCCCGCCTGCTCCGCTGAAGGTCTCTGCCTGCATAGGTTCGACTCCCGGTCGGGGAACCCGAAATTTTCAGTGTACCTTTATGAGCAAAATCCCAGCTGGATGTCGTTCGGATGAGACGTTAAATTGGCGGCCCCTTGTATCAGTGTCTGTGCTGGGCAAGTAAAAGATCCCTCACTTGGGGTAAATGTGTAACATGTTGAGGACTCCTGCTCTCTCTCTCATCTCATCAATCAACCCTCGTGAGCGCCCAGAACTGGGCTTAGAGGGCTGCACTTACCATATCTATCTATCTATCTATCTAACTCAACAATCAACATAGCACGAAAATTACGATCAAGCATGTATTTGAAACAATTTTTTTAAATTAAAAGTTACTGCCATACACAATTGTGGAACAATCATTCAACCATGGATGCAGTTTACAGTTGTAAAAGACCTCAAACCTTACAGTTATTTTCTGATTAAACTTGACAGAGATCATAATTATCTCTCAGGCTCTCAAATCTACAAATACAAACAATGTACGTTTAGGTATTGGAGTTGTCATACATACCACTGCCATAGACCAACTTCTGGAGGTTGACTGTTTCTTCTTGTCTTCTTCTGAATGCTGCTGCTGCTTTTTCCATCAGGTTTTCTTTCCATTTTAAGTTGCCTGCAATAACGTAAGATAGAAAAGGGTGGAAAAAAGTTGAAAAGAAGACTTTTTCCATTTAATTTTAAGCAATTTGACAAAGTAGCATTTTAAGTTTTATTAGATTAAGCTAAAAACTCCAGTCATCAAAACCCTAAATTAACTAGACGGGGGCATATTTCCATATGCAAGACTAGCAGGGGGTCGATCAGCAGTTTGTTCGCCTCATCACTGACTGACATTACTGGCTGACATCATCAGCTGACATCACCGGCTGATGTCATTGGCTGACTTCATCAGCTGACATCATCATACAACCGGCTGATATCAGTGGCTAACATCAGTGGCTGACATCACCGGCTGACATCAGTGGCTGACATCATTGGCTGACATCACCGGCTGACATCACTGGATGACATCAGTGGCTGACATCATTGGCTGACATCACCGGCTGACATCACCGGCTGACATCAATGGCTGACAACAGTGGCTGACATCAATGACTGTCCACCGGCTGACATCAGTGGCTGACATCAGTGGCTGACATCACCGGCTGACATCAGTGGCTGACATCACCGGCTAACATCACCGGCTGACATCAGTGGCTGACATCAGTGGCTGACATCACCGGCTGACATCACCGGCTGACATCAGTGGCTGACATCAGTGGCTGACATCAGTGGCTGACATCAGTGGCTGACATCAGTGGCTGACATCAGTGGCTGACATCAGTGGCTGACATCAGTGGCTGACATCGCCGGCTGACATCAGTGGCTGACATCAGTGGCTGACATCAGTGGCTGACATCAGTGGCTGACATCAGTGGCTGACATCAGTGGCTGACATCAGTGGCTGACATCAGTGGCTGACATCAGTGGCTGACATCAGTGGCTGACATCAGTGGCTGACATCACCGGCTGACATCAGTGGCTGACATCAGTGGCTGACATCAGTGGCTGACATCACCGGCTGACATCACCGGCTGACATCAGTGGCTGACATCACCGGCTGACATCAGTGGCTGACATCAGTGGCTGACATCACCGGCTGACATCAGTGGCTGACATCAGTGGCTGACATCACCGGCTGACATCAGTGGCTGACATCAGTGGCTGACATCAGTGGCTGACATCACCGGCTGACATCACCGGCTGACATCACCGGCTGACATCAGTGGCTGACATCAGTGGCTGACATCAGTGGCTGACATCACTGGCTGACATCAGTGGCTGACATCAGTGGCTGATATCACCGGCTGACATCAGTGGCTGACATCAGTGGCTGACATCACCGGCTGACATCAGTGGCTGACATCAGTGGCTGACATCACCGGCTGACATCAGTGGATGACATCAGTGGCTGACATCACTGGCTGACATCAGTGGCTGACATCAGTGGCTGACATCAGTGGCTGACATCACTGGCTGACATCAGTGGCTGACATCAGTGGCTGATATCACCGGCTGACATCAGTGGCTGACATCAGTGGCTGACATCACCGGCTTACATCAGTGGCTGACATCACCGGCTGACATCAGTGGCTGACATCAGTGGCTGACATCAGTGGCTGACATCAGTGGCTGACATCAGTGGCTGACATCAGTGGCTGACATCAGTGGCTGACATCAGTGGCTGACATCAGTGGCTGACATCACCGGCTGACATCACCGGCTGACATCAGTGGCTGACATCAGTGGCTGACATCAGTGGCTGACATCACTGGCTGACATCAGTGGCTGACATCACCGGCTGACATCAGTGGCTGACATCAGTGGCTGACATCAGTGGCTGACATCAGTGGCTGACATCAGTGGCTGACATCAGTGGCTGACATCAGTGGCTGACATCAGTGGCTGACATCACCGGCTGACATCAGTGGCTGACATCACCGGCTGACATCAGCGGCTGACATCACCGGCTGACATCAGTGGCTGACATCACCGGCTGACATCAGTGGCTGACATCAGTGGCTGACATCAGTGGCTGACATCAGTGGCTGACATCAGTGGCTGACATCAGTGGCTGACATCACCGGCTGACATCAGTGGCTGACATCAGTGGCTGACATCACTTGTTGACATCACCGGCTGACATCAGTGGCTGACATCAGTGGCTGACATCACCGGCTGACATCACCGGCTGACATCAGTGGCTGACATCAGTGGCTGACATCACCGGCTGACATCAGTGGCTGACATCAGTGGCTGACATCACCGTCCAAAACACAGGAGAGAACTCCCCATAAGAAGAAGAAGAAAGTGTAGCCACCTTGTGTAAATAGACAGTACTACTACTGTGGTTGCCATGGAGATGGTAGACTCGGAACTGGACGACACCTAGTATCCCTAAAGACTAGCCCTGCTAGTCTAAATATCAGACACCTCACTATTGGTGCTACGATAATCAAGTTGGAACAAAAATAATCACACACCTTCACTCTCTCCTTCCTCTCCCTCCTCCTCCTCTTCCTCCTCTTCTTCTTCTTCATCAGAATTTTCATTTTCAGAACTTTCATCTTCACTTCCTTCCTCCATGTCTTCTTCTTCTTCACTTTCCGCTTCATCCATTTCTTCTTCTTCACTGGACTCTTCTTCCTCTTCTTTTCCATCTACTTCATCTTCTGTCAATTTTTTCATTCCTTTTTTACTCTTCTTTTCTTCGGAATCCTTACTGGACAATCTACTGAGGACGTCCTTCACTTTTTGACTTATTCCCTCGTCCTTGTTTTTGCCCATGGGATTGGGGTAAAGAGAAGGATCCGTTTTGACTCTTCCACTCTTTTTCGAAAGAATTTTAGCCTTGTCATCACCATCATCATCATCGTCATCATCACTATCATCATTGTCACTACTTTCATCATCGTCATCACTCTCCTGGGCAACCAGATGTTTTTTCATTCCTGTTTTTTTGGCACTAAGCAATCCGTCCACCTCGTCTTCACTGTCATCAAATGCATAGTTGTCTTCATCCTTAGAAAAAAATAAAGAGGAAACATGAGAAATTGTTGAAACATTTAACAAGAAAATTTATGTTCTTTAAATTACAAAATTTTTTTTATGTATAATAATTTTTTTTATAGAACCAAGTCTGTTAATAATATGTTTAACTTAGGTGCAATTTGACATATTTTGAACAGATTTTTGTCAAAAGTTAGGTATATCTCAAGTGTCATTTATGCATTGATGCTATGATATGGGGGTTCCATCACTCTCCACAGGTGGCAGCACATGCAGTAAACAATTTAGTGGGGTGTAAAATTCTTGACTGAGACACAAAGGATCAAAAGCTTCCCTGGATTGCTTCTATAATACACACATGAAAATGAGCAATGGATGGCTCTTATTCAAGCGAACTGCAAACATATGAACTGTGTGACAACATGTCATTCAACAAAGCTGACACAAATGCATTTGATGAAAAGACTGACCAAGTTACTTCTGACTTGGGAGCACACTCTGCTCCACATGGGTCCCTTCAGGTGCAACTTCTTGGAATTCAAGATGTTGCCATTGACACTATGGATGATAGTGATGTACAACCAATCATCATCCAACCTATAGACTCATCAAACGTGAATTCAGACGTTGGTACAAAAGCAGAGATCAGTGACTTAAATTCTCAGGAGCACACACCCACTCACGAGTGTCCGGACTCGAATGACAAAATAATTGGTAGGTGGCCTACAATGCCGGGAGAACATGCTGAAATTAGTGGAAAGACAAAAGCTCTTGCTGAAAAATATGAAGATATTGATGAGCAGCTGATAACAAAAGCACAAATAAAGAGGGACAATTCTGAACAAGTCTCTTTTGACTTTGATGGTCACAAAACACATAAAGTTACAAAAGTTGATGAAGCATTTCAAAGTTGCGACAAAGGTGAAGTCATTTCTGTGAAGTGTGAGGATATGAGTGGACAATTTTGGACGGATGCAAAAATAGAGAATGAAGTTTCAGATACAATGGAACAAAAGGTGAAATTTGAAAGTTCAGAAGAACTTTTGACTGATTGGATGGTTAACCCTGAGATTGAAAAGTGTGGCAAACAAGAATCCAAGGATTCAAAACCGGCCTAATGTAATTGCATTAAAGGTAGCATTTCTCCTAACTAGATAGCAAGTGATGCCATGAGGATGCAAGAAAGAGTTGATTGGTAGACATTAGAGTGACCTGAACAGTTCCTTTTCCGGGAAATTTGCAAAATACCTGTGCAAAGTTTTGAATGAGCAATGTCAATTTGAAAGATTAGAAAATGGCAGAAGAAGCATACTTTACAAGGTGTTGCAACGGAAAAATTTGTCAGCTACGGCCTATGGGGGATCAATACTTTGTGCAGAACAGACCTAACAAAGAACTGCTGCAACATGAAAATGCAGGAAAAGTCTCAATGTAATGTCTTCTATATCCTGCCTTGAATAAGATTTTTTTGATCTACCAAGTAAAGAGGCATCTGATCCACCTGGATTCCATGTAGGCCTACACCATTGTCATTTATAACAGGGGAAATGATTCAACATTGATTTAAAGGAAGTTGGAAAATTGAGGAAATTCATCTGTGCATTTGTGACAATTAATTGATTTGTATTTGACACTAGTTTTATCGATTTAATTTTGTGTTTTTACACCAGTTACCTCCAGAGTGAGTGATTTTGTGTTTTACACCCCCCATCAGCACCAGCGTGGGCTATTTAGAGGCTTCAGATGTTCACTTGACTTTCACATTAACGCTGATGTTATATAACTTACATTGTTACTTTATTCCGTAGGCCTATTAATCATTGACCAATAACCACACATGCCAGAGGAACTTAATCATGATAATTCACAAAAGTGCAAGAAGCTTGATTACTCTTTTAGAAAATGGTCATTATGTGGATACTTCCTCTGAATTTGCATTAAAACAAGATTAATGCATGAATTGTGATTCACTTACTCGAAAGAGTGAATAAATCAAAATCAAAATGTCACAAGAGATTTTTTTTTAAATAATTGATTATTATGATAAATATTTACCAAAAAAAAGAGAGTACTATAGGCTAGATATAGAGCAAATTTTTTTGAATCTCCTTTGACAAATTAAAGGATGAGGTTCTGGAGGCTCCAAAAACCGACCGGTTGCCAATTAATGAGATATTCCATATAAGAAAATAGGGGCAATAAAATCTTAATTGCTCAAGAGAGCTAATTGGTTTCCTGGAAATGGCCTTAGCCAATTGGAAGAGGGGTACAAATTGCATAATTCTTCCGATGCTATACTTCAACTTCAGAGCTCTATAGACCTTTGATATCATAGGGGTCATAAAAGTTATCTTATTTCTGACCAATCATGTTAAAAGATGACCTGTCAATCAAAGTTACAAGATAAATTCCGTAATAATTCCATATTTTCCTGAATTTATATTAAATATGAACTTTTAAAAACCAGAAGTAGCACTAATTGTGCAAAATTATACAATAAAACGAAATATATGGAAATTCTAGAAATAGATGGAATACATCGTTGTATTTCATTGTTCGTGAAGAGGAATGGGAGATGTTGACTTTTTCGGAGGCTGGACACACAATGACCGTGGTTTCCACCCATCCTGCTTCTATAATAGGTCCCCATGCTTTAACATGTTTAAGGCATATTGTTCAGCTTCATAGCCCAGGTTCAATTACAAGTAATTAAGCATGACACTTTGAAGTAATTGTCATCAAGACTTAACAAACTGAACCAAACTCTGTCATCAGCAAGTGGCCAAGTTTTATTGACTCACTCGTCTATGATTTTTATTGCCTAATGAGAATCAGGCAATCTCAGCTTGAGCCAAGAACTGAGTCAACTTACAGAAGCATAGGTCTTGGCACAGCTCTGTGTTGCAAATATTTAACACTAGGAGGCTGCATGTAGCATCACATTTTTGTGGTGCCATCTGTTGGTGGTGCATATATAGGCTACTACAAAAAAAAAACATTTCACATGTTCTATTCATTCAAGTCATCAATTGACGAAATAACAGTATACACACATATCATTCCTCTAGCAATACTATCCTTATGGTACATATAAATGTTTAAATGAAAAATTCACGCTATTCCTTCATAAATTGCCAAGTTTCAGGCAATCTCATAATGACTCAAGTAGCAGACGAGTTTCACTCATCCATTCAATTCACTCCTCCTGTCACTCATCCGTAGACCTCCTCTAATAACCGCCGTTAGGCCGGTTAAAAACAGGAAATATCAGAAAAAGGGAAATTAGTCAACAGTCGACAAAAGGAAGAGAAAGTTTGTGACCTTTGTTCGAGACAATTTCCATCCTGGAACGAACTGAAATGTCACAGGAGATGCCACGACAAAAGGAGAAAGCATGTTTGCAAGGTTTGTCACCTGAGATTCACAGACCTTGGAACTTTGAAGGTTCATAATAAAATACACAGTTCATCTTCAGAGTCCTACTACCCTTGTGGGGTTTGTGGGAAATCTTATAAGACTGCAAAAAAATTGAAAATTCACGTCAAACTTCACAAACCAAAACAAGAATGCTGGCAGACATGTGAAATATGTGGTGAAAGGGTTCCTAAAGGAACACTAGAAAAGCACAAGATAAAGAACCACAGAGATTTTTATAGCTGCTCAAAGTGCGGCAGAGGTTTTGCCGTCGAAAGATTCCTGCGCTTGCACAGTTGTTATAGGGAAGAAAAACCCGTAACGTGTGAAGTGTGTGGTGAAGTTTTCGTATCCATCCGCGCCTTGGTACCCCACATGACTGTGCACAGGAGCGAAAAAACTCTCTTTTGTCATCTTTGCGGAGAGGGTTACACACACACATCATTTCTAAATAAGCATTTTTACGAAGCTCACCCCGATGAAAAATGCTTCAGGTGTAATGAATGTGACGAAAGATTTTCAAAGAAGACACAATTGACTAATCACAAGAAAATGCATAGTACAGACAGGCCATATCCGTGCAACACTTGTAAGTTAAGATACTTTACTAGCAATGCCTTAGAAATACACACGAGAACACACAGTGGAGAAACTCCCTTTTGTTGCACTGAATGCGGAAAAACATTCCGTGATAAAGGTCCACTCAATAGTCACATGCGGCGCTTCCACAACTCTACATAGGTGGCAGCACATGCAGTGCACTTGGAACTTTTAGTGGGCTGTAAATTCTTTGATTGAGACAACACACAGAAATCTTGCAAAACTGCTAGCCAGGATTGTTTATTTGGCCACATTAATTTTAGCTACATTGTACTATTATAATGATCAAAACATAGAACTGTAATGCAATTCTATGGCCAAGCAACAAGCAGTGGATCGCTCTAATTCATGTGAACTACATAGGCCTACAGAAGAACTCAGTGTAAACATGTCCCACAACAACACTGAGGCAAATGCATTGGATGACAATATTGACAAGACTGACCAAGTTACTTCTGACTTAGGAGCACACTCTGCTCCACATGGGTCCCTTCAGGTGCAACTGTTTGGAATTCAAGATGTTGTCATGGATACTATGGATGATAGTGAGGTAAAACCAATCATCATACAACCTGAAGACCCAAAGGACATTGGAATACATGCACAGACCTGTGACTTGCATTCTCAGGTTGATAATAGGCCGCTCATGCAGAAAGAACATGCTGAAATTAGTGACCGGATAAAAAATGGTGCTCTCAAGGATTTTGACAAACAGTTCATGACAGATGTGGAAACAAGGGAACAGAGGTCTGAAACAATTTCAGCATGTTCAGTTGCCTTGGCATTCCGAAGAAGCGACAAGCATGGAGTTACCTCAATGAAGAGTGGAGATATGAAATGTGAGGATACAAGGGAACTATTGCATACGGATGTAAAAATTGAACTGGAATTCTTAAATATAATGAAATACCAAGTGAACAACGAAAAGTCTGAAACGTCAAACTTTGCTAGTCCTGAAACCAATGAAGCATTTGAAAGTATCATCGAATGTGCGGACTTCGAGGACACGAGCGAACAATCTGGGACAGACATGAAAATTGAAAACGAAATCTCGTACAACCAATCTGACCATGATGATAAATTTATAATGGAGTTTGACACCCAAATTGAAGTAGAACCTCAGGCTGGTAAAAGCGAACGACAAAACGGATCATCGAATCAGTCGAATTGTGGGAAAAGCAAAAAGACAATTTATAAACTTTGCAAGAAAGATTTGAAATCTGAAGCTGCTTTGAAATTGCACAAAAGAGCCCGCGAGGCAAACACAAAGCATGTTTGCAAAATTTGTGATCTAACATTCAGTAATCTTCAACAATTGATAATACACATGAGATGTCACATTTCAACTTTGTTTTCCTACTATCCTTGTGGAGTGTGTGGCAGATCTTACACGACTGCAAACGAACTGGACAGTCACGCCGAAGACCATAAGATAGGCCTGGGCCTAAAATCAAAATGCTGGCAAACACGTGAAGAAACATGTGTTGGAACTGTCGCTAACCAGACTACTAACCACCGACTTGATGAGCATGTGGTTGATCTGCAGACGATTTTACGCCGCAATGAATTTTACAAATGCTCCAAATGCCAAAAAGGTTTTGCCCAAAAACACGCCCTACGCATGCACACTAAGTCTTGTAACAGAGAAGACAAACCTGTAACATGCAAAGTGTGTTGTGGAGTCTTCCCAAATGTCAATGAACTGATACATCACATGCCTATCCACGGGGGTGATAAAACTCACTTTTGCCATCTTTGCGGAGAGGCTTACACAAACTCGCAGTCTCTGACTGATCATTTTTACAAAGCTCACCCGGATGAACGATGTTTCAATTGCGATGAATGTGACAAGAAATTTGCAAAGAAGTCACTATTGAATAAACATCGGCAATTTCACAGTAAATCCAGGCCCTACCAATGTGATACTTGTAAATTACGTTATATGACTAAAAGTAGCTTAGAAACTCACATGAAATTCCACATTGGAGAAACTCCTTTCAGTTGTGTTGAATGTGAAAAAAGTTTCATCAGTAAAGGTCTGCTTAATGGTCATATGCGCAGCAAGCATAGCGGTCCAAATAAGTCAACTGCTTAGCTGGGTAAGGTCACTGGAGACACTGGTAAATCAAGGCCGAGACAAACCTGACTCCCAAGAAATAATATTTGTTTTATGTTTTGCAGAACATTCCATTTTGACAGTTCAATGATCATGTAATAATTTTATGTATGTGTATGTAATGATAAAATTTTCAGGTACGATAATGTTCAATCATTGAATCATCCAAAGTTACTACTTGCTCTTTCAATTGTTCCAGCTGATGTTACCGCAAGATCTAGCTGTTTCAATATTGCAGAAATAAACAAGTTTAATATAAATCATATTAGTTTGCATGTTATTCCTTCATGTTCATTAGACTTTGTAAGTTCATAATCATATGAGAAAGAATTATTGGGAAGAGTTGGGAACATCAGCTGGTCCTGCAAACCATGCAGCAGCAGAAATTTCCTTACCAAACAAATTACCAATTGCCATGATCAAATGACAAATGCTGCAATCTGAAGTTTGAAGTTTTTATCTGATTCCCAATGGAACCTTAATTTTGCCAGTTTGTAACTTCTTAGCAGTAGTTTCATTTCATTTTTCTATACATGAACATCGACACTACTTTTCATTATTATTATTACATAAACTGATAAACACGATAAACAGAATTTGGAACAAACTTGCTGAAATGATTATGACAAGTTGACAGTTGTGGCGCAATAATTTTATTGAGAGTAAAGAGTCACACTGGAACTTCTTATCCGGATATTGGACATGAGCCACAAAATGCAACTACATGTGACATGACGCATGTACGTTCTTCAGAAGCTTTCAGACCGGGTTGTGACAAAAAACCTATCCCTGAACACTAAGCACAGGTGGCAGCACAGGCAGTGCCTGGGTTTTTTTAGAGAGGTGAAAATTCCTTGACTGAGACACACAGCTTCTATCAGTGCAAGCAGCAGGTTTAAACTTAGTGGCAATGGATTGTTATTCAACAAAACAAAACACAGATGAACTGTTAGTCAGTAATTATAATGCAGTATCTAACAACACCGTCACTAATGCATTTGATGATGAGAATACAAGAGTTGCCATAGACTATGACTCAAAGCTCGAGTTGAGTACACCTGTACACTATGCTGCACATGGCGCAATTGATCCTGGATTTCAACATGTTGTCATTGACACTCTCCGTGACAGTGACATACAACCAATTGTTATTCAACCAAATGACTTTTTTGATTCAAGGGCGAATTCAGCAGGTGGGATAAAACCAGAGATCTGCGACTTTAATTCTCAGGAGCAAGCATGCGATCATGTGTATTACAACTGTAGTGACAAGAATGCCACTTTGCCCAAAATGCTGGAAAAACATGCAGAAACATTTGTGGTCAAATATGAGGATATCGATGAACAGTTAATAAAGGATGTGAAAATAAAACAGGAGAGTGCTGAAGAACTTTCAAAAGACTTGTCAAACTTTGTAGGACCTGAAACAAATAAATTAGGTGAAACTTTCCAAAGTAGCGGCGAAGAAGGAGTTATTTCTGTAAAGTGTGAGGACTCAAGAGAAGTAAAAATTGAAAGTGAAGCCTCTAACATCAAGGAATGCCATGAAGAAAAAGCTTTGATAGACTTGGACACGCAGATGAAAAATGAACCGAAGTTGAAAAATAGCAGAAGGCGAAAACAATTCAGGTTTGGCCCAAGACAAAAAAAGAAATCAGCAAAACGACAATCAAATGATTGCGAAAGCCAAAAGCCGTTTTGTAAACTCTGTCAAAAGGAATTTTCAACTGTACAAGCTTTGAAATATCACAACAAACGTCATGATAAAAAGAAGCAACATGTTTGCAAAATTTGTGGATTAAGATATGTTGATATTGGAACTTTAAAGTGTCATATGAGAAGTCACAGTTCACCTGAAGAGTCCTACTACCCTTGTTGGGTGTGTGGCAAATCATACACGACCGCAAAACAACTGGGAAGTCATGCAAAGCATCACAAGATAAAAGATAAAATTGTAAAACGCTGGGAGACCTGTGATATATGTGGAGAAACTGTTGAAAAAGGAGGTCTTAAAGGGCACAAAGGAAAATTCCACTTTCATACTTGTTCAAAATGTGGCAAACGTTACTCCAATGAACAGAACCTGGCTTTGCACAGGTGTTACAAAGATGTAAAACCTGTCATATGTGTATTTTGTGGTGCAGTTTTCTCGTCCGATTATGGATTACAAAATCACATGACTTCGCACGTGGCCGAACCAAATCACGTTTGTCATCTTTGTGGCGAAGGATTCTTGCACATTCGGCATCTTGATTGGCATTTTGTAGCTTCCCACCGCAAGGAAAAATGTTACAACTGCAATACATGCGAGTTTAAATTTAAAAAGAGGAGACATCTGTTGAAGCACCAGGAACTTCACAGTAAAAGAGAGGCCGTAACACTTGTATCTCAAGATTAACAAATTAAGAAACAAAACTTAGAATACTGCATGGGAAGCCATACTGGACTAACTCCATTGAAATGAAGGTGGAAGAAACTCATAGATGGAAGCAACCTTGGAAGTCACTTTTATCACCACTGCAGTAATGGTGGACATTAGTGTTCAAAATAATCTGTTTAAACCATATATTTATAACTGAACTCATACTCTCAACATGCTCAATGAAATTGATATTTGTCACTGTGTTGTCAGTAACTTGTCACTGTATAACATATTTGATAATTGCAATTAAACATTTTAAAACACATAATTGTACTCTGACGTCCTGTATTTTGCTAGTGTCATAACCATGATTGGATGAAAGGCTGATTGGTATATTATAATCTGTCTTTGTTTGTTAAACAATCAGAATACTTCAGAATTTTATAGTACTTGTTAGCAGAGAAAGTGACCCCTCCAATAGGAGAAAGTCAGTATATGAATCGACCCGATGATAGTATGGACTATGGGGGCTATGGATTTTACTCCCGGAACAAACTGCCTATTATTTCGCGAAGCGTCGACAAATAATTTTTTTCCACATGCGGTCTAGCGACAAACTTTTTAATTTCAATTTCAACATTATGGTACCCTAGTGTAACAGGTGGAAACAAAACTTTTTTTTTCCTATGTGCTGAACAAACTTCTTTGTTTCTTCAGTGACAAGTAGGAAACAAAACTTTTTTTAAACCCCCCCCCCAAAAAAAAAAGATCATCTAGTCGGCCCCTAAGCAGTATATAATAGATTTTCTCTCACAAACCTGCAGCAGAATTTTATCTAGTCCTACCATGACCGAATACTGAAAATTGACTCCCAATGTGACTTTAATTCGCAAGTTTGTAAACTTTTTTGCAATATTCCCATATTTTATAGAAGCAAACAAGCTTTTATATAACTTAGATGCTGCTTTTCTTTATGAACTGCATGATCAACATTTCAATTTCAAAAGTGATCATGCAACTTTAATATTATAATCAAAATTCAAGATGTTATGTGTTAATGTTTGCTAAAACTCAACTAAGATATGCCATTATTTATATCTGTTGATGCTTTAAGATGACAAACAAGATGAAGATATTGCTGCATCTCTTTCTGTGCAGGGGTGGATCCAGAAAATGTCGGAGGGGGGGGGGTTTAAATATATGAAAATGTACTCAAATTGTCGGGATTTCCTTTTTTACATCAAAATCAACAGGCCCAACTTGCCGCCCAAGGGGGGGGGGGGGTTGAACCCCCCAAAACCCTCCCCTCTGAATTTGCTGCTGCTGTGTTGCCACAACTTGCCAGTGGGCTTTGGTATTTTGATGGAAGACACAGGAATTTCTGTAGACTTGGCACAGGTGGCAGCACAAGAAGTTCCTGAATATTTAGTAAGGTGTAAATTCCTTGCATGAGACACATTATTCAGAACTTCCACCAGCAGCAGCAGGCTTTTAATTGAAGTAACTGACAATGGATTCATTGGATTGCTATTTAACTAAACAAAATACAGATGCACTGTTGGTCAGTAATTATAATGCAGTATCTAACAACACCGTCACTAATGCAATTGATGGTGAGAATGCTAAAGTTCCTACAGACTATGACTCAAAGCTTGAGTTGGATACACCTGTACACTATGCTGCACCCAGGGAAATTGATCCTGGAATTGAACATGTTGCCATTGATAGTATCTGTGAGGATGGTGTTAAACCAATTGTTATTCAACCAAATGACTCAATTTTGGATTCAGGAGTTGAAATAAAACCAGAGATCTGTGACTTTAATTCTCAGGAGCAAGTGCCTACTCATGCGTGTCACAACTCTAATGACAAGATCACAAGGCAGGGAGAACCAGGTGAAATTGGTGGAAACACAGTAACAGTTGCTGTCAAATATGAGGATATTGATGAAAAGTTAATAATGGATGTGAAATTAAAAAGGGAGCGTTCTGAAACACTTTCAAGTGACTTGTCAAACTTCCCCAGTCCTGAAACAAATGAACTGGATGAAGCTTTCAATAGTAGCGATAAAGGAGGAGTTATTTCTTTAAAGTTAGAAAATGAAGCATCTGAAATCAAGGATTGCCTTGCTGAAGACAGAGCTATTGTCGGCTTGGACACACAAGTGCAAGTTGAAACAGAGGTGAAAAAAAGAAGAAAAAAGCGATCAGTGATTAGCAGCACCAGACGGAAAAAAAGTTTGACAAATCAACCATTGAACAATAGCAGAAGCCAAGACACATTTTGTCAACTCTGCCAAAAAGATTTTGTATCGGTACAAGCTTTGAGATTCCACAACAGAAGTCATGATGAAAAGAAGCAACATGTATGCCAAATTTGCGGACTAAGATTCGGTAGCACTCGTAGTTTGAGGTTTCATATGAGGACACATATCAACCCTGCGGAGTCCTACTATCCTTGTGGGGTGTGTGGCAAATCGTATACGACCGCACAACAACTGGAAAAACACGTCAGAAAACACAACACAAAACCAGAACGCTTGCGGACTTGTGACATATGTGGTGAGAGTGTTCCTACAGATAAAATGCAACAGCACAAGTACACAAATCACAAGGAGTTTTATAATTGCTCAAAGTGTGGTAAGCGTTGTACCAGTAAACAAGATCTGGCTTTGCACCGGTGCTACGAGGACGAAAAGCCGATAGTGTGCCAGGTTTGTGGTGAAGTATTCCCATCGGATTATTTATTGGACTCTCACGTGACTTTGCACGGGGGAGAGCTAACTCACTATTGCCATCTCTGTGGAGAGGGATTCACACACTGGTACTATCTCAACCAGCATTTTCAAAATGGACATCCGGACGAAAAATGTTATGAGTGTGACGAATGCGAGAAGAAATTTCAGAACAAAACGCAATTGAAGAGACACCAGAAAAAGCACAGTAAAGACAGGCCCTATCCTTGCAATGTCTGTAATATGAGATTTTTTGGTAAAGGGATTTTGGAAGTTCACATGAGGAAGCACACCAAAGAAACTCCCTTCAGTTGCGACAAATGTGACAGAAGTTTCAGTTATGTATCTGCACTCACAGATCACATGTGGCGTTTTCATGGAGGGCCCAGGTCTACAAAGGCCTAACTAAATGCTTAATTGGTAACTAGGAAAAGAATAAGTAAAGACAATGAATATATATTTATAATTATACCCCTATTATACTCGTAATGATTTATACCATTATGAACTTAAATTATCTTATTACATTGTATTTGCACTGATAATACATCTTCGGTACATTGTATGATAGAATGAACTTTTAAAAGAAGATCCTGTTTGTAAAATAAACTTATTAGTAACATTCAATAAATTTCTTTTTGCTAACAATCACTCTCTCCTTCATGTGACTGTGTCTAATACTGTTCATTAGAGTTGCTGCTTCGCAGAAGTGCAAACAATGATATTCAGCCTGAGCCTATTCATTCCATATCTGACAAATAGGCGTATCAAATGTTTTTTTTTTTTTGTCAGTTCAATCATTCTTTCCTCCAGGTTAAAATGTTGAAATGCAAATAATAAAACATCTTTTAAAAGTTGTTTTTGGGGACTTGGTCTATGCTACATCCAATGTGTATCACTGATTCAGCCACAGGAACCACACACAGTGTCAGTGCATGACTCACAAGTGAACAAGGCTTTAGAGACTGGAGGATTCTAGCTGGACTTGAAATAGAGCTACTTAATTGATCTCAATTCCAATATGATCTGATGATTTGAATTTGTTTGCCTGTCTGAAAAAGGTGCAGATGGAACACAGAAATATCCATTAATTCCTCACAGATGGCACCACATGCAGTGCCTAAAGTTTTAGTGAGGAGCAAATTCCTTGAATGAGACACAGTACCCTGGGATCAGAGATCTCCATTTGCCTGGCACTTCTGTCAGCAAGCTTTTAATTTACAATGGATAGCTGTTACTCAACTAAACAGAATGAACTGTTACTCTGTGATAATAATGCTGTGTCTGACAATAACACTGGCACAAGTGCATTTGATGAAAAGATTGACAGAGTTCCTCCTGACTTTACAATAGGTGTACACCCCACAGCACATTGTTATGGATTTATTGGTGAAATTGAACATGTTATCACTATCTCTGATACTGACAGTGACAGTGATGATGAACCTATCATAATTCAGCCAGAAGACGCAAACTTTGATTCAGCGGAGATAAAACCAGAAATCTGTGACTTGCATTCTCAGGAGCAAGCACTGACTAATGAGTGTAATGAGTCTAACGACACCAATGACAAGACTCTCAGTACTACGCAGGGAGAACATACTGATCCTGGTGAAAAGACAGTAACAGTTGCTGTGAAATATGAGGATATTGATGAACAATTAAAGACAGATGTGGAAGTAAGACGGGAGAGGTCTGAAATAGTTTCAGTGGACTTGTCAAACATCGAAAGTCAAAAACCACATGAAGAGGGTGTAGTTGTGAAATGTGAGGACACCAGTGAACACTCCTGGATGGATGTAAAAGTTGCAAATGACGACTCGAATACCGGGGTATATCCAGAAGACGAACCTGTGATAGAATATGATGTCGTAATGAAAGAAGAAATCTCACAGCAAGGCTCAGGTGATCTGATAGTGGAACCTCAGGTGAAAAAGAGCAGGAGAGAGAAAATGCCAGGGAAACAACCATGTCGGGTAAACAGTTTGGAAAAGAAAGAAGAAAAAAAGGCATCAAGACAAACCCGTCAAGTAGACAGTTTGAATAAGAGAGCAAAGAAACAACCATTGAGACAATCCCGTCGAGTAGACAGTTTGCAAAAGAAAGAAACGAAAACGCCACCAAAGCAATCCTGTCGAAGAAACAGTTTGCAAAAGAAAGAAACGACAAAGCCACCGAAGCAATCCTGTCAAGGAAAGGGATTGAAAAAGAGAGAAAAGAAAAAACCATTGAGACAATCCCATCAAGTAGACAGTTTGCAAAAGAAAGAGAAAATCTGTAGAAAATGTAAGCCTAACAGACACTTTAAAACTTTGCAACAGTTGAAAATTCACAGGAGGTGTCATGACCCAAAGAGAAATCATGTTTGTAAAGTGTGTCGCCTGAGATTCATGGACACGGCAGATTTGAAAAGACATATGCGAGAACATTTCTCCGCGTCCTACTATCCGTGTGGAGTGTGTGGGGTGTCTTTTACTGAACTTGAAAAACTGGACGCTCACGCCAAACGGCACAAATCAGAACGCGCGAGGAAGACTTGCGAAGTCTGTAACAAAATTGTAAGAGGAAAACTCGAGGCGCACAGAAACAAACATCACAGAGATATGTACACTTGTCTGAAATGCAGCAAACGTTGTCCAACTGCACAAAGCTTGGCTCTGCACAAATGCTACAAAGAAGAAAAACCGATAATTTGCGAGGTCTGTGGCGATGTCTTCTCACTCCCAAATTATCTGAGGTACCACATGACTCTTCACGGGGGCGAAATAACTCACTTTTGCCATCTCTGTGGAGAAGGATACACTCACTGGTTCTACCTTGACAAGCATTTCGCCAGCGCTCATCCCAACGAACCGTGCTATGCCTGTTACGAGTGCGACCAAAAATTCCACAAGAAAGCACGTCTCACCAGACATCAGAAAATGCACAGCAAAGACCGGCCCTACCCTTGTAACGTGTGCAACATAAGATTCGTAGATAAGTCATCTTTTAAAACTCACATGAATAAGCATGGTGGGGAAATCCCTTTCAGTTGCACTGAATGTGGAATAGAGTTTCAATACAAGTTTGCACTCACAGGGCACCGCTGGCACTGCAAGAAACGTCCGAGTAGGCCAGCAGTTAAGCGTGTCAGGCAAGGCATTAGAAAGTCATCTTCCAGAAAATAAGTATTGGCTTTAAAAAAAAAATATAATAAAATTTATATTTATGAATACTACCCGACATTGGACTTATTGTATTAATTTTCTGTAATGGCTAATATAGTTTTTTTAAAAATTTTTTTATTTCTGCTGACACATGTATTTGATCCTTTTTTACATTCAGATTGCAGAATAAAACTACATGTAAAATTGATGTCTTGAGAACTTCTTGTCCCTGTGTTATCAATCATCATATTTTCAGAAGCATTGAGCAGCAGCATGACTATTTAAAAAAAAAAAGATTGTGACTATCAAAAGTGGCTAAGCTTGATAGTTCTAAGTACTTAGTTATGAATATAAATAACGACCAGTATCAACATCACGACCCTGTCATGACCAAGCGGTTTCCTTAATTTTTCAGCAGATTATCGGATTATCTATTGTAGGTATGTTACAAAACACTGGATTAGGTGTGAAAATTTTTCCCATGTCACTTGTTAGACAAGTTGTGCCACTTTTTGATGGTACCTCCAGGAAATATGATTTTACTGATCTATTTTATTAGTTTGACCAGATGTCATGATTATATTGGATAGAGATAATCCCAATCTGTTAATCTATTATAATCTTCTGGCCACGCCTCATTGGTTTCACATGGTAACACCTTCACAAAGTGAAGACTCAAGTTCAATGCCTTTAATTTGCGATATAATTGCACCAGGATTCTTTGAAAAGTAACCAGGATTCGAGAAAAACATTTCAACTTCAATTTTGTGAAGTTTAAAGGAAATCCTACATTGCAGAAAAAAGTTATACACTGCTGTATTTCTGACATGAAAATGGGGGATAGCATCCAGTGTTAACTCATCTCTGTTAAAACAATCCCAAGCACCTGTAGTGTTGAATCTGTTACTGTATCAGTTATTTCTGTAATTTCCTAGAATAATGTCTTAGTTTGCCCCTATCCACAGCAGCAGATTTCTTTTTGCAGGAAGGGGTTGGGGTTAAGGTTCAGGGCTTGCAACATTTTAAAATGGCTAACAATGGTACTGCCACTCAAAGTATCACAATGAAAATTTCGGTGCATCTAGATGTTGCCATCAGGTATATTCATTGAAAATTTCAGATCTCTATGTGTAATACTTTGGTGTCAAATTAAATCGTCGTGACTGCTGTTGAAAATACGAGTAACAAAATTTCAAGATTTTGTGATAATCAATTACAATAACCAGGCTGCTAATTCCAAAAATGTTTTATGAGTCTCGAAAGTTTACCATTTTACATGATTAATTGTATGCAAGAAAGAGATGCTAGACCCAACTACAATAAAAGACGATGAAATTAATAAAATTTTAGTGCCCATGCTGGCCTGCCCCCTGGCGAGCTTTTTTTATAAAAATCTTCAAAAAAGGTGTTTTCATTCAGATTTGTGAGAGTATTGATATTGAATGAAGGTTCATGTATGAGTTTCTATCCCATGTGTGATAAAAACCCCATTTTGCAGTAGTTGAGGCTCACATGCTTCACTTAGAATGTTTAGAGAAGGTGCTTCCTAAATTTTTTATTAAAATCAGATTTATTTATTTATTTATTTTTTCAAAAGTGTTCACGGGACAGCTTTTGGAAGTTATGCACCTGTTATGTGAAATTTCATCAGATTAATTCCATCCAGTAAGTCACAAAACGAATATTTGCATTGGTGCGTTTTCCAGGGAAGTGCAATATGTAAACTGAAGTTGCAAATATAACTCACTAAAATGTGTATTGTGTATCAAAAAGCTAATCATGTTCATGGTAATTACTAATAGGCCTAAGTTTTCCCATATCATACATGAGGTTTGAACCAAATTTGATAGTTATTGAGCAATGAAAATTTGGAAAATTCAACATTGTTGTGTTTTAAATGATTCTCAGTGTACTATTAATAGCAATTCCAGATTCACCAATAAGCATGAGTCAGGCCAAAAAATTCCTTTCCTAATCATTAAGATTGTTCTATTGTGTTGCAGAAGGTCTAGTTGCGGCTGAATGTTTAAAGAAATTGTGCTATATTTGCATGAAACTAGGGCACTTTGAAAGTTTGTGATAATTTAGATTTTAAAATTGATCAACATATCAAGTGAAAGTATCATTTTAATTTAAGATTCTGGTTTTTCAGTAAATTGCAAGTCTTTAATACAATATATTCTACAATCTGTCCAAATTTCAAGCAATAATCTCAGAAAACAAAGAAGTTATTCACAGTTGCTTCAAGAAATATCACATCTCAGGTCACAACTTTTGAGCATTTAGCATAGGAATCAAAGGGAAAATTTTATAGGTTTTTTGCAACACAAAATTTGCAATATCTCCCTTATTTCTCAATCGATTTGGACGATCTTTGTACCATTGTCTTAGTTAACCTTAGGTCTACTATTTAATATGGGGTTTGGATCTTTAGCTAAATTTTAATTTTTTTTGTAACATACCTATCTATTGGGGGCAAAAAACAGGTTCATGGATGAATATGAAGTATAAAATTTGAATGAAGCTGGAATCAACTTCAGGAAGACATACCAACATCTATATTAGTTGTTTGACCTGTGATTTCATGTTTGATTTCTAAATCATTCACCTTAAAATTGATGCAGAGTCGGTCTAATCATGACCATCTATTTTCCTTTGTCAATAGCTGTTAAACAAGCTGGTCCGGCAAGCTGATCACAGGCCTGAACATTCCAAATGGAACACCTCTATATATCAGTTTACTTCACCACAGGTGGCACCACATGCAGTGCCTGAAGTTTTAGGGAGGTGTAAATTCCTTGAATGAGACACAATACCCTGGGATCAGAGATCTCCATTTGTCTGGATCTTCTGTCAGCAAGCTTATAATTTTTTAACAATGGATTACTCTTACTCTGCTATACTGAATGAACTGTTACTCAGTGCCAAAAATGCTGTGTCTAATAACAGTAACACTGGCACAAGTGCATTTGATGGCAAGATTGACAGAGCTCCTGCTGGCTTTGAAACATGTGTACATTCCACAACAAATGGGGCAATAGGTGATATTATTGGCACAATCTGTGACATTGATAAAGAACCAATTGTAATTCAGCCAGAAGACTCACATTTGGATTCAATTGAGATAAAACCAGAGGTTAATCCAAAGATCTGTGAATCGCATTCTCAGGAGCAAGCAACTAGTACCAATAGTGAGTGCCACGCCTCCAATGACAAGAATCCTAGTACTACGCTGATAGAACATACTGAACTGGGTGAAAAGACAGCAACAGATGAAGTCAAAGATGAGGATATTGATGAACAGTTAATGATAGATGAGGAAATGAGAAGGGAGATGCCCGAAACAGTTTCATTTCACTTGTCAAACATCGACAGTCAAAAAACGAATGAATGCGATGTAATACTTAAACGTGAGGAACAAAGTGGAGAATTACCGGTGGACGTAAAAGTTGAAAAAGATGTCTCAGATGGTGGGGGAAGCAAAGAAGGTGCAATATTGATAGAACATGACCTTGACAGTCAAACAACAAATGAATGGGATATAGTTCTGAAGCGTGAGGACACAAGTGAAGAATTACCGGCGCACGTAATAGTTGAAAATGACGACTCTCTGTCAAATGTTGCGGGATGCAAAGAAAGTGAATTTCTGATAGAATATGATGTGGTAATGAAAGAAGAAATCCCAGAGCAAGGTTTAAGTGATCTCACAGTTAAACCAAATAAGTCCGTGGTTAAACAACCCCCGGTGAAAAAAGGTAAAGGAAAACGTAAAGGAACAAATAAAGGAAGAAGTAAAGGAAAAAAGAAAAAGCCAGCGAAACAATCACGTGTAGATGAAAGATGTGAAGAACAATCATGCGAAGCTGAAAGTTTGGAAAATATAGTAAATAACATAGCTGAAAATGACAACTCTGTGTCAAATGTTGGGGGATGCAAAGAAGGTGAATTTCTGATAGAATATGATGTGGTAATGAAAGAAGAAATCCCAGAGCAAGGTTCAAGTGATCTCACAGTTAAACCAAATAAGTCCGTGGTTAAACAACCCCCGATGAAAAAAGGTAAAGGAAAAAGTAAAGGAAAAGGTAGAGGAAAAAAAGGTAGAAAGAAAAAGCCAGCGAAACAATCATGTGATGATGAAAGTTGTGAAGAATACTCATGCGAAGCTGTAAGTTTGCAAAAGATAGTAATTAAAAAGAAGAAGAAAGTGAACAAAAAAATGGCGAAACAACCATATCAAGTGCCCATTGTGAAAAGGAAGGAGGAGAAGATTTGTGATAAATGCACGCCTATCAGAATATTTAATAGCTGGGAACTGTTGAAAAATCACATGAAGTGTCACAACAACAGGAGGAAGCATGCTTGTAAAATTTGCCGCCTGCGATACAAGGACGTCTCGGATTTGAAAACGCACATGAGAGCTCATTTCATAGAGTCCTTCTATCCTTGCGGAATCTGTGGCCAGAATTTCAGTGAGAGGAAGGAAGTGGAGGCTCACATGAAAGAGCATAAGTCAATGCGCATGTATACTTGCGAGATATGCAACGAAACTGTGAGAGGAAGTCTCAAGGAACACAAGGACCAAAACCACAAGGACATCCACAGTTGTTTGAAGTGCGGCAAACGCTGTCCGACCGCACTCAGCTTGGTTTTGCACAAATGCTACAAGGACGAGAAACCTATAATCTGCGAGATCTGTGGTGATGTCTTCTCATTCCCGCAATATCTGACGTACCACATGACTCTGCACGGGGGCGAAATAACGAACGTCTGCCATCTTTGCGGAGAGGGATTCACTCACTGGTTCTACCTTCACCGCCATTTTGACTCCGCCCATCCTTTTGAGAAATGCTACGCCTGTGATGAGTGCGACCTGAAATTTGCTAAAAGGGGGGTGCTGAAGAGACATCAGAAGGTGCACAGCAAGGACCGGCCCTTCCCGTGTAATGTGTGCAACGCCCGGTTTCCTACTCAGACCACCTTCAAAATTCACATGCGCAAACACACAGGGGAAACCCCATACACTTGCAATGATTGCGGACGGGACTTCACGTACAAGGGTTCTCTCAAGGAGCACTTCTGGCGCTGCCCGGGCCGCCCAAACAGTTCAGAGTCAGCTGTCGAGCATGTTATTGTTAAGGCAGGCATCAGAAAATCTGATCGAAACTGAGTACCAGGTAACTTTAATAAGATGGCAGATCTTTACAAATGGCTTTCTCAATAGCCATAAACCAAATACGTTTCAATAAATACTGTTTTAAGTATTATCATATTGTCGTATCATGTTATTATATGCTTATACTCAATTTTACTGCAGTTGTTTAAAGATTGAAGTCAAATGAAATGTGATTAATTTAATACAGAGACAAACTTGTCTCAATTTAAGGTAAAATGAAGGATGCAATCATATATATCATGCAGGAATAATCTCTAAAATATGGTGTTTAATTTTATATTCTGATACACCGTGCAGCACAAACTGAAAGTTCACTTATGGCAGTTGCCAGTTGCTGAGCTCTATCTTTGGAGTCCAAATCATGGCATATTCTCCCCTTATGACAATTCGGGCAGGAATACTGTGTTTTCATATTTCTCATGAACTCACAGTCTTAATGATACCAGCAACTTTTTTGTTGTCTCCTAAATTCATAGTATTCCCACTATAAAATGGTTTATTGATGTACTGGAAAAGTTTTAATCTGTGTGCTATCGGTAGAATTGAGTAGAAACATGATAAATTGTACTTGTCTACACGGTGCGATATTCTGTCAGTTCTATCACCAAGATTTTAATAGGTTGAATGTTAGTCGCTTAGAAGAATTTATAAATTACCAAGAATGATCACACAAGATTTATGAACCATACGTTTTCAGGGTTGACGCATAGTAGATTATATAACGGATAACTCGGACTAGAGAGATCTATTTTGTGAAATAACTTGAAACAACAAGTTGTCAATAAGTATGATGGGTTGCAGTTGGCTACGTGAGGTATTTTATTGAATAATTGTTAACATTAGTACTTGCTCTTGTATTAAAAGAAATTTTCAAGCGTCTCAGTTGGAGAACGATGTTAGAGTAGGACAACAAATTGCTGAATTAAAAATAACTAGAAACAGCTTGTGTGAAAAGTTTAACTAAAATAATTCTGAGATCTGTGATGCTATAGAATATCTAGCAACCAGTTGATCTGGTTTTCATGTTATTTTATTTTTACTTTTTGTTTTGTCTTGTGTTATTACTGTTATTATGTTTATTTTGTCTTTTAAGTGTTGTGTTTAAAATTATATGTGTTAACAACTGTATATTTATTTATACGAATAAAGAATAATAATCATTCCATCTCAGATCTTCGGCGGCAGCAGATTTCCTACGAGAGAGAGGGCGCTTCGAGCATTAAACTTCAATGCGTGCGCACCTTCCCCAGGCTATGGCATCTTAGTTTTGGGGCAGGCAAAAAAGCATTAAATTGAGCTTGTTCGAGTAAGAACTTACGGCTCATTCTTCTTCAATCACTTGCTGTAAGTCCCGAGGATACGGGCATGCAACTTTTAGCAAGAGTTGTCATTTTCTCTTGGCTAATTTCGCTCTTTCATTCACGAGCGTTCCCTGGCAGTTGGTTTCTCCTAGGCTCTCCATTACGTCATGTCATCTTGACGGGCGAGCGGGTGGTTTTTTGCAATCACCTTGAGTGCTACACTGTCCAGTGGAGTCCCGATAGTTGGACAATTAATATGAGCATGAGATGAAACATTTCTCAACACTCCTAAAGGAGTTTTAAGGCCGTGAACCGAGCCGTGCTCAGCCTCGTCATGTTGACAAAATGGCGCCGAAAGCACATGCTTTGCATGCTGTGAGTAAGCTGGATATTTGACGGCCGTCGTGGCGTCATCCGCATCCGTGCCAGTTCAACATTGTCCAACGAGGTTCATGAAGTCCCTGTCTGTGGGCATGATTTTATTGTGGGCCTTTTTATGGCTATTAAGCCAGCAAAATGTCAGAACTTTGCTCCATCTGCAGTCGCGATCATTGCATGCATGTCAACATGGTCAATGTCATGGTGACCCTATTTTGGGTCAGGTTGCCAACCAATGCCAGCACAACCGGCGACTTTTACAAGTGCTATGGTCAGTTCATGGTGCGGAAAACACTTAAAACTAACAAATCTGACCTTTAAAAGCAGCTGGCAGTGGATATTTGGCATAATAATGACCAATTGAATGCTGAAAACTTCACTGAAGTTTCTTTTCTCTTGCCGAGATTTGGCCAATCAGATTGCAGCATTGTAGGTCAAGGATTTCTGGGTCAAGAAATGTCTCCCCCTAAAAGTTATGACAGAGCACTCACAGGGGGGCAGCACAGGCTGAGAATGAGCAGCATCATTGATCTGCATCTCAGACCACAGTCTGACCACTGCACATCTTGATACACAGGATGACCACTGCACTAATGCTTGCCATTTGGCAGTCACTTGCAGTATTTACTATGTATATACTATTCAAGTTAGAATTCTAGTCTTCCACCAATAAAGACACATCAGCATTTGCCACCTCAGCATGGAGGTTGACTTGCAGCAACTCAATAATTATGTTGACAGAGCTGACCTCAAGCTTGACTGCTTAAATTAACTATGTGAACTTTGACAGTTCCAATTCATGCATGCCTTGATGAGGGCAATATATGCAATGAATAATAATAATATTACAGGCATCTGGCTATTGCACTGCTTCACTACTGCAAGACATTACATTAGCAGTACTTGAATATGATATGGTTCTTGCATTGGGCCTGCTTGCAACTTCCCAACAAATGTTAATGTGTCAATTCATAGGTACAACCTGAAACCAGTTGGCAGCTCTGCCAAGCAGTGAACAAGCTGGCAGTCAACTCATACTTTGGTAGGCAATGAGGCCTTGTGTGCTGCTTATGCGATATCGTAACGATATCAGAATGTACAAGTTCTCACATGATATCAGAACATACAAGTAAAAAGCTGGTGCATATATATGTACATGTTTGAATTACAGCTACTTAAGCTCCTACAAGTACGACTTATTTCGTGTTCACAATTTTAACAATTGCCTTGCGCAGTTCAGCTCAGTCGCTTGAATAGCTGGCCAGGCTGTAACCTGCTTACCACGTACTGCTTCAGCACGGTGCTTACTTCTAGCATGATAAGTTATGCCATTCTCAGTTTCACATCATTGTCAAAGAGCAACTTTACTGTCTTTTTAATACTAGCAGAACAGTACTCTTACCACATCAATTTGCCATGCAATCACTGTGAACAGTCATCACATGCTACATAATTTGGGCAATTTCCCATAGTCTTGTAATCTTTATTACATCCTCGCAACCTGCCCACACACCCGGCAGACACAAGTTTGACTCCCGTCTAAACACTCCTTGTGGTCATACTTTGCAGACAAACATAGGACTGGATTTCATATTGGCCTAATCCGTTCAACATTGCCAAGCAAGCCTCAGGTGACAACTTTGCACTTGCAACTTGGTCCTGGTCACACTTGTAGTGCATTGGTCTTCCTAACTTATAAGCACTGTCTGTGCCAAGAGAGGTTTGCAACTATATCATTATAAAGGGCTGAGAAGGCTACTGTGTCTGGACTATTTCTGGTGCTCTGTGTATCTCACAACAGGAGTAGCTCAATATCTCACAACAGGAAGAGCTCAATTCCTTAATAATTTGACTGCTAGTAAGCAGTAGCATAAAAACATACTAAATGCAAATTCACTTGCAGGCCTACATTCTTCTTTTTTCTATTAGTTCATCGTAGTGCACATTCAGAGAACTCTGTTAGATTCAGGTCAGGCAACTTAGTTTGCCACTCTGCATGTACTACTGACAGATAACACTTAGGCTTACTGTGTGTTTCACATATTTACGGTGTCCAGCATGAACTTGCCACCCCGTGTCACATAATAGGGGTGCCAGTTATTGGCTCTTTCAATCCTGAGCGCAAGTTACCCGACAGAGCAAGAGCTTAAGCTCCTTATATTCAGCCTGAAATACTTATAGCATACAATAAGGCATATGCAATGACTCTAATGACGCATCTCCATAAAGGGCTGGTTTTTTCACAATGCAAAGCGCTCCAACACTTTAACCACAGTCTGGGGTACACCTACAGATGGAGGTGAAGCATGTTGTATTAGTACACTTTATGGCCTTGGATACATTTGTGTTGACAACTTGTACATCCAAAGCGCTATATGGATCCATAGCTCTACTTTACTTACTGCCCTACTTCAATACGGCAGTCTTGGCTGGCACATTATCAACTTAACCATTACTTTACCCTTGAGTTAGTTGATGGTCTCTTGAAAGAGTAAATGTCCACAAAATTGTACAAGGGTAATACTATGAAGTTATCATTCCCAAAGAATACATTGGCTATCATTCCCAAAGAATACATTGGCTACCTCAATTGATTACTCAGACAAAAGGCGACTTGTCACAACAGCCAACTTACTTCCACTTGGGGTTCAAATTCCAATTGAGTTCTTGAGGAATATAGTAAAAGGCGCAGGCTTAAAATTGTGTCCTTCAAACATTTGGTGCAGTCAGAAATAGAAATTAATTCACACCTAACTATAAGACTGTTAAGCCCTGCATTGCATCTATCTATGCAATATGGTCGATTACATGTGCGGAGCTTATTTATTGTCTCAAGCTATCCGCCAAAAGGCATACAGATGGATAGAACCCTTCAAACAATAAACAAAGAAAGTCCTCTTTATGTTCAAATACAACCAAATGAATTTTAACTTCATCCGTTCACCTTCATCTGTTCAACAGACTGAGGAACTCCTCTTGGGTCACATCTGCTAAGGCACATGACTTGTTGATCCGAAAATGCAACCAGATAACTCCTATGTAACCACACAAACAGATCGCGATACTGGTCTGAGCAAGACCTCAAAATTTCCTGCATCGAAGGACATTTCAATTGTATTGGGCATAAGATCCACATATATAACAGTGGTCTTAAGCATTCACGAATTGGCTTTCGCCACTTTTCGTGAACTTTGACCTAACAATTGCACATATCAGGCAATCATTATACAGCTAACTGCACATAGCTGTTCTCATTAATACAGTCTTGAAAGCCATCGCTTGTTGTCAGTCAACATCGATTAAATACCACCTGGATCTTTCTTCTATGACTGGAAATTCTATTGGCAGCACAGCCTTGCTGTCTGCCACTTACAAATCTACAACACGTCTGGTACTGAGGACAAACGTATGCTTACACATCATATATATATATACCGAGCATGTTGGTACACACTTGTCACTTCAATATATTTTATCATTGCTCTTTCGATGGATATTTGACAAAATTGGCCAAAAGGCGTTTCAATCCGCCAATGAAACAGAGTGTAAGTTGTGCCAATTTCACATGAATGCAGGATGGATGTGTCAGGGAATTTATTAATTCTCAAATACTTCGCAACGGACAAAGGTCTTCTTCCCACCAGGCCTATCAGTATAGCTCTTGCTTCCCATGGTCCACCTGCCATGCAGGAAAGCTGCAACTTCAGTCTGAAACACAGCTGGAACATCAACTCTAGCGTTCTCCTCATCAGCATAATAAAACTTGCCTTCTTACACATTTATACCGTCACTATGCCGAGTCAATACAGTCATTGAATGACTTCTGCTACACACGTGAAGACGCTCACAACATTAACATGGCATGAAAAGTAATCATATGACATGCATTAAGGCTTCTCCACATGCTTCGAAGCAGCTTTTCGAACAATTGTGACTCGTACAACTTTAATTGGTATTCATGCTGCTCCAACATCAATAGACCTCCAGCATCAGGGGTAAGGGGTATCAAGTTACACACTCCCAATTACTCCAACTTAATAATGGGATGTCATGTCAAGCTTCCAAGCTTTCACTGTAGCATTCCTGCTGTGGCCTTGCGCCCAGCACACACACTGACATGACGCCCTAAAAATAATACCGCAAGTACAGTACTACAGACATCACTAGACATTCAGTATTGTAGACCTGTACCCAAAACAGGGAACCCCATATACAGGGTCCAGCAGTTATGCTTTTCCAATTTCAAATGGCAACTATAGACATGTTCTACCACAATAGTTTCAATTACTTCATGTTTGGTCATGAAGTCCATAACACAAAAATGCGCCATTATTTCCACGTACATTATATGCCAATTAATTTAATCATTCTAAAAGGTGACACGTTAATCTACAAGGCCCTCTCGAGACAAGACACACTTGGAAATTTATGAAATTATTTCCCTGAATTTGTGTCATCCTTGGCACAGGGATAACTGGCCATGGCATATCAGCAATATTGTCCATACAAGATGTTTGAATAGCCTTACTCTCCTTTGCTTGCATTATGGCAAAAAAGGGGGGGGGGCAGTCACTGATGAGATCACCTGCACAGCCTCACACGTATAGATATAGGGGCCTCAGGACCGGCACACCGGCCTATCACTTCCGGGTGATTCAAGGTTGAAAGGCTTTAAATCTCTTGAACAGATTTAATCTGCCGGTTTGGGATCTCATAATCTTATGGCTTTGGCATCAGAGTGCTTTAAAATTCTCGTAGGAAATCTGCTGCCGCCGAAGATCTGAGATGGAATTAGAAGGTTAAACGAACTTACTTGTTAAGTGAAGTTTGACCGGAATTCCATCGATGATCTGGAGGCGGCAGCAGAGTTCATACGCCCGCCTCTCCCAGCCCTTTTTCGGTTCTCTGACGCCAATGCCTACTTTAAAGATTGAAGTTTAATGCTCGAAGCGCCCTCTCTCTCGTATGAACTCTGCTGCCGCCTCCAGATCATCGATGGAATTCCGGTCAAACTTCACTTAACAAGTAAGTTCGTTTAACCTTCTAATTAAATGGTATTGATGGGGCTTACTGCTTAGGTTGTGCATGTTTGAGCATTAGTGGAAAATATTGATAGTACAAATGTAGGCATAAAGCTTGTTTATCCCCGGTAGTTTGTTATTAAGTGCCTATGTATTTGTTGTTTCTTGTTGATATGTTCAATTATCAGATTGTAAAATGTGTATAGGCACAATAAATACATGTATGCCAAAATAAAATTTCTTTCAATAAATAAAAAAGATTCCCAGCATTACCAAAGGAACCAAAAAGCTTTCTTAATTTTTTCAGCAATTATGTTAGCCACAAATAAACAGGTTCATGAACATGATGTACCAATACTAAATCTGCCGATCCCTAGAATCTATTTAAGGAAGGGCCTTGGTGAGCCTGATTAAATCATTTCCATCTGTAAACTCTTTTGGTTAAGATTTAGTGTCTGTATCATTTCATATTTGAGTTCTAAATCAGTCTCCAGAAATACACTAGAGTCATTAGGACTGTCAGCAGGGCTGGGCAGGCCGATTGTGATGCACCAGATTATCCTGCGTGTGACTCTGTGCACCAAATCCTGTTAAAACTATGCACAGTATGGATCTGTTTCTTTGCAGTATGCTTTCTTGTGACACACTAAAAGCTCTTTTCAATTATGACAGATCTCCGTAAATTCTACATTGAGTATTTGGTGATTTTATGAATTTATACAGACCTCCACTGCTGCACAGGTTCTGGAGCGAGCGGTTACAGATTTATAAGCTTAGAAAATATATAATAGATTCTGACTCTACAGATTGATAGATAGATTCATAAATGGATTGATTGATAGATAGATAGATACATCTGCAGACAGCTACATGGCCAACACATACAATGGCAGGCTGGCAGACCTGCGTATGCACTCTCAGAGTTCGTTCTTGTTCTAATTATAACCATCTATATATATGCAAATTAATATCGCTATTGGATCACAATCATACTGGGGAAATTGCTTCCAAGGAAAAAAGGCAGATCTGCAAATTATATACTGCAAACAAACAACAAAATCAGTCAGAGTGCACTGACGCATCAGATGAGATACTGCATACAATATAACAAACGTCAGTGAGATCAACACACAAACGAAGCTTGGCGCATGTCATTATTATATAGCGTGACTCATGAGAGCAAGGACAGAGACCGGAGGGGTTAAGAAATTGACCTGAGAGAGTATGTAGGAGAACCTCAATATGAGAAGGCAAATCAATCCACTGTTGATTTCCAAATCCCTGCATTTATTGCATGAATGAACCTAAAACTAAAACTAATTATGATAGTAAAGTAGCTTTGACTCACTATTTTAGTTTTCTTCCCATCTTTTCCAGACCTCGGAGACTCGACTTCAGCGTCTTCCTCTGAATCCTGTTGTAAAATATGAAATTCTGGTAAAATTTTGTTGGTACAATACAAATCTTTGCAGCTTCGATACCTATGCGATAAAAATTAAAGAGTATCCTCAATTAAAATCAACCGCAAGCATTATAGGCCTACTTGATATTAAACTGTTTCATATCATGTCCAATGATTTACAAAGTTTATAAAGTCTTAATGTTAATAATTAATGTATTGAAAACACAAAAATTTTAACATAATAAATACAAAATTATTACACATAGGTATATTTGAATAATATAGTTAGTAAAAGCTATATGATCGAGAAGGAAATTTATTATGCTACAGTATAACAGAGACAGAATTCAAAAGCACTCGGAAGTTGTAATCACTTCCAAAAATGAAACCAACCTCTTCCCCTTCCTCCTCCTCTTCTTCCTCACTCCCCTCCTCTTCTTCTTCTTCTTCTTCATCATCTTCCTCTTCCCCATCACTTTCTTCCTCCTCATCCGCAAATATTGCTTTCCGTCGTGTTCTTCCGTCTGCGTCTGTGACAATTTCTTGTTCTGGAAAACTCCTTTCCTGAAATAATTGATTTGAAGTTATGATAATCTCTCTATTATAGTAAAAGTAACACAATTTAAACAAAATATATTACAATTTTAATATAATTTTAGGCAGCCATATTATGTGTTCTTCATGGAATGGGAAAATTTGTACATGTTCAATATCATTTGAGAGTTTGTTGAGAGTAAAGTGGATTTATAAATAAAACTCAGTTCATATGACAGAGAAGAATCATGATAATGGAATATATATCAAAATTTCAAACTACACTTTGTCCCGCTTGTATGAATGGACTGTTATAGTAAAAAATCTCCATAAGTCGTGCAAAAAAGTCACCAAAACATCACAAAATGTGATAAATAAATTGCAAACCAGCTCATCTCGTAGACATCTTCATTTGAGTATGTCTTTTGCTACTGACAACTGTACAACTTCTAGATGCTGAGCAATCAGGCCAAACATCAGTTTACATATATATATCAACGGTATAAAATATGGATCAGTGTAAATTTCCTAACTCACCTTTGATGATCCAGAAAAGAGAGCAACATCACTCTCAGCCATTTTCTCATCAATCGTCTTCTGAGTTTCAATCAGCTGGGAGACCATCTCGTTTGAAGGTGTAGCAGCCTGAATAGGAAGAACATTATTGATACAGTTATACTATTGTACACAAGACAGCAGTCAGATATTTATAATCAAGCACATCGAAGGGTTTAATATGGAAGTGAAAAGTACTTTTTAAAGAGACCAGCATTAGCAATAGAAGATATAGCTGAGACAGGCATTGAATTATAAATCCTGACCATCTAAATCATAAATTGGCATTTGACCCAGATAATATATCCTTATTATACTTTGCACATATATATTTGAGCAGAACTGATTTTCTGTAAAATCAAGTTTTGCTGTAAAATTATCAAACTTCAGTCTTTCACAGAAATAGCAACTAAGTTGATACTACAGGGACAAATTATGGTTCAAAATGTGAAATCTCAAATTTAATTGATGTTGCCAACATGCCTTTTAATATTGCTGGCTTAATGAACGTAAAACAACATGAATTTGTCACGTAAAGCCAAAAAGATCTGCCAGTTATAATAGTACCTGGTCAGGAGCATTCTTGTAAGAATGACTTCCTCCGAGATCAATGTAGACTGCATCCTTGTCATACACCACCCCACCAACTCCGGACATCGGGGCGTAGACGAGTCGGTCCTTTTCATTTAGAGTTCTCTTTTTCTCCTTGTTCGGTAGAGGACAAGGGTCGGGCAGGTAGGACATGTCGCTGATCGCAAAATCGCCACAACCTAAAACAGAGAAATTAAATTTTCTGATTCTAGAAAATACTAAGAATAAGGAAGGAAAAACATCCTTAAGTCAAGGGACAATTTTAAATGTGTTTTGGTTGGAAATTTATGACATAGCGTTTGAAAAGGTAACAGAAAAGAATGAGAAAAGAAATAATAGATCTCGTCTGATGCAATACACTGAAGAAATATCTCAGTTACTGAACCTATAAAAATCTACAACTGAAACTGGTCTAGAAAACAGCTTCATAAGACAAGAAGCTGTCTTCCAATAAACTCCACAGAAACACAAGCAAACTGTTCATGTAAATATGTGATGAATGGTTAAGCTTCTGTATTTATACACAATTACTAGTTATTCATCAATAACATAATTTGTACGAACCTGGAATATGCACAGTTGACTGGTTCTTCAAATGGGTGCCCCTCACATATCCATACAGACAAACAGACCTGTCCGTCTTCTTGTTTTGCCTCAGCTGTTCCGGATCAGTGACATCCTCCATTCTGGAGAGAAGTGTCGTGAAATAAATCATCTAGGTTCTTCAGTATGAACCTCTCTTAATCAGGTTCTTAAAATGCTAATTTCTTGAAAATTTACAGGGAGTCATAGGCCTACAGCATAAATGCGTCAATGCATGGTTGGAAAGCAAACTTCAGCAACAAGCTAGTGCATGAAATAAATTAGCAAGATGTCATTGGCTCATCAACCAGTTAACCCTTACTGAACTAAACGGACATTTATGTGCATCCCCAGCTTACTGCCTGAACGGCCTTTTATGTCCCTAAAATCTGCTGTTGTCCCTGATGACGTCACAATTGCAGGATTGTTTTTTTTGGACTGCTCAGTCCAGTAAGGGTTAACCAAACATATCCAATCCATGCATCCGAAATAAACAGGTGAAGAACCAGTCCATACCTGTCAGCAATCATGTGAGGATGTGTTGTCCGCCATTGCAATGGTCTGAATTTCATCACAGATATGAAGCGTCCTAAATTGTGGATTTCTGTCTTCTGGTACTCCCCGTTTACCATACCGGACAGGTAGAAGAGTTTTGCACCCTGAAATAGAACAGGTGAAATAAAGAGTTTTATTTGTTCTCCCCGATCACTTTGAAGATTTGGTTTTTGGAAACTTAAATTTGTATTTCTGATAAACTATTAAATGCTAAATACTAAATTGCACTTATATTCAGAATTACAGAATTCGTCCCCGGTCGAGATCAAAATATAAATGAAATTTAGAAAGTTTACAAACAATCAGAACTTACCTGATAAACTTCAGTCCAGAATCTGTGTTTTAATCTCTTTTTAGTTTTCCTCAATTGTTTATTGTCTCTAAAATGATCGAGGTGGGTTAGCACTCCCATGATCTTAGGAAAACCGTGAACTTGGCAAATGTTAAGAAATTCAAATATCTCCATTTCGAATCCAAAACTGGCATCGACCAACAGCAGGACCTGAAAAGAATAAATATTCTGATATATATTCACAGTGGAGATATTTTAATCTGAATAATGCTGTGATGAAATGTAGAGCTCACTGAGTAACTATTTGTACTAATTCTGAAACTTACCAGATCGGCAACTTTGGCAATGTCAATCATGCAATTGATGTCATTGTTGCACTCCATGATGGTCAGTCGTCTCTTCTTGCCTGTGGACAAAACACAGAGATTTTAGTTTACAACAACTCAAAATAATTAAAATTCCCTCAAGTAACCTAAAGCAGTCACTTAAAGTCATTATTCATCACACAGACAGACAGAAGTACATGAAAATGCAGCCCTCTTCAAGTCCGTTTGACTGTCCAAAGGCAGAAGGGGTGAAAAACAGCGTCTCCGAGAGTCAGGCGTCCTCAAGAGGTTCTATGTAAGGAGTTTACAGAGCTCTGCTCAGTACAAGCACTGATATTGTGATAAAAGGGATCTTCTAACATATCATCCATTTAACATTGTCATTAGTTAAAAATTGGTTGAAAAAAATTACATTGATCAATATCAGAATGGACAACTTTAAAAAATAGAAATGACACTCGTGACACAATAAGCAAGGCTCAGAGTATAGGAACACTTCTTTTCATATTACTGATCTATACCACACACCTGACACTAAAGTAACGGGGCCCTGGATGTTGGACATCTTCTGGCGAGTGAAGTTCTTGATCAAACATTGGATGACGGTCGTCTTTCCCACTTTTGGAGGACCAACAACGGCTATAAGAACCGGGGGAGGCTCAACGGGGGTTCGGTCGACCACAGGAACATGGTGTCTCTTCTCCTTGATGTCAAGTGTTCTGCAGATGAACATAAAAAAAATGTATTCCAGTGTGTTCTCAAAGATTGACAGGCTTTGACAGCCAAACAATTGTCATAAAAATCATAGACCTATTACAAGATTTATGACCAAGAGTCCAAGACCAGATAATAACAAAAGCCAATTATTTGTGTGGATTTGAGTGAAAATTGACCTTTTATTAATTTATATGAGTGATGGAAGAACTGAAGTTTCAGATTTATTTTTTAAAAAATCAAGTGGTAAACTTCTGAAGCCTATACATGTAACAAAAGCCACCATTATAAAGCAATATTTATTTGTAATTTAATGTAACCTCAGACAACATCATTGGATATGACTGTCATCCAAATGAATCAGTGAAATGACCGAGCATAATTCTTGAATAAAACATAACCAGGAGTTGAACTGAACATCTCAGATAATCATTAACACTCACCTTCTGACTGTGCGGGCGATCTTGTTCACAGAATGGAAAGAGAAAGCTTTAGGATTCCTCTGTCTGGCCGTCAAGTCTTGCTCGTGGGGGTTCTTGGCTTTCTTCTTGTCCGCCTTCGGTCCCGCTTGTCTCTTTCTGTGAGACCGATGAGACTGATCGTCCTCGTCCCCTGCCATGGTGGGAGGCCCCTGTCGTCAGTGAATGACACTGATAAGATCCTCCTGTTAAAATACATCAATATGTTTATATAAATTTATAAAAATACATCAATATGTTTATATTTATTAATACATTATATTCAGTAAGAATCAACAGCTTCAAAGAGAGGCAAAATGTTCTTTTTTCGCAGACAACACAAACACCGGGAAACAATCTAATGAACCTAAAAAAATCTGGAAGGATTCCATAAAACGGAGGAAGAAAGTGAGCACAATGCTCGACTCTACGTCTGGGACCAAAGCTCTCAACAGGTACTTCAATATAGACATATTTAATTTTTATAAAGTTGAAAAAAAAAAAACATAGTTCTCAACCGCAATCCTGGGAAGATAAAAGTCAACCCAGGCTCGTTGTCAGAACTAAGTGAAAAAAGATTAAAATTTGAGTGCAAAGATACGACACGAAATCGAGAGCTTTTCTACTTGTCACCTAGTTTTTCGATTTAATTTTGCAAATTGTGATGAATTTCCAAATAAGGGACCGTTTTATAATTATTTTCTTATGTTCAATAGTGATGCACGGATAGTGAAAATAGTAGCCGGATACCGGATCATCTGGCAACACCAACTGCTGGATACCGGATAGTTGGAACTGGATAGTAAACGAGCGAAAAAAAAAGGTTTTCAGCATTCGAAGTTGAAGATAAATATTTTTTCTGAGAGCCGAGATATGTAGTACACGGCCTTATGTCATTTAGCGGTATTTTGTGAAAAGCCCAACAATCTTGTACTTTTTGGAAACCTGAGGAGTTGTAGTAACATTTTTTGCTGGATGCCAATTTTTCCCATGGCAACCAAAACAGGAATTTGTTACCATAGCAACCAAGGTCAGTTTTTCTAAAAATTTAAGAATTAGCTCTGCTACGAGAGTAGCATAGCTTTTGTTGATCCTGGCTGCCCCAGATGCGTGTCCCGTGTCAGCAGGCACTAAGACTAGTACATAAAGTGGCCGCTAGCGGCGCTGCTGTCCATTTCGCGCCATATCATGCCACTGGATGGCAATCAATGATGGCAATCAATGATGGCAATGGCAATCAATGATGGCAATCAATGATGGCAATCAATGATGGCAATCGATGATGGCAATCAAAGATGGCAATCAATGATGGCAATCAATGATGGCAATCAATGATGGCAATCAATGATGGCAATCAATGATGGCAATCGATGATGGCAATCAATGATGGCAATCGATGATGGCAATCAATGATGGCAATCAATGATGGCAATCAATGATGGCAATCAATTATGCCTATCAATTATGCCAATCAATTATGCCAATCATGATGATAGATAGATAGGTGCTAAGATAGATAGATAGATACATAGATACATAGATACACAGATACACAGATACACAGATACACAGATACACAGATACATAGATACATAGATAGATACATAGATAGATACATAGATAGATAGATAGGATAAGGGGGCGACCATTTAATATCTACTAAGGAGGGGGCGACCATTTAATACTACTAAGAATAAGGGGGCAACCATTTAATATCCGGGGACATGGGGAAACGGCCCCCGGGGGACATGGGGACATACTCCCGGGGACATGGAGACTTACCCCCGCGGACATGGGGACTTACCCCCGCGGACATGGGGACTTACCCCCGTGGACATGGGGACTTACCCCCGCGGACATGGGGACATACCCCCCGCGGACATGGGGACTTACCCCCGCAGACATGCGGACTTACCCCCTCGGACATGGGGACTTACCCCTGCGGACATGGGGACTTACCCCCTCGGACATGGGGACTTACCCCCGCGGACATGGGGACTTACCCCCGCGGACATGGGGTCTTACCCCCGTGGACAGGGGGACTTACCCCCGCGGACATGGGGACTTACCCCCGCGGACATGGGGACTTACCCCCTTGGACATGGGGACTTACCCCCTTGGACATGGGACTTACCCCCGCGGACATGGGACTTACCCCCCGCAGACATGGGGACTTACCCCCCGCGGACATGGGGACTTACTCCCTCGGACATGGGGACTTACCCCTGCGGACATGGGGACTTACCCCCGCGGACATGGGGACTTACCCCCGCGGACATGGGGACTTACCCCCGCGGACATGGGGACTTACCCCCGCGGACATGGGGACTTACCCCCGCGGACATGGGGACTTACCCCCTCGGACATGGGGACTTACCCCCGCGGACATTGGGACTTACCCCCGCGGACATTGGGACTTACCCCCTCGGACATGGGGACTTACCCCCTCGGACATGGGGACTTACCCCCGCGGACATGGGGACTTACCCTCGAGGACATGGGGACTTACCTCCCATGGACATGGGGACTTACCCCCGCGGACATGGGGACTTACCCCCCGCGGACATGGGGACTTACCCCCACGGACATGGGGACTTACCCCCTCGGACATGGGGACTTACCCCCTCGGACATGGGGACTTACCCCCGCGGACATGGGGACTTACCCCCGCTGACAACGGGACTTACCCCCCGCGGACATGGGGACTTACCCCCCGTGGACATGGGGACTTACCCCCACGGACATGGGGACTTACCCCCTCGGACATGGGGACTTACCCCCTCGGACATGGGGACTTACCCCCTCAGACATGGGGACTTACCCCCTCGGACATGGGGACTTACCCCCGCGGACATGGGGACTTACCCCTGCGGACATGGGGACTTACCCCCTCGGACATGGGGACTTACCCCCGCGGACATTGGGACTTACTCCCTCGGACATGGGGACTACCGTGGACATGGGGACTTACCCCCGTGGACATGGGGACTTACCCTCGCAGACATGGGGACTTACCCCCGTGGACATGGGGACTTACCCCCGCGACATTGCCCAACCTCCTCGGCTGCCCCACTTAGCATGGTGTCATGTACTGGTAGCAGAGCTCTGTTTGTGCATCTCATGCACACCATTCTAGTTTTCATATTTTATTAAAACCATGGCCCAGAACCAGAATCTAAGTATCAGGATTGATAAATGCACAAAATCGGATTTTTTTGGTCAAGTGACCTTTGACATCCAGGGTCGTTGTCATGGTAACAAATGCGACCAAAGGTCAAAATTCAAGGTTTTTTAATCTCAGCTGAACTTTACGGACCTCGCATTGCCCAAGTTACCATCAATTTCAACAATCATTGGAGTCATTAGTGGAACCAGTATGTGTGCTGTTTCTATACATATGCACATTACAGTGGTGGCCATGGAAACCAGGTAAGAAGCAAAACTTCAAAGTCATGTCTGCTCAGTAACGTCTAAATTGACTAATTGGGCAACTTTGATATCACCAATGTACTATTTTATCACACCTGGGGTTGAGATATTTTTTAAGTTTTGCATTTATTTGAGTTACTGAAATATTTTTTGGCCTAAAGTTGGAATTGTCTCCTCTTGCTTCTTGTCTGTGTTTTCCATGGCAACCGTTTTAATATGTTGTGTTATTTTGGTAAAATCTCCAAATTTCACCTTAAATGTGTATAAGAAACTGTCTGTTTCATATGAAAAAATATTCTAGGATAAAAAGGGGTATATGTGATCACATGACCTCATCAATTAGAGATCCAGTTGATCTTGAAAGTGAGGCTCAAAGGTAAGAAATGTTATTATAATGACGTCAAAGTAAAAACATGACAAGTTATTGTCAGTAGGTCACCATCATTAGTTTGGTTGCAATGGCTGTTAATTTTATTTTCTAGATGTATCAGTTTCCAGAATTTCTGATTTTCAAAAAATATTGGTTGCCTTGGTAACCGGACTGAATGCACTTGAGACAAATACAAGGATTTATTTTGCATAAACTAAAATTTACAAACATCATACTGGCAGATTCTAATCAATTTCATCAACAATTTGTGTATAAGGGTCAAAATTTGAAAACCTTGAAATTTCAGCTGAAAAAATTTCGAAAATTTTTCGCTTCAGAAATGCCATTTAAAGTTTGCGTTGGGTAGGTCAAACAATCAACTATCACTACGCTTTCATGTCCTAGGGTACCAATGCCCTGCTGATCTGTACTGAGGTGATAAACATAGCTGTTATGTTTTTCGACTGTCATTAAAATCACACTTCTAACTAAAAAATCCTGACCATTTGGGGCTAAACAATCTATTGCCAATGATTAGGCAAGTGACTGGCACATTTTGGGCAAGTTCCAGGTCTCTAATGGCAATAATTTTTGAGAAACTGCATTTTAATCAATTAAAATACCAAATATGTGTGTCATTAGCATCATGACTATAACTTGAAATCAGTACCATTTAGAGCTGAATAATGTATTACCAACAAATAGGAAAGTGGCTATTCCGCACACAATGAGCTATATTTCAGGTCTCTATGACCAATAGTCATTGAGAGAGAACAAATCCTTGAACCAGAAATTTACAAAAACAAACAAAATACCCTTTTCATCAATAGTTTGGATTCTGAATAATAAAGATGATCTCCACTACTCCCTCTAGTGCCCAATGTCTTTGCTAAACCATATTTCAGATGCTAGACAATGGTAAAATGTTGCTGGCACCCCATATTTGGTTAGTAGTTTCAGAGAAGAATCAAACTTCATACTAAGCATGTCAAATGCAAGGAAAATGCAAAAATTTCATGTAATAGTCTGTTGAAACATTTATTGATAATATATATTCAACTACTTTCAATTCCGATCTACCTGCAACAGAATTTTAGTGAGGTAAAGGCAATAAGTCATTTCTGTAGTGATGCTAATGACAGTGTGATGCTAATGATAATTACAGTAAAAATCTTTGTAGGGACAAGTGCAAAACTGGCAGTCTGGCAATATGTGCATGCAATGACCTTACGAACACCAGAAACATGTTCACAGTTATTTTGGCCCGGAAATAAGCAGTCAAAATAGAGTAGCAAGGCGTTTGCTAATGATAAATTGAGATAGGACAACTGACATGCTCTAATATTTTGGTTTACATAAATGATACTGAGCTACAGATAGTTCAGTTATTTTCTTGGGTTCTCAGACAACATCAGACACAAGGTTTTCTCACAGAATGTGTGTCCTTTTATTTTTTATTAAGAAACAAATCTGGCGTGATGCTAATGCCGCAATATTGGAGACATTGACACAACAACCTCCTGCTCTTCTACAGAATATTATTTCAGCTATTGGTGGCCAGATTTTAGAAGACTGACAGTCAAGTCTCCATGTATGAAAGAGTTTAATTGAATCAGAATCCTGTACTAGTTTTTGTGATGCGATCTTTCAAAGAAAGTGTTGGTGGAGACAGGCCATTTTCAGGGGGGTTGGCCACTTCAATGCTATTTTTGGATGGGATAAAAATATTCTACCACATATTTTTTGTGTTATAAGTTTTGCTAATATCCTTGTCTATGACAAATGACAACAAGAGGTCCTCTATTGGTCTTCCTGCCATCATGAATTATCGTAAAACGCTGGAGACAAGAATTTCAGACTTATCAAATTTTGACCCATAAATATGCTACAACAGTATGTCTACTCTTTCAATAGATGTACAATTCATTGGTAGCCATGGTAACCAGGTTATAGCCAGAACAACCAGGTATAGTTTAATTGACAAACGTGACATATTGGGTTGCCTAAGATAAGATAATTCTCAAGTTTTCCGTCACTTATTTATGATATTCAGTTCTATTTTTCTTTTTTTAAATGTTGAGATTCTTCCAGTTCCTCACAATGGTAACCATGACAACAGTTTAGAAGAGCCTCATATTTTAGATAAAAATAAACAAATCTCAAAGTTTTACCAGAAAAGAAGCTGACAAGGGCCTGTACTTTAAATTAAAGAATTTATTGTCCAAGGAAAATTATCCATGCCGTTATGTCCTGTTGCCATGAATGTTACTTTATAAATCAGAGATAATGTTCAGTTTAAAAATGAGGCTCATAGGCACTGATATACAAAAAAAATATTAAGACAATGATGCTAGTTAAGAAAAAAGGGCAGGTGATGATTGTTACATTCGAAGAATTACGAGTACATTAATATTACTTACATTCAGCTGTTTGTGGCCATCAATGACCTCACAACAGGCCCTATCCATTGCATTGAAATGAGATGTCAATTTGTCATTGAGTAACTTGTGATTCAGTAGATTGCTTGTTCTGATAGCATTGAGAGTATAGCTACTGTATAGGATATAAACTGAGCCTCATGTACTGCATGTGAGTCACAGAGAATAACATTACATTGATACGGATATAACCTGAAGAGGGTTATCTGTTGTAGAATATTTGAGAAGAATGAGACTGTTCTTCTTACTTTTATTGTATATATAATTATATATCATCAGTGTTGTATTTTTTATTCACAACAATGTACTGGGTAATTGGAGAAAAAACAGAACTACTGCTCATTGGCAGTCCGCACCAACTTAATAAACTCCAGGTATCATCAATCCATGTTGACAATGTTAAATGTTAAAATTAATGCAGCTAATCATGTCAGGAATCTTGGTGTAATTTTTGACAAAAACATGACAATGGAAAAACAAGTCAACAAAATGTGCCGGAATGCCTATTTCAACTTGAGAAACATTGCAAAAGTTAGGAAGTCATTGGACAAGGAAACTTGCAAAACAGTAGTCAATGCTCTTGTGACTCCTCACTTAGACTACGGAAATGGTCTTTTGTATGGAGCATCGAGTCGTTTACTGAATAAACTTCAAGTGGCTCAAAACTCAGCGGTTCGACTCATTGAAAAATTGCAAAAGCATGACAGTGTAAGCCAGCACAGGAAACAACTACATTGGTTGCCAATTCCAGCTAGAATACAATTCAAACTCCTGTTAACAACTTGGAAAGCAGTCAACGGTCAAGCTCCTTTGTATATTCAAAATCTGATTCAGCGAAAATCTGAACGACACAGTAACCTGAGAAGCAATAACAAAATGCTCTTAAATGAACCAACTTCCTGCAATCAGAATAAATACGCAGACAGAGCCTTTTCACATTGTGCTCCTAAACTGTGGAACCAACTCCCAGAGATTGTCAAAGCCTCTAAGACATGTGAAGGCTTCAAGAAAAATCTTAAAACCTATCTGTTTAAGAGTTTCTACAAATAAATCCATCATGCACAAGCGCTACTGAGCAGTTTACTGGAATTAGCGCTATACAAATGTCTATTATTATTATTATTAATTGGTTGCCAATGCCATGGTATGCATTTGAGAGGCTCAATTGGTCTATTAAGAAATGGATTGATTGACTGATCCGGCACATTTTTAATACAACTTACAAAAATCAGTTCAAATTAAACAAGTTTTTTTTTTTTTTTGGCTAAAATTCTTTTTCAGGAAAATTAAAAATATAAAACAATTTCTATAACTGGTGAATATGTGTAATTTCTTGGTGAAGTTGAGCACTTGAGAAACGTGAAAATCTGGTTAATGGTGATTTTCAGTTTGCTGATTAAAAAAATTGGGGTGCCATTTTGTCACTGTTCCAACTTTTTAAGGACTCCAAATTTGTCGAATTAAGACACTCTGAATGCCATGTCAATGAAGAAATTTGATGTCAAAACTAAATCTAACAATCTTCAATTAGCTCCAAAAATCATAACCACAGCTGCTGTAGTGTTCCAGTAGCATACACAAGACTCATAATATCCAATAATGCTGGTTACCAGCTGAAAGTTTCAGTGAACAGTGGCTTTATTTATTGTGACAGGAAATGTGTCAATATTTTGGGGGGAAAGTGTCTCCTTCATAACATTAATGTATGCATTGTATAGTCCTATCATGAATATTTTCCTATTCCTTATGTAACAACAGTAAAGTACAAATAGCATTGGCGATGAGGTAAGTTCACATTAAGCATGCATAATAGTAATGTATTGAATTGACAGGTATGTCTTCACCGTTTCTTATATCAATTATTTTTTAAATCCTTACACTTTCTGGAAGGCTGTGCCACAGCAATGATGCTGGTTTTAAAAATGATCTGTTCTTTACCCTACTTGCCTTACTGCCTTTTGATCTTTTTTTGGTTTGGTATTCATGAGTTCATTCATCATTTTGAGGTACTGATGTGCTAGACCATTCACAGCTTTCCAAATAGCAGTCATGAGTTTGAATTTGGATACTTCTTTCCTTTGTCCACAAATTTGACCTCTTTTTTAGTCCTTCAGTCAGTCGAACAGCTGAGTTTTGGGAAGGCTGCTAGTCTAAGTTTTGGGCAACTTTGAGTTTGTCTGTCAATAGATTGAAAGAACCCTTGGTAAGACAGTCCATTGCTGTCAGGCCAAACCATTACTGGTATGTTTCATTTTGAGTCAGATTACATTGCTGTAGTAAAGGTGAGGGGTGATTCTCACATTGAGCGCTGTTTTGATTGACTTCTTGTTCAGTAACTTCAAACTAGTGATCTCGATTAAATGCTATGTTGTCTTGATGATAACAGACTTTCTTAATCCTAAAGAAACAGTTGGAAATTGATGAAAAGTATGAGAATCTACAATACTTATCTTTTCAAAACAGATATAATTGTACACTTTTGGTTGATGACCCTCCTTTTTATTACAGCAGTCGGACAACACGATCTACATGTCAGATTTGACCTTCTCTGCCTTGATACCATGATAATGTATGGTAAATGTAAAAAAGATTTTTTTTGAAGAATGAAACGATAATTTTATACCAAGACTTCGGCTACATCATATTGGAGAAATTAGATTGGTAAATTTCAATGAAAAAGAACCATGCCCACTGTTAGTGGGAAGAAGGCTGCTCTGTGCTGCACACATAGTTGTTTCTCAAGAAAGTAGGATGGATACTGGGCAGTGCCCTACTATTTTACACACATTTGTGACATCCATAGAATGGTTGAAGTCACCTCATGGTAATTTCGGAAAACAATTGTCTCAGTAAGAAAGGAAATAATTTAATTCACTGTTCAGCTTAAAAAAGATGTTTGACCGTAAAAGCACAGAAATAGTGGCAGAATATTTCACTAGGGCAGAATAATGATTCTTGGCCTTTTATTTCCTCTTATTTGTCTCTCATATGCATTCAGTCTGGTTACCATGGCAACAAATATTTCAATAATTAAATAATATGGAAACTGATATATATCTACAAAATAGAATTAACAGCCATTGCTACCAAAATAATGATGGTGACCAACGGGCAAAAACTTGTTATTTTTTATTACTTTGACGCCAATGTAACAATGCATTTCTTGTCTTTGAGCCTCACTTTCAAGATGACCTGGATCTCTAACTGTTGTGGTCATGTGATCACATATACCCCTTTTTATCCTAGAATATTTTTTCATATGAAAAAGACAATTTCTTATATATATTTGAGGTGAAATTTGGATATTTTTACCAAAATAACACAAAATATAAAAACGGTTGCCATGGCAACCACAGACAAGAAGCAGGATGTGACAATTCCAACTTTAGGCCAAAAAAATATTTTTGAAACATAAATAAATGCAAAACTTTAAAAATATCTCACCCTAGGTTTGATAAAATAGTACATTGGTGATATCAAAGTTGCCCAATTAGCAAATTTAGACGTTACTGAGCAGACATGACTTTGAAGTTTTGCTTCTTACCTGGTTTCCATGGCCACCAATGTAATGTGCATATGTATAGAAACAGTAAACATACTGGTTCCACTAATGACTCCACTGATTGTTAAATTTGATGATAACCTGGGCAATGCCAGGTCCGTAAAGTTCAGCTGAGATTAAAAAACCTTTAATTTTGACATTTGCTCACATTTGTTACCATGACAATGACCCTTGACCCCATAGGTCACCTGACCATAAAAAGTCCCTTTCAAGGAAGTATTAACCCTGATATTCTGATATTGGCCATTGACAATAATTATCTTGAAATATGAAGATTTGTCAATTTTTTTTAAAAATTGACCTTGGTTGCTATGGCAACAGATTTCACCTTTGGTAACCATGGAAAAAATTGGCATCCACCAAAAAAAGATAGCACAACACCCAAGGATTCCGAAAAGTATAGCATTGTTGTACATTTCAAAAAATACCACTACCCCCTTTTTTGTACCATAAGGCCGTGTACTAATGTCCGACGGGGGACTGTTCCTCTGATTGAATGTTTTTCGTTATGTTCTGTAACTGAATTTAAATTTTGAAGATGGTTACATGACTCTGTTCTTGTAACATTCTTTTGTTTGTTATTAAAATTTTTTTAGCTTTTCCCTTATTTTTGAGCATCCCAGATATCCGGTTCTGACACCCTAATTCTGCCGGATACAGGATATCCTGCAAATTCCAATATCCGGCCGGATATCGGATACCTTGCCGGATATCCGTGCATCCCTAATGTTCAAATTTCATACCCCCCTTTAGACATGTCACAAAAAGTTAGTACCCCTCCCACTTGAATCACAAGTCAAAAGCTAGTACCCTTCGGGCAAAACTCGTCTCCCCCAGTCGTGATTTCTGAAAGGTCCCTAAATAATCAATAAAAAAAGTTAACCGTTGGCATTTTACTCAGTGACCACTCGCCACTGGACATCACTGTCTTAAATTGTCGTTAGGAACCGTTCAGAATTTATGACTGGAGGGTGGGGGTTGGGAGTTTTGCACCGAGGGGTACTTACTTGTCACATGTGTTTCAAGGGGGGGGGTATTAATTTTTGACAACACTTCCAAGTGGGGGGTAAGAAATTTTAATAAAGAAAAACGTCCAAAAAAGCGCAATAACTCATTTTACTCAGACTTTTTCACACTCGAAAGTCAGCGAAATGACGCGAATCTGTACGTGAGGCCGCGTATAACAGTATATGTGTGTATTGCTTTGTATGTCGAGGTTGGGGGGTACTAAAAATACGAGTGAGCCTAAGGGCGGGGTACTAAAAATCCGCATGAAACTCCAAGGGTATCAATTTTTGACGGGAAGTTCCAGCAAAACTCCCACCCCCAGTCATAAATTCTGAACGGTCCCTTATCAGTGGTCTATTTTCAGATTTTTTGCCTTTTATTAAAATTGTTTACATTCACTGTTGAACACTGTTTGAATGGCATTCACGGGCCATCACAGCAGGAACAATTAGTACTTGATTGGAAATTGGTTGAACTCGCCAGTCATTCTCTCACCTATTATCGCCACATGTTTGTTAACTTGAAATACAAACAGTCACATTTACACAGGTTTACAGACATTTTCCCGTTGTACCTATAGTTCATAAACAGGTCTAAGAAGTATAGCACCTTAAACATACCTTTTAAAATCGTTTTAACTTAAAGTATTCTGATAAACAGCTGATAAACTACATGCAACATCCAAGCACACGTGTTTTCCAGCAGAAGGGTTCCCTAATGCTAAAAATAACTCGGGATTCCCTTGACAAAGACGCCCTCTTCCGTTTCGATGTTAACCGGCTCCTTGCGCCACCTTTCGAAAATTACCGGAGATCGACTTTCCCGCCAAGTGAAGGAGGCTGGCCTGGAGACCCTGGCCTACCGATCTCAGTGATTTGTGTATCATAATCTTTGCTGTGTATGCTGAGCTGCAGCAGGGCTGGCGTTCTCCCAGCAGGTTGCCCCTTGGGACGATCATCCAATTCCGGTGAGTTACGCATTCATGGCGCCAGCTGCAGACCTAACATGGAGGGCCCATGGAGGGAGGAGGGGATATTGCATGGGGGGGGGGTCCCCTGACATCAGCAAATTCTGACCAAAAATCAGTGCAGCTACACTGTAGCCATCCAAATGCTACATGCCAGAATTTCAAAATAGCCTCCCAATCACTCTGCGTAACGACCGAAATACCCTCACCAGATATTATTTATTTCGAGACTGCCAAAGAATATATTTAGACTATTTAATGAAAAAAAAAAAACAAGAAATTATTTATTTTAAAAATCTCCAAGCCCTCCCCCCCGGATATTAATTCAATGTTCATTCCTTTGCTGTCAAAATTTTTTTCAAAACCATTGTCAAGTATTGTAAATTATGATTCTATTCATTGTATCAGAGTATTCTTCTAACATTCCTTAGAAGAGCTCTGCACTGCTATTGCTTACTATTATAGGAGTCAATTAGTCTAATTAATGAACATTTATTGAGTTAAATTTGGCCTATCAATTGTTGTGAATAATCAATCAGAATCTTACCAAGCTGTACTACTCTACACTGTAGGCAGCTGGAGTGACAGATCAACTAACGATGAGCACTTTTACATGCAATGATTTTTTTCATTCTTAACCCCCCCCCCCTCCCCCTTCAACCCATCAGTGACCATTCCATTTCCGATCAATTATTACGTCACACTGCGGGTAAATTTCCCGGCTCATCGCACTTGCCGGGCGCGTGGCGTCCCAGGAAATCATGCAACAGGAAATCCCTGGAAATCCCAGGAAATCCCAGGAAATCCTCTTACAAGCGAGATCAGAATTACCCTGGAATTACGACTCCGTCAGGAAGTCAATTGGTGCACTTGACTCCCCGGTTGCGTCACTTCTCCACCCAGAGAATGTAGCATTTTGCAATTCTCATTTTAATCAAGAATTTAAGAGGCCCAATTAAAAGATCCCCAAGAATCACGATGAATTCATGTTGTCTTTCATACATAAGAGAAGGTTTTAAAATCATGATAGTTGCAAAAATCTGTTATTAAATTATAGACCTATATGTGCCTTGGCCATACAATTTTAAAATTCGACAAATATTAAACAACAACGATTTATCAGTGTAAGATAGATGGATAGATAGACAGATGGATGGATAGATAGAAGGACATTGATTGATTGATTGATTGATTCAATTTGATTGATTGATTGATTGATTGATTGATTCATTCATTCATTCATTCATTGATATGATACTGTCTGTAGATCTATGCCCTCAGGTCTATGATTGAGCTAAAACAAACGTACACTGTTTAGGCCTATAGATTTTTATAATTTAGGTTTATTGGAATGCACCTGGAAGCTGAATGGAAACTGGTTTATGTGGCTTAAATGACTGTCCAACAGATTTCATGATCTAAATGACAATGGCTGTCAAAGCAGACCACAACAGACCAATTAGTTAACAAGGTTACGTCATGGTATTTCTTTGTCCTGTAGGCCAATTTAAGTGGATTTAAAGAAGTCAGACAAGTATTCATTGTGTTCTAATTAAACGGTCTCTTCCAGGAAAACCCTTGAGATTCCTATTATGACGTTGCATGATGTCACTGTGACGTGTAATTTCCATAGCAAGTCCTGACGCCAGGAAATTACGTTGCAGTGGGTCTGATAAAATAGAATTTAATTACACAGAGCAAATTGATGACACCTATGATGTAATTGGCTGCAGGCCCCCTCAAGTACAACTTCGGTCCTATATATATATATAGTATCAACTTGAAAGCTGCCAGATTATAATATATTTCAATCTTCTAAATTAAGGCTATATTTATATGCCTAGGCCCAGGCCTCCTTCCTATTTTTCTTTTCGCTTTTTAATTTCATGTAAATGAGCCCCAAATCATTTTCTGCAGAATATCGTTCTGAACTTCTGGGCTCACCGACCCAAAAAGAAATAGGCTAATCCTGGTGATCCACTTGCACCAAGTGCCAGGCATGAAACTGTGATCCACAAATTTCCATAGTGATTGTTTAATTTGTTTTGCACCCATATATCTTCTTTAGAAGAAGGTTGACCTTAACACAGGCACTCTCCTGGACTGACTGTACAGTCTATTAGAAATAACACAAGGTGACTGACTCTGCAGAAAACCCGCTCATCCAAGCTGGCAGTGATGTCATAAGGCAGAGCCAATCAGCTTTGGTATTACAAAATTTCTAGTTCTGCAATATCCAAGAGAGGGCTCTGTTAATATATGAGGCACCATGTGGGAGCCTCATGGAAGGTTAAAGTCTGAAAATTTGGGCAAAATAACCAAATGTAAAGTTACAAACTACTTTTATTTGTTGATATATAATATTTCCAAGGATTTATGACAAAATCCTTCTTATATTCACAGTTTATCAGTGAAAGGACTTGTGGTGTAATACCCCATAGGTACCTCTCCTGCCAGCTTGGGTGAGCGAACTTGCAGTTGTTCATTAAGCTACAAGTCTGCAAGGAATTCCCTTGATTACAGGTGAATTAGCTATAATTTGATAGAGTTAAGGTGTGGAATTCGGAGCTAACTTATCTGGCAAGGGATTTGACAAAAAGTGTGGCTGTGACACAATGTTAGATGCTTGAAATTAGACCCTGAAAACGAAGCTGTTGTTTGCCTCAGTTTTGAAGTCATGCACCTTGATGATATTTATACTGAGAATGAATTCACTAATACAGGAGTGTGCCTGTGACCTTAACGGCGATTGATTGGCAATCATGAAACCTTCTTCAAGAATATAATAGTTTTAAGTGTCGATTGACAAGTCTGGATTTTGTCATGCACTTTCAGGAACCAAGACCTGCATTTCAATGGTTGGTGAGTTGAAGCTTTAAAATTTTATTTATTTTAATTCTTTCCTGTCAAGATAAGTTCGAAGATTGGAACTTGATTCGTAAGGTGTTATGAAAAGACATTCAGCAAAAACCTTCTGATGTTGTGACTTGTGAAAAGATGGTTTTCACTAAATTAGCAACATACGTTAGATTTATTATTTTTTTCTAGAGAATGAGATGAAGAAATAGGGAGAAAATAAGGTGTACACCGAATTCTTGGAATGGGAGACTGGATAGTGGAACAAAGAGGGAAGCCTGGCGTGTCTCTGCCTGTGGAGTGCTGCCAATTGAATAATGTGAAGTTCAACTTAGGATGGTTGTTCAACTGTTCACTCTACACAACCACCCGCAATTGAACTGTACTGTTTCCAGAATAGGGGAAGAGTGGGTAAGTTGGAACTAGGGATGCAAAGGCCAGGAAAATTTCTGGAAATATTGGAAATTTTCCATGGAAAATTTCCGGGAATTTATTCTTGCGGGAATATTGGGAATTTTCAAATAAACTGATAAAATCTTTATATATTTGTCATTGGTCCTGTTAATAGTGGTCATTTGGATGTCTGCCATTATCTTTTGATAGCCAGTATGGCAGTATGTGGTCCTTAGGTCTTCCTGGATATCAAGGTTGCATATATTGGTCTGGCAACGAGGGTCAAATCCGTTACTATTTGTTCTCGAGTTGGAAATTTCAAAATCTTTTTAGGCAAAATTTTGGAATTTTTGTTTTTGCTTTGTAACAATATAAATTATTCGCTTTTTACCAAAGGAAACCTTGCTGAACAAATTATTTTTTTGCCCAATCCTGTTCATTGAGGGACAGTGCTAAGGAAAAGTCAACCATAATAAACGGGCCATCACATGTTTTGGGCCCAGTTTTCAGATAGAGATTTTTTTTTTTCGAAGTAGAGACCCGTGTAAAATTGTTGGAGTTAATTGAAATTTACAAACCTGTTTGATTCTGAGGGTTATATTTGTGATTGGTTTAATTTCCAATTAAAGGATGTTTGATGAACAATTTTCCATCAGAAGTCTAAAGCACAGACCCAGAAGTGTTTGACTTTGTCACTATGCTATACAGTGCATGGAGATATAGTCTATAGTCTAGCACTTCTACGCTTTTGACCTCTGCTGCAAATGTAATCAAAATTGCACAAAATTTAGGAATCTAGTGCGTATAAAAGTTCCTTTGCCAAACTGGTAAGGAGGTAATATCAGCAATTGCATGTGTCATCTTCTTAATCCCAATCACATCAGCAGAAAGCAACTGGTCTCAATTAGGATTTTCTTGACATTTTTGAAAGTCTCAAAGTCAAGTTTGAAGTTGTACAAATATGAATTTATCACTTGATAATACACCAGGCAATACATATTGGCAACATGATGAAAGAGACAGACCTTAATTATGAAAATTTTGTAAATTTTTCTATATCTCACTTAGTGTGTGTCCTTTAGTTCAAAAGTGCAATTCTTGTTTGTCCTTACAGTCAGAAAAGTATTTTGCATCTCAAAATGAGTTGCAAATAACCTCCATAATTTGCTGCATACATTTCAGACTTTGATGAAATAAGGTGTTCAGTGCAAACTCACAGCTTCAACAAGCTCACTTGTTATCCAATCCAGTTATATTCCCAGAAATTTCCCAATCCAGTTATATTCCCAGAAATTTCCCAAGTGATCGGATAAATTTCCGAATATTCCCAATGTTTCCGAATATTCCCGTAAATTCCCATAAATTTCCGAAAATTTCCATGGAAAATTTCCCTAACGAAAATTCCCGGGAATTTTGCATCCCTAATTGGAACTTAGCCTTGGATCCCAAATGTTATGAAGAGGGCCAGCAGCTGCTTTGTGCATTAAGACCTTATAAGAGCTCATTTGTATTTGTGCGGTTTTCCCATTTGCTGAGAAACTGTATTCATACAGAAGGACTATCTTTTGATGTATACATGGTCATTCCAAATAGAAATTCCATTTGAAGTTAATGCCCAGGAAACACTCCCACATGGGCCCCGCATGGGTTTTTCAGGGGCTTGACCTGGGCATCTGGGCTTGGGCTGGGCATGGGTTGTGGAGTGGGTATGGAGTGGGCCCCTCATGGGTTGTACTTCAGCCAGACCCAACATTTTTTGAAGTATTAAGGATAGGTTCTACTTATGGGCACCAAATGGGTAAGGCATGGGCCCCACACGGGCTGCAGTAGCCACCAAAGTTTGGGCTTTACAGGGGCTTGACCTTGGCATCTGGGCTAGGGCTGGGTATGGGCTTTACTGGGGCTTGACCTGGGCATCTGGGCTAGGGCTGAGCATGGGTTGTCGAGTGGGTATGGAGTGGGCCCCACGTGGGCTGTACCTCAGCCAGAACCAACATTTTTTGAAAAATTCAAAGTTTGGTCCACTTATGGGTAAGGCATGGGCCCCGCATGGGCTGCACTAAGTATCCACTTGTGCTTGAAACCTTGTTTATTCCAAGAAAAACAGGGTAGGCGTTTTGTGGGTTCCAAATGGGTTAGATATAGGCCCCACATGGGCTGCACTACATTCTCTTGGACCATCTTCCTCCAACAAAACTACCTACTCTGAGTCCATCTTTTCCCAACAAAAATTGAACAATTTATTGTAGTCCCTTCTCATAGGCACCCAATGGGTTAGACATGGGCCCCACATTGGCTGCACTACCTACTCTAAGACCATCTTTTCCAAACAAAAATTGAAAAATTGAGGATAGTCACTTCTTATGAGCACCCAATGGGTTAGACAGGGGTCCAAGATGGGCTGCACCACATAGCCCCCAACCATACTTTTTTGTGTAAAAAAAAGGGGGGGACTTTTTATGGGTACGACATGGGCCCCACATGGGCTGCACTACTAACCCTAGAACCCAATTCTTGTTATCAAAAGCAGATAAGTTTGGGGTTGGCCAATTTATGTGGAAAACCTCAATGGGTCAGATATAGGGCCGACAAGGGCTGCACCAACTACACTGGAACCATACTTTGTTTTTGAGGATGAAAAAATATCATAAGGATAAAAAAATATCATGTTAAGCATTTCGTATGGGTACCCAATAGGTAATGAATGGGCCCCACATGGGCTGCCATTGTTACTGTGGAACCCTCTATTTTATTATTTTTAAATATAATTTAGTTTAGGTAATTTTGGTATTTTTATGAGGCACAGGACATGGGCTCAACATGGGCAGCCCATAGGGTTGCCCCTGTCTGCCCCGTGTCTGCCCCATGCAATATTTGGAGGGAAATCATGAAATCACCAGTAGGGGCAGGCTAAACCGTCTGGAAAATTGTCTTCTGCTCAGTCAACTTGGTCAATCAAATGAAGAAGGAGGAGAGCTGTTCTGACACTATAAAATAGTCATTTCATGGTGAAATATGTCAAGGTAAGTCCTTTATTTGTTAAACTTAATCCTTATTCATCACTGGCTATTACTGACCCCATGTGTTTCCTTGCAGTTTACTATTAGTAGCTGAAATTTAGCACAAACAATTTTCAATTGCTTCACATTTTCTTCAGAGCATGAAAATGGCAAAAACTAGCATTTCACTAATAGTTTAAGGTTGTGAAGTTGGCCTACAAGTCCTTTAGATTATGTATTTCAATTGTTTGACAGAAAAAGAAGAAAAACCAACATTGCAAATACTGACACTGTTAAATTATTAGTGAATGGCATTATGCAAACAAAATATTTCTATTTAAATTAATAGAGCCTTAGACTAGTAGAGCCAGTACGGGGTAGGTTAATCCAACCTGACACAATGTCATAGAGCTCTAGCACTTGATTTCATTTTAAATACAGGTTAAACTCATTCAGAAAGTGCTGACCGTGATCTCAGTACCGGTGGACGGGCCAAAAAGGGGCAAGGTTTGGCCCAGTAGGGGGGGGGGGGTTGGGGTTGGGTTTTGGGGTTGGGTTTTGGGGCCGGGGGGGGGGGGGTTTGGTTTGGGGCCCATAGGGGGTGAAGTTGGGGCCCAGATAGGGCAAAGTTGGGGCCCAGATAGGGCAAATTTGGGCCCAGATAGGGCAAAGTTCGGGCCCAGATAGGGCAAAGTTCGGGCCAAGAGGGAGCAAGATTGGTGGTTTAAGCCAAGAGCAGCACTTGGTGTTACATTGTGGGTCTTGGTGGTAGGTCTTGCCCGTCCTGACAGAGGAGCAGCTACAAAATGGGGCTATCTTGGTGGGGGACCGGGGGCATCTTTTGGGGTGCACACTTTTCTAGAGGAGGGTGAGCACAAGTTGTGCTTATTATTATGTTTCAACTAAGGCAACAATTTTCATATAGGGGGTACAGGTCCAATAATGGGGGGCAGATACTCTCTCCCCAACATAGTGATTTCACTGCTAAAAGGGGCAGGGTTGGGGCCCAGAGGGGGCAAGGTAAGGGCACAGGTGGTGCAAGGTTGGGGCACAGAGGGGCTAGGTTGGGGCAAAGACTGGACAAGGTTGGGGCACGGAGAGGGCAAGGTTGGGGCATGGAGGGGGAGGGGGCTTGGAACCAGATGGTTCAATCATGAGAGGAAATTAATAACAGCAACATGTTTCCTATTGGTAGAGCTAAGAGTTCACTGTGTATTCCCCCTGCTCCGTAGGCTAAAGCCCTTGGTAAATAACCACTTGAAATGTTAGTTATACACCTCAAACTTGTTATAACCTATACATATATGTTGTGGCGAATAAATGATATAATAATAATAAATCAGTTTCATTTTTTGTGTGTCATTTATGTTAATTTTTGGGGGTTTTTTTCAGGAATAATTTGAACGGTCATTGTATACAAGAAGCTATCAAAGTCAATTGAAGACTGGAATCTTCACAGGGGAATACATCTCATAATAACAAAGCAACACAAGGTAGAATTACAATTATAATTCTTGTCTTATTGTGAAATAATATAACTATTAGTGTTTGTATTTACATTTCAGTGCTTTTTTATGTTTCTGTGTAATTATTTTGCACTATTTTTTTATTTTATAAATATATTTAGAAAAAATTTGTTGCAGAGTTACTGAAAAGAAATTGATTCGAATGAAAGACAATGGTTACATGACGCGAAGTATGTGACATGGACCGGCGAGGAAGCAGGGCATCCTACCATACATTACACATGTTACACCACCGTCATGGCAAGGGAAATCTAACCTGCAACACAGTATAATCACAAAATACGTGGCTACATAATTGTGCTCAAGAATGACAAAATTTTATTGATGATGTTCACGGATTACCTCGGTTCACAGAAGTGACGGAACAAACACAAGCATATTAATTTATCATTGATCTTTTCATGGATTTGAATACATGGACCGCCATGGATTTACCCTTGTATAACTGAATTGGACATATATGCCCTATGTCACATTGAGAACTGTGAGACATTGGAATTATCCTTATTGGACAAATAAGCTGCACTATATAAGTGAAAACTGAATTAATTATATTACAGTATGTAAAGTATGTAATGCCATGTTGTGGCCAGCCTTGATTGAATTGAGTATAATATAAACAGTTCAACAAAAGTAACCCCCCCCCCCCTAACTAAACTCAAATATCTCAAGGATACCTTCTCTGATTTTTATAAAAGTTGGTTAAATTAAAGGCCTGTATATTGACCCTAAATATGTGTATTTGTAGCTCAGTGCCATTATTCCTGACTGAGCCAGCAACCTTCGAGTGGACCTACCCATGTTTTCAAAAAATCTGTGGCTTTTCCGATGGATATGACCAATTTCAACATTTGAGGAGCCACCAGCTTGATATACTTCATCAATAATTTGGAGAAATTTTGTGTCTAAAACATATTTATTGGACAACAGAAGACCCTTGGGGTGAGTGAGTTTGTGTTTTACGCCCCATCAGCACCGGTGTTGGCTATTTAGAGGTGTCTGGGTCCCTTGAAAATCATTTGAGTGTAGTTTGAGTACCTTTTTGTAAATAAGTTTTTGGGGCCAAGCCTAAAATCAAAATTTTTGAAAAGAAGGCTATGTGCATCGAGGGTTTGCTTGCTCAGACAAAAATGTAGCAATCAAGCTGCGAATATACAAACAAAATACCAACACACAGGCCTTCAAACTGGTAAACTTTTATTAAGATCAGAGAAGAGGTCTTAGAGATATTCAGGTATGTGTAAAGGGGGACTTATTTTTGTTGAACTCTTTATATCATGATTCAAAGATCAGTGCCAGCAGTGATACACTGAGCATCATTAAAATGCAAAAACAGAAGGTTCCAATATGCTTGTCAGGACCATATATATATGAGGTCAGTGTCTGTTTTTATTATTATTGGACAAGGAAAACTGAAAATGTCATGGTTTTTAAAAGCATTGTTATATTTTTAAATGATGCTTGATCATCAGTGTACGTTTGAAAATATCCAAAAAATGTAACATTTTACATAATACGAGGGGTGTCCAAAAAGTTCTGACCAATTTTTTTGGCAGACCTTTCTATTTGAAGTAGCTGAATGAAATTTTCATGGAATCAATTTAAGGTATTTCACTATCTATTTAGAAAATATGGTACCTGTTGGGACTGTTTAAATAACTTTTCTGTTGCCATAGAAACAGAAGGTCAGTTCAATCAGCGCAGCTAAATTTTTTACGCCAAATCCAACAGTTTAGGCTTGTAAATAACCAAGGAATTTACCGTAAATATGCAATGGATGATCATGAAAAATATTATTTGGAAACCGAACAGTATCACAAAATTTTTCATTTACATGTAAAGTCACTATGGATCAGTTTAACCCCTGTGCTGAGGCAATCACCTGGGTCCGCCAAACCAGTCTGTTCCTAAATTGTGGAATTTCAGTGTGTGTGGCTTCTGCTTCATTATGATTATTATTTCTTTAATTTTTGAAATGGTATATAATATTTTAGTATCGCCAAAAGTTACAAAAGGCCAAATCTGGTAATTAAAGCAGATGAGATTGGGTTGAGAACCCGAGGTTCTTCAACACTGCCTCTTGACAGTAGATTGTTTCAGCCAAACTGTCTCAAGCGCAGTTGGGCAACTGCTGGAGAATTAAGACTTTGGTAGATTGCCACAGCTGATCAGGTAAAAATATAAGTAAATGTTTATAGTGTAATGGAAGATATCTTGAAAGACTTCAAGCCTATCAAAAAATACGTTAAATTTTGCTTGCAGAAATTTGGGTTTTTTTACTGTAAATTCTGTGACTTTTAACACAGTTAATTGGCTGATTTTTTTCCGATAAATTGAGCTGCGCTGGGTGCACTGACCTCTCGTAACCATGGTAACAGAACAGTAACTTAAACACTTCTTACAGTTTTGATTTTTTCAAAATAGATGGTCACATACCTGAAATTTATTCTGTGAAATTTCATTAAGCTATTTCAAACAGAAAGGTCTGCCAAAAAAAAATGGTCAGAACTATTGGGATACCCCTTGTACATTTGTACATGTATATACTAAAAACACACTTGTTTCTAGGATTTATTTGGTGAAATATAAATATACAGTATTGTTTTTCTTGAAGGTATACACTATACACCCCTCAATCATTTGCCATTGAATTCTATTTTAATTCTATTTTAAACTTGCCCCGTGGTAATGGCTATAACGTCACGGACATTGCCTGTAATATTGATACAATGCAAGTATAATACCATTGAGGTTTCCTACTATATCTACAGTAGCGCGTCCATTTACCATGAGACATGTTCGACATGTAATTCAATGGCAAATCATTTCGGGGTCTAATTACTTTCAGAGCAAAGTTCTGTATATCATTATTGTCATTATATATTACACAAATTTTAAAAGTACACTCTTGCTCATAAATATGGAATATAGGCACATGTAAAAAAAGTGAGCAGAAATTTGGCAACAAAATTTCGTTATGGGAGCTGCATACAGACTTCCAACAATTTTTAAAACTGTATAATTATGTGTGTTTCATATCAGCAACTTCCATTGGGCCTATAACAGATTAACGAAGTGTGTATAGTTTCTTACATATTTCCACTTCAAGAATTTTTTTCCTCAGAAATTTTACTTTAAGTTATATTCATGTAAATGTTTACCGTCTATTACTAAATATTTTCGTGAATTTTAAATTTTATGAATGAAAAATTATATAAATTTTTATTGAATACTGAAAATGAAAAGTTCTGTGTGTTTTTAATGCTCTAAAAAGTTGCTTATACTCTAATTGCAGCCATTGGAAGAGGGCCAAGATTGGGCCCATATGTGGCACAATATCTAGGTCAGTGTGTAGCCCATTCTGTGCCCGTGGTAGCTTGAACTGGGACCCACTTCGGGCCCAGCTTGGGACCATATGTGGTACAATATCTGAGGCCGGTAATATGTGGCCCATTCTGTGCCCATGGTAGTTTGAACTGGGACCCACTTCGGGCTCAGCTTGGGCCTATATGTGGCACAATATCTGAGGCCGGTATGTAGCCCATTCTGTGCCCATGGTAGTTTGAACTGGGACCCACTTCGGGCCCAGCTTGGGCCCATATGTTGCACAATATCTGAGGCCGGTATGTAGCCCATTCTGTGCCCATTCTGTGCCCATGGTAGTTTGAACTGGGACCCACTTCGGGCCCAGTTTGGGCCCATATGTGGTACAATATCTGAGGCCGGTATGTAGCCCATTCTGTGCCCATGGTAGCTTGAACTGGGACCCACTTCGGGCCCAGCTTGGGCCTATATGTGGCTCAATATCTGAGGCCGGTATCTAGCCCATTCTGTGCCCATGGTAATTTGAACTGGGACCCACTGCGGGCCCTGCTTGGACCCATATGTGGCACAACATCTGAGGCCGGTAATATGTAGCCCATTCTGTGCCCATGGTAGTTTGAACTGGGACCCACTTCGGGCCCAGCTTGGGCCTATATGTGGCACAATATCTGAGGCCGGTATGTAGCCCATTCTGTGCCCGTTATAGCTTGAACTGGGACCCACTTCGGGCCCAGCTTGGACCCATATGTGGCACTATATCTGAGGCCGGTAATATGTAGCCCATTCTGTGCCCATGGTAGTTTGAACTGGGACCCATTTCGGGCCCAGCTTGGGCCTATATGTGGCACAGTATCTGTGGCCGGTATGTAGCCCATTCTGTGCCCATGGTAGTTTGAACTGGGACCCATTTTGGGCCCAGCTTGGGCCCATATGTGGCACAATATCTAGACCAGTTTGTAGCCCTTTCTCAGCCCATGGTAGCTTGATCTGGGACCCACTTCGGGCCCATCTTGGGCCCATATGTGGCACAATATCTGAGGCCAGGGTCTAACCCATTCTGTGCCCATGGTAGTTTGAACTGGGGCCCGGTTTGGCCCCAACTTGGACCAAAGTCTGCCCAATGGTATACTTCTAGTGGCCGGTATGTAGCCCATTCTGTGCCCATGGCAGCTTCATCTGGGACCCACTTTGGGCCCGTCTTGGGCCCACTTTGGGCCTGCCGTTGGACCATATTGGTCCCACTTTGGGCCCACCTTGGGCCCATCTTGGTCCCATCTTGGGCCAATATGTGCCAAATAATACAATGCTTGAGGCCAGGGTGTAGCCCATTGTGGGCCCACGCCAATTTGAACTGGGACCCACTTTGGCCCAACAGGGGCCCGATATCTATTTCCTTCATGGGGCCTGTTATGGGCCCAACTTGGGCCCAAGCCCACTCTGGGCCACTGCGGGCCCCTGTGACAACCCCGCAGCTGGGCCCAAGCGGGCTGCCGGTATGGGGCCCTCTGGGCAGCCCGGCTCGGGCCCAAGCCGGGCCTGCCTGGGAGTGTTTCCTGGGTGAATAGAGACTGCTCTCCCCCAGTTTTGGGATATTATAAAAAGGATCCACTGAGTTGCTTTATTCTATTATTGTTTGTTGGATAACATGGAACTCACCTAATGTGATAGGCCTATGCTATGGAGAGTAGAAGTTGTCAAAGTTAATTTCTCTGAGGAGTTCTTGCTTTCTCCAACAAAAGAAATGATTGACAACAATAAATGTGGTTGAGCAAAATTAGCTAACAAAGCCAAAGCAGATAAGACAGAGTAATTGGATGGGGATCAATCATGCACATGTCACTTTGGTTCCACCTCCATTCAAATCCTCAAACATCTTCCATTGTGTGCTTCTCAAGGAAAACACTAGGTGGCTCATGTTACGCCTCCTAACGGATTCAGTGATTACTGAAGGATGCGCCTAATATTTCATAACTTTGTGGACCATTCTAGTCTTATGCTACCCCTCTTCCTGGTCTGGGGTTGTTTTTGTACCCTTTGTATTGTCCAAAAGAGACTCCTACCATTTTGTTGGGAGGGTGGTTGGGAGGGTGTTAACGTGTGCCAACCCACAGAGTCAGCCCTGTGTCCCCCTGTGCCCCCCCCCTGCCCCCTCCCTTCCCCTGTCATTATCCTGTAATTACTGGATTAGCCAGCCCCTGGATTTCTGTTGCCTTCTACTCCTACCCATCCTCAGTTTGGTGGGAGGATCTTGCAGTGATAAATTTAAGCAACACACTCCAACTCACTGAGGCTCCCTCCCCTCTTTCCCCTAATTGCTCATTTCCAATGCTCTAATCAACCAAATAGAGGACAGGAAAACACAAATTTTGATTAATGTTCAACCCCATGTTTAGATGTGTGTGGGAGGTTGTTGTTTCATTTCATGCATTTTATTGGCATCATTGATCTCACTCTCTGATCTCGCGGACGGTGTGGTTATAAAGATCAGTGGGGTCATTCGGATGATTTTCAATTAAAGGCCAGCAAATAAAACTAATTACAATGCAAGGATTAATAAAAAAAGGTGACAATATGGATGAAACAGATAGATAGATCTATATCAATAGACAGATCTGTAGATAGACTGTTACAGATATACAGAAAGATAGGCCTGTACTTTGGTTAAAGGGTATGCGTATATTATATATATATGTGTATGTGTGTGAATTACTTGTTTCAGTACTGATGGAAACGCTTGGTTGAGTTTCATTTTGGATGGTGTTTGGTTGAATTCAGTGTGGATGGTAGTGTTTGGTTGTTTGGTTGAGTTTCATAGCGGATGGCAGTGTTTGGTTGATTTTCATTTGGGGATGGTAATGTTTGATTGAGTTTCACTGGGGATTGTAGTGTTTGGTTAAGTTTCATTGCGGATGATAGTGTTTGGTTGAGTTTCATTACGGATGGTAATCTTTGGTTGAGTTTCATTTTGGATGGTAGTGTTTGGTTGAGTTTCATTGGGGATGGTAGTGTTTGGTTGAGTTTCATTGGGGATGGTAGTGTTTGGTTGAGTTTCATTGGGGATGGTAGTGTTTGGTTGAGTTTCATTGGGGATGGTAGTGTTTGGTTGAGTTTCATTGGGGATGGTAGTGTTTGGTTGAGTTTCATTACGGATGGTAATCTTTGGTTGAGTTTCATTTTGGATGGTAGTGTTTGGTTTCATTGCAGATGGAAGTCTTTGGTTGAGTTGCATTTCAGATGGTAGTGCTTGGTTGAGTTTCATTGGAGATGGTAGTGTTTGGTAATATTTGGCTGAGTTTCATTGTGGATGGTTGTGTTTGGTTGAGTTTCATTGGGGATGGTAGTGTTTGGTTGAGTTTCATTGGGGATGGTAGTGTTTGGTTGAGTTTCATTGGGGATGGTAGTGTTTGGTTGAGTTTCATTGGGGATGGTAGTGTTTGGTTGAGTTTCATTGGGGATGGTAGTGTTTGGTTGAGTTTCATTGGGGATGGTAGTGTTTGGTTGAGTTTCATTGGGGATGGTAGTGTTTGGTTGAGTTTCATTGGGGATGGTAGTGTTTGGTTGAGTTTCATTGGGGATGGCAGTGTTTGGTTGAGTTTCATTGAGGATGCTAGTCTTTGGCCTTATTGCAGATGGTCTTTGGTTGAGTTTCATTGGGGATGGTAGTTTTTGGTTGAGTTTCATTGGGGATGGTAGTGTTTGGTTGAGTTTCATTGGGGATGGTAGTTTTTGGTTGAGTTTCATTGGGGATGGTAGTGTTTGGTTGAGTTTCATTGTGGATGGTTGTGTTTGGTTGAGTTTCATTGGGGATGGTAGTGTTTGGTTGAGTTTCATTGTGGATGGTTGTGTTTGGTTGAGTTTCATTGTGGATGGTTGTGTTTGGTTGAGTTTCATTGGGGATGGTAGTGTTTGGTTGAGTTTCATTGTGGATGGTTGTGTTTGGTTGAGTTTCATTGTGGATGGTAGTGTTTGGTTGAGTTTCATTGAGGATGCTAGTCTTTGGTCTTATTGCAGATGGTCTTTGGTTGAGTTTCATTGGGGATGGTAGTGTTTGGTTGAGTTTCATTGGGGATGGTAGTGTTTGGTTGAGTTTCATTGTGGATGGTAGTGTTTGGTTGAGTTTCATTGTGGATGGTAGTGTTTGGTTGAGTTTCATTGTGGAGAAATGTAGGCCTATCATGAAAATTGGTGTTGTCAAAAGTTGGAAGTGGGTTTCCGAAATGTATAATTTGGATACATGTATGATTTGTACCATAAATTCACTTTTAACCTGTTACCAAATATTGTCAAGGTACTATCCAGTTCAAATTTTGATGCCTCTCCATTAATTGTCGGTGAGGTATAACCCCTAACAGCTGCCATTTGAGAAGTCCACTGGCCTGCCCTTGCATCTTGAGGGTCAGCTATTGTAGTGTGTCCATCTCATACAGATCTATTGCCTTTCATTTGTACATAAATTGATGCTTGATGCACATTTATAGGACGTATATCATCGCAAATAAGCATGGGTTGAAGATGGCCATATATCATTGATGTCATTGCATTGGGCTGGTTGGACTTGGGGTCACTCAGCAGTCTGTGTTATGCTGGGGTCATTCATGAATGGAAGAACGTAATGCAACTGATGAATGGGGTAAGTATTGTGAGATTTATTGTCAAATGATGGTCACCATATATTTATGCTATACATTGACATCATTGAGGTAATGTTGGCCCACTACAATCGTGTAACATAGCCATATATCACAGGCATGCATTTCGACTCTGAATAGTCCAAGCAGTGATCACTCTCATTCGTCATGTTTTGCCAGTGGAGGTATTGTAATTCCGAGTTGTATGTCTCCCAATAAAAGAAATGGAATGAATCATGAGCGTGTTCTGATTTTGAACCCATGACCTCCAGGTTGTTGTAGCATGGTGTGTATTACTTATGAGTTATGACTTTCCAGAGTGAACCATTCTTACAGCACAGGTCTTTATACAGGACTATTCTTGCATGCCACAATAGGGGTTAGAGTATTGTAAACTGCTGTTTCATGATACACGAGTTCTGAATGCTCGGTTGCTTTTTGGTCATGTAGACCGGAGTTTGAACCCAGGACCTGTGTGGCACAGTGTGTGCACTGACATTGTGAAGTTGACCTATCTACAAATTGGAGCAGAGGTTAAGTGTTTTCTGTTTGTTGGACTCAATGGTGGCTTGCATGATAAATCATGAGGGAATTCTTATTGGCAGATATACACTTACTCCAGATTCAGATTGCTCATTTCATTCAAAGAGACTGAATCAGGACAGGAAAGTTTATATAAATGGGAATGGCATGGAGACAGTAGACCTAAAAGGACACTTTTGAAATACAAAAGCATTTAGGCTATAGGAAGTCTCCCAGCAAGCTTTTTAAAAGTTGCTGTAAAAAGTATATATATAGCAATTGCTTATAACATCTATATTGACTCCTTTCTGATCAGTGTTATGATGACATGAAACAAAATAAAATCTTATGTGATATATGCCCTCATTGCCCTGACAGTGCTCAACAGAGTGAATCTAAAACCAGAGCACAAGATTAGAGAGAAAGTGAGGGGAGCACGCTTGGTGGAGCATGTCAGCTCATTTTGGAGCAATGTCCATCAAAAGCATCTTCATCCCACAATAGCTGAGGTAGCTCCACCTATGTGTTTGTCAGAGAAGCGCCCTGTAATCAGCGGCCCCTTGTGAAGATGTGCATATCATGGCAACAGGTAATAATAGGTGGAGACAGGAGCACATATGATGGGCAATTTATAGACTAGTGAGCAGATTTGAATAGGTGTGCTATTCGTGTGCCATTCGTGTGTGAGGGTGCAGAGGGAGGGCTTGTGTATTAGTAAGAGTAGTATCTACCCTGTATTTTCATTCTACTCATCAAGGCTCAATGAAGTCCAAATCGGTCTCAACTAGGCCCCAATTATTGGGCCCCAATTGGATTCAAATTGGTGCAAATTAGAGCTTGTGTCTTTTTGTGTCTCTGTGTATCTTTCACACTGTGATGTGTGTTTCAATCCCTCCCTTCTTTTGCATTTTGTGTAAGAACTTCAAAAAGACCTCAGCAGTAGCAAATTGGAGGTTGCAGCTTATTTGATACACCTTCAATCTATCCCCAATCAGCATTAAGCCCTCCCCATCCCCATTACCATGCATTGCTCCTGTGATCTTCAGCTATTGGGGATTCCCTCCATTCAACACCTGTTGTTAATATACTTGTAATTGGTGATTTCAATGCCCACTTGTCAGCCTCCACAGAGGTATCCACGTGGCCTATGTCTACAATGACGTCATAATGAGTCTTATCAATGGCCAAAGAAGAAAAGGCGATTGCCACAATGACTTTTCAATGGACTAAGTTGAATCTGAATTGAATTAAATGACATCTCAGATGATAATGACTTGTCACTTTCAAATGCCATATTGTTCACCTGGATGTTAGAGGGCACTTCAAAGGCAAGGTGCATCACGAAGGTGGCTGTTTTGCAATGAGACATATATTCAACTAAAACATAGTTTGGAACGTGTTGTTATTGGCCTGTTCATATTTTATTCTATTTGTAAGTTACTCTCAAAAAAAGTTGATCTGTTATGTTTACATTGTATTTTGTGGTGAGCCAGGAACACTTTTTAATGGAGGTGTGTTAACACACCGCCATTTATGTAGTTGGTGAGAAAGGGGGGTAAGAGAGTGGGTGAGAGAGTGAGTGAGAGAGTGTAAACTTTAGGCGGGAAATTCGAAATTTTAGAAGAAAATCTGAAATTACTCTTTGCATGTTTCAAAGTATCTCCTAATTTTGAAATTGCACGCAACTAGAGATGCAGGGCTATTATTGCAGCCTACTTGTATTGACCTGAATAATTCTAAGTAGTCCATTAATGACTTGATAGTTTGGAGTTTTTTTTTGTGTTAAAGTCCACCATTTTGAAAATTATGTGTATTGTGTTTTGTGTATGCAAATGAGCTGTCCACCATTTTGAAAATTATGTGGATTGTGTTTTGTCTATGCAAATGAGCTGAGCTGCAACTATGTCAGGGTGGCACTAGGATGTGTATTGGTCAGTTTTCTGATCTAGAAATTTATGTCGTCATAATACTAGGTCACAAAAGGCAAGATTTCAACAGTTATATAAATCTCCCAACTATTTCAGTCAGATATATGAATGGTTAAATTGACGAATAGATAGATTATTGACTGATAGATAAATAGATAGATAGATAGGTAGATAGGTAGATAGGTAGATAGATAGATAAGGGTGGATTTTTGATGGAGTGTACACATCTCCATTTATGCAGTCACAGTGACATAATGGAATGTTTTGGGGGGAAAATTGAGTATTTTCAGTATGTCTTTTTGGCCCTGAATTGGCCATTATGTTTGGAGATGATTTGAGTAAAAGAAACGAGGCTAACTTGGTTATAGAGCATGCATATGGCAAAGGATAAATAGCAGGCATGTTGTAATTAGGACGTGACTTCCTTTTGTTATCCTGCTTGGATCCACTCTGGGTAAAATCACCGCATCACACATTGTGTGTTGGCCACTGTGCCTAAACTATTGCACTTGCATATTTGGCACATGACTGGATCTTATAGCATATGTTGCCTTTTGGTGTTCATATTTAAGCAATCGCTTACTGTCATTTTAAAATATTGAAAATTGAAAAAATAAAGTTTTCGTTTCCGGAGCAGAACTCCGAAACAGTTATACCTGTGGGAATTAAGATCTACCATGCGTTAAATACCCCAAATTTTTCTTTTTGGGCTCTAAATGCTCTTAGAAAAATTAATAACAGCAAATTCAGAAAAAAAGTGAAAAAAAATTATTTTTACAATGTTCCATGACTCTGTAAATTTTGGAGTTAGACTTCTCAAATTTGCATTTCCATGTCTACATTATGTCTCTTTAAATGACTTAACTCATTTGGAGGGCAAATGTTATGAAATTTTCATAAAACCAAAAAACTGAAAAAAGTTGGGATTTCTGATATTTTTCTCAACTTTTGGATTCTCGCAACAGCTGGTTCTTGGCACTCAGGGAAATATTCTTTTTCAGGGATATGAACTTAAAACTAGGGCTTGGCAATATATTGTAAAAATATCGTAATCGCAATATCATAACTTGCAATATCCATATCGCAGTAATCATTCACTGATGCAATGTTAAACATAAATAAAATAAACCTTTATAAGTTCTTGAAAATCAAGAAAATTATATTCTCTCCAGATGGGTCCCAAAGTTAAAGGAAATTATACCATACCTATGAGCCATCAGCCAATCAGAAGCCTGTATTTGGCTGGTATATATCCTATATTCTTTGTTGTTCACTTATACGCCCATGGGAGTATATAGAATATATAAGCCTCATTGTTTAGCAAAGCTCAAAACACAAACAGCAAAACTGTACCAAGCAGTGAATTACTAACAAAAATTAAACAAAAGTATTATAAAACAAAATGCCTGAGACAAATCCGTAAATCCTTAAATTTGACCCCCTTCAGATTTTAATATCAAGAACATGACTAATAAGGATAAGGGGTCAACCATATTGGATCTCTAGGAGGAAGAGGAGGCTTGGATTTTTTTTTTACATATAATTTCTTGTCCACTTTAGGTGATATAAATAATTCCTATATAGTCTTGAATATAATAATTGCTGGCGGTGGAGGTATTTCTTAACATGGTTTTGTTTAATTTAAAAAGAAATATTTTAGGACATCATTCACTCAAAACAAATAGGCCTAATTACTGCTGCTGCTATCATGAAATAAATGATTTCCTGTCAATTGAAACATTATAACTCCCAGCCCAACTATCCAAATGCATATATTCATCTGATTATTATTATTTTTTTCCAACAATATTTTCTTTTGCCTGCTTTTTCCCCCTTATATCTATTTTTCAAATTCTCCCTTCCCCTAATTTTTCACAAAAATTATTTGTTCCAACCTCTTTTTTTACAACTGGCCCCCCTCCCACTCCAAATTTCGTTTTCTGATTTTTTTTTTTACTCAAACCCCCCCCCCCCCAAATTGTTTGCCCCTAATTTTTAGAATTTTTTTGTACCATTTTATTTTTTTTAATTTTCTTTCCAAACATCCCCCCCCACATTTTCCGTTGTTTTTTTTTCCACTTATAAAATTCAAACTATTTCTTTTTACATTTTCAATCCAAATATTTTTTTCCTTATAATTTTCCAACTTATTAGCTTATTACAAACTATTGTCTATAAAATCAATCTTTTGGATCCAGGCAGCACCGTCTTCAAGCTTTGGTGTTTACACATGTTATTTTAGCATATATATATATATATTAGACCATATAAAGTGAGTAATTGGTAGATATCGCTATATTTCAAGTAACTAACACAATGTCAAGGTCCACAGTATTAAAATCACAGTTGTTTTCTAGATTTATAACCAAATTCTAAAAATGTAAGGGATGTCTCTTTTTTAGTGCGTGATTGAAAATTTCAAATACCTTTCAGATGCATTAGCCTTGTATATCCAAGAAAATTATCAGCATATGTATAAACTTCATATCATATTTAAATGTCAACTGTGATTCCTTTTGGATTTTATTCTTCAACTGATATTTTCATGTGATTAAATTAATCCCACGTGGCAAATTGTTTGTAGCTGTTTTCTTCTTCTCGCAAATCCTTCTTGTTTTATTTTCTTTTTAAAATCTCTTTGTTTTGTTTTATTTTGTTTTGTTTAAGGTATAAGTTAGTTATATCCCTTGTTTTCGTGAATATGTGATAATCCTCGGCTACGCCTCGGATATATCACATATTCCCTCAAACGCGGGATATAACTGGCACTTATGCCCTTGATGGCTTGAGCAGATTTTGTGTTGCTGAAGATTGGCTGTCAGTCAATGATGCTGTCAGTCAATGATGATGTTGTAATAATTATTGATATCTCATTTAATATCGATATCTCATTTAATATCGATATCACAATAAATTATTGGAACTATTTTTCGCAGTATCGCATATATAGCAACTTTTCTCAATATCGCCAAGCCCTACTTAGGACACTACACCACCTCCATTTTGAACCCCTGGGTTCTTGTTTCTGACTTGGAAAGATGTTTTTAAAATTACAATGGTTTTTGTTTTCTGCAACATCGACTCACTGTAGTTTTTTGTGACGAGAAATTGCTGCTTGGAGACTGTTGAGTAGTGATGCAGACCGGACCACCTTTTAGAGGGTGGTCCGGTATTTACAAAAGTGGTCCAATCCTGGTCTGGTCCAGGATGAAGTGGTCCGATTTTGTTACTTGACCGGTCCAGAAGCGGTCCATCGGCATTTCAAAAATTATGATAAAATGAGGGTGAAAACATGCTATATATGACATAAATTTCATTTTTAGAGATGACAAAATTCATGCGATACTCTTCATGACATGAAAAATCACTGGACTGGACCGGTTTTTTGTAGGTGGTCCGGTATTTTGGCGGTCCAGGGCTGGACCGCGGACCGGACCGGTCCAAGGCGGTCCGGTTTGCATCACTACTTAATTGAGCACTGGGCACTGGGTTGAGTGATTATTTCCACTTTCCATATTTTTAAATTCAATGTATGTGCCTATGTGCCTTACTTTGTGTACTCATAGTCAACTGCAGCACCCAATATTCCCGTTGAAATAAATGACCAACCTTTAAAAATATATTTTCAATATATATGTAAATCATTAATGTAGGAGTGCAAGACAACACACCCAACTCAAACTTCCATTTGTCTAACTGTTATTGATATGCACACACGTTGGTACTAAGTAGCAGGCAGCAGAGCAAGTACTTGTGCAGCATGTTTGTGAACTATCAATTTATCAATCAGAAGTCACCCTGCATTCAGGAAGCAATTAGGGAAAGTTTTGCATTGTGCCAGTATTGGTGGCCACTTGCCAGCGCAGCTCACAGCGCTGGGTAATGAGGAAGCCAATTATTGACTTTAATCATCTTTGAGAGACAATGAGGCTGAAAACAAACAGAGAATGATAAGTTGAGTGATTGTCCGAGTCTGCAATGGTGGGTGGGAGGACTGAGTGGGAATAATGAAGGGTGCAGGGAGGAATAAAGGCACATTATCGGGCCATCCATCTCTTTGGGTTGGCCCTGGACATGTCCACATGCTTGGTCAGTTAATGCAGTCGCTGCATGGTCACTGGCATGGTGTCCAGCGCATGGTAAGGTTCTGTAAAGGTTCCAAAGTTGCTTTGTCAAATTTGCTGAAAATGATTTTATAATGTCAAAATTTGCTAATTAGACTCTGCCAACTCTTTGGTACCTTTGCCATACTATCCATGGTTTGGTGCAAATCCAATAGAAGTTGTTGTTGCATTTGACGATGCTGTTGCATTTGACAATGTTGTTGCATAAATTTGCAGTGGAAGATCATTTAAGATTCAGTACATTTTGTGTGAGGCAAAGCAGACCACCATCAGTGAATAGCCTCCAAAAAGTATGTATGCGTTGCCATGACTGGGGCAAGCAGGGTCTAAAATGCCATTAATATGATTAGCCCTACCCAGACCATTTAGCCAACTGGAATACGAATTTGATGGGTGATTAAGATCCTGACCAAACATCACCCAGCCCCATCCTAGGACTACCTCAGCCCCATCCCAGCCCCATCCCATTGTTCATTGCTGCAGGGGAGGGCCCAATGTCCGCTGGTCGTGCTGTTTGTCAAAAGTTGGAGACATCCAAAAGGAGAAAGGTGGGTTTGCTCAAGGGTTAGGGAGTTTTGCATGGGGCATTTAAAGTTATAAAACTGCTCAATATGGACCAGCATGTGCCCTAAGCTGAATTAAAGTCACAATGATGCACCATGATGATGCTTAGAGGGCTAATCACTTTCCATCATTAATTTTGCTTTTAAGTGAGGGCTCTCAAAGTGATAGCTTTGGTCGTGCTTCATATATTTTTCCTTTGTTTCTGTTTTATTCTTCCATGTGATCATTTATACATATTTTAAAAGTCGGTGGCCTACGTTTTAAATTTTTCTGAAAGTTGTCTTCTATAGGTTGACACACCTTCATCAGTTGGTGGTCAATTAAGTTAGGGTTGGGGCCTACATTACATGTTTTCCCAAATATGTCTGTGTGAAGTTCAAGTCCCACATTGTATGTCGACTTGACAACTTCAAATCATCTCATGAATGTACCCAATCATTTAACATTCCCCATTGTTGTCCATGCAGTGTCCATATGGTCAATGATACAAGTTGCCCATGTCAGTGAAAGTAGCCAGTGCCCTTGTGTCAAGGACTGCTGTCAATGCCCACTGCAAGTCCATGCACTGTCATTTACAGGAGTGGTCAGTCTGACAGGGAGGTCAAGTCGTGAGTAAATCATGACTGACCTTCCATAAGGTGGACACTAACATAGGGGCAATATTGTTGTGTCCCATTGTGTTTGGGTCACCTCACACCACTCGTGTCTTGGGGTTTAGTAATGTCCAGCTATTGAAATCACCCATATCCATCATAGTAGTGAATAGTTGTGAATCTATAGCTCTGACCCTTGCTTGGGTTTTGGAATGTAATAGCAGCTAGTAGCCAGTTTAACTGATTGCCCTTTTCTTTGTAAGAAATGGTCTCTCTGCAGGAGTTAAGATGGTTGAAGAGTGAACAAGTGTGTTTTTTGTGAGCACTTAAAACAGTGAATGCATATTATACTGAGATAACCATTTCTCTTTCCTCTGCTGTAAACATTTGGGAGGCTGATGATACCTGAATTGAGTTTGAGAGACAGTCGTTGAAAATTTAGGCAGTAATGCAGTACTACCATGGTACAGCTCAGCAAAGACATTTTCACTCTCTCAAATTAAGTCAACATAGTTATTACTTTTATTTAAACGGGGTAGCTTATTGAGCACTAGTTGGTTTCCGAAAGGCATGACAAAAGTGAATAGTTTTTTTTTTAAATTTTCTGCAATTTATTCAAATCTCAACTCTATTTTCAACCACAGTTTCTCCCAGTTCTGCAGAGGTAAATGTCGTTCAAAAACTCCAATATCCCCCAGGGGTTTGGCTGAGCCGCACGGAGACAAGTCTCAAGAAATTCTAATTCATATTCCAGGCATTATGATAATTTATGTAAAGATCTTGCTCAACCAGTTTAGTGGACAAACATCGAGCAAACAGATTCCTTTGAAGCTTTGTTGGGCCACAGGGAAGATGACACCTTAAAATGTGAAGTTTCAAATTTCTTGATTTTCAAAAAGCCTTCGAAGCAGATCAGGGTGGATTAGTGGGAGAAATTAGTAGGTGGTGACCTCTGGATGTCATGAGACTTTTATAGTTTCACTTTTAAACGATCCCTGGGGAGTTTCACACGGGATTATCTGAATTTGGCTCCAACTGGGCGAGGATAAACCTCTTTTAAACTAAATTAAGAGTTCTTCATGATCAGAGAGACACAACTGGCTTAGTCTAGTTGGAACGACGTTATATGTTTGGTTAAAATTTGAACTCAAGACCCTGCAAGGAGCTTTGAAGGGTTAATCCCTTGACCTGCTTAACACCTGCACTCATGCAGTTTTGTAGCTTGGAGTAAATCAAAGAGTGTGTTAATTTTGCTTTGCTGCACTTTCCCAATTGCCAAGTCAATGGTCCGTGCTGCTGCTGGGCATTCATGATGCAATTATCATCCATCACTTGCTTGGTACTGAGGCAGGGTTGGGGTCTGCAGTTTGGTGCCAACAACTGGCAACAAAGCAGTGAGTAGGATTCTATAAAAGTTAAGCTGGATAGGATGGGGGAGTTCATGATATATGATAGTATGCTCTACCAAGAAAGGGACGATTAAAATCAAAGTGGGATAAAGTCAAAGGCAAATTAGTGAAAAGTAGATTTTGGAATAATTTTATGATATTTTCAGCTTTTAGTGCCCATGGTCATTCCATAGTCTACCACTACTTCTTCAACTGGGTTGCCTCCTTTCAAACTAGGTTGATTCCTTTTGAAATGGGATGCTTCCTTCCAAGCTGGGTTGCTTCCTTTCAAACTGGGTTGCTTCCTTTCAAACTGGGTTGCTTCCTTTCAAACTGGGTTGCTTCCTTTCAAATTGTGTTGCTTCCTTTAGAACTGGGTTGCTTCCTTTCGAGCTGGGTTGCTTCCTTTCAAACTTTGATGCTTCCTTTCATACTCAGTTGCTTCCTTTCAAACTGGGTTGCTTCCGTTCGAATTGGGTTGCTTCCTGTCCAACTGAGTTGCTTCCAATCCAACTGGGTTGCTTCTTTTCAAACTGGGTTGCTTCCAATCCAACTGGGTTGCTTCTTTTCAAACTGGGTTGCTTACTTTCAAACTGGGTTGGTTCCTTTCGAACTGAGTTGCTTCCTTTTGAACTGGGTTGCTTCCTTTCAAACTGGGTTGCTTCATTTCATACTGGGTTGCTTCCTTTCAAGCTGGGATGCTTCCTTTCAAACTGGGTTGCTTCCTTTCAAACTGGGTTGCTTCCTTTTTGAACTGGGTTGCTTCCTGTTCAACTGGGTTGCTTCCGTTCGAATTGGGTTGCTTCCTGTCCAACTGAGTTGCTTCCAATCCAACTGGGTTGCTTCTTTTCAAACTGGGTTGCTTCCCTTTGAACTGGGTTGCTTCCTTTCAAACTCAGTTGCTTCCTTTCAAACTGGGTTGCTTCCTTTCGAACTTGGTTGCTTCCTTTCGAATTGGGTTGCTTCCTTTTAAATTGGTTTGCTTCCTTTCAAACTGGGTTGCTTCCTTGAGTTAAGGCTTTAATTGTTTGTCACAAGGGATAGGCAGTGTGTTTTCCACTTTAAAGAAGATGCTGAAAAGTATTGACGTTATATATTTGCTCTATACACCAACAAAATACCAAAAGTGATTTTTTGCTGATGAATATTCTGAAAACAATTTACGAAATGCATTCATTTTACTGCATCTGATAACCATTTGATTTGTGTGTATTTCATTTCAATGTTTATGACAGTTTTTGTTGCAAGGTATTTTTATTACAGGTCTGGTATAATCCTAACGTAACAACTAATCCCTATAGGAAGTTTTGATCTGAAGGGTATTGATCAAATACTTCAATGCAGTCTACAGCTTCTGGAAAGCATAATTGTTTGTTTTTAGAGGCATTAAAAGCAGTTAAAAATACACAGAGAGAAAATTAACACAAAACAGTCATTGGTTGATGGCCAAACGGACGAGCATGATTGAGCAGGGCAGTCAACTGTAACTACCATTAGTTGCAAGTTCAAAGAGATCAGGATGACGCCCCTGAGTTGCGCACGTCATAACGTAAAGCACGTAAGGCAAAAATGAAAGTTGTTGGCGTAACGCCCTTTTAATGGACAATTAGCTGTGGGCTTTGAAGACTCGAGTCAACCACCCCCCGCCCGAGGTCGACTGCTTTATCATAATTAATGAACTCGCACACCCCTCCACTGGGGTAAAAACACCACTGGCCGTTTGAAGTAGGTCACCCAAATTGCCCATTGTCAAATCAAAGCAATTTCTTTTAAAACTCGACACAAAAGAACACTATAGAGCCACACGAGCGAAATTATGGCATTGCTTTGATTATAATAAGGCATATCTGTAGTCTTTTATTTGCCCAAAAATCATATATTACCCTCTTTGGCATAATAGGCCCAATAAATCAGGACAGCATAGCCCAGAGTAAAAGAATCAAAGACGGAATGAAATTCAATAAAAAGATGGATGGATTGAGGGATTTAGGGTCTGCAATTAAACCTGTCCCTTCTAATTATGATTAGCTCCAACTTGCAGCTTTTCCTTTTCTGACAGACTCTAGTTAACCTAATAACACGAAGTAGAAATGGCAAACTCTGACGCAAATCCTAGTGATCCTGCAACTTTCCTTTTTGAAATTTCAATAATTAACTCATTATGTTTTATTCAGAAGTTTTGGATTTTTAATCCTGATGATATCCATGCCCTGAACTTCAGTTTTGTGAAAGTGCAGTTAAAAAAGGTGCTGCTCATGGGGATTTAAGTGCCCAAATCTTGGCTGATCAAACTTATTTTAATGAAAATAATTATCTGGTGTGTGATAGTCATGTATGGCAATAATAGTCATACAATTTTATTTTATTTATTTATTTTTTTATTCACAATATGAATGTGAGGATCAATGAAGAGACCACTATGACTGTTATTTATCATATTCACAAAATCTAAATTTGGTAAGAGGAAATGCAATACCAATGGTTGGTGACCTCAATGTCTGTTCTGTCACACTATGTCATCTTTAGCATTATGAAACCTGAGCCCCTGCAACACTTTCGTGACAAATACCAATGTAACCGACCAATTCATGCTGGTGCTAATACCGTTATGCATTTTGATTTTTGAAATCTGAGATTAATCTTTCATAAACTCGAGTAAGCTGCAATTGCTCTCAATGAAGTTAGCTGCCAGCATCCAAAACATGCCATTGAATGATAACTGAATGATCACCTAACCTGAACTTTTCCCCATCCCTTGCTTGAAATGGCACTCTGCTGAGTGAAATGTGAATTCATAAATCACCTTCATTGTGTTTCGCTTCAATTGCTTCCTATTGCATTGGAATCACACTCTTCTACCGTACCTGCTTGAATTTGGGCTGGTGCTTGTATTGGTTGCTTTTGCAGCTGGTACAGCTCTGGTAAAGCTCTTTAAACTCAGTGATTGGGTGAAAATGGCAGGGAGTTATCAAGGGAGTCAATGGCAAGTTGAGTAAGGCAGGTATTCCTATAACCATAAATTTTGATTTCTTATGGAAGTTTTGCTGAGAAGATACCTAGACCTCATTATTTCTGACTGATAAATTGTGTGACTGGATGAATAATCAGTATCTTCTTGATGTGATGCTGTTAAAGAAAGTTAATGGGTGAAACTTGTCTTCCAGCAAGTACGGTGTTCCTTCCTGGTGCTTTCTCTGCATGTTCCTCTTCTTCCATTTCCACAATACCTCCCCCCCCCCCACCCCCAACTAAATCTCCCACCACCGAGCCTACCAACCACGATTTTAACAAGCAGGGCACAAGCCCCCATGCACAGGGCCACGAGCCTATTTTTCCATGTTGTGATTTACCCCAGGGATGGTTCCAGGGTCATGGCTTGCCATTGGCTTCCATAGGACAATCCGTGCACATGCCAGGATTACCCCACAGCTCAATTTACCCCTTGCCCTTCAGGGTGTACCCCCCTTGCCCCCCTACACCACTTGCAGGCAGCAGCCCCCAATTATGAACCGTTGCATTTTTTGAAAGCAACAGAGTAACACAATTTGATGAGTTTGTGATGATCTGCGGTTTTTGGCGCACACCATTCTTGACAGTGCTACCATTGCAAAGCATCGTGACATACTGATGCTTTTGACACTGCCGAAAACCAGGCCATTTTGCTGGGGCAGAATTTTGAACACTGATTCTTAGAGATGAGCCAAGAACGTCTTTTAGGATCTCTGATATCTTGTAACTGTAACTTAATCTGTCCTTTGCCAATAAATAACTATTAAGCAGATTCGAAATTTGTGTTTCATTCTTTGAAAATTATTCAAATTTCGAATCTGCTTAATAGTTATTTATTGGCAGAGTAAATAATTATTCTGAGAACTGAACAACACCATTGTCGTTATTAAATATATTCTTCTTGTAAAGTCGTTTGTTAATTAAAAGGCATACAATACATTAGCATTTTACATATTTTCCAAAATAAATATGTATGTATTTGTGTAACTGGACTCCCTCCTTGCCACCAGCAGCACTGGAGTAATCGATTGCTTTGTGCAAACAGTAGAACACAGTTCGTGCTGAGAGGAAATTAAGATGGAGTTGGATGGGTTGACAAGAGAAGTGAAGATGATCCGATAAAGAGCAGCTGAAATGGGTCGGCGGGCAGCTATCAGTTGCGGATGGTGCTCTTGAATGTTGATGTGATAGTTTGTGATGGTTTGCTGCTATTACTTTTAGTTCCATTCAATTCATGCTGCTGATCAGGAAATCCGTGCAGATGTGTTGACTGGTGAGACACTATCAGTTGTCTTGAGGGAAGTTGAGGTGGGCATAATGATGAGATGACAACTTGTTCAGTTCACCCAAGTTTCAGGAATTTCAGTTGGCAAGGACGAGGTTTTAGCTTGATGACCATAATATATTGTGAAATAGTTGCCATCAGTGCTTTCAAATGTAAAGTCTTAGGCCTATATGCAAAAAGTATTATGCGAAATATTGATGAGGTGCTACAAATCATGGAACAATCAGAGTTATTGGCCCAAGTGCAAACTATATCTATTGTAATCTCCCAACTTTCCTGCATGAAGCTGCTGCCTCTTACAGTACAAAATTCAGTGAACTGTCCAGCACGTAGGCCTACTGTTCCAATAGCCTACAGAGTGTCCTGTGACTCCTGTCATGTCAACATTTTGCAAGTGGTTCAGCTGAGATTGGGATTGTCAGCTGGCTTCTGAAAAACTGCCGAAGAGCTGTTGTTAGCCGCTGGAGATAATGATGGCCAGTTGACAAAATAACTCAGCCAGCATGCAGGTCCAGCCATGCAAGAAATGATGCAGTCAGTCACATAACTCCATCCTTGCTCTGGTGAAGTTGGCACATCATTAGACCTGCCTGCCATGGTCATGGGAAGTTGCAGCTGCAGCAAACAATCTTTTCTCACGGTCGGTTGATGTCATTTTGTGACAGCACTTGACTTTGTCAACTTTGTCACAGAATCTATGAGCGATTGTGCCCCTGGAAATCATAGAACTCCAAACCACAATGAAGACAATGATGCTGTGTGCAGCTATTCACTCCCTGAATTCACCTTTCAGGCTCCTATTCTTTCTCGACCAAAAAGTAAATCAAAAGCTTTCCTAGAGTCAACACACTTCCATCAGTGAAAGGCCAGTGGTTGGCATTGGTTGGGTTGAGCAGCCCTGAGCTGTTGAGTGGAATGTGCTGATGAACTGCTGTTTACACTCTGGAGAAAAAAGCCTAGAGAAGTGCACTGATTCAAATGGAGGCTGTGAATATCAAGAATGATGCAATAAGGAGTGCACAATTGTGCAAACTGGTGGAAGATGAAGTTTTAGTTTGATAGAGTTGAATGGGCTGCATTGAATGATGGGTCTATTAAGTTTAGATTAATCAGAAGTGGAGAATAGTTTCTGAAAATAAAATGACATTTCCAGTAAATGAAGTTTTTTGCAAACTTGAATTGACAATGAAAGACCTAAATTAATGAAGATAATCTGAAAGGGGAATCAGAATACTCCTGAAGAAGTTCCAAGGGAGCCCAATGCACTGTACAATATAGGCTGTGTATTGATAGATAATGAATTAAGATTGGTCATTAATGAGTGAAAGAGGCTTGAGTACTGTAGTTGTGAAACCAAATTGGTGTTGAAGTTTCAAACCGCTCGACTCAGAACAAAATGCCCCCTCAATTGCCCTCCTCCCAGCATTATAATTCCCTCCTCCTCCCCTCCCAATCACTGCCTCAGCATGAGAAGGGTTCTCAGAATTCTGAGAGATGGATAGGGGAGACATGACAAGCAAAAGCAACGGCTCAACTGACAAAAGATGCTGGGCCTCCAGCGAATGAGTGACAGCTTCTACCTTCAAACTCCCAATTCCCTCGAAATTCCCGCTGGTGTCTTTTGAAAGTCGTCTGCTCGGCACGCACCTGGCGCGTGTCGCCATAGCAACGTTCGCATGTGCTTGCCAAGGGATGCTCCTATTGGTCAGTTTGACCACGTGGGAGGAGCAGGCGGCACCTGGCGACAGGTGATAGAACAACTCATCCACTTTGCCACGCAGGGATTTTCACTCAAGTTATTCACTCAAGGCAATAGCATTTTGCAGGGGGGTATACAATGGATTTCGAGGGGGCATAGGCATCTCTAGTGGGCAAAAATAGCATCCTGGGGCACTAGAACAATAGTGGCAACCAACCTGAACGGCCATTTATCAGCCAGGGCTAATATTACCTGTCCATAGGGGATTTAACGGAGCTTTCACATTCACCCAATTAAGTCGGTAGTAAAAGTAGCTCGCATTTTGATACAATGTTAAATCTGGAATCTTTGTAAACAAAGATCGGGAGCTGCCAGGTGGTTATTAGGGCTAACTTAAATGTATGGGAATTGGATCACGTGCAGTAAACCTGAAAGTTTTATTGTCTGATATTAGTTTTTAGAGAGACTTCTGAGTTACCAATAACTTACCATATCATATATATCTGAAAAGGGAAAGTTGCCAACGCAGGCACAAAGGGGTGCTTGCGAGAACCCTCCTGCACTTAGCGTTTATTGCAATATTTCAAAAGTTAGCAATAAATGCCACAATAGCAAATGTTTAAGCCATACTTAATGGGAATAAATCACGTTGCTAAGACGCACAGATTTTGTGGATTTGGCGAGAGCAGTTGACCTGGTGAAACGCTGGCATTTTGATGAGAAGTTGTGAATGGGAGAGATTTAACTGTTGGCCAGTGCCAATTACTGTTGATGGACGAGCGATCGGAGCTGTCAGGCTGTCACTGCGCATATCCAGGAGACTTTTATTCCGACCATTCCATAAATCACTCTGTAATGAGAGGTCGTTGACTGTGTGCCACTAAATTAAGAATTCCAAGCCAGGGCTCAGCAAAAGCCATGGGTATTCATGATACCATGGTACGGTGTGCTACCCTGCTGGGCCTTGGCTGGGTGTACCCTGGTGTTGGAAGGGTTGGGAAATTTTGAAAGTGTTGAGGAAGGTGTTGCTGGTCAGCTGCACCAATGTTACCCCATTGCAACCCCAAAGGTCCAAAAGGTCAATAAAAAGTCTCGAGGTCCTGACCTGTTAGGAGGCACTGGGTCTTTTTTAGTAATTTTTTAGGGGGGGGGGGGTTGGTGATTCTGCTCTAATAGGACCTAACCACGATATCATGACATGCAACAGTGTCATGGCCACCAACAATTGCTCAAAATGACCTCAGTGCCAAAAGGTCCATTGAAATCTCCCAAAGGTCCTCTGGAGGTCCAGCAAAGGTCTTATGAAAGTCCGCCAAAGGTCCACTAATGTCCAGCGAAGGTCCAGCTGCTGAAAAAGCTTTTTGCTAAAGGTCTGCACAGGACAGAGGTCTCAGGCCAGGTCATCTTTAGGTCATTCTTTAGGTCATTCCTTGAGGTCATTCTTTTGACCACTGAGTGACCAGAGCTTTGAACCCTCTACACTTTCATTATTAACCCTTTTGTGTGCAACATCATTATGACTCCTGCATCCAAAGCCTTTTTAGGGTCTACAAAGAAAAAGTGTCAGATGCTGGTGGCGAATTATTCTCATAATGAGTAGCAGCCATTATATGAAATATGAAAGGAATATGAAGGGCACTGCAATGCAAATGACCACTGCTCTTGTGCCCATTTTGTGCCTAATTTTACATAAATATCGCCCACATCTTGGTCATTGTATAGGTTAATTGGCACCATTTTTTTTTCAAATAATGGACATAGACTTTCTTACAAAACCATGCTCGCCAGCAGCATGCATGTATGTTTAGTGGCTAAACAGTAGCACTTATAAGTTGCAAGATATATTTACTTGAATGTTTTGAGGTCCTTTCACACCACATGTGAATACGTTTCTTATGTTTTCAAAATTGCATTCAAGTTCAGTTAGTTCACCTATAGAACTTATAGATGAATATTCAACAGACCAGGATTCCAGTCAATTGTTAATAATACCAAAAAGCATGAAGGCAGTTTTCACAAGAAAGTGCTCATTGGTCTCAACAAACACCAGTTTGTAACAACAACACTAAATGCATAAATTTCTTTATTGCAATCACATTCCCTTAATTTTTGCTTCATGTGCATGCCATGCTCTGATCCTCAACCAACATAATGCCTCCCTGCTCTAATATTCCTCCATGGTAAATTGCTTCCTTTTTCTCTGATTCTTTTTGAAAAGAGAATCGAACATAGGGAATAAATTTCAGATGTGATCCATGCATGCATTTTGGGGGGAAGGTGTTATGATTGGCACAGTGGGGTTACCTCTTGAAACTAACAGTCTAATTTCATTTTCCTAATTCGATTTCCCATCAAGGGAATTCTGCAGCCCCTATAACTCAAGTCCTGTGAACTGTGTCACCCTGAAGCCCTAAATGGCCCGATTAATAGACAAATCGGATAAGCGGACTAAATCAAAGTTGGGTTTCTGCTTGATCTCGGCCAACCAACCCCCAAACAATGGCATTTTACTGCCTCTTGTGGCTTCAGTGGCTGTCATAAATATTGGACAATTATACTGTGGGAAGCTCAAAGTGCCCAAGTGATAGGCAGTCAGTGATTGACTGGGGAATAGCCTGCAGCCAGTCACCTGTTGTGGAGGGTTCTTCACAGATCTATGGGGTGCTACAAGGAGCCAAAGAGAAGGGGTGGAGAGGGGTTTATTCAAGTTTTGTCCGGGCAAACTTTTGTCCACGGGCCCTTGCAATAACCACCCTTTGGCAATTGGCCCTGTGACTCTGTGAGGCCCCCTACCCTGCTCTCAACTAGACAATGTCATTTGATCACTGTCCCTGTTTGATGATGCCCGCAAATGCCGTCATCAACAGTTCTTCAAAAGGGCCGCTGGGCGGCGCTGGCATTGTGGCACGCGTCAGGGACAATGCAACCAGTGGCGCGTGACTGACTTCAAAGGGAAATTGATGACTCGTGACCCACGGCAGTCAGGTTCAGTCACGCGGAACCCCACAATCATGGTCTCAAGGTTGGCACTGGGCTGCATGGGACCAGTTGAAAATGCCCGACGCCCAGCATAGATCACAGGGGCCAGTGCTGATCTGGAGTATTTTGATTTGAGCACCAATTAGTGGGAATTGTAGCGATTGGAGGGTGCCCAGTTTTGATCACTTGTGATGAAAGGACAGTCACGAGAGGGCGTTGGAACGGGGTGCCCTAGTGGCCAATATCAATAACACGATTGGACAACAAACAATCGACATGACAATCACACGCTCCCTGCCCTGAGTGATGTCAATAACTGGGGATCAGGGTAACTGACAAGGCTACTCATTGATCCCCCTCTAGGTGTCCTTGGATTTCGATAATTGGTTCCAGTCTTCCTGGAATCTATGTTGATTGTTACTCAATAGGGTCCTTTTTCAGTTTCAATCACTTTCATCTTCACTTGGTCCATTTATACACTCAATCATCATTGCCCGCGAATGTGTAGGCCTGTCATACCTACTCCCTTTTTGCCACCATGATAAGCGACAATGAGTCAACCCTCAGTTATGTTTATAATAGGGATCGAAGGACCTGATATATGGCAGAACATTATGATCTCCTTAATTGGATTTCTAAATTTGTCAATCTGCTGACTGCTTCTCTCACCATGCAGAGCCAATAGTGTTGATTGACTAGTTTGTCAGTCAAAAACAACCCCCCTTCATTACCCCCCTTCCTCTCCTTCTTTGAAGTGATCCCAATACCCCGGAACAACCCATGTTCAACCACTGATTGATCAACCACAAGCAACTTCCAACCAGCTACAGGAAGTTGTCCCCTTCCTGCCACAAACAGTGATCAGATGATCCAAAGTGCCACAATTTGCTCACAAAGTGGAACAAAGTTCCAGCCAAGTGCCTGGAAGTGCCACAAAGTGCCGCAGCATGATCCAGAGTGCCAGATGATCTGATCTCTTTCCTGTTTCCTGGCCAATCCTGGGCCAAAGGGACCACCAGTTGTCAACAGCAGTTCATGGGAAATGCAATGTTGGGATCTCTACGGATTTCTATAGCTGTGTAGGTCCTTTGACTGTTTGACGATTTCCTTTATTCAGACTTTTAATCATGTAAACGCATATTGTGTAACTCTTCCCCAAGAATATCTAGTTTCCTAAAATGGTTTCTTGGTTGTCTATCTTATTTCACTGCGGATGGTCGTTAATGGAAAAGTTAGGAAGTGGAATATAAAGTGACAATCCAAGATGTTCAAGAACATTCAGTATTCTGTACTTAACCAGATTGGGTCCCTCTCTCTGGTTTTTGATGATTTTGGTGATTGGATCAACAATTTGTGATAAATTTCTATGATGATTTTGTATTTGACTTTCATTGCGGATGGTAGTGTTCAATGATGTATTTCATTGAGGATGGTTGTATGCTAGCGACTCTAGGCCTATAATTGAATTTAAGCAAACATGTGCCAGGCTCTATGTTGTGTCCAACCAACCAACCAACCAACCAACCTAGTTGAACCAACCTACCAAACAACCGACAAACCAACCCACCAAATAACCAACAATTATACAACCAAACAACAGTTACTGACCAACAAACCTGCAAACCAACCCACAAACCAGCCAGCTCGACAGCCAACCAACCAACAAACCACCCAGCCATCTGACCAACTAAAAACCAAACCAATCAATCAAATGACAAACAAAAGAGCCAGCCAACCAACTGACCAACAAACCAACCAACAAACCTGCCAACCCTAAACAAACCAGCCAACTGACCAACCAACAGACTAGCCAAGCAACCAACAAACCAACCAGCTGACCAACCAGCCAACAAATAAACCATCCAACAGACTAACCGACAAATCACAGGGTTGCCACTGGTCAGGAAAAAGTCAGGGAAATTCAAGGTCAGGGAAAAGTCAGGGAGCTTTGAAATTAGTCAGGGAAATTTGTGATTTTGCAAAAAGTCAGGGAAATCTTACCTTGGTCAGGGAAATTTTGCATAAATACTAATTCACGACACTAAAGCTGGTGGTTTCGTGATTAGAACAACAGTGAAATGTATGACATTTGCCGGTCTCACCTGTTTGGTGGTTATGAAGTGGCCTTAAAATCAGGAATCTGCTGTTTGAGGCGTCTTGAGTGGTCAACCTAGCATCATCCATTTTCTTTTTGTTTCAAATAGAACCATAAATTCACGAAAGGTCGCGAATTGCGATCCAAAATTTTGTGCGAGCGTCTTTTTGTGGTCAGGGAAACTTGTTTTGAGACAGGGAAAAGTCAGGGAAAAGTCAGGGAATTTCCAAATCCGACCTGAGTGGCAACCCTGAATCAACAAACCAACCAACAAACAAACCAGCCAGCTAACCAACAAACCAACCAGCTGACCAACAAAAAAGCCAGCCAGCCATCCAACCAACAAACCAACCAACCCACCAACAAATGAACCAACCAAAATATGGTCAGCAGTCTTCCAAATAAGGGAAAAGGGAGAGTAGTGGCGCTCCAGTGAGCATGAAACGAGCGACAAAACTGGCGTCGAGGAGGAGTAAAGTCCAAACAATTTTGGAACCTACGAAACAAACTATCACAGCAAGAAAAAAAGGAATATGACCTTATAACGGAACAAGATGAAAAAGTAAACGACCCAAGCAGAGCGAAGGAGGAAATAGCAAAATACTATGAAAACCTCTACCAAGCCAGAGAAGGAAAACCGGAATTTGAACCCCAAACTCAAGAGATTGAACATAGATATTCCAACATCCAACAGAAAATGAAAAGCAAAGCGCCATGCCAAAAAATAACAATAAAAGAACTCAATACAGCAATAAAAAAACTAAAGAGAAAAAAGGCCACAGGACCGGACGGAATACCAAATGAGGCAATAAAAGAAATGAGTGAAACAAACAAGGAAAATCTATGCAATATCCTAAATAACATAACACAAGAGGAGAAAATACCTAAACAATGGCTAAACAGTAATATAATCAGAATATACAAAGGCAAAGGGAAAAAAGGCAAATGCTCATCTGAAAGAGGAATAACACTTAGCAGCAATATAGGAAAGCTGTATGAAAGAATATTCAACAATAGAATAGAACCTATACTGAATATAACCGATGAACAAGCTGGCGGACGAAAAAATAGATCAACGACAGACCACATAGCATTAATAGCATCAATAATAAACCACTACAAAAAAAAGAAAAAGCCAACATATATCACCTTCCTAGATGTAACAAAAGCATATGACAAGGCGTGGATAAAAGCAATAATGTATGTACTAGAAAAGGAAGGCATACAACAAAAAGAATGGCAAATAATAGACCTCCTTAACACTGGACTAACAGCAACAATCCTGACTAAATACGGACCTACAAGACAAATTGAGATAAAAGACAGCATAAGACAAGGAGGAGTACTATCAGTAATCCAGTATGCTACACTAATGGATGAAATAAGCAAAGAGACAAAAAAAACAAAAATAGGAATAAAAATACCAGGAACAACTGAATACCTGAATACACTGCTATGGATGGATGATGTAGCCCTAATAACCAACAATAGAGATGACATGCAAAAACTCCTAGATGTCACATATACAACAGCGAGTAAGTACCACATAGCATTTGGGAAAGAAAAATCGAAGATGCTCAAAATAGGAAACAAAAACAACCAAGAAATCACTACCCTGACCCTTGGCGACATGCAAATAGAACAAACAGACAAATACAAGTACCTAGAACTTACCATTAATAATAAAAACAACCTTGCAGACCAGATGAAGGACATAAAGACGAAGACCGAAGGAGCGTACCAAACAGTAATGAGCCTATTACATAACAAAGAATTTAATAACATAGAGATGTCAACTATATGGAAACTAGTAGAAACATGTGTCACACCAAATATAACATATGCCTGTGAAGTATGGACCCCGAACCGGCAAGAGATAAATACCCTAAATGGAATCCTAGATAACATTCTAAAAAGGATACTGATGGTACCACAAGGTACACCACGAGAAGTACTGTACATAGAAACAAACCTCCTGGACGTAGAAAGAATAATAGACAAAAAAAGACTAAACATGCTTTACAGAATCAACAAAACAAAAATAAAACTAAACGAATACCTCATCCAAAAGAAACAAGAAACAGAATGGATGAAAGAGACTGAAAAAACAATAAAAAAGTATAAAATTGACAAGAAGAAATTCCTGGAAATGAAACCAAAAAATGCAAAGAAATACATCAGGAAAGAAATACAAAAAAGCTTCCGCGAAGAAATGTTCCTTAACAAACAGAACAAGAGCAAAGTAGAATACCTAAAAAAAGGATACCTAGCAAATGAAAAAGCGACATATACCAACCAACTTAACAGAATGAACACAAGCACCATATTCAAAGCCAGATGCAGAATGCTGGACATTAAAGATAACTACAAAAATAAATACAATAACATGACATGCAGACTATGCAAAGAAAAATACGAATCACAGGAACATGTACTAAAAGACTGCCCAATAACAAAAAAGAATGACCTGACCATCGACCTGGACCTGCTACATACGAGAAGCAGAACCATCATGTCAAAAATAGCCCAGAAAATAAGAGAAATAGAAAAACTGCTAAAACAATAAAAGGAAACCAAAACCAAAGACACCGTGCAGCTCCTTAGTGATAGGACCAGTTCCTACCACCAGGTAGAGCTACCTGGCGACCCAGGCTACCCCAGCACTAACAGAAGAAGAAGAAGAAGACGAGCGCGACATGCGGGCGTCAGACTGAGGAGGAGGTTGCGACCCCTAGTGAGTTATAGCCAGCCAGCCCCAGTCACCCTCCTTGGCCTCCCTCCTTGGCCTTCCTTCTTGGCCTTCCTCAAGCTCCCATTTGGAGCAACAGTGTAAGTGTGCAGCACGCATGGCTTCCACCCGCCACTTAAATTGAGCATATATATCTCTGCTTGCATGGGGCTCTGTCTGCAGACAGCCACTAGAGCAAAAATCCCCTATAAAACTTCTAAATAAAATGATACAGACAGTGAGTATTCACTGGAAGACACACTTGGCTCTTAATATTTTGCCTTTGCTGATAGATATTTTTGAGGTCAAGTGATATTATTTTGTGTTTTCTCTTTTTTACTTGGGATGACCTGATGGAGTAGACCTAAGTGGAAGCTTAATTAAGAGGGTCAAGTGCCACCAAAATTTTGAAGGCTAATGCAGTTCACGTTTTGAAGAAAGCTTTCTCCGAGTAATGCAGTTTGCACCAGAAGTATATATAGATCTATAGGCCTACTTACATGAGAGGCCTATACCCTCTTGTGTGTTGCATAAATCTAACCCGTGACCAGAAAATTCACCTTGGGGCCATTGTAAGACCGAAAAGCTATGCTGAATCAGAAGTGGATTTGAGTTTTATATACTGTATCGCTTTATACATTTTTATTAATCACTTCTTCACACTTTAGAAAAAAAACGGGAGTTGGAATGTCATTCCATATCAGCAAATTTTGATGAGAGTCAACTAACTGTAAGGGCATTAATCTGGTAAATATATATTATTTTAATTTTTTGGAAACTGCATGGTTCGGTTTACTTGAGCAAATACGGTATCATACCAGCCACATACCCCCACCTCATGGCTACCCTCGCCCTGTGTCATTTCATAGACATATTAACCAATGGTTTGTAAATGTTTATGACCTTTTTCACAGCTCAAAATTACTGACATCCAAAATAGCGTTTATGATAAAAATGATTGATGCCGCGATACCAAACACACTTTTTATAAATATATAAATCAGTATGCATATCTGTGTGTGTTTGCTTTCTAAAGGAGGGGGTGAATAAGTAAAATTTAATGTTGCCTGTGTTGCCAGCCATGGGGGTAGAGGTGGCGTCTTAAACATCAATAACATTTAGCAAAATACTACCTGCTACAAATATTATACCACGACCTCTCACCCTGGTGAACTGCGGGCATTTAATTCTGCCAAGATGCATTTTGCTGCAGCGTCTCTTTTTCCAACTGTCAACTTTCTGATGTATGTATATAAGCCATACATCTTACATCATTCATGGGGTTGCATGAAATATGACCAAGATTTCCTGTTTCAGTTGACGTTTTGACAATTTTGCTTGTACATCACACAATTCATGTCATTGGAAATCTGTTGAGTTAATTTGATGGAGAATTTGCAATATAAATCCCACCACTATAATATAATGCCGAGGACTGGCTGTTCTGCAAAACACTTTATGATAATTTACAATTTTTATATATATCATGTCTTGATCTTGCCATACTTCCCAGGTTGGCATCTTGCTAGCGACAAGAAATTGTCTTAGAAATGTCATCCTGTACCACATAATTAATCTTAATTGTACATCATATTTTCAACTGGAGCTGCTTCTGTCAAATCCCTGTTTAATTGTTCGAAAATGTATAATTTTGAATTTTTTTGGAAAAATAAAATTCTTGAGTCTTGAGTCTTGCAACCTGTTCTCCTATTTTTTTTATTTTGTAAAATTCTGTTAAGAAAAACCCAAAAAAGGGGTCTCTTTTTAACTTGAATCTCCCAATACGAAGTTAGGCCTATGAAGTTAGTGTGGAATTGGTCATGCTGAGTTGGCTGTGTTATAAACTGCATCTTGAGTGGAATGGTGGTATTGGACTGACGTTAATTAGAGGGTGGGCTCCGATGGGCAACAGCTCTGATTTAGTTGGTGTCATACGAAACATGACATGACACGTGACATGACAGGGGGATACATTAATACCCCTGGTGGTTGTTTCATGTTTTAGACTTCAAAAAGACTCAGAGTGGGCTAAAAACTGAGCTAAAACTGCAAAAAAGAGCCAGAGAGATACATTAACAATAGGAGCGCGTGGAGGTTGAAACAGTATATCACTGGTTATGGTGGCTTCACTGAGCTACTGTGATTCTACACCAAAAAAGATTAAAATTGAATAAAAAGGCTTACAACACAACCGCCCCCCCCTTCAACCTTACATGCCTTGTATGGTATTTGGGCTTATAAAGGCAGGTCAAGGTCACCAGAGCATCAGATCTGGGGTTAAAGGAGATGAGGAAGACTGGATTTCAGGATTAGAAGTTGGGGGGGGGGGTTGGTTTGTTGCTGTAACTACTTCGAGTACACTGAACATTGAAGTCACCATGCTAATGCACACCAACAGGGTGCCAGTGGCAACAGGGTTGATCTTCCGAGCACTCCTGAAGGTGCATTATTGCCAATTTATTTGGTGTTATATAACCAGATAATTATCGCAAATTAACTTTGATGGCTTGTATGGGAAAAATTTTTGAATCTATTGTCAATAAAAGATTAGTTTTCCAAGAGGAAGCAACTAATTCAGCTGATCCACACCAATTTGGTTTCTGCAAAGGGTGTAGAACCAGTGACAATGTATTCATTATAGACACATTAATGTCTTATCACAGGTACAAGAAAAAACCACTGTTCATTACCTTCGTTGATTTTTCTAAGGCATTTGACTTTGTAAACCGTACTTTCCTCTATTACAAATTAATTAAAAAGGGATATGGAGGCAGGTTGTTGAATGTCATTCAAAGCATGTTCTCAAAATCAGGTGCTAGAGTTAGATGGCAGGGTCAACTTGGATCAAGTATTGATAGTACCCATGGTGTTCTCCAGGGTGGTATTGTCAGTCCTAAACTGTTTAATTTATTTCTATCTGATATGAATGAGTACTTTGACAAAAGTAGTGGTATTGAAATCAACAATGTCGTATTCACTCATCTTCTGTATGCAGATGACCTTGTACTAGTCTCCGGCAGTGCGTCGGGAATGCAGAAATTGTTGGACAACCTTGCATCTTATTGTAGAAAATGGCACTTGTTGATCAACTCAGAAAAAAGCAAGATAATGGTAGTACAGCCAAATAGACGTCAGGCAACAAATGATACTTCCTATGAGTTCTCAATAGGTGGTGATAGTCTAGAGGTAGTCGAGTCGTATAAATATCTAGGACATATTATCAGTAGCACAGGTAAAATTTATGAAAAAATGCATGACCATCTCGCGACTCAGGCACAAAAAGCAATGTATGCACTCAAGGAGCGTGTGAAATCTACTGTTGGATATCTACCAGCAAAAGTCTATCTAAAGATGTTTGATTCACATGTCATGCCTATCCTTGAATATCACAGTGAAATATGGTTTTCAGTGAAAGAAATTAGAGTGCTTGAGAAAATCCAACTATACAGTTTCTTAAAAATCTTCTTGGTGTTAGGCTCCGAACTTCCACTGTCGCTGTGCTTGCTGACACAGGGCGATTTCCACTACTCTGCAGACAACAGGTATCTGCTATAAAATACTTGGAAAGGTTAAAATCGGGCAACTGTCCTGTTTTGCTCAATGAATGCTATGAAATACAAAAATATTTACAGATAAAGAAAAAGCCTTGTTGGCTGGCTAGAGTCCATGAGATCTCAGCATACAATATGAATGAAGATGCCAGTGTGAATAGAATGGTAACAAAATTATATGATCAAGCACAAACTAAAATGCTAGCTGAAATAAATGACAGTTGTAAAAACCCAAAGCTTAGAACATACAAATTATTTAAGAAAGATTTTCGTCTCGAGCGTTACTTAAATATAAACCTCCCTAAATGTCTCTTTCAGAGCATTGCTAGATTCCGATTAAGTTCTCATAACCTTCACATAGAACTAGGCAGACACAAACGACCATATGTTGTGGCAGAGGATCGTCTTTGTAAAAGATGTGACATGAATGTGGTTGAAGATGAATTCCATTGCCTCATGATTTGCAAAAAATGGAGCTCATTTAGATCTGACCTTCTTGTAATTGCATCTCAGCATATAAATGATTTCCATGTACTAAATCAAAATGAACAGTTCCTACGTATACTGACTGATAAAAACTATGAAATGAATTTTAGCCTTGCAAAATTTTTGGCTGTAATATTAAAAACTGATAACATTGTCTGAAAGAGATCCTTATTTCAAATTATTCGTATCACCACTGCACAAATCATGGGTGGCCACAGGCACTGAACATGTGGTACTCACATGACATGGCATTGTTCTTTTTGTGTATGCATGTAAATAGTTGTTGTTTATGATATATGTACATGTATGTGTCCTGTATTCTTTTAAACCCTCTGTTGGGGTGCTCTATTTATTTGGTGCTTTGGTGCTAACAATACTTCTTTTAATATTCTTGTACTATGGCTGCTACGGATAGAACCCCATGTAATTGCTACTGATAGAACTACTGATAGAACCCCATGTAATTGCTACTGATAAATTCTATGAAACTTTGATATGTAAACTGGTTATGTTTCTATGGAATATTTCATTAAATGTGACAGTATATATATATATATGTTTCCATTTTGCTTGTGGACATATAATTGTGGTGCTTTTAATTACAGTATTATCATTATTTTATATAAATTGATACTTGTCATTCTCTCTAGATGTAGTTTATAGTCACTGTCCCTCTCTGTTGTATATATATATCTTCTGTCTTTCTTTGTAGTAATTTTACTGTCATCACACATTAATCTTGTTGATATTTCGTTGTGAATAAAAGAATATATATATATATTATTTCCTTGAACCTATGCAATAGTTCCTGTCAGTGTTTTTGTAATTACTGTTTGTTGATTGTTTTTATAGAATGGACTTAGTATTTTTTAGTGAGTTAAACCAACAGTCAGGCCTATTGTAGTTGTGCATGCCTCAAGGTGCAGTCATGTTCTTGCTATCTATAGGCTTCCATATGCTGAAATGATGAGACTAATGTTAAGAAATATGATTTGACTGAGTTGTAATTTATTGGTATGGATGTTCTAAAGTTCTATATGTGCCAAATTGGTCCTTCAGAAATTGTGAGGCGGTTCTGACGATGGCCTCTACTTTTACCAAAATCCTTCCCTGTTTTGAAGCGGACATGCACATTGAGAGTGAGAAATTAAGTGTTTCCATGATCGTGAATTGAACCGGGGGCTCAACCGTCAAAAATTTCTTCTGATCAATCAATCCTCCCTTGAAAAAAAAAAAATCCACAATTTTTTAAAAGTTGAATATTCACGTTCACCCAATGACTTGACTTCTAGCGCTGAGCAAATGAAAGTCGCCTCTAATCAGAAGGGTCAATATAATTACTATTTCCAGTGCGCATGCGTAGTGAATTAAACAATTTTTACCCCTTCAACCCTTCCAATTAGGTCACACCACTGCCCTCCTATGCATGTACACGCACCTGGCTGCATAACTGAGTGGCCTTGGTCAGCACCTGCAGGAGTTTGGCTGCAGGCGAAGGATCTCTGACTCACGAACCCATAACCAGTTCATTTAAACCCCAAAAGGTTGAAAAGTCACCCTAATTCCTTTACCAATTAGTTAAATCAGCCCTGAAAATCTCGTAATGTTTCACCAGATCTCATTTCTCAAACTGCCCGACAATTCCTGCATTCTAATCAACCCCAAACAAATGAAATAAAAATTCAACTCAAACAATTGTAAAATATCCTTCAAGGATTTAGCTTGTTTGCACAGTAACTTAGACTTTGGCTAATAAGACATTTGGAATCGTGCTCTACTATTAATTTTTGTGAGAATTTCAGGATTACTGATCCAAGTTAAATTGTTATTTAGACTTTCCCAATCGTGTTATCAAAGTTTGCATAACTTCATTAACCAAGTCATCCAGCATTGTTGTCCTTGCAGATGAACAAATTAATTCTGAAATCGTTTATAAAGTTTATAAATCCTTGGTATAGTTAATTAAATGAAAACAATTATTTTAACAAATACACAAGCCAACAGCAGTTTACTAATCCTTTAACTCTAGGGATTTTTAATTGCTTTACTTGACACTTTGTCCAAAGCTTTAGGAAAATCAACAATGTAAGTCGGCAGCTGCAGGTAACGCACGCTTGTAATTAGTGAATAAACTATGCTCATTGACGGGAAATGAAGCTGTGAGGCTCTTTAAATATTTAGAGTATAGGTCTAATACCTGGTTAAAATGATCAAAATGCTTCCTTGCTTCTGATTGGTAAACAGAGGTGCAATATGATTGACATTAGAATGGAGATTTAAAAAAACACGTTTTTTCATTTCTTTTTTTTGTGGAACTAACTTTATGAAGTTTTAATTTGATGGACAGACATGACGTCCAAAAAAGGGTAACAAAAATTAACACCAACTTAAAAGGAAAGTAGCATGTGGCGTTTTTTCTTTGAAATCATAGGACTTGACATTTTCATATTTCTTATCTAATTTTTTAAACCCAAAATCTCATAATTTCAAAATTTAAATTCTTATCAATTTTTTTTTCAACCCTAAAACCCAGTTTTTTTTATCAGTTTCTTTTGTATGGCATCTTCAGGGAAATTCTCACATAGCTTTTCATAGATCGACTTGAAAAGAAAAAATGGGGTCATTCTTAAAAAATGAAATAGTCTAACTTGAAGTTTTTTTTATCAACACCTGAAATCATTGTATTTTGCGTGTTGTTTCTCAAGTTACATTTGCTTAATTCAGTTCTTTGTGCCAGGTCCAATTCTGGTTAATTTTCGAGTATTCCATTGTTATCAACAGGAAATAGACTGGAGGAAACTTCATCTGGATGGGACTTCTATGGACGAAACTTCTATTGGGAATGAGTGATTGGCTTCAGTAGTTTGTATTATTCGAGGGGCGTCTGCCATTTTTAAGCCCTCAGATCTCGAATCTTAAAACTTCTTAGTATCAAAGTGTAAATCTTATCAGTGATGTTGGTTTAGATAGTTTTCCGTTGATTAGAAAACATTTGCTTTGCTTTAAAGATACTGTTCAATGCACACTTCACCGTCCTGACCAGCAAGGCTTATGTTTCAAGGGTGATTAGGAACCATCCGCGTGTCAGGGGGCTCTTGTTTCTTGACAATGAATTGGATGGGTTCTTCAATTGGCTTAATTGATTCGGCGGTGTTGGGCTGTAGCACCTTTGAGCTCCTTTCTTGATGCTGTATCGAGTTCCCTCCTCTGCGGATGCCCCGGGTATCAGTATCACCCTCTTGCTTTGAAGGGTCGTGGTTTTGTGTACTGCGCTATACCTATACCTGGTGCCACACCAGTACACTATTGTGTTTTCCAATAATGCAGCGATTAGTGTGTTTTGTACCTTTTATTTCTGTGTTCTCAACCAATCTGAGATCTTAAACTTTAATCTGAGATGAATGTGAGATGTATTGTTTGGCTTGTTCAAACTTCAATCGAAACAGCTACATAGGAACTGTCATGGCAAATCCTTTGGCAGGATTAAAAGGTATACAGGAAGGGCCCACATCTGAGTGTTGTTTGTGTGTGTGTAATATTCTTTCATTTTGCTTTTGCAATTTCTTGTAGGGTTTTGCCAAATTTGTCACGTGTGAGAAAAGGTAAAGGCAAAGGTATGTGATTATCATCTGTTTCCAAAGTTGTTTAATTTCAACTGCAATCACAGCTGATTTTACACAGCAATCGTTAATCTTTCTTGATTTTTCTGTTACATGCACTCCTTTACAGCTGACAACCGTCAATGATCGATCTAGTACATTCTGCTTCTGGGCAAACAGCCAACCTCCTCATTTAAACCTGGGTGGAGTGAAGACATGATTCAAGGAGAATCTGATTTCTGCTTACCGGGTATTTCCTCCGTGTACCCAGGCTGGGTTTGAATCCAAAACCTTGTATGTGTTCGTCCAGCATCATACCCACTGGAACATGGACACATGCATGTTACAAGTTCAGGCCCAGTGTATCTACAGAATGGGTCAGCCACAAATACACGAAAAACATATTTTTTCTGGTGTCAATTTTTCAAACTAATATGCTGCTCAATCTCAAGTTTTGTTTGATCTTGAAGGTGCTTCGTGAATATGATGACCAGCGGCAAGGATTTCCAAAATACAAGAATCTAAAAGATTACTATAGGGTAATAGTTACTGTGTTCGTCTTTGAGCTCTGGATTCGACTGTGTGTCAATTGTTTGGCAATTGTGCTACAAAAACAGGTGAGACAATCACTTGGAGGGACTTCAATGCTCTCAGAGGTTGTTGAGATGTTTTGAGAAGAACAAATAACCAAGAAGCCTTGAAAAGGGTCAGGGGTTGGAGGCTTGTGGCTCATTAAGGAGCACAATAATCCCTTGGAGGGGCTATTGGACAAGCACTCCCTGTTACACCAAAGATTAGGGACAATTCAGCACAATTCAGCCACAATCCTGGGCCTTTGTGGATTCCGCCACCTATTCAACTGAGTCGAACTCTTTGTGGCTGTTCACTCATCTGCAATAAGCCAGTTTGTGTTGTAAGCCCTGAAGAAAGGTTTGCTGAAGGTTTACCAAAGATTGGCCACATTTCACCCTTGGTTTCACCCATGGTTACTTGTATTGTGCTAACCAATGGGAGATTAATGGAAGGTTCCAATTGGACCATTCTGCCCGATCTCCCCCATTCCGCCTGCAGTGAGAGCCAGTGGCGGCCTCTTCAAAGCAGATCAATCGTTTAAAGGTTGTCAAACGTTGTCAAAAGCTTTGGGGCTGTCAATAAATTAGGGGCTGAGTGGTCTGTGTGCAGTTCAGATCATTTGACATAAAATTGGGCAATCCCAACCAATCTCTGCCACTCTTCTGCCAATCATTTGCCAATCTTATGACATCATAAAATGACCACGGTCATCAGAGTGTGCGATGACAGCGTTTGATGACCAGTGTGCGATGACTGTACAAAGAAAGTCATCGCAGAACTGTTTGCAAATTCAACTCTTGTGCAGTAAAAGTAATGGAGTGGAAGGGAGTTGGTGGAAGAAGTTTAAAAGACAGGAAAAGTGTGAAAAAGCCAAAAAGAAAGAAAAAAGAAAGTAAAAGAACACCTGCATTTTTAGTCCTCTCAATATAGTGAGTGTATGCCAAAGGTTGAGCAATAAAAAAGTGTTGTAAAAATGTTGTAAAGTTGTGCCAATTTGTCTTGAATTTGTAAATCTGGAGAAGATTGAAGGCTTCCTGTTCTTGGAATTTCTCCCAAAGTCTAAAATACTGACACAGAATGACACAAAGAGGGACTGGGTGTGGATAAAGCCTCATTATGAGGGAGGCATGATGATATTTTAGCTCCTTTCAAAATAGTTACATTATTGTCAGTGAGCGTCACCTCTATTTTAGTCTCAGTTTTGCTCAGCCACTTGCTTCCGGCCATGGCTTGTTATGAAGGCTGCTTCCGATAATGGTGTTATTTTGAAAAAGTTATTAATGTTGTCCAAGTTCAAATAAGCGTCAAACTTGTGGATTGTGGTGGATTGTGGAGAGCACAAAGTATGCCCTTTGCTGTGGAGACATTTTTGGACCCTTAATATCAAATCATTTAGTATTTTTCATGCACGGACAACTCTCCTTTCACCTGCAACTCTTGGGTTGGCTACACTCTAAAAAATGTCGGGACAAAATTGGTTTTTTAGATTCAAAATGGTTTTTTGAAAAACCAAATTTCAATGCAAAACCAAAATGGATTTTTAAAAAAAATCCATTTTGGTTTTTTGCATTGAAATTTGGTTTTTCAAAAAACCATTTTGAATCTAAAAAACCAATTTTGTCTGAAATTTTTTAGAGTGTATGTGCTCTGCATTCGTGCTGTAAATAAATCACTTACATAATGATGCAGTTTACCAAAAATAATCTTCTTTCAACGGGCTCCTGTCTGCATCTGGCCTGCAGCATTAAGACGTTCACAGGTCAGGTCAAGCTGCCACGTGCCCTGCTCCCCCAAACAAATTTTTTCTCGACCCCCCCCCCCCCCTCTGCTCCCCTCCAAAGCTTTTGAGTCAAAATTGGTGCCCCTTTCTTATAGCCTTTTTGGCATGGTGGGATAATGCACTGTAAATGTTCCTGTGTGCAGGCAACAGTTACTGTAACTCCTTGGCAATATAGGCCTATATATACATATACGATTATAGACTGAATATTGGTACTTTGAAAATATAATACTGAGTTCCCTATTTTGGAACTTGGAATTGACATAATTAATGTATTCATAACAGATGTAGAAATCTTCAAAACTCTTCTGCATGAAAACAATACATAGTAACTGTTGTCGGCTCTACAATTGCAGCGGCAAGTTCCTTGTGAGGTCATATTGCTGTCCATGCCATGCTATTCTCTATGAATGTTAATTTCAATGCAATGGATAAGGCCTGTTGTAAGGTGATTGGTGGCCACAACAGATGAATATAAGTACTCGTAATACTCAGTTTGAAGATCTAATCATATTCAGGAACTCGGTAGCTTTTGTGACTATTTGTAATTCCTGTATTCTATAGTAAGTGCACATTGGCATAGGTTGACTTGCAAGAACAGAAACTACAAATGTGGCTATAAATTTCAGTTGCATTTTACAGTGAGTTCTCCACATTTTGCATGCTCAACTGTCATCATAAAGATTTGTCAGTGGCACAAGACTTTTAAGACATCACTTTTCCACCATTTCAGCTTTTTCGGGCTATAGGGGTTCATTTTATTTCTTCTTCTTTTGTGACCATTTCAGCCATCCATCTTTGTGAAAAGCAAAATACTGGAATGAATTATGGTATTTTTGCCATCATCTGTTATAACTCCTGGTCTAGAATAACTGATATCTCTGGAAAATCTTACTTCGGAGCTCCAGAGCACCCTGAAATCTCCCTTTCAATTTCTTAGAAATTAGAGGGAGAGACAAAGATGAGCTTATAGGGAGGGTGGAATTTTATATTACTGGCCAAAAACTCATAATAAAGATGACTTGAATTGAAGTACACTTGTAGTGGATCTATATCTTATTTATTCTGTCAAATTGCAGAACTTAAAAGCTACAATAAGCAATTCTGATGAAAATGAGACAATTTTAAACTCCATGCAGTTCTGTCTCAATTGAGGTTTATTTGAGTTGAGCTTGTCGAAGGCTTTCTCCTGACTTTCTCAGACTCCCACAACATTTCCCTGACTTTCCCATGCTGCTCCTTGCTACTGGAGGTTGTCAAATGTCTTGTGTCAGTCCTTCAACAACTCTCTCCGACTTCTTTCGACACCTGTTCATTGGAGCCTCTTTGTCAAGCTTATGAATTATAACACACAAAAACGATCTCACGTTGTACACGGAGTCTCATTTGAATGGACCCCTTTGAATCGCTGCCCCTGAAACCCAATACCCCTAGTTTTAGCTTGCGTAATCTTTGAAAAGGAATTTGATTTTCCAGAATAAATTGTGTCGTTAGAAGTGAAAACACGTGTTTTATTCGGGATAAATTGGTCTTTATTGGTCCCAATCTTGGCTGGGCCAAGGGCCAGGTGCCTCCATGGTCATTCTTATTCCTCAAACGACCAGCTTGTTTGTAGTTCATCCCAGGGAGCAAAGGGAGAGCAAAGGGGAGAAAGGGGAGAAAGGGGAGCAAGGGGGAGGGGTGAACTTTTGACCAACTGGAGCGTCCTTCCCCTCTTGCCCCTACTTCCTCGTTTTTCTTTCCTTTTTCAAATGATTTTTTCTTTATAGGGCGTCAAAGCAAAAGGTTGTGGCCTGGCAGAAGTATGATTGATTTTGCAGGTCACTCAGAGGGCCATATATTGTAAATTTAAAATGTATATGTTGGGGTTTGCTGCATAGGCACTTTTGCAGTTGTCTCGCATCCATTGCAGGTTTCATATATGGTTGGATTTGACCCCAGCTCTTTTTCAAATCAAGGAGGTCTCTTGAATACATCACAATGTCATCTCATTATTTTTTCAGCTGACGACAACATGGTGTTCCTGCATCATAATTATTTGGAATAGGCCTATACCATTCAATTCACTTTTGCATGAGTATTGGAGGACAGAAAAAAAGGTCTTATTTAGTTACATGTACTCCATGAATGATCGTGAGGTGATGTGGTGACCTTGATTTAGGCACAGTAAGCTGCTACAACGTATATGATAGTCGAGGTGATGGCCATTTGTGAGCATTGCTTTTGCTTTTGTGGTAGGCGTTGATATTTAAAGACCCAGACTATATTGGACCAAATTTGACAAATAAAAAAGTTTCAATTTAAGAAGCTATAAAGGTTCAGATTAACCAATATGATTTATATGAAGTCACCAAAATTCTAACCAAAACTGGTGGTGCAAGGGTGAACCAAAACGGAACCAAACCTGAGTTGAGGTTCAGATGTTTTCTAAGCTTTATAACAAACAAGATGCGTGTGGGGAAGCAGGGGGCAAAGAAACTTGCCTATTGTGTCCTGGTAGCCTCATAGCCCCCATAGCCCTTGGCGCCTGCCACAGTCACCCCACTCCGTTACTACCACACCACCTTGCCCCAGCACCTTCCTTGTGGCCTCTCAGCCTCTCAGCAAATTTGTTTTTCTTCGAGTGTTTGTCCAAAGACTTTCCTCAACGACTCCTCAGTCCCAGAGGCCTAAATTTGATAAGACGAATGTCATTGCAGATTCAATGCAAATCACTGCTTGCCAGTGCTTGGCCAATATCACATCTCGGTGATGGCCAACCCTTAACACGACAGTCACTACTCAATAAGTGGTCCTCATAAAAGTCTTTATTAAACCCAAGAATCTCTTGTACAGACTTGGTATTCTGAGACCATGGCCTACCGTTCTCTTGCCTCCTCGGGCCTATATGCCAAGCCAACATTCATTGTCCCAGTCACAAATTCATTATTGCAAACCCCTCAAATTCAATCTAACTCCAATTCAATCCAATCCAACTCCTAAACTATTCCACAAACATTTTGACAGCAACGCTCAAACAATTACCTTTTTAAGACCTTGTCTAACAACAATATACTCGAAACCTCCTCCCAAAATACATAAGCAAACTTGCAAAAACCCTAAAAAAAGATTTAATAAAAGTTACTAAAGTGATAAAACCATGATTTACATTCACTCAGACAAGCATACAAATAGCTGCACACATTAGCATCACAACCCTGGCATCAGGATTAAGCTGGATTGGAATTTAATAGTATTTTATTAAATTGTTATTTGCCTGCGGATTGTACTATTTTTAGATTCTTGTGTCAACAGTTTGAGCTAGAGCAGTGGTATATAGTTTGCCCCATGAAATATGTCTGTTTTAAACAGCTGATGATATACTATAAGGTTCTCATGTGATATCTGTCAAGATAAAGGTTACAGCCTTGATACTGTTGATAGAATCAATCAAATTAGCTGAATTAATAATAAATCTCCTGATCACAATGACGGTAAAATGAGCCAGAATGTATGTGGTTACAGTTATTTGCTTTCAAAAATGGTCCTACAGGATTAGGGGACTTTTTTGAACCCATAACTTTGAAAAAGGGGTTAAACCCTTGCCATAGGTTAAGTTAGGACACGCCCGCTGGGTAACCCTTTTGGGGTGCTTTTCAGAGACTATTGATAACTATTGAAGCTGGGTAATACTTATGGAACACTTATCTGGCAAATGTATCGGGATACTGCACATGAGATCACATTGGAGGGAGAGCTCTTTCATCTCTATCTTAATTGCCTCTCGATTTGTGTCCATTAGCTCTATCAGGCAACTTAGAAGAAGAGTAAGAGTAAGAGTAAGAGTAAGAGTAAGAAAAATTTATTTTGAATCGCACAAAAATAAAACAGTACAACATTAGCTGGAAGCTATTTTGCGATTATTTAAATAACAAACAATAAAAATGTAAAGCAGCTAAAAACAGGTAAATACAGGTATATAAAAAACTATAAAAATTAAAAAAAACAAAAAACATGTAAATCATAAAAACATCAAGCCATACAGGAACACGAAGAACATTGACACTGAGGACCATCCCAGGAATTCAACATATTTTTAAAGATTTTAAAGTCTACATTATCTTTAAAATGGACAGGCAGTAAGTTCCATATATGAGCACCATGGTAAGCAAATGTATTCTTCCCATATCTTAAGGTGTTGAACGACGGCATGACTAGTTTATGGGGGTCTCTGAGACTATGACTAGTCATTTTCGGTTCAAAGAAATCCTTCATGAAAGCAGGGTTGAGCTGATGGACTGTCTTGAACACTTCCAGAGCAATCAGGCGTATCCGTTTCAGATGTAATGTTGACTGCTTGCTCTTTCTCAGCAATGCATCGTAGGTTGATGTCTTGTCATTGTGCAGCAGTCGCAGCGCCCTCTCCTGGATCTTTTCCATTTTTCTCATACTGGCTGTACTGCAGAAGTGCCAAACGACAGGACAATAATTGAAATTTGAACAGACAAAGGCGTTGTAGATCAAGGTCATTTCTTTCAGACGAAAAACATTCTGAAATCTTCTCAAGATGTTAAGTTGCCTTGAGGCCTTCTTGCAGATGTCATCAATATGTCTGTCAAATGTCAATTTACAGTCGATGGTTATCCCAAGGAGTTGAATATGCTCTTCATTCTTCAATCCATTGCCGTTGATGGTAATTGCAGGTGGAACTTCCTCGGAGCTGTAAATTGATTTCATGTACATCACCTGAAACTTATCAGGATTAACCTTCATGAAGTTGGAGCTGAACCATCTTATGGAATTTTCTGCATCTAGTTGGAGAGCTGCAGTAACCACATCAAACGAATCTCCACATATGCTAAGGGTGTTATCGTCAGCATAGTTAGCAAGTCTGCACTTGTCGATGAAGTGAAAGATGTCGTTGATGAATATATTAAAGATGATGGGTCCAAGGCAAGATCCTTGAGGTATTCCTTTGCTAATCTTGACCCAGCTGCTCCGTTTGTCATCGATTTTCACTCTCTGCCTTCTGTCCGAGAGGTAGCTTGCGATCATTCTGCATGCACTTTCTGTAAAGCCATAGGCTCTCAACTTGCAAAGCAGCAGACAATGAGGGACGCAATCGAATGCCTTAGACAAGTCCATCAACAAGGTTCCTACGACTTTCTTATTATCCAAGGCAAGCTTCCAAGATTCCAGCAGGCTCATTAAAATATGACAGCTGCCGTAGTTCTTCCTATAGGCACACAGCAGGTCGTTGAACTTCAGCTGGAAATACTCTGTCATCTGGTCAGCTATTATGTTTTCAAAGATCTTGTCAAACACTGCCAGTATACTAACAGGCCTGTAATTTTCTTTCAGCATATCATTGCCTTTCTTATGGAGTGGAACGATTTCTGCAAACTTGAGGTCATCAGGGAAAATTTCCATCTCGAAACTACAGTTGATGACGTGCGTGATGGCAGTTGCAGTCTCCGCGCTGGTACATTTAGCGAGCTTGGGTGGAATGTTGTCATATCCAGTCGCTTTCTTTGGCTTGATCTGCTGCAGCTTCTTTTTCACTGTCTCGATGGTAACGGGAGTGAATTTAAATGTTTGTGTATGCGAATCAGCATTTGCCTCTCTGATGGCTTGGACACTTGGGTGATCTTCATGCTTGGCAAAGATAGCGCCTAACCAGTCAGATTCACTTGTGACTGGAATGCTGTCATCCGGTCCAATACTTGTCGCTACATTAGCAAAAAAGTCATTCAGCACACTGCATACCTCCTTGGGATCTGTAGTTATCTGTCCATCTTCATTGAGGTTGATGTTACTTTGACTTTGAGACTTATTTGAGAGGAAGGGTTTTACACATCTCCAAAAATCTCCTGGACTAGCTGCTGTGGAGCATCTTGTCACAAAGAAGTTCTTGATGGATTCCCTCCTCATAGCAGTTGCCTTGTTCCTCTCTATCTTGTATCGATTCCAGTTGTAGCCAGTTCTTTGCTTCACATACTTGTTGCGGGCATTGTTCCTCCTGTACATCTGCTTCCTCAACTCTGAGTTCATATATGGGACATGACTTGATTTCAACACTCGTTTCTTCACAGGTGCATGCTCGTCAATTACATCAGAATACAATTTACTCATAAACCAGTATTTGTCATTCACGTCATCAAAAACCTCATTAACATGAAATGGCACATGAGACATATCAGTGATAAATGTATTATTGTCAAAATTTTTGTAAGAACGATACACAATTGTTTTAGCTGATACTCTTGGTAAATGGATTTTTGTCATACAACCAACCAAATGATGCCAGTCACTCATACCACATTGAACATTTATAGGTTCATAAAAACGTTTTTCATTCAATACCACGACAGGATCAATTAAGGTACCATTACTAGATTTATAACAGGTTGGGGAATTTACTATATTAGACAATCCATAAACATCAAACATGTCACTCAAACAATTTGGAGTCTGCATCAGATTGATATTGACGTCGCCCAACATAATAATCTCCTTTGCTTTGGATCCTGTCAGCAAATCATCATAAAACCTTGAAAGCTTCTCAACAAAAAGATGGTTTGAGACTTTTGGATTTTTGTAGGTTACCAACAAGTACCACTGTTCTTTTTTAACACTCAAATTTATAACTAACGATTCAATATGAGCATTGTCTACAGAAAGTTCAAGATCAGAGTCTCTGAAGTGTGGTATATCTGATCTAACCCACGCGACTATTCCTCCAGAATTCCTGTCTCTGTCCTTTCTGTGGAGTTTGTATCCGTCAACATGCAGATCATGAGTCACATTATTATCAGAAAGTTTTGTCTCAGTGATACATAAAATATCAAATAAATTATTGGAGAGTAAATCTCTGAAATAGTCACACTTCTCACTGAGACTATTTACATTAACATGTGCAAATATCAGGTTTTTCCCATGTTTTGCTCGTTTTTTCTGAAGAGTTTTCACGAGAATATCGCCACAGTCTTGTGCCTCAGAAAGACCAGCGGCTAATTCTTCTTCACTGTCTAGTTCTGCCTGTAAATGTGAATCCTGGATTGAATGGTCCTCTAAGAGTGCATGTTCCTCGATTGAGCAGGCACTCTCTTCTTGGCCAACAACCTAGGCCATACAGAATTTCTCCTTGTGGCCTATGAGGCCACAGTAGTGACAAACAACCTCCTTCCCATGACGACATGCCTGTGTACTGTGATTTGGCTCGCCGCAATAACCACAGTTTCTCTGATTCCACTGGGCTTGTCTTCCACTTTCTTCGTCTTTGTGCGTTCGTCTTCTTCTTTGTCGCCCTCTTTGGACTGTCTGCCACTCTTCCTCAGTTCTTCGGTCTTGGGTGTTTTCACCTCGCTTCTTCTGGTCAACCACGTTCGCTTTCTTGGATCTCCTGGCCTTGCATATGTTTATCTTGGGATCATGAGTCAAAAGAAGGTTTCTTGCGAGTCTGTTGCTACCTTTACTGGTGAGGTGCAACCCATCATCGAGAAGATAACCATCATTTGGTGACCCATCACCCAACTTGAAAGTCTCGTCATTATTGACAAATGTTGCACCAGTGTCCCTTGCGACGTTGCAGAGGCCTGCATTCAGTTTCTCTACATTCTCTTGATGTTGTTGAGAGTCAATTCTTGGAGGGACACTAGATATCACAACCTTGCTGGAGTCAATCACTTTCGTTTTTGCCACATTAACCAATTCTTTGAAATCAGCTGTTATCTGTTCTCCATCAAAGTTTTGGTTGCCACAGTCATTAGTTCCCACACATAGGATGATCTTTGGGCAGGCTTTCACTTGTTCGATGTGTGGCTTTAGTTCACTGATCTTTATTCCACTGAATGGTTTCACGGTGGTGTTGTCAAGCTTCTCCTCATCAAAGTCTCGAACAAGAGAATCTCCAATCAGCAATGACGGGGATGAACTTTCAATTGCCACCTTCTGCAGTTGTGTGATCTTCTCACGGAGCTCTTTGTTTTCTTGCTTCAGAAATTGACATTCTTCTTTTATGTCTGTCAAAGCCTTCCGAGTGAGGTCATTTTCAGTTTTGATGTAATCAACTGCACTCTTCATTTCACACACTACTGCCAGGATTTTTGCAACATTTGCAGGGGCTATCCGACAATCAGGGCATGCAAAAGAAGCTACAGTCTCTTTATTAATCTTCACACATTCATTATGATACCAGCCCATACAATGTATGCACTGGATCATTGACAGCTGCTTGCCTCCTTTCTTGTCTCTTCGTTCATGTTTACATCCATTTTGTAAACAATACATTTCACTTGTGTCCGAGGTCACTGACTCATTGTTGCCTGTCATGCTAATCTTTGAAGCAGGATTGTTGAGCACAGTTTGGATCTAGGAAACGTAATGTTATGCAATGTTGTTCACACCTTTGACTGCTCAGCTGTGTGGGTGGGTCAAGTAATGCACTGCTTGACCCCCCTTCCCTCTTCCCTGGACGATATTATGGGCAAGGGACGAAAATTCAGTGAAAAAGTCAAGTTTTGTCACCATAAACTGTGCCAGTAGCTCCAAATTCTCGCCAAATGAAGTGCTGGAGGTCCGTTCTTCTGTTTGGCCTTGTTTGAAGGGGTTGCGGTTGTCTTTCTCCTTCTGTTATCCACGAAAATATTCAGAGCTGTAGGAGTCCTGTCAGCATGTCCAAGATGGCCATAGATAATGGACGGGGTAAATAGGTCAGTTTAGAGGATTAGGATAGATGGATAGATATGCAATAGGTCTTAAGGTGGGTAGATTGATGGATAGCTTAATAAATTGATAGAGCTATAGCTATAGATGGATGGACTAGACAGATAGATGTAAGACAGACACAGACAGATGAACTATTTCTTGAGCGACTTGTGCATCGCACTGTGGATGACCGTGGGTATTTCTCTGAGGATGATAGTTGGTGCTTGGATGAATAAGTGCTTCCAAAGTTGTTGGATAGGCAATGTCATTTCAAATTTTCAATAGGCCTATCTGCTTACTTACCTAATTCGGAGTGTGGAATATCACAGACATTGAGTTTCTAATCCATGAATTGCATGGAATGGAAAAAGAGAATAAGCGGTCAATTACCCAAATAGCTAATAATATGCAATGTTGAACAGGGCTTTCATATCATGCTTTCTTTCCTTTCACTATGATTGTACATGGTGGTATCTATCAGAAGGTGATGAATAGCTGTGCTATATTAATGGAAAAGAAAAGGAGAAGTCATCAATTGCATGGTCATGGTTCATCCCAGCATTTCATCTTGGTGCTATATGGAGTTTGTTAGATTTCAAGGTAGTAAGTAGTACCAAGTACTTATAGACTCGTATTGCTCTTGCCAATGAGCAAACTTTAAAAAAAGAAATTACATAACGTTACTTCATCGAATTCTAAAAATGGCACATGCAAGTTGTTTTGCAAATGACCGTTTATCGGTGTGAAATCAGATTGCTTGAGACACCAATGAACAATGAAAGAATATACAATTGAATGCCTTCTATGTAATGTCATCATTGCTTATGATAACCTTGTGATTATGATCGCCAAAGAAAGTGCTCCATACCGATAACCATCACACATTGAGTTGCTTGGTTCTGGCAAATTTTTGAAATGTACTTTAATATGTTTACTATGCCTTATATCATGTATAGGCCTATAGATTGTATTGCCTTGCATTTTGACCACTAATGTAGTCCATATCACCAGATATGTCGTCTTTTGTTATGCTTTAGCATCAATCACCGAAAGTATTTTCCATAAAGCACCCAATTTAAGGACTCCAAAAAATCTTTAAGAGTCTACATGTTTACAAAGTGTTTGAAATGACTAGTTGGACAGAACTTATGCACAATTACACATGCATCTATGTTGTTCAGTTTAAGTTGTTTGTAAAATTACAAAGTGTTTTGATAAGGTTGTCTATTCTATTCTATTCTATTCTATTCTATTCTATTCTATTCTATTCTACATTCTTCACATGCAAATATATTCACATCTTAATGCCATATGGCATCAGCATGCTGTACCCAATCATGACAATCCCAACAATACCACATTTCACCCTGAGCAGTACATCAGAGTACATGAAACCAGTAGCATAAGTTTGCATTGCCACTGATCAAAGAGTTCCCCCAGTAATATAACAGGCCATTCTGGGTTGGGGAGATCATTTTTCATGCTATACACTTTATCTGGGTGACTGGGTTTTCACCTGATTCAAGAAGTTTTGCCCTTTTATCATGAAGAATAGAAAATATTTGATGCTTGGAAATTATTGTTATTATGCCACTTAGGACGACTTAGCATATATTTGTTTTTAAATTGCTCGTGTGGGTTTGGTGTTAAATTTGTCAAGAAAAGCAGACAATTTCAGTTATGTGGAATAGCAGGAGATGTGAATATGTTGATAGAATGTCCATGGTGAAAATTAAGCAAAGTGTGGACCAAAAGTGTAACTATGTGGTTCTGGTCCTCTGAAGATTAGTCACTGAGCTGGAGTGTTCAATATTATAAGTAGTAGATACTCATAATATAAGCTAAGTAAGGCCCGTAGCCTAAATTTATAATTGCATAAAATGAGCAATAAAACAGGGAAAATGGTAACAATGATACTTCATAATTTTTTCTTTTATCGTTATTATAATTTGTCGATTACAAGCGCTGTGCGCTTATGTTTGTTTTTAAATTGTGAATTATCGACGTTAAATAAAATTTTACTTACTTACTTACTTATCATACACAAACCCTGAAGTTTCTCAGGCCCAGGAAGTGCCCAATTAGCCAAATTCAATCATAACCGAATGATTTCCCCTTTTGTAATTTAATTGTTTTCCACTAAATGGTCCCTCTGGGCAGCAGGGTGTCTTTGAAAAGTTGGCAACATTTTGTACAATTTGAAGCCTCGTTGGCCAGAGCTGAAGTCCGTGAAATGGCACAAATGTGTTGCAATCAAAGTGTGAGGTGTTTGGGTAATACCTCCTAATTAAAAGGAAGTAAGGAAATGCAATTACAAGAGCAAGGAAATGGTTTGTGAAATTATGAAATAGTGAGTTAGAAACTTGATATGGTGGAGATAAAATGAGCTCGCCCCATCAAAGTTATGTGTGAAGATAGAGAAACCAGATCGAATGTGTTGGAAAATGCCAAAAAGCTCAGGGAATTGCCAGAAAGACATGTCCATCGTAGGGTCTACATACGGCCAGATCTCACCCAACTTCAGCGTGACCAGGATTACCTACGTAGACAGGAACAACGTCGTCGAAATGAGGAACCAAATTTGTACATGCCTCCGATATCTACACCAAGAAACTCCTCCCCCGCAAGAAACCATCCACAACGTCAGGGTCGCCCGCCTGATCGTTACAGATAAAGAGACGCAACTCCCACTACTGTTCTAACAACAGGAACTTTACTTTAATGCTCGTAGCATTTGCCAAAAACTACCGGAACTTATCGAAACACTTGAACATTATGACTCTGATGTAATTGGTATTAGTGAAACATGGTTAAAGGATGATGTATATTTCTCATTGAATAATTTAGAATATTGTGTTTTCAGACAGGACAGACCATTAATCCAAGGTGGTGGTGTATTACTAGCAGTTCGATCTAGTCTTCAAAGCAATATTGTTTACAAAGAGTCAATTGGAAATTGCGAATGTATATTTGTTGATGTTTTATTTACCAACTCTGAATTCATGAGATATGGTTTGGTTTATAGACCACCGGACACTAATCTAGATGATTCTAAAGAACTTTTCCGTGTTATCCATGAAAACTTAAAAAATGTTAAACTTTATTGTTTGATAGGTGACTTTAACTTACCTGATATATGTTGGCAGGATTTCACTGCTAGATCTCAAATGTCTAGAGAATTCTTAATGTTGTGCTTTATGATTGGTGCCATACAATGTGTTGATTTTGCAACTAGGGGAAAGAACACTTTGGACTTAGTCTTATTTTCTGATAAGGGTATATTAAAATCTATTCAACCTGAACCTCCATTCAGTACAAGCGATCATGCCTCTATTCTATGTGAAACTGTAAAACATGTAAGTGTTTCTGACAGTTCGGTCTGTAAACCGTGTTTCAAACAAGCTGATTATGAATTAATTAATGCATTTTTAGCCACTCTAAATTGGAATGAAATATATAGTAATTGTATATCAACTAATGATTACTGGGAGGCTTTTAGAGACACCTTGAATGATGTTATATTCAACTTTGTACCATTCAGAAATGTTTCAAAACATAAGGGGGTTCCATGGTTTAATTGTAATCTGAACAAACTGCGTAACATTAAACAGCGTAAATGGAAATCTTATGTAAAATCAAGTAATATAGTAAGCCATGCTGAATACAAAACTTCAGCCAATAAATTTAGATCTGAATTTTTGAAAGAGAAATGTAATTATGAAATGTCGTTGTTCTCAACACAAAATAATTCTAGTAAATTTTATGGATATGTAAAGAGCCAGTCTTCTGTTAAATCAAGTATCCCATGCATTAAGAAAACTGATGGTTCTATAGCTGTAACAGATCATGAGAAAGCTTCTGAATTTGTTGATTATTTCTCCAGTGTTTTTGTAGAAGATGATAATACTCTTCCTGACTTCCATTCCAACTGTAGCGATACGCTCAGTAGATTCAATTGTACACCTGATGACATTATAAAAGTTGTTAGAAAACTAAGAAGTAATTCATCCCCAGGTCCTGATGGTATCACAGTGTATTTTTTAAAGAAAATTATTGCACATATTGTTGATCCCCTTGCCAGAATTTATAATCAATCCTTACGTGATGGTATTTTACCCAGTGATTGGAAAACGGCCCTTATTGTTCCATTGTACAAGAAGGGTGATGCACAATGTACATCACAATATAGACCTGTTAGTTTGACTTCCGTTGTATGTAAAATCTTAGAACGTATTATCAGATCTCAATTGTTGGACTACTTGTTAAGAAATGATATCATACCAAAATCTCCACATGGATTTTTGCCAAAAAAATCTACAGTTACTATTCTTTTGGAATGTTTGAATGATTGGACAAGTAACTTTGATAAGAAATTGTCTACTAATGTTATATATTTGGACTATTCTAAATGTTTTGACAAAGTATGTCATAATAAGCTCATGTACAAATTAGAAAGATACGGGATATCAGGTTGTGCTTTGCAATGGTTAAAGAACTTTTTAACTGGAAGACTTCAACAAGTAAAAATTAATGATGCAATCTCACACACAACCGATGTTAAATCAGGAGTCCCTCAAGGGACTGTGTTAGGTCCTGTTTTATTTTTGTGTTACTCGTCAGATTTACCTGATGTTGTCAAACATAGTTCTATTAGTATGTATGCTGATGATACAAAACTGTATAAGTCTATTCAAAATGTAAATGATTGCATGTTATTACAAGAAGATTTAGATAATGTTGCTAAATGGGCCGACATTTGGCAGATGGATTTAAATCCAGACAAAACGAAAATATTGACTATTGGTATTAACAAAGTGAACTTTGATTTTTTATTGAATAATGATATTATTGAAACTGTCAACAACATTAATGATATTGGAGTTACTATCCAGTCAAATTTGAAATTTACGCTCCATTGTATTAACATTACTAGGAAAGCGTATTTTGTTATTCATAAACTTTTTTCAATTTTTAAGAACCACAATTACAAGTTCTATCTCAAAATGTATATGTGTTATGTTAGACCACTTTTAGAATATTCTAGTCAGGCTTGGTCACCAATATTACAATGTAATAAAGACACAGTAGAACGTGTGCAAAGGTATTTCACCCGTCGTATATTAAACTATGAAAATGTTTCGTATGAAGAAAGACTACATTTTTTGAAATTAGATTCATTGGACATTCGAAGAAAAAATTCTGATTTAATATTGTTTTACAAAGTTATTAATTGTCATACAAATCTCAATATAAATGATAGGGAAGAAGTTTATAAATTTATACATAGAAGTAGAGGTCATAATAAACAATTGTATGTGTTTTATAGCCGTACTGATAAAAGAAAATATTTTTGGTGCAATCGAATTGTAAATAAATGGAATAATTTAGATGAAAGTACTATTAATTCTGTTTCAATCAAGAATTTTATAACTAATTTGAAAATGTTAAATTCTGCTAGTTAGTGGGAGTTACGTTGTAATTTTTACTTAAACTCCCATTGTTTTTGTATTGTTCACATGTTGTTCTTTTTAATAAATAAATCAAATCAAAAATCAAATCAGATGTAAAAGACCTGCTTTATTGAATAAACTACATTAGCCATCACTATGTTGAGATTGTTATTTAATACCACATTAAACAAAATATGTCAAAAGATGATTTTTTTTTTCATTAAATTGGCATTGCAGAATTGTGCAGTTTGTGAAATGAGGTACATTCGGTTATGAGATGAATGGGAAAAGTGTCCAAAAAATAATACACTTTGCAGTTATTCCAAATACCTCCTTTTTGGAATCACATATATATCAAAATAATAATTTTTGAATTGTGATTGACACAAGGTCTTTTGGTCTGGTCACCATTAAAATTGCTATTCATTGCACAGTTTTGTTGGACCTTTAACTAAAGCTTAACAAAAGGTGTCGTTGGCCTATTGCATTTCAGAGACACCTGGTAAAGGACCTTTTGTGCGTTTCTTGAGAAATTCAAGATATTGGCCAGTGCCAGAGAGGGCTTTGAGGTCCCAGAGTGCCATAGGAGAGGGCATCAGAGGGGGCAAAAGAAAGACATAACAGGGCATAAGAAAGGGCATAATGAGGGCACAAGAAGGGCATTAACGAGGGCACATGAATAGCTTAACAAGGGCAAGAAAGGGCATTTATAGAAACCCCCAAAAAGGGGTCACAAGAAAAATGCACAAGACAGGGCGCAACTTGCACTGTAAACAGATGTGCTCTAAAATACTGAGCTCTAACACAACCTTCATAACGAATGTTCACTTTTCAGAAGTTTTGCTTTTAGTAATTCTGCAGTGAATGGCCACATGACTTAGGATTTTGCAACTTCCTCCATACTTTACAACTTTAAACTTGGGCCTTTAGGCCTACTGTTAATTCTAGTCCTACACTAGGCCTACTTTTTTTGGAAAAAGAAAGGTGTTTTCCCCTATGCTTACAGGCACCTTTTTCAGTGCTGTCTCACGACTTAACAAGCCACACGAGAAGGGCAATATCTACCAAGACAGGCAAGAGAAAAGGGGTTAAGTTTTTTACCCCAATTTTGTAGACCTCTGGGTCGCGTGGACGACACATGACCAGCACAAGACATGTCACATGACCTTTTGTGATCAGATGGGTCCTAACAGCCCCCCTGGCGGTGGTTGCGCAAGATGATCTGATAAGAAGCAGGACATGGGACCTCTTGGATCTTAGCATGTCCTTGTTAGAGTGTCTCTGGTCCGCCCATGTTTCTTGATCAGGATTGATCTTGGGTTGCATTGGGGTCGAAAGTGTCTTGATCTTGGTTAAATAGGTCTTGATCTTTGGTTGATCAGGCTTGATCTTGGGTTGCACTTTGCTTGTGGCATATGGCATGCTTTTGCAACGTCTTGGGAAAACTTGGTTTTGGGCAGGGGGGGGGGGCGGTTAGGGTCTGGTTTGGCTGGTAAATTGGGTCTATGGACTGTTTAGGCCTAATTGGAGACTGTTTAGAAGGGAGCTAAGGAGCTGGCTGGTGTGGGAGGCTAGAGTTGCATTTGGAGAAATCGAGGGACAACAAACTTTAAAAAGCACATACATGTGCACAAACAATTTCATGGAGAATTTAGTTTTGCTTTGGAATTCCTGAAAGTTTATTTTTCCAATGCCCAATTAGGCAAATTCATTTGTCTGAATTTTCAGTTTTCTCTTGCTGCTTCTGAAGCGTTCCTTCAAGTTCCCTGTGTGCCTCTGTGCAGCCTCTCCTGTCTCCCACTTCTCACTCAACTCCGAGGACTCCCTTTGCCTCTTCCCGATCACAAGGACCCATGCCCTGCAGTCTCTTGTCCCCAAGTGCCCAAATGAATTGACTGCTGGCAGATGGGTGGTTGACCGCAGGGGCACAGCCCTCAAACAATCCCTGGCCCGATCCCTGCAGCCTTGACTGCCTTGCAAGCGCCCAACTCACAATACAAACGGAGCTGGGGCCAGAGGCGCTGAGATGATCAAACATGTCCCAGGGACACATCACGTCTCCGCAGAACAAGCCTACCTCCCTCTTTGATTTTTATCTCTTTCCTGCTGCCAACTATGAATAGCAAACAGGTTGAGCAAATGTTAGGGGTCTTGGTCTCTTAACTTACAAATTACGAGGTTTTCTTAAACAAAAGCAGCAACTGCCGACGAGGGTCCAGATCAGCAGGTGAACGTCAGCCCCCTACAAACAACCGACTTGATTAATGCATCTAAAGCACCGACAATTACCTGTATAGGTCGAAAAAAACTACTCCAAACCCTTTTGGTCTGCAGAAAAACAGTTTTATAACAGGTGGAGCCGAGGCTTCAAATAAGTGTACCTTTTTCGAGGGTCTTTCTTCAAAAGATCCTTGAGTCTCAAATGTCGCTTTTCATGGACTTGGTCAATAGAAAACTACAAACAGCATGTCAGATTGACAAAAAGTTGCCTTGTTTGAACACTTAAGAAGCCAAATTAATTAGAAATCGCCCCGATACAAGACGATCTGTTGCTGGGAAAGTTGTTCCAAAGTTGTGAAAACTTTCGAAAATTGGCGCTCATTAAGTTTGGCACGCATGCGCACTGAGGGAGGCGCGCAGTTGGCTGTTTGGGCAGACGATAAAAAATCCCTTTAAAGTTTTTTGGAGCTCTTTTTCCAACAGGCTGCATGGTTGCAATGCCCAGCACAGGTGCTCTACTGCTGCCAGAAATATAAACTTTTCTTTCTCTCTTCAAACTTCGTGTTTACTATGTTGTGTTTGAACACTTGTTTAATTCCACCTCAGATCTGTTATCAATGCTGTATAAATAATTTTATTACACGCTCAGAATTATACAATAAACAAAGGGACTTCGAAAGACATTCCTATCACTTTCAGAGCATCTGACTGTCTCTTTAAATGCATGTGCTACGAAAGTAAGTTATTTAGGCCTTGTCATATAAAGTTCAGTGACTAAAGTATTCTTTTGCATAAACATTGTAAGCATAAACAAAGAACTTTATATATATGCCAATTAAAAATATGAAACCCCCTTATTGTCAAAGCTGCATATAGGCCTATCCTGGGTACCTCTGTGCTGTTTTATGAGAAAAGTTGGCCAATTGATGTTATACTACCAACTTAATGCTTCAAAAATACTTCAAAAAGCAATATCACAAGTTTTAATTGTAAAAAGTAAGTCATGACTTTTTTGATGTCACCTATTTTTAACGCAATAACACCAGATTGACCAGAGCCACACTTCACTTTCCGCATGGCTGTTGGTCCGGTGTTGGAGTGGTCATTGCGGCCAATTATGCGTGGCCATGAAAGCTCTCATGCATGGCCCTAATCAAGCTTAATTGGCCGTAAATTGGTCATATAATTACGTCAAATTGCTTATGGTCAGTGAAGCCGTCACCTGAAACTCCTTTGAAGTTACATTAAACGGAAAACAATGGAAGCCCCAATACTGCATTCTCATAATTAGCCAACATTTGCTATTTCCAACCAATTATGCACTAATAATTACAGATTATCGAGTCTGTGATAAAATTCACTTTTCTATCACAATCCAATACCCAGCAATGTGTAATTATGATCTTTGATACACTTTGATATACTTTGATACAGTAATGTACCCCACCACTTTAGTCTTTACCCAAATAATTAGCAATGGTTACATGTTACTCTACCCTAGAACAAAACATAGCTGTAAACTACACCAGGATTAAATGTCTTAGATGTCCTAGATTGATTTAATTAAGATATAGATTAAAAGAGAATGATCTTGTGGAAATTCAGCATTATTAATCTTGAAATTGATTCATTATCTGGAATTTACTAATTTGGCAACTTCTAACTGTTGAGGGATGCCCACATTCTAAAATTTTCTAAGATTAATTTTTTCATTGATATTAGAAATGTTATTGGATTTATGTTGCCTGTCAGAAAATCATCTGTCTTGCTTTTGTAAAGCCATGACTGAGTGTATGAATGTGCATAACAGCTGCATGGCGATTTCAATGCAATAGTATGAAGTTCTGATCTTCAAGTAAGCTTATAGCAAAAGTCTGTAATTTCCATAATTGAAGAAATACAGGAATTAGGCATTAAATAACATTTGTGGTAGATTACTAAAACAATCTAGTCCATAACCCCACACACAAATTAACAAATTACCCATTTATTGACACACTCGTAATGAAAATCCGGAGTTGTCCACTGTTTATGAAGTCCATTGTTTATCTAACTGATTTTGGTCAACAGCTGAAGTCGTGTCTTGTTGACCAGGTATACAAAGGTAGCCCTAACAGTACATCACTCGTAGTGGCAACGAAATGGTAACATTATTTGGCAACATTGTTTGGCAACATTGTTTGTCAACATTATTTGCAACAACATACTGGACAAGTTGAGTCCACAAGTCGCCCTCCTTGACATGCAATAAATGTTAATGGCCTGTTGTAAAATGGGATGGTTGGCCAGTTGATATAGACTTGTGCCAATCTGCTACTGTAGCACGTTCCATTGTGGGGCTCCCTTGGATTTTATAACATTTTACAGGGATGTGTGAAACGGAAACCTGTAAGAAAGACTTTTTCTTGGGAGTTTTAGAAAGTGAAAGCAAACTAAAAGCAAATTTAAATCAAGCAAAAAGCATTCTGAATACAACCTAAAGCAAAAGGGATGATTGAGTGAACGTAAAAGTAATAAGCAATGACAAAATAATTTATGTCCTGCTATGAACTCGGGTGACCAGGTGCGCCCTTCAAAAAGACCTAAAAACCAGAAGACCTGTAAAAAGTGGTTAAAACGGACCGTCCCTATATCTTGTTGCAGTTGTGGTAAAATGCAGTACAATGTCGGTCTGCAGGCTTTTGTAGTATAGTTCATAAAAAGTACACTGACAGACTTTGGGTTGAATCCCTTTTTGTGAATAAATATATCTCCAGATCTTGGCTCCCTCTGTAACCAACCACTGGAACTACCGACTTGTGCTAGCATCTGCAAATGGCTTGATAGAGTAGCTGCTTCTAATGCTTCACCAGAGTCAATAAGTGTGGCAAGAATCTGCTTCCTCTATGAGCAAGTGACGATTTGCTATCAATGATAATTAAATTAGTTGTTTTATCAATTAATGAAGTCCAAATCAATAGTTTTAAATTGTGGATATAAACACGAACTTCAAGATGAGGAATTTTGGTTGATGAGACAAGCCACCATATCATGTTTTGATAGCAAGTGGGAGATCACATGTTGATAAATTCTTCAAAATTGTTGTGTGAAAAGTTTTAGAAGTCCTTGCTTCTGTGCCTGCTGCACGAACTCTTGAGTTTGAGGCAAAGGTACTTAATTTTGCTCATTCATTGATCCACAGTGATGGCACAAGCCAAAATACCAAGTTATGACTATAAGCACGAACTTCCGACTGCTGGGTCAAAGGCTTTGCTCAGATCTAGAAATTCTCTTGAATGAGTTGGCTTGTGGTCAGTGCTAATAAATTGCCCCACACCTCTCATGCTGAGAATTACTGTGACTTTGATGTTTTAATAAAGGGCCAAACTCCATGATTTCATTACTGGAAGCACGCGAATTCCAATTTTGAATGGATTGATTAGCGCTCAAGTCAGAGACAATCATGAGAGGGAGTCATGAAAGTCTCTCTCTCTTCCTTTTATGCCTTTATTTTTTGGCTTGTGCCATGCCATGAGCCATGGAGGGTATTGTTTTGTATTGGGGTTTTTTGTATTTTGTGAAGGACTGAAAGGGGGGGGGGTGTTCCAGTTGACTGTGCAGTCCAACTACTACTAGAAAACCCCCATGGCCTAACCCCTCTGACTGCCCCCCCCCCCCCCCCAGATTCGGGGTGGTTGTCACGGTCGGTCGGTTGGCTGGCGTGTGCTTGCACGGGCCATTCGTTTGGCCAGTGGATTCGCGCGTGCCCGCCTCCCTCCTGTCACTCATCTGGAACCCTGCCCCCTCCCCGTCACCCCTTATAAAAACCCCACAACCCCAAGACCCAAACAGATTCTGGTTCACCAGCAACCAACCCACTACAGCAACAGAGCACAGTGCATCTCCACAGCACAGTGTAACAGCAGCAACATGATGAACACTGAGATTTTCAACTCGAACAGTCCTCTGATGGCTGTCACTTCACCCGGCAGTAGCTGTTCCATGGACTCGGAAGTGAACACTATCCTGTCTGATGTCCACTCTGATATGACCTCTGACGTGCACTCTGTCAACTCTGACGACACAGTGACAGAGAATGAGGAGAACTGCCGATCCAGGGCCCTCAAGAGGGATAACTCAGATGACTCCATCGAGCAGACCCCGAAGAAGAGAAGGTACACAAAGTCACGAGCCAGGCCCAAGAGCCCTACCGTTGTTCTCAAGCTGAAGAGAACAAGACGAGTCAAGGCCAACGATCGTGAACGCAACAGGATGCACAACTTGAACTCTGCTCTGGATCAACTGAGGACGGTCCTCCCCCAAAACACTGAGGATGCCAAGCTGACCAAGATCGAGACCCTCCGCTTCGCCCACAACTACATCTGGACCCTCAGCGAGATGCTGAAGATGATCGAGATGCAGGACAAGATGCAACAGCAGCCTCTCAACCTGGCCCAGATGGGCATCGCCGCCATGGCAGCTGCCCGAGCTGGAACTGCCCTGCCCAACCTGAGCGACATGCAGGCCATGCTCAACGCCTGTCAACAGCAACAACAGAGTCAGCAGCACATGCAGAGTCAACAGTCTCCTCCTCAGCAGCATCAACAACACATGATTCCTTCAGTGCCAAGCAGCGATGCCAGCAGCATGTACTACATGCCCCAGTCTTCTCCGAGCATGTTGAGCTCCAGCCCTGACAGTTGCTGTTATTCGCCTCCCTCCTTCCAACAGCAACATCATCAGCAGCAAGCTTCGTCACCTGCTGTCTACGCTGACAGTTGGCAATGTTTTAACACCAACAGCAACAGCCCTGACAACAATGGATACTTTCCTTATGATGGCTTCTAAGTCATCATCGCAAACATTTCGGACTATCTTGGCTTTACCAGCCTGGAATCATTTCCATTGGTGCTACACTTCATAAGCTGACATTTGGGATTCGAACCCACATCTCAACATTCGCACACAAACTCTTGCACCCTCGATATGAAGCATATTCACTCGTATCTTGGGCTTACACAAACACATCTCATCAGACTCTTCATGACGTTATCTACGCTACGTTCTACGTTACGTTTTACGCTACGTCAACAACAATCCACGTCTTCCAGAACGCTATGACGTTATCTACATTACGTCCTGAACGTTTTCCAGAACACTTTTGACGTTGAACGCATCGTCACGAACTTCTTCTACACGGCAACTCATTGTGATATGTACAGAACATTTTCTCTGCAGAGTCAACTGCTCATAAACACGGTAATCTTACTGCATGAACATTTTACAAACACTTGAAACATTCCAGATAATTAACAAGACTAAATTTCTTACTACATATATATACACAAGATTTTTGATACATTGTACTAACATACAGATCTCAACATTGCCTTATTTACCTGTTTGTGAAGCATTGACATTTGTAAATATTTTGATATTGTCTATGAAGTCTTCAAAAGACTTTCAAATGAAATCTTAGCATTTCAAACATTTTTATATAATTATGAATTTGATGCAAATCTTTTTGAAATTTGCTGATAAAGAGACGATCTGATCGTTTATATATTTGTAGATATATATTGAATATATATTGTGAATTGCTACTTTTATCGTAGGTCACATACATTTTTGTGTTGATTTAATTGGTGAATTGAATGTGCAAACTCTACTGCCACCTGCTGGTATTTATAGAAGTGCCTTTATGCAAATTAGCCAGCACGTGCACGCCACGTTACCCAGCTTTGTCCAGGGTGTCACTCTGATTGATGGAGTCTTGATTGTTCTTTACCAATAAATGCAATATATTGTTTAACAAAACATTTATCTTTGTTTCCTTTCAACATAGTTCAACAGAAAACCTCTGATTTATTAGATTTATGATTTTTGCTGGTTTTAGACCTGAGCTACTTCATGGTGATTGTTGAACCTATAATTTCAAAAGTTCAACACTGACGAATTTCTTCAGTAAGCTTGCACTGGATCCAAATCCAAGTTGCAGTGTTGCTTTGCTAAATGTTTCTTATGGCAATTTCACTTGAGGGGTGCAACCAAGTTTTGCTGATCAATATGGATTGTCAGCCTAAATATTTTGTCATCTCTAAGAAGCCTCCAGTTAAATGTTAATGATTGCACTGCCATCATTGAAGATATTTTGAAAAGACAGAATCCTGCAAACTATTAGAAAAGTTGCAGCTAAGTTTAATGATGATCATTGAGCAGATTTTTGCATAAGCCTCAACTCTACAGACAGAGCGCCAATCTTCCAAAAGAACGCAAAGTACTAACTTAATACTTACATATTTTGCAAATTTTGACACTCAGTATTCTGGCTCCTGTACTTATAATTGTCTCATGCACAGCAATTTTTAAAAATTGGACATGAGTTAGCAAAGCACTGCAGCCTGGTGCAAATTGCTTCGTGCAATCCATCTAATTTGAAAGTTCCCCAACGGTCAGTGGGATACCGGGCACTGAAATTGACAGGTCAGTGGCTGTTGGGGGCTGGGTCCTGCTGATATTTCTTTCCGGGACAAAAGTTTTGCTGATACGAGCTTGATAACAGTTGTAGTCAGTGATGTAGCATAGAATTTTCTGGTGTAATCTCGCTCTTGACCAGTCATTAGTTTGCAAAGATGCTAATTACCAAAAAAGGGTGACCGGTGGGTGCAAGGGTTACTAGGGGGACTCAGGGGGCTACAGGAGTCCAGGGGGGTGTTATAGCAATGGACGTTGGTCAGTCAGGGGGTGTTATTTACCACTTCTAACCCTTGCCCCCTGCTCCCCATAAGTCCACTCGCCATCTCATCACATCTCACGAAATTGAATCCCAGCGTGAAACAATTCTGCTCCGACATTAGTTTCCCTGCGGATGACAGTGAAACTTATTTATGCATTCCAAACAGTCAGCATATCATTCCGGATGGTAGTGCTGGAATTGTGCTGCATTAATGCCATTATAGGCATGCAATTAGTGTGAGGTTCATGCAGAGCAAACCACCAAGTTCATGATATATCTCCCAAGTGTTTACCTTATATAAAATATGCAGATGATAGGAAATCGCATATATGCCGAGTATATGATAAATGGAGTTGAATTTGCATAGACTTAACTTTGACGAAGAGTGGGACCATGCAGAGTAAAATACAGACTCTATGACATGTCCCATCTGCATACGATATTATATATGTAAAGGATAAAGATGATGCATAAAAGCTGATGCACTAGGTCCAACCTTAGGGAATAAGAAATAGATCGGAAACTCACTTAAGTCATAAAACAGTTATCATTACACGGTCATTACCAAGGTTTCATATTGGCCCAGAGCTGGCCCAAAATCACTAATTAATTGTTAATCACATATTTTGTTTGATGTACACACTGCGCTTCAGTGAGCACAGAGCATCTTCATCTTCACCCCTTTTAGAGATAGAGGCTGGAAATGACTATTTTTAATTTTTTGTCTTATGTACATAAAACCAACTCATATGCATCAAGCAGATTCAGACAATTCTGTACATGTGTTTATTTTAATCATAGGACTGTAATAACTTGAGTTATGGACCAAAATGTTAATAAATTTAGAAAAACATTACTTTTTAAAACTCAAATAAACCCTACAATCCATGGAAAGCCGTAGATGAGACTACATTCATTAGAAAGCCAAGAATCTTGTCCTAATAATGGTTATAATGGCTTAATCTTCGAATTTCCTCGAATTGAGTTACATGCATTTAAAAGTACTAATTTTTAGAAGACAAGTTATAACTAGTTGGAGATCGAACGCACTTTGATGGATCACTATTTCACTGTCATTGGGCCTATGGAATAGGCAGACCCCATTTTGGAAAGTTCTAAAAATTCTCTGTCGATCCCTGAAAGATACATGGATGTATGATGATTCTTAAGAACAAAAAATGACATTTTAAAAAACACATCATATAAGTATTTTTAAAAATATGTATCCCTAGTATTTCACCAGATTATAAGTACATAACTTAATCAGTCAGTCAATGAAACATATTTCCTTTTTTAATAAATTTATCTAAAATCATTCAAATATATCTTTTCCATATCCAGTCTATTGTTACTTTTGGTTCTTGAGAATTGAATTGAGGTAATTACAGCTCTTATTTCAAAGCAATTAAATGGTCATTAGGCCCCTACCGAAACGCAGTGTGTACCTTACAAGTACAGGAGTGTCCGATCTATTTCTTATTACCTAAGGTCCAACTATATAATAAAAAGTCAGAAATATACTTGTTGTTTTGGGTCTACCACTTTTCATTAAAAGATGCAGAAACCCAGGAAGTAAAGCCAACCCAACCATCACTGATACATTGTTGTCCACTTTCTGACAGAAGTTATTAGTAATTGGACAATTATTTCTTTAATCGTATTTTATAATATAAAATGATTTAGATCTCAGATATAACTCAGAATAGGCAGTTACCACCAGCCACAATAATGTGCAGCAATCTCAGCTCTAAACTGCATTGAGTCTAGCAGTCGAGGAGCGAGACACATCGAGTGTACAATAGTCTGTTGCCAGGGAGCTGGAGTGGGGTGAACATTCACTTTTGTGGAGGGTTTTGTATAGGGCCTTACAGGGGGCAATGGGGGGGGGGTGATTTGGAGGGGTGCAGCTCGGCACGGGAGCTACACTCGCCAGGCATGGGCCAAGCTCTGTTGTCCGGCTCCAGTCAGCCGTGGGCCGACCTACTTTGGCCTGCAGGCCTCTCTGGGGGTAGATATCTCAGCTAAGTTGTATTGGAGGGTTGGTTCATGAAAGGGAGAGACGGACCAGGTATAAGTTTGGAAAGTGCAGCTCTCCGAACCAAGTCGTTGTCGCACATGAAGTCAATAGATAAGAGACATGAGATATCAAGGGGAGTCTTTAAAATGTCCTCAACTGCTCCAAGCAAGATAGTTTTAATTTGTCCTGAAGTTGCAATCCTTGCACTGCACCCTCTTTCCTCCATAAATACTCTTCCCAGCACAGACATCTCACTCCTTCTTTCCCTCACAACACTCTTCTCTCCATAAAAACACTTTTCTCACACAGCACTCTTCCCTCACACAGCACTCTTCCCTCTCACACAGCACTCTTCCCTCTCACACAGCACTCTTCTCTCTCTTGCAGCACTCTTCTCTCTCTTGCAGCACTCTTCTCTCTCTCACAGCACCCTTCTCTCTTACACAGCACTCTTCTCTCTCACACAGCACTCTTCCCTCTCACACAGCACTCTTCTCTCTCACACAGCACTCTTCCCTCTCACACAGCACTCTTCCCTCCCACACAGCACTCTTCCCTCTCACACCGCACTCTTCTCTCTCTTGCAGCACTCTTCTCTCTCTGACAGCACTCTTCTCTCTCACACAGCACTCTTCTCTCTCTTACAATACTTTTCTTTCTCGCACAGCACTCTTCTCTCCCTCGCAGCACTCTTCCCTTCTTCACAGCACTCTTTTCTCCCTCCCGGCACTCTTCTCCCCTTGCATCACTCTTCTGTCTCGCATAGCACTTTAATCTACCTCGCAGAACTCTTCTCTTTTTCACAGCACTCTTCTCTCTCTCTCACAGCACTCTTCTTTCTTGCACAGCACTCTTCTCTCCCATGCACCACTCTTCTGTGAGAACTCTTTTCTCACACAGCACTCTTCTCTCCCTCCATACACTCTTCTCTCCCTTGCACCACTCTTCTGTCTTGCACAGCACTCTTCTCTCCCTCGCAGCACTCTTCCCTTCTTCAAAGCACTCTTCTCTCCCTCCCAGCACTCTTCTCTCCCTTGCACCACTCTTCTGTCTTGCACAGTACTCTTCTCTCCCTCCCAGCACTCTTCTCTCCCTCCCAGCACTCTTCTCTCCCTCCCAGCACTCTTCTCTCCCTCCCAGCACTTTTCTGTCTCGCACAGCACTCTTCTCTCCCTCCCAGCACTCTTCTCTCCCTCCCAGCACTCTTCTCTCCCTCCCAGCACTTTTCCCTTCTTCAAAGCACTCTTCTCTCCCTCCCAGCACTCTTCTCTCCCTTGCACCACTCTTCTGTCTTGCACAGCACTCTTCACTCCCTCCAAGCACTCTTCCCTTCTTCACAGCACTCTTCTCTCCCTCCCAGCACTCTTCTCTCCCTTGCATCACTCTTCTCTCCCCCACAGCACTTTTATGTGCCTCGCAGCACTCTTCTCTTCTTCACAGCACTCTTCTCTCCCTCCCAGCACTCTTCTCTTCTTCACAGCACTCTTCTCTCCCTCCCAGCACTCTTCTCTGAGTACTATTCTTTCTCACACCGCACTCTTCTCTCACAAACGGCACCATTTTCTCTCTTACAACACTCTTCTATCTCACACAGCTCTCTTCTCTCCCCGTAGCACCCTTCTCTGCCCCACAGCACGCTTCTCTCACTTGCAGCACTCTCGCACAGCTCTCTTTTCTCCCTAGCAGCACTCTTTCCTTCTTCACGGCCCTCTTCTGTCTCACACAGCATTCTTCTCTCCCTTGCAGCATTGAGGGATAGGGGGCCTCACGACTGAGAAATAAGGTTCTTTTGAGTCACAATTATATTAGACCTATACATCCAGAGAAAGGTAAAGCACCAAGGTGAAGCCAAACAGGTAGAGACAACCCCTCCGCCCCACCCAGTGGCATCCACCCTCCTTTATGCTATTTATTGTAGTTCATAAGAATAACACCCAACCAGCTCCAAAGGATTTCCCCAGTGGGTACCAACAGGTCGCTGGAATATGTAATTTACTTCTCTCTCTTCATTCACTGCGTTATTACGTTAATGTACGATCTCCAGCAATACATCTCCAAGAACTTTTCAAAAATGCCACAAAGGAATCTCCTGAAAGGGTCTAATAAAGGATCTAACAAAGCACAATTAGACCCACTTTGGCACTGGCAGCCTCAAATGGTAGCCTCATTCAAAATAGAAGCAAACATTCAAATATCAGACTGAAGACCCCTTGCTTAGGTTGAGGTTTCGCTTTAAAATAGTCCTTGTTCATCTGCGATACATTCTGTTTTCAGTTTATGACTTTTAGCAGTTCAAAATACACATCTGAGAACGCTTTCTCTGTTTTAGCAGGCCAATCCACTTTGAGAAAGTCCTGCTCCGTTTTTGACATCATGTTCCATTTGCGACAAGAGACAACTTCATTTAACTTTTTCCTTCGTGAATTTCAGACTTTGATGATTTATATGCCCTCTCGATTTTAGAAATCCTACATCAATTTTAGATTTAACCTTGCATAAAGTAGCTAATTTGAGACTCTTCCATGTGAGACAACTGAATCCATTTGGATCCAACCTTACTCAGGACTTTTGAAACAACCATTTTCCTTTTGATTATTCCAAAAACTGAACAATTTCATGAATGGCCAAAAAGTGCAAAAAAAGTCTACTATATATATGTGCAACTACACAACTACTATGTACAACCTGCTACTACAACCTACAACTCCCACACCTTCCTTGGTGCGATTGAAGTGGGTGCCCTGTGTCACCTGTGGTTCTCGGGTTAAATAAATCTGCAGGGGACTTGGGTTCAATTCAGGATGGCCAATGTAATAGCTTTTTTGACTTTAGTAAATCACACACGCACAATTTATCCCTCACTACTGTCAAATCTCAACCAGTCCTATTATGTTAAGAGGGGATTTCAATGGCCAAGGCTTTTTAAGGCTACACAACTGAAACCAAATTGTGGTTTACTGCAGGAAGTAGGAATGAGGGTTTGTGTAAGGGTCTATATGAATATTTCTCTGGACAATTCTATGGATAATTCTATAGGTTTTAACTATGTTAAATATATGACATGCATAATAACATAGTGTATGTTTAAGTATTGCAAATGTCACTCGAGTTGTGGTCTTTTGTAAAATAAAGTCAAATTACTTGACTTCAACATTAAATTTTGATAATTGTAGGACACATATAAATGGGAACATTAAAATTGCTGTATATATCCTAAATACATGTATTTTATGATGCATTAATTTGACGTTTTATTCAATAAACTACCATAAATAATGCACATTTCATGCACAGCATAGCATAACATGTTTACAAATGGCGATTTATGCAGCCACCTACACGTTGGGCTCAAACTGTGCTTCCAGCAAAAATATAAAAACACATCATATCCTCGTTCATGGGAAGAGCATTGAAAACTTAGAAAAGTGCAAATAAAAATGAGTTAATAACATTTTAAAATACTCACATCTTACTTCTTAGTGTCAAAATGTCAAGTGACATTTCCTGTGAGTAATTAAAAACTACAAAATGAAAAAAAAAACATTTAAAGGAAAAGCAGCAAATAAAAAGACTAAATGGAAATTGATTTAAACTTCTGAGTTGAAAGATTAATGATTTTTATGGAAATGGGAAGGGGTTAAATCAGGGATTAAATTAATTTTGCAATGCAATATATACAGTAGCGTATAGTAAGAATTAAATCATCTCGCTGGACGGTTGTAATAAATCAGTTGAAACTTTATGCAATTGGATTTTGATAATAGAACGGAAATAGAGTTGGCATTGAATGTGTTGATTGGTTGGGACGTCCAGTTGAAAGTCCAGTTGATATGTTGAATTGAATGTCCCTTCTCCGGCTGGGGAATGCAGCATTAGTATGCAAAGGCATGCAGGGAGAGAGGGGTCGTAGCTTGACCACTGTTGGACACACACACTCAAACGCCCAGTGTCCATAGGAAGACCTCTTGAGCATGCTTGTGCCTCTTGTAGGGCCCCTCCTACTCTATCTGTTGTCATTAGGGCTTTTTAGGGCTTTTTTTGTTGCAGTATGCAGGCATTGTAGAGTTTGTCCAGCTAACAGTCAGCTGTCTTGATTGCTGTCATACTGTGTCAGTGGTATCTTATAGTGCTTTCTTAAAGTACTTTCTTTCAGTGCCTTCAGTGTTTTCTTTCAGTGCCTTCAGTGTTTTCTCAGAGTGTTTCTCGTAGTGTTTTATTGTTTTCTTTCCAGCTTTTTGGCCAGGTTAAGCGATGCATAAGCAAGCCACATTCTTCATAAGGCACTTCCTGGCCAGGGAAGCCACCCTGTAGGTATAAGCCATTCTGTAAGGAAGCCATTCTGCAAGAAAGCCATTCTGATGATGAGTAAATAAATGCGGGCCTCAATACAGCTTGTGCTTCTCCAGCCATTGGCCATAGACAATCGAAGAGGAAGCCACCCCACCAACAGTGCTTCCACTGGAGTAAGTAATGCAAAGCAATGCAGCCGGGCAATGGGGTAAGCAGCGAAGCAATGCCAAACATTGACAACCCACCCTGACTTGGCCAATGCCTAAGATAAACCACGCGACCCTCATATGCAATTAAAGCATTTAGCAAATGAGACGATTAGGAGCTTTTATTGGGGGAAGCAGGGTCTTTTATTGGCAAATTGAAGTGATGATGATGTGGGCAGAGGCCATGTGTGTCCACCTCTGTTCTTGGTCATGCTAGCGGACTTGTGGTCCCCCATAAGAATATACTAACAATCATCACGAATACCAACAATCCAGTTGAACCTACACTAACAATTCAGTAGGAATACACTAAGAATACGCCATGAATACTCTATGAGAGTGCAGCAATTGCTTGCACATTTCTGATTGCCTCTAATGGGCTTGCTACCCTGCTTGCTGCCTCCCACCCAGTTTGGCCAGGGTATAGCACCATCTCAACTCCACCCCAACTCACAGGCCCTCCTCACAGGGGACCCCTCATGGGCCTCAACACTCACTAAATACCAATATGACATTCATCGACAATCATTGACATTGTCTCCCGGACTATTAACAGTCCAGGTAGAGTCCAGGGACTTGCAGCGTTGGTCCTGAGTAATTGGTTGGAAGAAAATTGGAGCAAACCAACTCCTTGGAAACTTATTCAGCTTGTGTCTATATTGTTAGCATGGTCGCTCATTGCATTGGTCCCTCGTAGGAACTCCTCATGTACAAATGCCAGCCCACTGGGAAAAGTGCTGTATTGATAAAAACACCCAAGCATTGTAACAGTATTTGTTACAGTATGAAAAGACCTTTCAAACTCTCAGAAACAACCAAACAAGTGGAAGGAAAGACATTCAGGCAGAGACAGACAAACAGGTAGATAGAGAGACAGCTAAAAAGCAAGAGCAAGACTTCTATGTAGATTGTAGCAAATTCCATTCTGTTCTATTATATGCTGAAATTTGCAAACCTATAAACCCATTAACTTAATATATGCCTTTTCAAAGTCTCTCTGAGAAACATGTCACACATATTCAGTTTATCCAATAATTGTAGACTGTCATTGGGATACAAAGACCAAAAAAGTAGATCTAATGTGAAAAAGTTGTCAGGATCCTGGGATATTGTCCTGTTGAAGAGGTGATTCGAGGAATGAAGTTTTTATGAATATTTTTTTGAAGCAGTTTTTAATGTATTTTTCAATGTCTGCAAATCCCAATGATTAATGACAATATGATATGGTAATGGGGTGAAGCAGGCCTCACTGCAGGTTGGGAGGAAACTGACATGGACAGCAGTTTGTAAACTATAATTAAGCATAAAAAGATGCAGGAGAAAGTGGGATAAGAGCTCTATACAAAGTATCCAAGGAAGGAGCACTGTGACAGGTTGCTGTATAATTTACATCAACATTATTTTGTGGGGTGACATTGCAGTCAAATCTTCGGTTGTTGTATTATTCATTATGGAATTAAGTAGCTAAGTCCGCGACTCCATAAAAACTAACTTTTTCGACAGCGCACCGCCAAATCTTTAAAACTTTGAATGGACAAAAAAGCCTCAGCTCGCTGTTCGGACCCTGGACTCCGAAGCCATGACCAATGGCCCCATGAATAAAATTTGATTAGCAATAAAAGAAAAAGAGCCATTTCAGATTTTTTGTGCCATGTTGCCAAACTGTCTATCACAAATGAGTAGGCATATAAATTTATAGATTTGGAAGTTGTCGCTGAAGTATAGCCGCATTTTGAATTGCATGCAGTGACCGCGACCTTTACACATTTTATGAGTTTCCGTAGATAAACACTGCACATTTGACAGTGCATGTAAATGGTGTATACAAAGTATCAAGGACTGCATGTATGGGGAGATGCATGTGTAACTGCAATGTAAATGGCAACCCAGGCAGACCTGCCAGCATACTACTTCATTGAAGCCATGGCGCCTGTTATAAGAAAAAGATGGTGACCTCTAGACCTCTTGTGACCTTTGCGACCTGCTGCTTCAGTAATTTGAGGTTTCTTTTATCTTGAGTTAGCAGAGCAACTAACCTCAAGTTATAGAAAAAGTTATAACAAAACACCCAAGTTTTTAAGCTGTGCAAAATCCAATAGGATGGAAGAGACATGGTGTGTAATCAAAACAGTGCTAGGCCATCTGTAGTATATGCACTGTAAATTAATTTATTTAAAGGTTGGAGGTATGCAACAAATACACCAGACTTGTAAAATCATCAGCTGACCCAGCATGCCGTATATAGGGATGCAATGAAAGAGTTTACATTTTCAGCAAGACATGTAACTGCAGTACAGCTCCTGAAACTCTGACTCAATAACTGTCATCCACAACCATATACTTGCAGTGTCAGAAACTATGATCCATCAGAATAATTCTGTCTGATTGTTTTCACATTTCAAAAACAATTTAGAATGTTTTAAAATGTGATCATTCCATCACTTCTTTTTAAGACCACATATAAAGTCCATGCAACAGCAATGCTAGAGGCTTGTTCTGTATGGCAATTTGTCAAGACTTTAAGTCAGCAACTACACGCCTTCTTCCTTGTTTGCAAAAAAAGGTGATGGCTTTTGGTATTGTGAAAACTCTCATACACTCGAGTTTGACAGTGTGCCATTCACATGATGCATGTTGGGTCTCTTTAAAGTTTAAAGTTCTCCATTTTCTTAGCATCTTAAGATTCAGTTTCCACTTGGCTGCGCTCCATGCAGCCTGACCTAGTCTACAGCCAGAGACAGCCAGCAGCAACATGTGACGTGTCAATTTGTCATGAATATGGATCAGTCCCTGATGTAGCCATGTGCCAGAGGAAATAACTGCCATTCCTCACATTCTTCTACAGGGAAGCATCAAAGACTGCAGCCACACAGGAACCGCAGCACCTTCCTTGAGCTGTTGTCTCTGCAGATTTGGCCAACTGCTGGAGCAAGAAAAAACTGCCACAGAACTCCAGTCAGAGCTCCAGAAGGGGCCCATGGCAGCATTGAATGGCTTCCACATTGTTAAAACTGAAGAAAGGTTCAAGAAAGGTTCAAGACCTGCACTGTGGAAGCAGGGGGTGTAAATCTACAGTTAACACTAACGATTTTTAAAACAGCAGTGCTCATCAATCAGCTGGAAGAAAAATATCATTTTCTTAATTGTAGAATACTGATCACAAACATTTATAAATGTACCGGCAAAATTTAATAAAGGTCCAGGAAGTTGCTTCGGATATTAATTTTTTATGAAGCTGCATTTGTGAACTAATACCTAAGTAAACAAATTTCTCAGATTTTACAAGAAATTTCCAATGTTTCATTTGGGAAACTTTGTTGTTGTTGTGCTGCAACCAGTGAGACACTTTCAGGGATTGAACTCCCAACTCAGAACTGTTCAAGGGATATGGTCTTGAATAATTGCCTGCTTTAACGCTGCATGTATAATTATTTTTGTAAAATTCAAGACCAAATAAAGTTTTTCTGATCCTGGTTCAGGCTGCTGGCATTTGTCTTCCATGCAGGTTGTAAGAATTACAGTGACACATGACAGTGAAACAGTACCCAAAAAACTTGAGAGAGGTTCCTCAGTGTGTCCTCACACTTGAATGAGACAAACAATAGGCAGGTGAGGCTTTGAATGCTCCATGGATGGACAACTGAACTTGTGGTCAATCCCTGGTCCCTACCTGCTGCCCTTACATGTTGCCTTAACTGTGGTCACTGCCTGTGGTCAGATCCTGTGGTCAAAACCCTGGATACCTTATTCGGTGTTCTTTGAGCCTTTCATCCAATAATACCACAGAAAGTGTTTTTTTAGGATTTAAAAGAGAAAGTTTCAGAATGAAAGGTAAAGTGTTAATACAAGATAAGACACCTGGAAGTTCACATTCAAATTATATGCAAATGTATGCTAAATTTCATGTTAAAACTTTAAAAAAAATCATAATGCCCTCACAAGACATTATTATAATCATTTTGATCAAGCAGTTAGAATACGTTGAAGGTTGGGACCTTCCTGGTTCTCAATTGCCTTCTGTTGCAGTTTCATTCTTTCCATCGACTTTTCCGTTCTACAACACGATTTAGAATTTATCTGTTGATGCTGGTTTTTGTTCCATATGGACGCTAGTGTATTCTTAATCTTGATTTAAAAAAGAGGGAGTCATTTGGCAGTTGAAAAGTCTATTTATCATGGAATTTTCTCAGTAGTGTCATATTTTGCCTCTTTACAAAAGCTGTTTGACGTGGTACATGTATCTGAACATAAAATGTGGGTGCTAATACTCATAAAACATGGCTCTTACATATGTACACACAGCGAAATCTAACACTGCATTGTGACTCGATGTGAGTGCCTTTGAGGGGCTTTGCGAGTGCTTTACTCATTTAGAGTGCTGCATGGGTGTTGAGTGGTTCATAAGCAGTTGTCATATTTGAGCAAGGCTTGCTGATTAAAAGGGAAGACATGGGCAGACACGTTGATCCTCCGGGCTCCCCATGGCTCCCCATGGCCCCTCTGGGCTCAAGGGCTTGCTCAGCCTTGCTGGCAGGGGCCGGAGAAGCTCAGGCATGGGCCAGACACGCGTGTCTATTTACCCAGCAAAAAGAAACCAATTCATAGAAGAGGAAAAAGTACACAGGAGGGCTTGAGTAGGAAGTGGAGTATCCAAACACAAGTTCAACTGTCACAACCTCCCTTGGTGTATGGGATATTCGGAATGCAGCATTGGACAATGAAGGTGAGCAGGGCCATTAGCATAGCTTTGATGAGGAGCCCTTCAAACCGGTTCTGTTTGCCCACAGAAAGAAAAAAGCAGGAACAGGGGCATTTGTTGATCATGATAAGGTTAGGATGCACGGACACCTGAGAGCCCAGGGAGAGACTCCGGCCCAGGGAGCACAGGCAAGAGATAGGAGGATGCAGCCCCTGTCTTTTGGACACTGAAACCAGCCGCTCCATGCACAAACTTGACTTGTGGGCACACGACAAATATGCCCACTCTCTATTGACAGGGCTTCGGCTTTCAGGGTGACTGGCTGCCCTGCATCGGGTACTTTTACACAATGTGTGTCGCCCCATGAAGCCAGAGTCCACTCAAGCCATGCTCAGGCCATAGGCTGACACTGAAAGCAACTTTTCAAGGGGCAAAAAAGCGTGTGCGTATATAAATGCCATGGCCCATTGGCTTGCAGGCCAATGCAGGGTGGAGGGCGAGGATGGAAGAGGGTGGCAATTGTGCCCCTCTGAGGTCTCTTAGTGTCTCAGGGGCACAAGGGGATGAGCTTTGAGTGAGTGCCTCAAAAAGTGTTCACAAAAGTGTTCAGAATAAGCCCAGAATTGCCCCGGAGTAGCACAATGTGCAGCACAATGTGAACCAGTAGGAAGTTGCAGGAGTCCTCCTTAGCAGGCCTGTTAATCACATGTCAGGCAAAACCCCAAACACCCTCCTTGGCCTAACACTGGCCTAACACTGGCCTACCTGGGACCTATAACAAGGACCTACCAGGGCCCAATGTTGCCTGCAATGTCCTTGTTTGCCTTGTAGACCCTAGAATAACAGGCTGGTGGCCGATGGGATAAGCATAGGTCTCCATTGGTAGGTGTGGTTTAATATGACCTTTCCAGCGCCCCTGGCAACCTTGGCTAACCTGACCAGCCCTCACCTTGAATAGGTGCAAGTATAGGATCGGCCAGGGTCGTGTCTAATACCATCCATAGATTCTTTGGCTTGTCTCTGTTCTCTGGCCAGCCTCCTCCTCCAATGATTACCTCATGCCCTCTGGTCAGAGGGGCGCAATAAACCCCCAAAGTGTCCGATTCAGCAGCCCCCGGCATCTCCCCGCACCTTGGGGGTCATAATTCGTACCTCACAGCCAAAAAGATTGCTGAGCATGGCTCTTCGAGGGCATTTCCAATCCTTGGCCATCACCTTGCAATTTCCTAATTACACCTTTATTGACATCCTTGAATTGGGGTCAGTCCAATTTGAGCTAATTGGATCTACAATCCTAATATTGGGTTGTTGAGCAGCATTGGTATTTGCAAATTAGAACTCAACAATGGTTGAACTGCCAAAACACAATATATTGTCCACATAATGACTACCCGCAAATAGAGAGGTTTGAATTAAGCCTCTATCTGAAAATTAGCAATCAAATTAGCAATCGACAGAAGCTGACAAAACACAATATATTAAACGGGCAAAGATTTGGGGTTGAATGAAGCATTTTCAAATCAAAACAGTTCTCTTCAGTCCCCAACGGTCAAAATACAAACCATAGCACACTACATTATAGTTTGGTGGCATTGCGTTATTTCACATAATGAATATAATGCAATTAAATACACCAAAGTTTAGAAAAGTGGCCTATGATTTGGCTGACTTGGTCTTCTAATTCCTGAAGTGGCTCCAATCTTTCTGCACTTTTCTCCTTGACTTGGTATGTTTCTGTGTATACCAGCTTATTAGCTACTTTCCAATTATCTTGCAAAGAGTTAGATAAGTCCATGTAACTTGATAGAGTGTGGACAGCCCCAAAACCCCCAAAAAAGCTCAAAAAGGGTTGGAGGTTTGCAATTGGAAATTTGGAAAAGATAGGGATAGAGGGGGTTTCTTGGGTCTTTTGTGGGCATCCCTGAGACCCCTGTTGTTGTCATTGAGGCACCCTCCACCTGGTTATCTTCTGTTACGAGGGCTGGTCAGGATGACTGACAGGGGCTAAAAAGTAAATTGAGACTGACCACAGGCAGTAGACACAGTATCCTCATGAGCATCCAAAAGATATGCTTTTAAGGAAAGTAAGTTGGATAATGACTCTCTGGTTATCCATAGGTGATTTCCTGAACTTCTGAAGTGTCCTGCTTCACCTTTTTGAGGCTGTAATGAATATTTTTTGGGCTTCAGTTACATAATCTGATCAAAGTTGCCTTGCTATATCAGATCAAAGTACACTCTCTCGTCATAGTTAAATATCTTGCTCGAAGTACTCTTGTTTGGTTCATAATATGATCTAAGTACCGGTCCCTCCCCTGTAATGTATATTTCTGTTGTTGTTTAATTCCATAATCTGATCAAAGTACCCCATCTCAATTCATTCCCAGCCTTGTAATTCACATCTTCTTATCTCTTTGTATGAAAAAATATTGAGTGGCATTGTGCAACCTCGTTCAGTCCTGTTCAATCCTGTTCAAACAGATCTGTGCACATCAACCCAGCCAAGCCCTGTAAAGGCATATCATGTTGTCCTGGTCAATATCAGCCATATCAACCATATTTGGTGTCTCCATTACGTAATGGCAACCATTGGTCACTGTGTGTGTCCATCAAGATTGACAGTCCTATTCATTCCCATGAAATTATACACTTTATGGGGCTATTAAAACGAAATTCAATTCGAATCCATTTATGTATGACTGAGAGAGGAGAGGTCGCTCGCCATAGGTCAGAATGTGACCTTTTTAGGCCAGAGGTCATCTTTCTAGGTCAGAGGTCGTGAAGGTCACGTGGTCAGCAAAGAAGAAGGTCATTGGCAAATGGACTGAGTGTTGACAGGAGTGTTTGTGTGGTCAAGATGAGAGACCTCTGCAAAAAAGATCTGCTCAGTTAGTCAAGGTTGGGGTCCTGGGGGAAGGCTAGGGTGGGGTTAAAAAAATCTGCATTAGTGAAGTGCTGCCATGCATTTGTTGGGTTGTGGGGTGGGGACTCAGGGGATGCTGTGGGGTGGAGAGGTGAGGGATGATGCATATTATTGAAAACTTAAAAATAAAGACCTCAAAATATTGTTGGCCCTAGAAAATACGCCCTTGAATTTCCTGGAGTGAGGTGGGCAAGGCCAACGTAAAATTTTCAGTGATCGCTCAGGTGTACCGCGGCGCCACCGTCATTCTCACCAAGGTCATCCTTCTGGATTGCCACCCTCCTTTTTCCCGTACTTTTCAGTAGCTAACATAAATCCTGAATTTCTTAAACAGAGTCAAAGTTATGATTCTTTCTCAGGCTTTGAGGATCTGAACTGGTCCTCAACACTCAACAGTGCCGGCCATGCGACGAGTAAACCTTTATCGAGTAAACCCTTATCAATAAACAAATATATTGAAAAATCTGTCCAGTTTGATTTTATTATTTCTGTCAAACAGAAACCATTGCAACCTCTTTATTTGATCATTTCAGAAGTGGTTATTGAAGATATTTGGATCAGCCTGATATCATAGCAGAGAGCGTCCACCCGTACTGGTATTGGACCACTTTCAGTAAAATCGGACCACACCAAAAAGTCGGTCTGCTCCGTATCACCGGCCCCTCGGCACAAAAGCACTGATAAATAACAAAAAAGAACGGTATGGGACCTAACAGTAACTGTGCAAAAAAGGAGCATAAAAAGTATTAAAAATTCCTGCTAACAGATGTACAGCAACCAAAAATCCAGCTTGTCTCCTGTCTCCTCTACATGAATCCACCAGAGATTTAAGTCCCTGACATTTGTAAGGAAACGCGAGGTGCCTGTAAGAACTTTAACAAACACTTGTTTTCCTCTTTGTTGGAACAAGAAAAACGTGAAATACATATGCAAAGTGTTCCTGGGTTTTTTAGCAGGGGGGGGGGGGGTGTTATGAAAAACCATGATGTCTTGTGCTTGGCTTTGGCGTCTGTTGCAATATTAGCCACTTCATTTCCTGATGATTTGAACTTTTGAAGTCCCACTGAAAGTCGTTTTTAAAAGCATTTGAAGTAGTAAGTTTTGTGTATATACAGACAAAGTTCTTATTTTGTGACTGATGAATGCTGATCAGTTGTCCTTTATTTCTCAATTCCTAAACCACAAATAAACATCATGGTGTATTATCTCTCGTTAATGTGACTGTTACCCAATTTCTATTCAAATCAAGATGTCTTGGTCAGATATGAAGTGGTGATAATTGCCATAATGTTCCTATGGCTTATCGGATATACTTACGAGGGGACTACAATAAATTTGAATACCATACCTCAACATTTTCATACATTGTATACGATTTTAATCTGAAAATCTAACAACTTCATTACATGACAACCTCTCAGTACCTGATAATAATGACAAACTTGTAAGATAGCATCTAATCTGATCATGTACAATATCCACCCTGAATACTTCCATACACCACCGTCCAATTCCACACACAACCATGCAACATGTGGGGCAGCTAATGTATTGCTTTTAAGCCTGGAGATGCAGTTCAATAAAGTCTTAGAAAATGGAAAAGTTCAAAGACTTTGAAATATAAGTTGTGCACTATGCAGCACCATGGACTTTTCAGGCACTTTCACAACTGTAGGCCTACACACAGCCAGGTGCTAACTTACCGGAAGCCCTATTATATGCCCTATTAGAAGTCTTATGATAAGTCTTTTGCTAAGTTCAATAATGACCCTCTTCATAAGTCTTTTATAAGTTCCTCCATACCTTGACCTGAGTTCAGGCCAACTGCCTTTGAAAAGCCCAAGTGAGAGATGAATGGCAAATATATAATTTGTCAAAAATCAAAGAAACCTTAAATTCAAGTGACAGTGTTATTGGGCATTACCTGTTCAATGATGAATGCTATTTCACACTATTGTACACTAAATGGACAATATAGCATACAATATAACATACAATGACCAATACAACATTCCATACAATATCCCATACAATATACATGTATGGAGAATTGTACATGTTCAAGTAGCCTGTCCATTTAGCAGTATCTCATGTCCAATCCACTCAATCATTCTCGATTGTCAAGGTCATCAACTCTCCCAAGGCCTTTGACATGATTGCTGTCTGAATGGCAATCTCCAAGAATGGAATCATTCAGATTTGGTGACAGAAATTATGACAAACTGATTCAACTACATGAAAGGTTGACACCATTGCATAGTATTGCTGGACAGCTTCTGAGAAAGTGAACTGCCATATACTTTGAAACCTCCAGAGGCAACTTATCGCAAGATATGAAAGATAAATAGCATTAAATATGGATCAATTGTCCTACCCTGAAGAAAAAGTCCATTTGATTCAAAATTATAACTTCTAAAGAATTTGAAATATGAAAGTGCATGAAGATATTGTGCATCATACTTGTGAATTGCTGATATGACTTTAAGAGGCAAACTGTCTTGACACAATATTTAGAATAAACCTGTTCGACACTTTAGTGAACTTTGAGACAGCCTCATAATTCAAAACTTGATCAGACTCATCTCCTGGAACTTCCCATTTTCCATTGCAAGAGCAAATTGCCAATGACATTAAAATGCATATATAAGCACACATTCTAATTGTAGAATTGTGCAGTATTTTGGCTGACCTGTACCTTTAGTCAGTAAGTCTAAGTCACTAAGTGTATACATTCTGCCTCAATGTGTTATTGCCCTATACATTGCTGCATTGCCCTGCAAGGGGTCTTGTTCCATTTAGCCAGGTCTTTACACTGTATTTAGTATGGGTCCTTTTCAAACCCGAATGTCAAACGTGATAAGCATTGCTTTTGCGGATCTCCTTTGAAAATATCATTGGTCTGGCAACCCAAACCTTTCAACCTGAACTAGCACGTCAACATTACGACTTCGGTCAACAAAGTATGACCACAAGTGGCCGCTGAAAGGTTTGCTTATGCAAGTCAATAGGGCTGACTAGTGCTGACTACTTGCAAGGTTGGCTACCTTCTGGTTGAGGAAGTTACATAACACACTGGTGGTATATTAGTCATCAATCATATTAATATTCAACAAATTGTCATGCTGATTTTGTATTGACTGCAGGCAAAGATGAGTATGATTTGCCCATCCAAAGAGGAAATTCTGCATATATATATGTTAGGGTGCATCAGTTGCCCCAACATCAACCGATCCAGCTGTACCTCGGTCCATAGTTGCGTTTTACCACACAAAATAAGATACTAAAATTTCAGCTTGATCGATGAATATTTAGGGGTGCCTCCAGAAGCATATTTCCTGTGAATTTTTCAGGAAAAGTTACGTTTCCGTAGGATCACGGTTTGCGATAACTTGAGTAATATATACAATAGGAAAAAACTAATGACATTTTTGGATTCTCCAGAAAATTGCCTTCAAAATGAATACCTGGAAGCTATGTTTCTGTCAACATTATGGCAATCATGAACTGCAAGATATGCTTTTACTTCGATTATTATGTATGACGTCACTGTTGTACATAAGTTTCTGTTTATATGACTGCATGGTACTGAGTCTTTGCTTTACCCTTCATATTAATTATGTTTCATAAATTTGAGCAATAATTTACTCAGTATTCCATTTTATCTCTTTGAGCTATTTCAATTATTCATGATGATGTGATCTTGATAAACATTTTATATGACTATGAAAAAAAACAAGCTTGCTATGTGTTGAGTCCCACTTTTTTTTATCCTTATGAAGACTAGCCCTAATACCTTTTGTTCAAAAAGAGGTGGGTCCATGTCACCATACCTTTTTTGAAACACCACATAGTGAAAATGTTAAATAATTATTACATTTATTCAATAGCTTCTAGTCTTGTCATGGAATTGTGAGTACACATTAATTCTACGTGTATGATATAGATCCTCCTTAGACCTTGCCATATATGTACAGATTATGTACATTGACAGTCTCAATAAACATAGTCCCTGCTATACTCCAAAAATTTTGGTTTTCCCGAAAATATAGAATGTTTCAATGTTCAGACAATATTTATATTTCACTAATTTGCAAAATTATGCACAATTGTACAACGTACATGGACCCATCTTCTTGGCAGTATAATTTCGGGCAAGTTTTTTTTGTAATCCGAGGGCTGAAATGATCGATTATAGCATGTTAAGAAGTCATCTTGACCTCTAGGTGATTCATTATCATCATAGGTGAACTCAGCATCCTCAGGAACCCCTACTGGATCAGTTTCAGTGGCATTAACTGATTTAAGGTAGGAAAATGGCAACTTTTTATGCTCGAAAACAGGTAATTTTGGGTATTAGAGGGCTGAATTGACCAGTAATAGCATGTCATGACAACATCTTGACCTCTGGGTGATTCATTATCATTATGGGTGAACTCGGCACCCTCAAAAACACCTCATTGACCAGTTTCAGTGGCACTGACTGATTTCAGGCAGGAAAATAGCCACTTTTTATGCTTGAAAATAGTCATTTTTTGGTCCCTCAAAGGGCCCTCCAAAGATGAGGGGGGGGGGTGTCTAAATCTTAATGGATTTGGCTGAAATTTGGTGTAGGAACTTTGTACACATAGGGGCAAAACTGGGCCCAAGAAGAGCTTGATCCGAAAAACTTTCCAAAAAAGGGGACACCTATCAGTGAAGTTGTATAAAATATTCCAATTAAAAACAAATCCTGCAGTATGGCATCAACATTGTTTCAATAGAAGTATGGCTTCCAGGTATTCATTTTGAAGGTAATTTTCTGCAGATTCCAAATATGTTATTATTTTTCTTCTATCTTTTATATTAGTCAAGATATCACAAACCGCGATTCTACGGAAACATAACTTTTCCTGAAAATGTCTTTGGAAATGTGCTTCCGGAGGCACCCCTAAATATTAATTGATCAAGCAGATTTTTTAGTATGTTCATCTGGCTACCTAAACACAACTTCATGCCAAGGTACAGCTATCTAGCTCTATTTTTTAGTTTTCATGGGGCGGCTGATGCACCCTAATATATGTATACACTTGTAAGTTGCAGCTCACAGACCAATTGCAAGTGATCCATGTTTTGGGATTTGGAGAGTTGCTGGACTCCATTGCGTCTGAAATAGTCTGATGTCAGGGACTTGAGGATGGAGAAGTTGTAGACAAAAACGTCTATTGTGGCACCTTGGGTAATATTAGGTTATTCCCTAGGTTGCACCATATTTTTAAATGAATTAACATTATCCTGAAGAGGGGAGGGGGTGGCCCATAAACAAGTAAGCACAAATCCCAGCAGACTTGTAGGGGGCAGGTGACCATCCCACAGACAGGCAGGTGAGGTCGAACAAGAAAGACAACGTCATGGACATTTTTTGGACATTTATGATGTTGGTGACCTGCTCGGTGTTTGCAGAGTGCCTCTCTTCATAAACATAACCCAACAAACTTCAGGTCAGAACTGTCTCAGTGGAATACTACACAAGTTGTCTAACTGCTTGTGTGGAAACTTGGGCTTGTGCCTCCTCAGTGAGTTGCATTCTAATGACAGAGTCCTGTCAGAGGTAGGCTGAGTGCACTCTAAAAAATGTCGGGACAAAATTGGTTTTTTAGATTCAAAATGGTTTTTTGAAAAACCAAATTTCAATGCAAAACCAAAATGGATTTTTAAAAAAATCCATTTTGGTTTTTTGCATTGAAATTTGGTTTTTCAAAAAACCATTTTGAATCTAAAAAACCAATTTTGTCTGAAATTTTTTAGAGTGTGGAGTGCTGAGTGATGTGTCCCTTTGTAAGAGTGATGTCAAGTCATTCTATCATCCCTTGAATGAGTGATGTGTCTTCAATGATCTGAAGGCTTTTCAAGTCCAAACACAGTTCACTGTCAGTTCAGTCATGTCTGCTATTGTCCTCATCAGAATTTCAGAGCTGTTTTACTCTCCTAAAAAGTCTCATATATGAAATTTCAGATTTCTGTCATGTTTGGGCCGGATAAGCCAGAAATGAAAATGATTTTCCATATCAAAATCATTTGATATAACTCTTGTAAAAGAGTATATTTGACATTTACTGTGATTTAGTAGGAAATAGGCATTCTCCCCATAATGCCCCTGAAATTGTGTAGGCCCAGATCTGTATTTACCTTGATTGCAATGGGCCTATGTATTGTTATATACAGAGTTGTTGAAGGTTGTAATAGTTTTGGAAATATTTGAACACTTGTATCACACGAGACATTTCGATGTAGGTAAAATAATAATTGTATATTTCTTAATAGTTCATACGCGAAATGAAAAATGCTCTCTCAATGGAACTTTCAAATTAGTTATTTAGTTTCCAAACATTATTAGGATTCATAAAAGTACATTATACCTTTCTCATTTCGAATATCACAAATCTGCACGCGAGGAAAATGCTTTCCATTTCATAATTGTGGTTTCTCTCAATTACATATTTTTGATAATTCATTGTGACTTATAATTCTGATTGCAAGACTACTTGCAGTACTGACAGATACAAATGGCGGCAGATGTAATATTAGTGAGACATCAAAGAGGGTGCATTGAGCATGTTGAAAATTGTTGATTTTAGTATAAAAGCCCTCATATGTCACCCATTACCTTATCTTGCCCATGATTTTCTCAAGTGTCTGTGCAATAGAGTAATGTGGCATTTTAAAAACATTTTTGCAGATCCCTAATAGCTTCTTGCAACTAGACCTGTAATTATAGAAATAGCAGTACAATGGAAATGGCTCATCTGATAATATCTGGCCCTATCTCCTGTAAAAGCATGAGTGGGTGCACTATTGGGGTGGATGGGACTTCTTACTTGCATTTTTCGCTTGTTATCTGTGGTTTATATTCATTACAATGGCTCCTCTGTGATTTTCAGTATACACAACCAAATACACTGGATATGTGGAAAGAAACCACATGAAAGAGGAGCAAAATGAAGAGAAGGAGAAATTCTAGTGTTAAAATGACAATACAATTCATCATCAATATGACAAAAGATTGTGTAACGGGGAACCAAAGACTGCAGTAAAATGAGACACTGAGGGTAACATTTTATTTAAGCTCCTTGAAGCTCAAATGAAGAGAAGTGGAGAAGGCAGGATTAGATCATTGCAGATAAGGAACTCCATATTTGCTATGTTGGACTTGTCCTCTGCCCCAAAGAATTAAGAGACTGGCAACCGATCAGTCTAGGTTTGGAAGTGATTTGCACTGATTGCTTATGATTATAAGAAGTAGAAATGTCACTTAAGCATGAATTATGAGCTATTTTCTCAAGTTTGGAATGTGATCTGTCTCTGTTTGGGCTCTTCTTAACATGGATTCTGTTTAAAGAAGATGCACAACACCACATTAAGATAATTTAGCCTTAAGTTGCTTTAGTTTGATAATTGCATACACTTTGCTAATTGGTTGGTGGATGTGCATGCATGGCAGTAGCAGACCAATCAGGAAAGTCGAAATGAAATTTCTGTCAGCCACCAAAGCATGGCACGGAAGAAGACACCAACTCAGTTGCATATTTGTTGTTCTGGGGGTTAGGAGATAAGATCTCGTGTCTCGCGAGAGGTGGACGTGGTTCACGTTCCACTCTCACTCCAGGAGTCTCAGGTCATGGTTGGGTGGCACCCACTGTTCTGCCCTTTGAGAAGCACCTTTGAGACCCACCAGGGCATATATGTGTAAGTTTTATATATGTGTATTTTTGCCTGAGCAGCTCCGCATGCTCTTAAGAGCCAGCCCCCATTTAGATGCATCTCGATTTTCACCAGTGGATGCAGGTAAAGAAGCCCAGTGATTTATTTGGGGGCCTCCCATGGGGTCACACAGACCCAACTAGAAGGTCAACTGACCCAAGACCCTCAGGAGGCCAAGAGGAGACAGGAATTACAGACGCACATTCATAAGGTGACGGCCAGCCAGATATACTGGGCCGGAGGTAGACTGAGGTAGACTGAGCGTAGACGGAAAGTGGCCTTCTTCGCGAGGCATAAAAACAGGCGGCCATTGTCTTGTGGGGCCTGGAATGCCGACCCGCTGAGCAGAGCAAAGTGGCAAGCGGCCCCTGTGAAACTGAGAAGCCATTTTGATAAATGAGTCGAAACTTGAGGTGGCCATCAAACGACCCACAATCGCCCAATATACCAATAGGACCTTCGCGTAACTTATTTCTGTACACCTCGTTACTCAAGAATTATATTGTACGTCGCGGGCGCCTGCAGCGGCCTGCCGAAACCTTTGTCGCTTACTTTTGTTGGTAACTTTTGCTCCGGCCCCTGCTATGTAATCAACGGATCATGCCAACTCGAAGGGATTTATACGTGCCACGAAATATTTATTGCAAAAACCCCACTAAAAGGCGCTTTCGTTAGCTACATTTTGCTTTCGGTAGCAACATTTTGTCGTCTTAAGTAATGAAAAACATGCAAAATTTATTTATGTAGATTTGCGGTGTGCTAACATTTGTCTCGTTAGAAAGGCGTAAAGAAAATTCCTAACATTATGATTGTCAAACACGTCTCATGCAGACATAAAGTGCTAACTTATTTTACAGGGGTCCAAAGCTCCTAAGCTGAAAACATTCATGGTAAGTTATATAAAAGCTAAATATCTCCCCTAGCATGTGTATGTCTGGCCTGCAGTATACATCTCTGCCAGGTGAAAATGAAAGTTACTGACTACAGTCACTGACCAGCCAAGCAAAAACTGCTCAGAAAGGGTGACATCAGCGTTAAAAATTTGTTAGCAGACATTGTATTATTCTTTGTGCAGCACAGACAGGGCATTCATGGGCCTAAAGAATAGATCATGGTAATGTGCAGTCGAATTTGTAACAAACAGTGAGTGGTAAAAGTTTTTGCACCCTTTCTTGAAATATGGCACAAACAATCAGAAAACAGCAATAAGTGGTCACTGCAATGAAGAGAGTTTCCTTGTCCCAAATTGTGAACTGCATGTGGTGCCCTGATGACATCCTTACCCATTATTTGCTTGTTGTTTGCGTCAATGTTGGCCTGCTGCAAAAACCAAAAGTCCGGTTGTGGCTTATGGTCTCCAGCCAAATTTGCCAAGTGGTTTTTTGGTCAAAACTTTTTCTAATGCAACCGGAACCATGCAAGTTGTAAGGACAGAGGCACTGAACACAGGTTGCATGATACGCGATGGAATAACAAGAAATTCTAGAGAAACAGGTGAAAAGGTTGAAAAACAAGTGACTGCTGAGATTTTGGACTTTCCGTCCAGGTCTCAAGAAGAGGTATACAATATGAAAATAACCATTGGCACATGCGATGGATGGGTGATCGGGCTTTTTGTCCTGTACGGTATTTATGCACTTGGTGGGCCAATTGGGACAGGAAGGGGCACGACAATGAGGCAAAGGATGATTGAAACAGTCGTCCGACTTATGCTCATGTGATCCGGCAAGAGCTCGTTTTGAACCCTGTACCCAGCGATTGGCATCGCGCTACCACATTTAAAAAAAATTTTGGATGACAGTGCAGTTACATTTGGGATGGTAGCGCAGTTACATTTGGGATGGTAGTGCAGTTACATTTGGGATGATAGTGAAGTTACTTTGGGATGATGGTGCAGTTACATTTGGGATGACAGTGCAGTTACATTTGGGATGGTAGTGCAGTTACATTTGGGATGATAGTGAAGTTACATTGGGATGATGGTGCAGTTACATTTGGGATGACAGTGCAGTTACATTTGGGATGACGGTGCAGTTACATTTGGGATGGTAGTGCAGTTACATTTGGGATGATAGTGAAGTTACATTGGGATGATGGTGCAGTTACATTTGGGATGACAGTGCAGTTACATTTGGGATGACGGTGTGCAGTTACATTTGGTATGACAGTGCAGTTACATTTGGTATGACAGTGCAGTTACATTTGGTATGACATTGCAGTTACATTTGGGATTGTAGTGCAGTTACATTTGCGATGGTAGTACAGTTACATTTGCGATGGTAGTGCAGTTACATTTGGGATGACAGTGAAGTTACATTTGAGATGACAGTGCAGTTACATTTGGGATGACAGTGCAGTTACATTTGGGATGGTAGTGCTGTTACATTTGACGGCTTGGCACAGGCGATGAGGGGATGACCAAAGCTTTTTGCAATGGTGTTGTTTCTTGGGAAGTTTCCTATAAAGAGATCAGTTTGTCGTACAGTTTTCCCTGAGCACCCAAATAAAGATATTTGAATTTTTTTTTTTTTTTGCAAAAGAAATTGAGGCTGCAATTCATATTAAATAACCAAAACTTACCCCCCCCTCCCTAAACTCCACTTTCCACATGCCCATGTATTTTGAAAACCTCCTCATATTTTGGCCACAAGACTTTGCAAATTAATATGTGAGACACGCGCAGAGGCAGCCCCCATGGCATAACCCAGCTCATGATTGCAGTGAACTCCATTCTCCCCTGGCCTCTGTCGGTTCATCGAGGAAGCAATGTGAAGTTAGAATGGCCTCACATCTTACACGTCCTGTTTACCAAGAGCATCAAGTTAAAGCCAAGATATAAAGCAACAAAAGTAAATGCAGGGGGCTCTGGTGTCGCCCCTGCACAGGCCATGTAGTCTGGGGTCACCAAAAGAAAGACTTGCATAGCTGATGACTGCCACATTGTAGAGCTTGGCTGTGATTTGGGCAGGAGTTGCTGTGATTTGAGCAAAAGTGGATGTGATTTGAGCAAAAGTTGCTGTGATTTGGGCAACAGTTGCTTTGATTTGGGCAACAGTTACTGTGATTTTGGCAACAATTGTAGTGATTTGAGCAAAAGTTGCTGTGATTTGGGCAACAAATGCTTTGATTTGGGCAACAGTTGCTGTGATTTGAGCAAAAGTTGCTGTGATTTGGGCAACAAATGCTTTGATTTGGGCAACAGTTGCTTTGATTTTGGCAAAAAATTACTCCAACAGTGCGGTGAACTTGCACATATTTGAATCTTCAGAAGACACTTTAACACAATTTCATAGGTCTACGTTATTGCAGAATCTAGACAGTGTAGAATGTTTACATGACTTGTTACATATATCACAAAGTAAAGATTCTGCAACTATCACACACCCGGTAATGCAAGATACAAAGGACTTTTTACAGTGAATTAGAAAAGCACCGGGCACTTGTCATGTAATCTGATTCACAGTTCTTTCACCTGGTCACCCACAAATTGAATGTGGTCACTGCAAGAACTACTTTCTATTACATACGTGTGCTGCGGTTTGTGGCCTCACATAAGTTTCAAAATTGGTAAATCCAGTCATGTAGGAATGTGCATGCAATAGTTATGTATAGGACCCTTCCATTGAGGAGGGAGCCTATGTCATGCAATACTCAACACAAGAGGGATACTTTTAACTTCAAAATAAGATGTGACTATTTGTGCAACTATTCTGTGGGCTCTTTCTTTTGCATGTTTTGCCCAAATATGAAATATGATAAATAAGTTTATTGCCCAACAAACAGAAGAGTTCTTGAGGTATACATTCTTGCAACACTTGTCATGAAGTGCAGTTGGGTTCAGCAGTTCAGGTAACTCCACTCATTGATTGGGGGTTTTCATGAGACCAACAAGGGTTCGTGGTCAAATCTGTATGAGTCAGAATCAGGAATAAGGTTCAACCACAAGTACAAAACTACAGATGCACCTACATTGCTGATAGAAACGTAAAGAGGTTGTGATGCCTGTAAAAACGTGTGTGGTTGTCATTGGAATCAAATGGCCCTGTAGAATATATACTTATAAGGCTATATTATAGGCTTAAAAGATAAGCACCACAGAATAATTGTGAAGTGCCTTGAAATGTGAATGTTTTGCTTCTACATTTGTAACTTTTTTTAGTGACATACATTTTTGTTCACAATTGACCAAAATTTCATATATACGCAGATATATCTTGAACTTAGTGTCATCTGTCCTCCAAAGGTGAAATTGCATGACAAAATGTTAATGTGGACGAAGTGTTACAATGGACCCGGGGGAAACCTGGTGTTACAGTCAGTTTAGCCAATGGCACATGGATGTAACCCTCTTACAGAAACCCTTGCCTGCCAACAGCATTGCTGGGCCTGTCTGGGCTGACACTTGACATGACCAAATGACAGGATAATTCTCGGGCCAGCCTTTTGCCAACTGCCCGTGGATGGCTGCAGAGATCCAACTGATAGCAGCTCACTGATAGCAGCTTCAAAACTGATAGGCCATTTTCACGGATCTTTGGTTATGACATCCCCTGAGCATGGGGTGTTCTTTCTGCTTTTGCCTTTTTGAGGCCACTCCATTTCCCCCTATTGTTTCCAAGTGACACTTGTTTCCAAACAAAGACAATGTGACTAATGGAGTGGAAAGGTGGGCGATAAAAAGGAGGTTGCTAAGGATCACCAACAATTGCATGGCAACCGGCAACGCTAATTTTGTTAGTGCTGTTGATGCATGCTGTTGATGCATGCTGTTGATTAACCAAATTATTCTCTTGATGCTGAGATGGATCGGTGCTACTGAGCAGTATTTTACTTCTTAGGCTTACTGCAGCCTGCGAAATCTATTGCCAGACCATCATGCTGAGCTCATATATATGTCCCCTAAAGCTGTAAGGTCCTTGCAAATGTATGCTGAAATCTGAAGACATTTTGGATCGTTGGGTGAGCACTAATTGTCCATGTAGTTGTGTCATATTAGCTGCTGATTCTGACCATACTTGCAATTCTGTTGGTCTTGCTTCCACTGATGTTGAGCTTGCTGTTTCTTTAGAGCTGATCTGCCTAGAGGGCGATAATCGGGGACCCCACGAGGGCATTTCAAGGGGCGATGACAAGCCGTTGCGCAGATGGGTGCTGATCTGTTGATGGGGGTCTACCCTGCTTCACCCCTTCGAGGGCCTAGTTCACTAACTTCCCGGGAGGTGGCGTCATAGGGGGTGCAAGCAATGCCATCTCCATGGCAATGAAAATGCTGTCTCCAAGAAGCCAATCATAATATTTATAGAATGAGATAAATGTTCATTATTGACACTTTGAGTGACACATTTTCTGACATTATTGGCCTGGGGTCACTGTGGCAAGTTGGAGAGTGACCACTCACTTCACAGGGGAGTGCCAACTGTTTTCAAAACAATAGCTCACTGAAGCAGGCACTGTGTTGGAAGACCTACATGGTTGTTTTTACTGTTTGCATGGATTAGCAGGCTTCATGAAGTTCAATATTTCCTGATATGGACAATTAATTTCAAATATAAAAACACAAAATACAGGAAAACTAAAGAGAGACGCCTTATTAAACTTAAGACAGTTCGGTTTCTGATATACTAGCTGTGCACGAAAATTTCAAATATATCCCAGGTCAAAAGTAAATTTGTGACTTTCAAAGTCTTCTAAGAGAAATGACAATTTCCTGTCTCGGTAAAGGAACCACGGAGTGCAATTAGCACAAAATGTAATATGGTCGTAGCTTGGATGCATAAGAAGTATATGAAGAAGTACACAGATTATATCTGTAGGTATAAGTAAGAGTTCATAGAATGAATTTATTCTGCCTAAGCCAAAAATTGGCTATGTTTTCTTTTTCAAATGACAGTTAATTCAATCTTGACAACTCTTGGTCTCAGTTGTTCAGGGAAGGTTAATAAGCTGGAGTACAAGGGGAGTAGGGCTGGTGTAGGCAGAACAGATAATGACAGAGTAGGTTGAAAGGAGAGAGTTAGGCAGGAGATGGGTTTGAAGTCTTGCCTCTGTCATTCACGGTAGTGTAGCTGTCGGGGCAGGCTGTCATCAGAGGAGCATGAAAAGCCTTATCTCACCAGAAATCACTCCTCTCAGACGGGGCAGGCTTTCTTGATGGATTTGTCTGGACACACACGCCAGGCCACTCTCTTGAAACAATCTACAAAGGAGGGCGCAAAAGAGCCCTGCTTAAACAGACAAATTGAGGACAAATGGTCCCTGGGTTGGTATTATGATGAGATGCACAAGGACAGGTCTACCAGGGCCAACTGGCCTGTGCAATATGACATCACTAGTGCAGGTGAAGAGTCATTGTCAGGGGCAGGGAAAAATCAACTTATAGTGTCTATAGGCATAACAGATAAATAAATTTAGGTTTATTTAGCTGAATATTTTGCAATACATTAATATATATATATGTTCTTTAGATGAAATATTCAATGCACTTTGGGAGAGTCAGCACGTCTTGGCAATGTATGATTACTATGATTACATGCAGTTTTTTTACAGCGGAGTTCTAAGTGGGAGGTCTCCGACAAACTGTCTACAGTCGTCTGGCTGAAGGAGATCTAATTATCTTAAAAACAAACTCAATATTTAAGAAAACAAAGAGAAACTTTAAAAATCACATCCTTGAGCTAACATGAAGAGACAACAGAAATGAGCTAATCACCTGATCATCCTGTTGCGGGGGAGGGAGGGATTAATTCACTGGTGCTATTAGCCTCCTAATTCTTTGACAAATTCTCTGACAATACACCAGGGGACTACAAATGATTATCCCAGGGATGAGCCGTGATTATGTATGTAGAGATATGCACGCATCCTGTCATTATTGCAATGTTTCCTTTTGCCACTAGGGGGCTTGTGTCAGTCACATGTGGCACGTGCTAGCACGTGACCTGCGCGCGTCCTTGGCAACCTGTCCGTCTGTCCATTCATTGAGTCTCCTGCAAAGTGCAAAGATAGACAGCAAAGGTCTCAAAAGAGCATTAGAGTGCTATACTGTTTTCCCTTCACTTCTCAAGTTCCATGAAAAGGCTGCTCACTTTTCTGGGCAATCCGGTGTCACATAGATTTAACTTCAACCTACTTGGGCCCCAGTGGTGAATTGGCAGCCTCACTGTGGTATTCACAGCAGATGAGCAGCACAAAAACATCCTGCAAAGGATCATGTTGCCTGGATTTCTGAGTAAAAACTTCACTGAAAAGTATAGAGGGAAAAAACAAACACAATTTACACAAAGTGAAAGTTCCCTGCAGGTCTCTGAGAAAGAACTTAAACTGACAGGTAATTCACAACGAAATATCCTGTTTACAACTCTCTTGGGCACCATCTCCTGGTATTTTGCAAAATTGAAACTCAGAAATGAGAATGAGCCAGTGGTTTGCCAACTAAAATACTCTCTTAGATTAATGAAATTCCATATTCATTATATTATAAATGCTACCATCCTCAATGGAACTGTACTATTATCTTACCTTTAACAGTGCCAATGTCCTAAATGTAATTGTAAGTGCACAAAAAATTCAAATCTTACTAGACTACCATCCTAAATCAAACTTCCCTACCATCCTGAATGTAATTGCACTCCAGTCCTTATGACGGTACCAATATCATCTTCAATGCAGTTTTGTTACTGCCCCTCCATCCTAAGGTCTAAGATTTCACAATCATTCTCAATTCAGCTCCACATACTGCATGCTATCACCCCAAATGTAACTGCCCGATCCCTGAACAGCAGTAACATACTATTTGCACTGTCATCCCAAATGTAACTGCACTGTCATCCTAAATGTAACTGCAAAATCATCCTAAATGTAAAGTTCTGCACTACCACTGTAAATGTAGCTGCACTACCACCCTAAATGAAACTGCACTGTCATCCTAAATGTAACTGAACTACCAACCTAAATGTATCATTCCAATAGTGACTGCAATATCATCCTATGTAGCTGCACAATCATCCTTAATGCAACTTCACTATCATCCTAAATGTAACTGCACTATCATCCCAAATGAAACTTCACTATCATCCCAAATGACACTGCACTACCATCCTAAATGTAACTGCACTACCATCATAAATGTACCTTCACTACCATCAAAATGTGACTGCACTGTCATCTCAAATGTAACTGCACCTTCATCCCAAATGTAACTGCAGTACCATCCTATATGTAACTGCACTGTCATCCTAAATGTGACTGCTCTATCATCCTAATTGTAACTGCTTACCATCTTAAATATGACTGCACTACTGTCCCAAATGTAACTGCACTGTCATCCCAAATGTAACTGCACTACCATCCTAAATGTAACTGCCCTACCACCCCAAATGTAACTTCACTGTCATCCCAAATGTAACTGCACTACCATCCTAAATGTTTCTGTCCTACCATCTTAAATATGACTGCACTACCATCCTAAATGTAACTGAACCACTACCATCCCAAATGTAACTTATTACTACCATCCTAAATGTAACTGCACTACCATCCTAAAAGCCACTGCACTATCATGCTAAATGTAACTGCGCTCCCATCCTAAATATAACTGCACCGTCATCCTAAATGTAACTGCACTGTTGTCCCAAATGTACCTGCACTGTCATCCCAAATGTAACTGCACTGTCATCCTTAATGTAACTGCAAAACCATCCTAAATGTAGCTGCACTGTCATCCTAAATGTAACTGCACTATCATCAAAATGTAACTGCTCTCTCATCCAAAATGTAACTGCACTACCATCCTAAATGTAACTGCACCGTCATCCCAAAGGTAACTGCACCATCATCCCAAATGTAACTTCACTGTCATCCCAAATGTAACTGCACTGTCATCCCAAATGTAACTGCACCGTCATCCCAAAGGTAACTGCACCATCATCCTGAATGTAACTGTGCATACCATTACAAATGTAACTTCACTGTCATCCCAAATGTAACTGCACTACCATCTTAAAGCCAACTGCACATTGAGCATCTGCAGGGTCAAAAGATTATACGAGACGCGTAATGCTGAATACAGCAAGTCCCCTACACTATATGATAATCCTTAAAATCGGAGAGCTCTCTTTTATGTTATTAAAATGTAAAAAAACAAGACAAAAAGATGATGCTCCTCTTACTGCTACCCACACATCAAAGGCCAGGACCGTTATATCCTGTAAGAGAACTCCTGTTTTGAGAAATGCTTTTAAGATCCATCAGTCTTGTGCCAGGCAATTGTGTATGCAGTGTAACTCGAGATACAAATGTACTTTTTTGTCAAACGATTTAGTGGCATTTACTATGAGAAACATGAGACTTTTGATTCCTAAGAAAAACCACAAAATTGTCAAAATATACACAGAATGAAGTTGTTTGTCGAGGAGAAAGAGTGGAATGTACATAACACTACATGTGTTTGATTTGTTAAGAGCATGTCAAGTTATTATTGAAGTGGCTTATGACAACTTCCAGCCGATAGCAATCTTTATGTTTTACTTGTGCAGCCATTTGCCTATTCTGGAATGCTGGGTGTATTTTGAAATTTTAAGGAGGGCTGTACACTTCCAAGTGGGTTGGTTGCTTCGAATACTCTCCTATAGCACTTCAATATGGCCTTTGTTTAGCTGGTCACAACTTTCAAAATTGCAATACACAATAGTCATTCTCTTTTAAAATTTTTTGTCTAACCTTTCAAAAGCAATATTTACTTTCTTTTCAAATGGTCAACATAACCTTTTGTTTCTGTCAATGTAGTATTAGCAACATTCAAAAACCATTGCAATATATTTTACTCATCAACATAGTGATCACAAGACATAATATCTTTACACTATGTGTTACTGGGTGTAAGTAAAGACTCCTCTGTAATGAAATAGCTAACAACTCCTGCAATGTTCAAGAGGCAGTTGAAATTGTCCAATCCTCAGAAAAAACTACAACTCCTTTCTAAAGTCTATTCCCTTATTTTCTATCTTTGTATTTCTACTCTTTTTTTTCTTCATTCTTTTTTTCAAAAATGCCTTGGAGCATTAAAGAGTGGCACACGCTCAACTTGTGGCGGTTGGAAGTCGAACTAATGACCAAGGAGTTTGCCTGCATGCCTGGGGCAGTCCAGCTCCCGTTTCATGGCACAGTTGACTTTATAGAATCCTTTTGAGAGCTCTTTTCAGGAGTCATAGGGAGCCAGTAACTATGGAGTTAGCAACTATCAAGTTGAAACAGGAGTTTATGAACTGAGAAATGTATCGCTTGAATAGCTGCCCAGCAAGGAGGCTGGATGAGGCAGCGTGGATGTGGGGCAACACCTGCCGCCATGCATTGTATGGCGAAATTGTAGATGCTCTCAGCATCGTCTTTGTGATATTTTGTTGCTATAGCTGTCTTGAAAACACTGAATGTGGAGCAATATCAAACCGAAAATAGATATTTAGAACTGAAAGATGTTATTTAACTGTTTTGAGACTGGTTCAGAATGATAATACTTTCAAAAATTAGAAAAAAACCTCAATATCAACCAGACATTCACAGTGAATAAAACAAAATAATTCAGTGTTGTTGAAGCTAATTATACGACGATCGAACGTACAGCAACCACTACACCAATTGTACTACCTAGTCCGGAGTGCTGCACTCTACTTAGTCCGGAGCACTGCACTCTACTTAGTACCAGGGCTCTACTATACTTACCAGCAGATTAGTGATTGCAGACAAGTTTGGATGGCAAAGAGATTACCGAGCTTCAACTGACATGTCTCCTTGTATTTGAAGCAAGAAGTATTGTAATTTCCTAAACTATTATATAAAGTGATCTTGCAAGCATGACGTGGGCATTTCTTGGGGCACCTTTGACACCAGTTTGCCCATTCGAGATTGCATCTATATTCTAGCCCAGGGCGTCCAGACATTTGCTTGCCCTTTATTTGTCAACTTAACTGGATGTTATTTTCACTTTTGAAGAATGCTGCGACTATGTCCCAGTAAAAAGAAATATTCACAATGGGTTTTCTCATTTTTGGAGGTGATGTTATTTCGCAAAGGTCAACGTGGCTAGCCAGGACTTGTCAAGAGTTAGCTCAGGGCTCAAGCTTGTGTCAAGGTAACACTTGGGTTTTGATATTTTTGAGAGGCTTGTCCAGAGAAATGTTTACTTCAAATAGAACTCCAAGGCAATGGCGGTTTCTTTGTGGCCATCAAAAAAGCTATGTGAAAGAAGTAGTCAAAAGAGTAGTTTAGGAGTAGCCATAGAGTGGCAAAGAGTGTCAAAATAGCATATTAAGCCACATGAGCAAATATAGCAAGTCCTTTCTGCTCGATATTTGAAAAGTCTCTTGAGCTAAACCATGCTATCGTTTGATGTAGTGGAGCAATTGGATGGTGTATTCTTATCGATATGCTTTGAAATATTCCCCACCAGCTTCTCGGCTATATTCTTTGAGGCTTTATTCCATCTCCTGCCTTTTTTCCTGCCATTTTGGGGTCTCATGCTTCCTTGTGATGCTGCGGCGTTTTGAGTATCATTGTGGAGCATTATTGTTGTGAGGAGCACATTTCTGCATCACATGACCAGATCACCATGGCAATAGAGGCACGTGGCCTAAGAAGCCAGGTCATTGGGGTAGACATGTCCTCTGATGGATAGCTCCTCAACCCCATTTACCCCTCCCTGTAGCCTTCTTCACCCTTTTTTTCTGGCCCTCTAAGCCCCCTCGCCCCTTGGTAGGGCCTTACAAAACCCTTCCCGAAATGCCCTCTCTGAAATGCCCTTCTGAAATCCCTCGCAAAACGGTAAATGTGCCGCCACTTCTTTGGGCTATTTTTTTTGAAGGTTTTCGTTTTGTGGCAAAATGATTTTTTGAAATACATCGTCAGTCAAACGCACAAAAGCTGCATCGATTTGAATGGCAGGTAGAATGGAAGGCACACACCTCCAAGATTCACACTTCAATCTTTTCTGAAACATGAAAGAGGTAGAAGGACTCGGCAAGATATATAGAGGAAGAAAATGGAATATTTGCCAATTCAAGGGCCATTAAATTGGGATAAAGGCTGGATGAAGGCTGGGAGGTGTGCAGGGGAGGCTGACAAGAGTTGGGCAAATTCATTAGCAATAGCATTTTTCATAGCAGGGGCAAATAATGGCAAATATAGACTCATTAAATTGTCCCGTGAGAAGTTGTTGCAGTTCAGTTTGGGGGTCATGCATGGTTCAATTTGAACCTGGACCTTTCATAATAAAAATGTGTCTATATTGAATGTTGCATTCAGTGGTGCTCACTACTCAGGAGCATTTTAACTACTTCCAGCAGTATGCTAGGCCCACTCAATTCTATTTTATCTGGCCATTGAGAGTTGAGAGGCGCGTGTACTGCACTGCTTCAATTCAGTCCAATTGTTTTGTTGTCTTGTGTTCCAGAGAAAATTCGCGTGACTGAAACTGGATGACGGACCAGAGGGGAGTAGAATTCTTTTGGGGATACCCACTGGTCACTCAGTGGTCATTGAGCAGTCACTCAGTGCCATCTCGATTCTTCTGACCACCACTGACCATTACTGGACTCCGCTCAAGGACTGCCCGTCTCCCATCTGCCCCCGTATTCCTGTTACTCATGCGATGGGCGAATCTCAATAAACACTCACTGTAAAACTGAAGCTGTTATGTGTGAGATTGTTGTGAATATTCGTGCATCAATATCCAGCATTTGCTGTAAATCTTGAACTAACCTTGAAACATACTATGGAGGTATTATGTGTAGACCTCCTAGTAGCTCCTAGTATTTAATGGTCTTATACCTCCATTAACCAACCTATGCAGTGGCATACAGACTGAGCTGCATTTATATCTTCAATTATCTGTTACATATGATTATAGACAGTATTTCACTTTGTACTATAGTATAAATTGAAATATTTCTTTTACAAAAGATTACTCATATATTGATATGTTGTTAGCCGACACACTCTCAACAAGCTGTTGCAGTTGAAAGATTTTGCAAGAAGTCGATTTTTGAAAAGTAGACTTTGGAAAAGGTAGTTTTTGAACATCCACTAATTTACACTTGCATGTTTTACAGTCCTCTCCATAAACACAGCCGGAGCCCATCTACTGCATACAGGCCATGCAGTCAGTCGGGAGGTGTGCCCCCGATAGGCAGATTAAAGGATGGAAGAAAACTAATTAGAGTATTACCCCTGCCCCGGAGGAGCCCTGTCAATTCCACCTTTGTTAGCTCTGATCGGAGTCTGATAAAATATTCAAAATTCATGACCTGGCACAATTAAAGGACACTTGAATCAATAGAACTTTATTAATTACTTCATAATTATGATTACAAAGGGATTACCTGTAATTATTTATTGTATAAGAGTATACAACTGTCTCTGGAGTCCCAACTAGCAAGTCATATGCTGACCACATAATGGAATTGGTCTAATATAAATTATTCAAATATCTGTGCAGCTGATATTGTCATGATTTCACAAGATACTATGCACAGATGTTTTGATTATTACAAATCATAGCAGCTAAGGTAATTGAAAATTTAATGTTAGAAATAATCACCTTTTATTGTGATAAAACTTGACTGTATTACATTTCATTGCAAATCTGAAAGTAAGAAATCCATCTTGAGGGTGCATGCAACTCTAACTAATATGATGCTACTTAAATTCCCATTTTAATTGAGTTGCCTGACCTGTATATTGTTATCCAAGAAAGTACTTCTGGGGAGCTACCCCCAATTACCAACCATGCAAATTACGTCAGAGCATCCACTTGAATGTACCCTTTATTTCTCGCACCCGATCCCAAACAATCGATTTCTGGGAAGCAAATAACTCGTCTCAATTTGATGACCATTCCTGAATCGCTGACAATAGTAAGAGAATAGTGTAACAATGGAATTACAGAAGGAGATGCTGCTCTGATTAAAAGAGGAAGGAAGTAAAATTAGTCGCACCCTGGGATACCACGCGTCCAATGACGTCATAATAAGTCAATTCCCGGGGACGCCAAGGCAGGAAAGAGTGATTATTGTTACATCATAATGGGTGACCAATCTCTGGTCAGTGAGTATGAAAAGTTTCTATGTCCCTTGAGGCAAAAAATCACTTTTACTTAAACATGGAGGATTAAAATTGAGGCTTAAATACCAACTTATAGTTACTTATAGACACCCCAAGAGCATTTGACCAAGTAGTAAGAATGCACACGCCCCTCACACCAAACAATGCAGAAGCTTTACTGAAACCACCTTACTTTGTCTAAGCTGCCTGTCCGACCCTCCCTCTACTCAAACTTGTCAAAACCTTTGGCCAAACTGTCAAAATCAGGGCTTAATCTTGTATATATTTTGTTACCATCTCTCGCCTTCCATCTCCCAAATGGATGGTTACTCCAGAGCTAAATGCAGGGTAGATACCCCCAGGACAAGATGCCAGGACAAAATTGCAGGACAACAGGACAAGATGCCCCCAAATGGCCAGAATGTTAATGCCATGATTCAGCCGAGGTCAGGGATTATAACAGCTGTCTCACTTGATCCGTTACTTTTAGCACCAACCAAGTGCAACCATGTCTCCTGTTACCTTGAACCTGACGCATAAAGATGTCCCCTGGCAACTTGGAGCTTAACTTCAGCGTCCATAACTCCCTTCAACAGTGACACGACTGACCAACAATGACTGACAGTGACTGACTGTGACTCCCAATTTGAGTCACGATGAACCATTAGTAGTCAAACCTATTATTTTTTTGCAACTCTTGAACATAGCCAAAGAATATTGCTAATTTCGAATTTGTTTGTAAACGTCATTACTAAATACGTGCGTTTTATTAATATAATATCCAATTAAGATTGATTGAATCTTGCTAATATTACCTAGACAGGCTTGTAATTAATCAAGGTTGAAATGAAATGTAATTATGTAGCCAGAGGTAGCTTTTCAAAGATCTGTACAATACAGCAACGACCGATGGATGTAGATGGACCTGACATAGCACTTCTCTGATCTGTCCATACATTGTTTACAGCGAAAGCATTTTGTGATACATGGCAGGAATCCATTTTCTGCGTTGGAAGAATACCCAATTAACCCATACCTAATAATCTTTGTAGCAAATATTTGAGACATCTGTCAATCGATTTGCCTGAGGTCCATGGATTTAATTGGCACACGAACAAGTGATTTGGAATTCCTTTTTTCTCCACCACTCAAATGAGTTTTTGGCAGAGGTTCCCAGCAGAGGTTCCAAATAGGTTCCAAAGGTTCCCCAAAGGATCCCACCAGGGGGCAGGCACGAGCCAGTGAGGAGTCACCGGGATTCAATTGGTCATTATACAGCAACACATAATTGATGCCATTCTTTTGAGAACTGGAGATTGAAGTCAGAGACAAGTAATTAGCTTTTGAGATGGGAGGGATAGTTGTACTCAAGTCTCTTGAGACTCTCTTGAGAATCTCTCCAGAGACCCCAGGTGACTTTGGAGTTCTTTGGAAAACAGTTATCAAAGCAGAATTATACTGTTACCTTGAGAATTCTGACTTTGAGATTGCACTCAGACCTGTGAAACTTGACAAATGCCATTGTCTCGCGATTCTACCCATCTCTGACATCATAGAGGCATAATCCCGCGAGAGTTGAGTCCGAGAGTTCTAATGACATCACATGACGTCATATTGGAGCAGGGCCAAATGTCGTAGGATGAGCGTTGACACTTTTCTCAACTGACAAAAAGATTCAGCTCTTTGATATTGCAGTAAAAATGCTTGAAAGTAATTGTCACCATTGTTAAAAAGTGAAGGGGCTCACCAGTGCTCTAATAGGCTCTAAGGGAAGGTAATGCTCGCTTCCATTAATGGCATAGGGTGATGGAGGGCATTTCTTTCCTTGGCTTCCCTTCTTTAATGCAATAGGAACTTCCTGTCTAATTTATTGTTTCAAAGGTAGGATCTTCCTTTTTATATAAATTCCACACTCAGTTAAAGACATGAAATGCTCTTCTGAAGTGAAGAAAGGGATGCCTTAAAGTTAAGGATATAAGGACATATAAGGCTTGATATATATTGAGGCAATATACTCATTGTCCAGTGGCTAATGCCTCTGTAATGCATAGAGGCCGAGAGGCCAAATTGGAGCTTGAAATTGGAGTCATTTGTAAGTCAGTGTTTGAAAAAACGAGGCTGGAAATTGGCTGAGGGCAGTTGGCAAATGAGGCATGCTAATGGAGATGAGGCCTGTAAAACGGGGAGAAAAAAGCCCCTGGCAAAGCAGTGGGTACCACCCAGGGTGAACTGACCAGTAGGGAACTGACCAGTAGGGAACTGGATATTTGACCAACTGGACTGTAGGCACCCACTGGGTGGGTATCTATAGAGGTTTGGATTGACGGATGGACTGACAAGGACTTCTGGATATAAATATGCAAAGATGAATACTGAGATAGATAGATATTTATTTCTCACCCAAGCTTGTACAATGTACATACAACAACTTATATACATAAAACATCCACAGTGTTATCAGTGCAATATGCTTTGGTGAGGGGTTGCACAAGAGTTATTGAAACTATATTTAATTGTGCATCCCCAACAATTACTTATACAGGTATGTAAATCAAAAAATTATGCATACGTATATTATGATATGAAGAACAAGAATATAGGAAAGGAAGTAACCTGCTGCCAGTATCTTAATATGTTTGTATTTTTTGTCTTGTGAATGACTTACTAAATGACTTAATATTTTCTTTCATTTTCAATGAATGGTGCAAGTTCAACCAGAGACCAGGTGCCTTCCCAAGAAAACTAGTGTTGTATGAGTGAGCAGTGTGACGAATCGCTCTTAGATTATTCCTGTTTCTTGTATGATAATCATGATTGCCTAGTTCGAATAATTTTACTATTCGCCCTGATAGGAGTCGATTCAAGTACTTGAAAGATATTTTCACTTAGGATAGTTCAATAAGGTGGCTTACTTTAACATTTTACCACGTTTGTAGAATTCACTTAATGTAAGTCTTGTTCTTATATTAAATATTTGTCTTACAGACTTATTCTGCTGGACCTGATTTTTTTTAATATTAACATTTTTCATCATTGGCCCCCATGTACTAAGAACATAATTCAAATGGCAAAGTACATTGCTATTATATATTCATGAGCAACTTGGATTGAAGATTGATAAAGACCAAGCTTTGAATTCCTGAAAGAAGAACTGTATTACTCTGCTGTATTACTGGTGTCAGCAATAAAAAAGGGTACTAGGACAACCTATTTCAATTCAAATTCAGAAAAGTTTCTTTACAATTTGGACTTTTTGTGGAATATTGGATTTTTCAATAAGCCTAACAACTCCTGCACAAAGGAGTCGAAAGAACTATTTTCAAATGTAGCCTGTGTCTTACCAAGATGACAACATACCAACTAAAACAGGCCTGGTACCTGCTGTTGTAAAGAAAGCTGAGTGTCCGAATACTTTTGGGCCGCCTTCGTGCCTAAGACAGCATCATTACTCACATGACTGGGCAGGGCCTAATGGGCAAGATGACCAGTAGATTTTAGGCCCCCCTGGATCTGTTAAGCTCAAAATTTGAGTCCCTTTTCTGCCTAAGCCTTTCTGGACAATTTGAGAAGCAATTATAATGGAGAAGATGATGGTTTGGTGTCATCACATGGTCAGCTAAATTTCATAGATAATTGCACCAAACTGACAGCTGAGTTTTAACTGACTTACTGAGCTCACAAAAGGTCAATGTATAGCTCTGTAACTGTGAGATTTGAAATTGAAGTTCATCCACATTCTCCTCCGGAAAAGATAGTTGTGTGTTGTTTTTTCCCCTTCTTAATCAACCAAGTACCAAAATCAACTGATTTCACTTCATCCATATTATGACATTATTGTGTAACACATGCATATAATTATTGCAAGATCTTCTATTTTTTTTTTTTTAAAAAAAAAAGAACAATAACATACTTTTTAAATTGTTTATGTGCCCAAGTCTATGACAATGTAGACTGCCATCAAGCTTTCATATATCACATTGCTGGCTACCATGTCAACATGAGCAGCCTGGGGCACATGTCTTACACTTGTCAGCTGATTTTATGTGCATTTGTGTCACTCAGGAGGGCACTTGAGAGTTATCGGAGACTTCTGACCACTGGTCACAAATGGCCACAACTGGTCACAACTGGTCACTTGAGCACATCATTTGAGCCTGGGGCTATTTCTTATTTGACAAAATGTTCTTCAGTTCAAAAATAAACACTTCCACCCACACTTTGCTATCTTATTACACAGGAATGGCTCTTGAAGATGCTCCCTCTTTGATACACTGTCAGTGGCAAGTGAATTGTGGATCTGCCCGAGAATTATATTACAAACAATCACTAGGGTTAGGTTACATTAAGATGAAAACATCTGGCTGCTGCAGATGGTTTGTATAAGTGAAGAATATATCAGTGGAAGTCATTTGACTGAATTTGCTGCAGATGGTTTGCAGAGGTACCTTTATATATATATATATATGAAGAACATATCAGTGTACAGTGTGGTACGGCATTTGACTGAATTTGAATCCAAGTTTCAGTTGATTCAACCTTAGATGATTAATCAAGATGTTCATTCTTCCAAGATTCGCCTAATTGTGATTATAATTAAAGAACCTCCTTCAGAAACTTTCACCTCTTCAGGATTTGTGTGGATCAGTTGTTCTTAATTTACACAGGACAGCATAAGCCTGATCATGTAGGCCTATACAGTATTGTTTGCTTAAAAACTGCTGAGGACCGATAAAATTTGATATAATTATAGTTACAATATCATTGGAAACTGAAATGTCAGCTAAGTTGCAAAAAAAAGCCTGAAATTTCAAATTCTATTTGGGTTCAGATTTGATGCTACTTTTTCATTGGACATTAAAGTGAAAAATTCAGGAAATGACAAAAATTGACAAAATGGCTTAGATCCATAAAGAGCAGAAAAAGCAAAAACCATAAATTAGTCAACTTTAGTATTGGGGGTATCCATGTCACCTGTGTGATCTGAGTGACATTACTAATTTTGTGAATGCCCTGTCACACTTCATGGAGTAGCTTTTCGTGTTTGTGGCTCGACTTTGAAGTATGGCGATGATAATATTTGATAATATTTGAGCTCAATTATCCTGCATTTGACACAGGAGGGTGATCTTTAGTGCTCCCCTGTCTTTGCTGAATCGTGCTCTTTCGAGTTACCTGGGAAGGCTGTGATCTGACCTATTACATAAAATTACATAAAAACCAGTTTACAACAACTTACCATCATGCAAATCGCCATGATACACGCAGAATATGGAAGATCAAATAATTTCAGATCTCTTTGTAGTCAGCCTGGGCGATAAAAGGTCGCCTCACTATAAACCTAATGTTCATTCTGTGAAGTTGTCTGAATTACAGCCCAATTCATACAAATATATTTAGACTTCAGGTTGGTTTGCCATTTCAATTTTGATACATCTGCATGACCTATACTTCTGCAAATGAAACAATATGGCGGCAATCTCACTAGCTGCTGGTCTACCCCTGTGCAAGCAAATAAAATGACTTTTAGTCCTTAGGCCTATGTAGAAGTTAGGGCAGAGGTTTGAATTTGTTCAAAGCAGGTTTCAACTTCTCGCTCTAATAAGGTGACCTTATGAACTGATCAATAGAATATGGAAATACACAATTATGACAGACCAGAACCCCCCCTCTCTCTCTTTCTCCAAAAGTTCTTTTGGTGGACAGATCCGTGTCAGAAGGAATTTAACAGACCTCCAAATGAAGTTGACTTAAGTGAGACAAAACAATTTAGAGAAACGATGGATGTATGTGGGACGTAATAGAGTTGATAAAGCGTTAAATTGGTTCGATTCTCAGGCGAATAGATCTGTCAGATGAATCAATCGAGAAAAAGAGAAAAAAGAGATGGTCTGTAAGCAATTGACTTCAAAATACATAGGTGGCATAAAACAATTATGATAGAGAAAAGAAACGTTTTAGAGGTGTGTATTGGAAGATTATTGGAGGCGACAGAGGAGAATGGTGTCCCACAGAGGTGGTCATTCGATAGTGTGAGAAAGACAGTGTGAGATGACAGGGTCAAAACTTTCAAAAGCATCAAGGGCCGAAGGTCAGATCTATTTGCAAGGTCAAAGACCAACAACAACACCATCATTAATCGAGGTCTTTTTATCCACCAATCTATCTGCTCTCTATGGGATATTCTTTTTAGTATCTGCCTGGGTGCAGCATCCATGAAATCATAAAGTACTTCAATTAAAGTCAATCTTTTAATCCCAACATGCAGTATTAACCTGAGCTGAGGGGAATTGTCAGCCTTGCTTTGAAGTCCTATCCAATTGTTCTGGAGCCATTGTTGACCATAATTGTTGCAACGTCACAGAAGTGTGCTTGGCGCGTGGGATATCGTGTGGAAGCACAAGACCAAATTTTGGGAGCCCCTAAGTCACGGTCCACTGCCCAAGCTACAAGGCATGCTAGATAGAACTTCAAAATTTGACATCAAAAAGTTGAAAAACACCATTCCACTATTTCACCCCATGCACACAAGCCTGCACTCCACATGCATGAATATTTTATGAAATAATCAGACAAATTAAATTCTCATGCTTTATTGTTTGAGCATAATTAAAAAATACTCCAGTTAATTAAACACCTCCATTAATTGTATTCTGATAATTGTAGTCTAACTTTACCCCTTTTTTCATTATTATTTTTCACCTGATTTCTTTTCATGTCAAAACTCCACTTGATAGAAAGTATGAAAACGTCATGCACATTTTCACTCTGATCCGTGTATTCATTGACTCGAACTTTTATTGTTTCTTTCTTTTCATCTTCTTCTTTTTTATTTCAAAATTAATCTAAAGTCCTTCGTTTTGGTAGAGTAGACATCAATTGTAAGAATTTGTTAAACTATCATCACTATGATTAAAAAAGAAACACCTGATAAATTACTATGAATTAGCAATAACGTCAATGATGCAATTTTTGAATTTTCATGATCCTGTCACAGTACTGTAAACAAATTACCTGTAAGGGATATGATCCAATGAATCAGCAAATCCGTAAGAAATCGATATTTGGTTTCAGAAAATGACTCAAGCATGCAGGAAGGAGGAAATAATAAAGAAGATGAAGTAAGCAACAGATAGCCTATAGAAGGGAATTGAAAACGTGGATAAGTCCCAAATGCAGATCAATCTTAATTTTAACATCTTCATTTTTCTCCCACTTCAAATGGTTTTCTTATAAATATATCTTTTAGAATGTTGCTTATGGTGTATATTTATGTGAGCCTTTGTGAGTAGGCCTATGGGTGCTAATGTGAACCTAACAGAAGAAACTATTTAGTCCTGTCTTTGGGAATAATTACCTAAGGTCCTAAACATTTTGTTCAGACATATAGCTCTCTATCACTGTGCTGGAAGGAATTTCTTGTTGAAAACACAACCGACGTGTGCCATTACGAAACCTTTGATCACGACAATTATTTCGTCACAAGCATTCCTGAGGAGTGTCTTTGGAATTCTAATTAGTTTGTCAGGCAGTATGGGGTCTATTTCATGTATATTGACACCTCACTTGAGCTTTGTGGAGGGGGGTGGATGGTTCTTGTAGTGGCACTCAAAAACCCACATTCAACCTGACATACAAAATGACATAGTTTGCAGAAGAAAGATGGCTCCTTGAAATCTAATGAGCCCTGACCTTGCATTTCCATTCTTTTTTATTCCCCAACTTCCCAGCTACGCCTCCCCTCTTTGATGTTTCACTTGAAATTTAGGAGACTTGAGCAGAACTCGAAGGAGGTTGGCAGCAGCCCTTGGGACAAAGGTGGCACAGCAGGACGCGGCCGAAATCAGTGCGGCACAAGCCCAGCAAAGGTGTGAATGGATTGGCTGGACAGTTCAGAGACACTTGCCTTCCTATAGTTCCAGCCATTTCCAAAAGGTCCTGTAGTTTGTAAAGTTCGCTACAGGTCCCTCCCACCCCCTTTCTCCCTTTCTTCCTTTCATCCATCTCTCTCAATGTGACTCTGGGAATTTTGAATAGCATCAAAAGTTACCATCCATTTGGCACCTCGTTATAATGCATAAATCACCAAGTTAATATTCAACTGCCTCAGAAGTTGCGAGTTTCAGTCTTTGAAAGTAAAAAATGAAATTAGTTCTAACTACTTGACGCCTGCAGGGGGCCTGGGTGAAAGCAAATTCCGAATTAATTCAAGAGCAACTTCATTTACAGAAAGTCAAAGAATTAACAATTTGGAAGCAAGGAACTGAATCAAATTTATGCACATGTCATGAATTCATATCAAAAGTCACCCAAAGGAACACAAATTGAATAGAACTTCAACATACATGCACTTCATGAAAGAGATATTATGTATGTTAACTTAATGAATGGCATAATTATGCTATAAATTTAATAAAATTATACACTTGCGATGGATGGGATAAGAAGGCCAACGCTTTCAAAATTAAATAAATGTTATAAATATGAGATAAATGTAACAAATATGAGAATTAAATGTTAAAAATATAGGATTAGAATGTCACAAATATGAGATAAATATGGCAGCCGTTGTAGCTCCAACTGCAGCTGATCTAAGTACACCAAATGAAACCAAAAAGAAGTTACTAAAAAAATATTTCTGAAACATGTTGGTCAGTATTATTTTCTTCACCTCATATTTTGTTCAAATATGCACATTGCAAAAACAAATGGTCAACAGTTGGTGAAACTCCAATCCAATGACAATTTTCGTATCATGTTCCCCCAATAAGAGCAAGATGGTCAGAAAATCCACTTAGCACGTAGGGCACAAAATATAAGCCAATTATGGAATTAGTGGCTATAAATGGATCTTGTTGTGATTTCAAAATGTATCTTCTCCCATCTTCCCAATTATCTTTCACTTTGACTTTCATCTTGGAATATTTTTTCGATAAGATCCTAAATCGAAGAAAATTGACCCAATTAAAGTAATTTCGCGATAATTAAGTGGCCTATGACACTTAAGTATGACACTTAAGTATCATCACCACTGTCTCAAGAAGTGATAGCATGTAAATTAGCACTGCAGACGTCTTAAGTCACTTTTGCTTTGTGATCTTTTAGTCTAGACATTAAGATCACCAGCAATGAAGTGCTTACAAGGATTCTTAAGTTTTCTACAACCAGAATAAAGCCAATGATCCTCTTCAGGTCCATTGATCTGTGGTTTATGGTGCAATCGATACATAGGTAATTTGCATGAGTACCCTTTTCTCCATATATATGAACCAAAATATCAAATTAAAGACATTAATTCTTTGAAATAATCTTTAGGACGTTGAAATTAGCAGAATTTTAAAACTTCGAACCTAACTTGTTTCTGGTTGTTTTAAAATTCAGTGATTGAAAGAATTCCATGTTTGTGCAGTTGCGGTTCCTAGAACAATTAATCCAGTTGTTTGTGGTATCACTTGTCATTTGTGGTGTCATAATTGTGGAGTTTGACAAAGTTGAATTAACAATGTGACGAGATGAAGACATACTTTTTACAAACATGTTTCTAACGTAGGCAGGAATACACATATATTGGGAAGAAGTTGTTTTTCATTCACCTTTCATGGTAATATTAAATATTTGCAAGCTATTTTTTCTTTGGTGGGTACTCTTTTTCCTCCTATTTATTGGTTCTGTTTTCATTCCAGGATAATGAAAATTGTTCACACTAACACAAGAACACCACTTTACACCAGTTATTCTGTTCTAGGGCTGTCTTCAAGAACTTGAATTATTTAGCTTGGCCATGATATTGTTTGCTGTGTTTTGCGGAACAGAGCCATCGGCACTTCAAGGGGGGGGGGGGGATATTTCCTTGACTTATTTGCGTGAATTATTCATTTCTAAGGATTTCTCAGGTTTGAATGGAGCAGCACCAAGGAGTGAACTGAAAGTTAATGTTGACTAAAAGAAAACTAAAAGCAAGTCACGCTGCGTGAGAGTTGAGCGTGCTTAGTGCGAGAGTTGAGCTCTGACTTGTCAACAAGAACTGTTTGAGAGAACTGCTTTGGTAGCTGGAGGGAAGAATGAACATGAATGGGTCTTTCATGCCTTATTCTTGTGCACGAACTAGTATCGCTTGCATACTCACATATGTATATGGCAATAGTGAAACCGATCTGGCAAAAGGTATGACACTTTATCCAGCAAAACATGACAGGACTGTGGTCAGACTCGTGACAAGGGCCTTGACAAGACTTGAGTCTCCAGTGAAGAACTCTAAACAAATCAGAACAATTATACTTCTGATGGCTGTGGACCTTTGAAGGGCTAGTGCTCCAAACATCCTACTACTCACACAGCACACACTGAGCTAAAGACAGTGTTTGGTCAAGAAATTCGAACTCCTGTCCCCCAACAAAGCCCTTTGACCACTGGCCAAGCGCCATGCCTTTGAAGTGGACATCCGATGAAGCATTGGAAGATGACCTCTGTCCACATGCCACTCACACGGGGCAAATCAGTGCCACACTTCCAATTTAAGTGATTTTGAAAAAAGAAATGATATTATTGAAAAATGGAAAATGAGATAGAAATGTAGAGGCCTCAGCAGAGATACAGTTATAGAAACAAAATAAAAGGGATATATATGGTATTACCTTCAGCTTAAGAGAGAGCTGTACACTATTGTGACATCTGCAGTGTTCGTACCAATATAGATTTACTGATGTCACTGGTTGGCAGCTGAGGTCGTTGGGGTATGCAATTCTTTTGACTGAACTGCATTTAAGTCAGCAAGCATAAATATTATCACAGATCTGTGTTTTTATTTAGAGTTTGTGCAGATGGAAGGCACTGATTACTTTTTGCATTCTATGTTTCGTATGGGGGATTGTTTGAGAATATGCAATCTATATGTCAAGTAAGGAAACTGGCAATCAGTGGACTCAACTTTGGAATTTGGATTTTGTTTTTCAGCTCAAAATTATCTGCTCCTTGCTCTGCAGGAAGCAGTTGACACCTTGGACAAATGGCCAATAACTGGCCAATACTTGCTGTACAATTCTATTCAACACTGTCCACAAGACTATTAGTAAATGTCAATCAAACCATTGCTTTTTCATTTCTTAGATCCTCATAACTGTCCCTGGTTGCCACTGTGTGGTCATTTTCCTTTTCATTCAAAATGTTGTCCTTTCTAAAAGTTCAAAACTCTCTCCTTTTGTTCATGGTGGAATTTCCGGCAGGAGAAGGAAGTGAGTTGAAAAAATGATAAAAGATTGAAAAGGGTCAATTTGAAAGGTCAGCCTGGGTCAAGGGTTGGTTGGAGGGGTTGGGAGGGTGGAAAGTGAAGAGAATGTGGAAAAAGTTTAAAGGAAAAGTGGTGAAAAGTTAAAAGAAGAAACGTAATTAATTGGACAAAAACAGGATAACAGAGCAAAGGTTAACCTCAATGAGAAAAAAGTCTTAAAATTAAAAAAAAAAAAACATGGTGGAAAAGTTGGTTGATTTTGAATTCAGATGTTTATTGTCAACCGTCGAAAGGATTTTGGTAAAAAAGAACAGCTACCAAAAACAACATGTGTAACAGCATTATTATGATTGAGATATTAGGATGAAGATGTGGGAACTTGCTTCAGATGACTGTATCCTCCTCACCTGATATGGGTCAGGACCATCTTGTTCATTATGTGTGCCTCATATGGTACATGGTTGATGTACCCCCAACCCACAGTGGTACCACTATACAATTTACTGGAGGTGGGACAAGAACAGCGGACCAAAAGAAAACATTAAAAGAGAACGCCAAATTGACCTGCCCTCAATTAATTAAGGGAGGCATATCGGGTTGAAAGGGCAGGTCGAGGAGCTTGGGTTCCTTTTTATGCTGAGAGACCAGAGGACCTCAGAGGGGCAGGGTGACACATGACCACTGCTCATCTGCAGAACAAACGAAAGTGTTGCAGGACAAACAATGGGCTGATGGACACGTGACAGGCCCCTCCATTGTCTTTCATCCTTTAATAGGCGGCTTAAGGGTCACTCTGCAGGCCAGGGTCACCCCTATAACCCCCAATCAAATGGAAATGGCCATTCAAATAGCTGGTTGAGCAGGGTATTATGGGGCCTAATCAACACACCAAGGCTTTCATGTCTGTGATGGTGGTCATTGGTAATGCTAATTGGAAATTTGGCAAAACACTCACTAATTATTTTACCAAAATTATAAAAGGTATCATTTGCAAAAATCAAAAAGGTAATTCCATTGAACAAATAATCCATCTTACCACTGCATTCGGCAAAATCAAGGTCAGTAGACAGAGGCATATTTTCAATTGTGTATAAAGTAACCCCAGAAGCATCGAAACTCCACATACATTTGCCCCATTTCAGTACATGTGATTCTAGCTCTGCATTTACCTAAAAAAAAACAAAAAAACTCACTACTTCAAAAAAACATAATGATTGCTTCTACCACAAACGCCAATCTCCCCTTCAGCCCACCCCTGGGTGTCCACAAGACAGGGCCACAAGGGCACACCAAGGGGCAATCAAACAGCCCTTCAATATCTCCACACCACTTGTATAGCTACACAGCATCACAAGTCACAAGGGCATTCCAACCAACTCAATAGGATTTTTAAAACTTTTTTTGTGCCATTCACTTTGATTTAAATGATTAGCCTTCTCTTGAATATTCTGTATTTTGTATGATTTGAGTGTAGTCTTATAAAGACTTATCCTCATCCGGTTTGATTGATTGATTGATTTTATTATTTAAGTGACAGGTACATAAAAATTAACAATAATACAACATAAACGACCTGTGGTACCCAGCCTTCTGGGGGCTTATCTGTCACTATAAATCAATTAATATTTAAATTTACCAGAGGATTACAAATTACAATTACATAATTGTCACAACATATTGAATTATTAAATGTAACAATTAGAACTTTCTTTCAAAATACACAAGTGAACTTTAAATGTAGAGATATTACAAAATTACACTCAATTACAATATCATATAACTGGAACTTCAATAATTTTTGTCAAAACACATGAAAGGTTTTCTTAATACATAATTTCATAAAGAAGATACATCAAATTAAGTATTGTATAAAATGTCATTTCTTGATTTCCAAGCACTAATAATAAATGTGCTAACTTTATATTTTTCATTTGTCATGATATGTATAAATTTTTCAAAATCTGTCATATGTACAAAATTATTTACAGAGATACTAGCATACAACAATTCCCTATGGTACTGGTAAACTGGACATACACAAATAAAGTGAAACTCATCCTCAATTAAATTACTTTTACAAATATCGCAAGTTCTCTCTTCTAACTTAATGCCCCTAAACCGTCCAATTTCTATATTTATAGGGAGAATTCCTAATCTAATTTGTGCAATTAATGATCTCTGTTTTCTATTTTTTATATAAACATATTCTTCACATAACAATTTATCTTTAAATTTCATATATGTTCTTAACTTTGGTTTTAACAATAGAGATTCATGCCATTCAACATTTCTTATATCAATTAACCTTTTTTCTATCAGTCTCAAATCACAGGTGTTTCTCTCATCAAAATGTGAAAGACCTACATATTTAAATATTTCTTTTATACAACTCGACCAACCCCTTACTTTACAAAGGTCCCATGTAAATACTTTTTAGTCAAGCAATTTTCATTCATAAGCAAAATCCTGTTCCAATATCTAACCATATTTACATTATGTCTTATTTTGCTAACATTCCATCCCATATCACCTTCAAGACCGCTATGAGCAGCTTTATTATGGACACCGAGATAGTACCTTATCGCTCTATACTGAATTTTATCAGCATGGGCAGAATTATTGTAACCCCATATTCCCGAAGCGTAATCCATAACTGAAATTTGTGAGAACTGTTCAATGAAGGGACGAGGGATTACTGGGCCAGAGGGCCTCTTACCTTACCTAAGTTTGATGTGAATGGGACTTTTCTTTGCACCTTTCTTGTGAAGGTGACTTTGACCAAGAGATATATAAGCCTTCTTTCAAGTAGGAACGATGAGAAATTTTGCCTTTATGACCTGATTCCAATTCAATAAATCTTTCTAAGATGCTATGTTCAGATTTTTTTTCAGCCTTAGAAGTGGTTATTTGGATTTACACACAGAATATTATCACTTCAACAAAACAATTCACAGAAATTCTCACCCTAGGATAAGGAGAATTAGTTTGCATGTTTTCTCATGATTTTGGGTGTGTTACAACACATTACTAAATCTATGCTGGCCACTGTTGGAAGATGGAATTACAGATGACAAGCACCCTGTTATTAAAGTGACAGTTGGAATTATGATTTAATAATTTAATGACAGACATAACACTGGGATGAGGGGGACGATGATAGAATAATGTGTCTTGTCTTGTGGCAGTGATGATAAAAACGAGTTAAACATCTTTCCCTTTTCACTTTGTAATTTGTTAGAACTACCTCAAGGCTTGCCTGAGGGGCTGCTTCAGGCAAAACATTGTAAAAAATTCCTGAAATTTTGTGGGGCAGGGTATTTGAAATCGCTTGATTTTGTGCAAGTGAGCAATGGGGGCAATTTTCAGGGGTTAGGGGCGACTATTAGCAAATTTTGCCCCTGAATCAGGAGCAATTGTCGGGCAGATCATGGCCATTTGCCTCTCAAACAAATGCCAAAAATGGTGAACCGTCCATTTTGAGATGTTGTCACGCAAGCACTGAGATTGTGTCTGTGACCAGGGCCAACTCAAAGGCCATCTCCCAGTGTTCATCTGCCTGGCATGTGGGTGTTGGGTGGTGCTGCTTAGGTTCACTGTCAAATTGCTGATGTGGAGGTTACAGGGACCAAAAAGGAGATTACTTTGGGCCAGCAAGCCTTATTTTGACACCAACAGAAACAACACAGTTCCCTGTTGCAAACATAAGACAGTACTGACCATATCAGGAATTCAAACTCCAGAAATTCAATCTCCAGGAAATACGAGGGGTGTCCCAAAAGTTCTGACCAATTTTTTTGGCAGACCTTTCTATTTGAAATAGCTATATGAAATTTTCACAGAATAAATTTCAGATATTTGACCATCTATTTTGAAAAACTCAAGACTGTAAGAAGTGTTTAAGTTCCTGTTCTGTTGCCATGGTTACGAGAGGTCAGTGCACCCAGCGCAGCTCAATTTCTCAGACGAAATTCAGCAAATCAGCTGTGTTAAAAGTCAGAGAATTTATAGAAAAAAAGCAAATGATTGCAAGAAAATGTATTTCCTGATAAGCTTGCAGTCTTTCAAGATATCTTCCATTAGATTATAAACATTTATTTATATTTCAACCTGATCAGCTGAGGCAATTACCAAAGGCATTTTCCAGCAGTTGCCTAACAGCGCTTCAGACGGTTTGGCTGAAACAATCTGCTGTCAAGAAGCAGTGCTCAAGAACGTTAGCTTCAAAACCCAATCTTATCAGCCTTAATTACCAGATTTGGCCTTCTGTAACTTTGAGTAATACTAAAATTTATATACCAGTTCAAAAATTAAAGAAATAATAGTCATAACGAGAAATGAAGCAGTCTCCAAATACACTGAAATTCCACAATTTAGGAACAGCCCAGTTTGGAGGACACAGGTGATCGCCTCAGCACATGGGTTAAACTGATTCACAATGACTTTAAATGTAAATGAAAAACTTTGAGATACTGTTAGGTTTCCAAATAATATTTTTCATGATCATCCATTGCATATTTACAGTAAATTCCTTGGTTATTTACAAGCCTAGACACTTGGATTTGGCCTAAAAAATTGAGCTGCGCTGGGTGCACTGACCTTCTGTTTCCATGGCAACAGAAAAGATATTTAAAATGTTCAAACAGGTACCATATTTTCAAAATGGATAGTGAAATACCTGAAATTGATTCTGTGAAAATTTCATACAGCTACTTCAAATAGAAAGGTCTGCCAAAAAAATTGGTCAGAACTTTTGGGACACCCCTCGTATGCTGTTTAACTATCTTATCATTTAAGCTCTCAGTTTTTCTTATTAAGTCACAATATTATCTGTACATACACATTACTTTCACAGTGGCCCGGGCTATCTTTCACAGCCTTTTGGTGCTTGTGGACCTTTTTGGGACCTGGCCAATTAGAAAGGGCATCGGGAGCCATTAGATGGCAACTGTCTGGTCCAACATCTTCGTGATACCAACTTCAGCGTGAAATTTTGGCAGTCTCCCATTTCAATAAGCCCACCACACAAAATCTTCATCATGAAAATCTCTACTTAAACAAGGATATGTCTAAAATTGAAGAGGCCTATCTCCCAAAAGAGGGTGCTAAATGGAGTGGAAGGGCACATAAGTATGCAGAATGTATGGTGTATTGTATATTTGGGAATTTGAAGTGCATTATCTATTTCACAAAAGAGGCCTAAGAATGCCTCAGTTTGAATTAGTCTTGACGTTTCACTGGAATGTCGAGTTATTGTTGAAGTTCGCTTAACCTCTCTGTCAGTGTAGTACCATGGACTTTTCAGAATTTACATACATCAGGACTACTTATTACATTTACTGTTTGGTCAAGCACTGTCTTTAACAAAAAATATTTTAATATATGCCTTTAGAGGGTTTGAAACATCAGAATGTTGATCTTGCCACATATTTTGGAAGGATCTCTCAAGAGATTTTAGAAGTATCTGCAAAAATATATCTATATCTTAATAAAGTTATGATGAAAGATCATCAGCAAACAAAGAAAAGGGCTTGCATCTTTCTCTTTGGTCAGAAAGAGTATGATGTGGCATTTATTTTTGTTCTTCAGCTCATGCAGTATACATAAATCCCTGCATTGGTCTCCTTGCATGATCTCCGGAGTCCAGTTGAGTGCACACTTTTGATTGATTTAACTTGTTTATGTGCTAAAATCATTTGTAAAGTTTAAGAACAAAAGACTCAAGGCAAATAAACTCAGATCAATCGATGACCACAAACAGAACTACAAAAAGTCCAGAAAACAATAATTACCCCCAGAAACAAAGACTTCTGGATTGACAAAGACTTCAATAAATGTTTGTGATTGTCCGGGACTTTTGCTAATGTTTTTTGCCTAATGGCTGACAATATTCGACTGGATAAGTCCATTATGGTTTGGGAGAGGTGCTGAATTGGTGCCAAATATTTTGGTTAATTGAGGCTTTTGAAAGGGCCCACCTGCAGCCCTGGCCCATGTATGGTTTAATTGCATGATGACAATGATGGCTGTTTTAAGTCTCAGTGTTTTGTGGTATTTCATTGTATTTGTAGCCCTGACTTTTGGCCCATGAGCCATGTAGCCTGAGCCAGAAGCACTTGGCCCTTTTCATCTGATGAGTTTTCCCTTACTCATCAGGTTTTCCTGAACCTCACTTTCATTGTTCCTGATCTGTGGTCCAGCTCACTTAAACAGGCCCCAGAAGCATTGTATCTCAGATTAACAAAGTGTGAACCATATTTTGGAAGAAGAATGATATCTCAAAAATATCGCTGTTCTTTGGTGTCTTTTTGTCATTGGTCAAAATTGATGAAAAAATCACCAATGCCCAACACAAGACTAAAACACAATGAATATAATATTGCTCAACCTGTACCTTTCCTTTATGAAGTTACTTTCTTAAATGTGACCAAAAGCCACAAGATAAAAGATGTCCATCAGATATCTCAAAACTCTTTTTCAATCGTCAGTGTCAGAGGTGGTCTCTGGCTGACCACTGCTGAGATAAATCAGAAGGAACATCTCAACAGCTTCAAGATTTATGGAATGAGAAGAACAATCAAAGCTAATAACTCATTTCTGCTGATTGCCTCCATTCATTACTCCAATGGACTTCATCTCAGACATTAGAGGGATTTATGGATTCTTTTGGGTGACAATTCTCTTTCTCTGGTTCACACTTATTTGATATTTATTGCTTTTTTATGAAGTCTTTGATGGTGGAGGTTCTCTTGGCCCTTGAACTGGTAGGGGGGCTGGGGTAGTGTGGGCCACTGTGGGGCAGTAATGGCAAAGTGTTACATGGTCAGATGGCACTTTGAATGGGGGTGTTAGGCTGTGGATCCAAGGGCTGATTGTTCTGCACATTATTTTCTGAATTATTCCCTAAATCAGTGACACTATAGATTCATCTTACCCCACAGATTATAACTGATGGCTCAAGATTCAATTAAGAGAGAGTGCTGCTCTGACTGAAGTCTGAATGAAGTCTGACTGGAGCCTGCTTGGCTGGATTGGGGAGCTATTGGCTCTGACTGGGCCTTTCATGGGCCTCACTGGGTCTTTTAGTGGAGCCTAGGCCACCTGTTGATAGTCTGTAGAATTGTCTGTTAGATCCCTGGGGAAGGTCAGGATCCCTCAGAAGGGTCAGAGGCCCCCATGTCTCCATTTGGCCCAAATATTCTGACCCCTATGCAACAATAACACAAGACATGTGCCATCCAATTATCCTATGCTGTGCTTCTGCAATGGCTTTCTTTGTCACCAGATATTTATGTTTTTATTGCTGGCCACAGGTCTTCAAAAATGGATAAATAACTTCAAGAATAGCGGAACTTTTTAGGCCAAGAAGCCACAGACCTCACACATTACAGATCAATCACGCAAGTCCTAACACATTATGCAAGGTATTTTATATATATATAGGACTGTATGAAAAGTACGTCTACAGGGGAAGTCAACAAAATAAAAAGTAGTGCAACAAAAGAAGTAATCATTCAATACCCATATGGAATCAATTTTTGAAAAAAAAAATGTAGACAATTCTAAATTTTGTTTGAAAATTGAACACAGAAGTCTTTTTATTTGATAAATTCATGTGTATTTGTGATATTGTGCCTCTTGCTGTGTCCAGTTAAGTCTTGATATCTTTTCAGTCCACTTTTTATTTCAGTCTGGTGTTGGGTGAGTCGTTATTTACAGTCTGTTGTGGTCACCACTTGTAACCAACACACCCAGTGTCACCCACAGTCCATGATACTGTTGTCTAGGATTTCATTAGAGGGATAGTTTTGTCAAATACTGGCAAAACACTGACCCATGACATCATAAGGTCAGGTGGTTGCTGGCCTCACATTCTTCTTTTTTGTCCATGAGTTGTGAGGTTCAACTCATACAGATGGACTTAATCAAGGCTGAAGATTCAGACAATGAGCTGAGTCAACAACATGAAGGAAGTCTATAAGAACAAAGTTGGATCAATTTTGATCATTTGTTGACCAATTTGAATGATTTGTCCAACACAGTAAATTTGATTTTGAGTCAATGATAGCTTGGTTAATAACCAAGGTCCATTGAAGCCGGGCAGGGGGCGAGGGTTTGCCGCCGCGCTGACCAATTCTGGTCTTTTTCGCGTGGGGGGCGGTTTTGTTCGACTAGGTCATTTCGCCTGGTCTCTGTACATGTCTTCTGGCTTTTGTGGTTTTGTTGTATTTCGCAGCTCCTTCTTCCTATCTCACCTTTCTCTCTATCTTCACTGTTTCGTTCACAGTTTCCATCTGTGAATGCTCTCGTTCTCTACTTAAACCCACTTTTTCCCGCCTCTGGGTCGCGTTCTTCTTTTGCACTCGTTCAGGCAACATCGTTCTGAGACCAGGCATTCATCCCAGCACTCTGCACTTCATCATCATAATTATATATATGCCATTTCTTCGGACGCGACGATTTTTCGCCATCACTGCAACGTCTGCCAGTGTCGGCGAATCTGGCTAGCTAAGGAGCTTTTTAGTCGCATCTTTAGCTGAGGCCGTGGGCCCGCCTTGAGTCTGCAAGGCCCCCACCTTGATTCTGCTGGTGTCTTCGTGAAGTCCCCTCTGTCTTCGTGAAGTTTCTGTGAAGTTCTACCATCTTCCCGAGGCTCCTAGTACCGGACGAAGTTTCCCGCTCTTTCTACGCACTCGCCCCAGGACGCTATCTGCTGTGGCTGCTTCCGAATTGGACCCATTTGCTGGACATCTCGCCAAGATCTTCCTTCCCATACTCGGTGAGCCTGTTCCATTGTATCTTTGTCTACTTAAATGCTATAAAGCCGACGGGTTAAGCCGTCCACGTATGTGTCTTGAGCGCTATAGTAGAGCTGTATGATTGATCTACCATTTTCGTCGACACTATTGTAACTCCAACGTATTCTTTGCTTACCATGTCTGAGCTATTTAGCATGTTATCCAGCGGGCTAACCCCCGCTTTGTAGACACGATACTCACGTCGAACAATTATTCCAGGTCGCCCGCTTCGTTCGCCCAGCCACTTCTCGTCTCCAATTGAACTAGTCCGGAACTCCACATACGGCTGTCGTCACCACCTCGCCAACCCAAGAGTGCCGCCTCGCCCTGAAGTCCTCTGCAGGATCGCCAATCTTCTTCGTCTACAGGATCTGGTCCTCGCATCCTGCCAACTAGGCAGACATCGGTGAGCTCGTTCCTTTCTATCTGAACCTTATCAAAGCTAACTTAACGGCTAGTATAGGCCTTCAACGTATTCTGTCCGTCTGTGAGCGCTTAACTCCAGCTCGCCCACGCTGTTAGCTTAATTTACATCTTCGTCGACACTACCTTCTCGTCTACAACGCTAACGTATTCTCCATTCTCGTCGACAGTAATTCCATCTACGTATTCTTATCTATCTAGCTGTGTTAGCACTGTCTTGATGGGCCCCTGGCCCAGATAAGGGACACGTTACTCACCTTTGATCCATGCCTTTCAGACTCTGATGTCGGCTGCAAGGAAGTGCACCACCTGTCACCGTCCGTGCAAAGGCCACAAAGGCCCACCCGGGCCCAGGTGCACCAACTCTATATACCAGGAACGCTTGGTCCTCTCCTACAGTGACACGGCCCGGACCAGCTTTGTCGCCTCCTACGAAGAGATAGACCCGGAGGAATTTTCGTCCCCAGGCTCCTCGGCGAATTCGTCTCCAGCGAGAGTCGGCGACACATCTACCATGACGACTCAAGCCCCACCGACCTCGACCTCCGCTCCTCCTGTCTTCACCTCGGGTCCCGGTGGGCAGGCTTCTTCGTCCTACATGCCCTCGTCTTCCACAATGGGGACCAGCTCATTCTTCCCCTCGTCCTCGGGGACCAGCCCGACTCGCCTGGCTTCGTCTCTCGACACTCCCCTGATGTCGTTCGGGCTCCACGGTCTCCCAGGCGCTGGGCACCACCGAGCGCCCCACCCACAGACTGCTATGTATCCCCCCCACTTTTCTGGTGCCAACAGTTACCCCCCGTCTGGCTCGTATGCTCAGCAACCTCAGTACTCAGCTGGCTTCGCCCCCAGCTTCTCGGCGTCAATTCCCCCTGCCACTTCAGCCTACGTCTCCCAGCCACCGAGTGTCGCCCAGCCAGCTCGCCCCACGTACCCCTCCGCTGGTGGCTGGCCCTCCTCATCAGACTTTTACGCAGGTCAGGCCCCCCCCGGGCCTCACCCAGGGTACCAAGGCGCTTTCGCACCCCCCCCTTCGAACGTGCCAGTCTACTCAGCTCGTCCACCCCCCGCCCGCTTCGAGTACGGGCCCTCGTTCAGTGCCCCACCGACCGCCAGCTCGTCCTATCCCATGGCGGGTGAACACTATCATGCCTACCCCGACGCCCCTGGCTTCCTCGGGGCCTCCTCTCGTCATAACCAATTCGCCCCCGAGACTCGCCCTCGTCATGAAACCGACGTCCATCTGGAAGCTGGCTTAGAATTCATCGACAGGAGAACCGCTGCCCAGGCTCTCCGGGGTGAGTTTGTAGTGCTAGACGAATTTGTGAATAATTCTGTTTTTGACTCTGTAGACGAGATTCGTCCTACTATTGACAGTCTAGGCAATGTACAAATTAAGTCATGTAAATCACGCAAATCAATTTCCACAATGTTCAAATGGCTTGAAGCCTTTATCGCCTACCAGATGGTCCTTGTCAGGGTTTTTGGATATGACGTATTCTTCCAAACTGCTCGTTATCTCCTATTTATACTCAATATGTGCCAAAAATTCAAAACGCCCAACATTCTTGCATACGATGTTCGCCATAGGCAACGGTTAGGTCAAGCTCGCTCCTTAGATTTTTCTCGCTTGGACCACGAACTATATGTCATGACCTTTGATGCGGCAGCTGCTCGTCAGACTCAAAAATGCAGCAAGTGCCAATCTGTTAGTCATCTTTCCTCCGAATGCCCTCGGGCGCCCTTTCGTGGCGCCCGCTCCTCTAGAGGAGCGGGGGGCTTCTCTGGCTCAAGCTCAAATCGAGATCAATCCCTTAAAAACGAAACTTGCCTTAAATTTCAGTCTGGAAAGTGTTTCTGGAAGGAGCGTTGCCACCGCAACCACATCTGCGCAGGCTGCGGGGGTCCCAACCCCCAATCTAGTTGCCCCACCCCCTCCTGTAAGTCCAACAGCACCCCCAGAGCCCCCCCTTCCAGTTCCAGCTCTTAATCCCTCTTTCATTCCAGCGCTAGACGTCTCCTATTGGGCCACTCATCTTCCTCAGGTTTACCCTCGTGATCATGCTGCCCACATCCTACAGCTCATTGTTTCTGGGGTCCCTATCGGTAGGCCCCCTGCCCCTTCTTCTATCGTTTCTCCCAATTGGCCCTCTAGCTTGGAATTTAGATCTCAGGTCACTGCCCTTATTGCCGAGGACCTCGCTGCAGGTCGCCTCCTTGGCCCATTCAGGGATCCGCCCTTCTCGGAATTTATTGTCTCTCCTCTTGGGGCCTTCCCCAAGAGGAATTCTTCTAAAATTCGTTTGATTCACGATCTGTCCTTTCCTTTCGATGGTTCTGTCAATTCTCTCATAGACGCCGAAGAGTGCACTCTCTCGTATTCTTCCGTTGAGGACGCAGCTTCATGCTGTCGTGCCCTTAGTCCTGGCCCCGTTTATATGGCTAAACTTGATCTCAAAGATGCCTATAAACATATCTTCATCCAACCCCAGGACTGGCACCTTATGGGCCTTTCCTGGCCAGACTCTGCTGGCCGCACTCTGTTCTACTTTTCTCGGGTTCTTAACTTCGGTCTTCGCTCGGCCCCCTTCTTATTTGATGTCTTTGCTGGAGCCCTCGAGCTCTTCATGGCCCGTGCGGGCGTCTCTGATTCCATAGTTCGCTATGTCGACGATTTTCTCGTCATTTCCGATTCCCCAGTGAACTGTCGGCAGAGCCTGGACTCTATGCTAGCTACGTGTGCTGCTTCTGGTTTTACAGTTCAACCTTCAAAGGTTACATCTCCGAGTCCGGTGGTCGAGTTCCTGGGGATCATCATTGACGCCCGCAGGGGCCAGCTTCGTATCTCTGAGGAGCGTCTCTCCGAGCTCAAAGCTGAGATCGAGGGCTGGCTATCTATCAAAGTCATCTCCAAGCGCCGCTTACTCAGTGTAGTCGGCAAGTGCTCCTTCGCGGCCAGGGTCGTTCGCCAGGGGAGGGCCTTTTTGGGTCGTTTGTTTCAGGCCGCCAAATCGGTCAAGGGCCTCCACCACTCTATCCGCCTGGATTCTGAGGCCCGTTCTGATCTATCTTGGTGGGTCTCTTGTATCCGTTCTCATAACGGAATCTCCTATTTCAACCCCCCCTGGGACGACCCTGTCCATATCTACTCCGATGCGAGCAATTTGGGGGCCGGCGCTTGCTGCCATGGCGAATGGTTCTCTCTCTCTTACTCTGGCTCTCTTGCTTACGCAGCTTCTCACTCTATCAACTGGCGTGAATTTCACGCCGCCCTCTCTGCCCTCGTATGCTGGGGTCGTCGGTACCGTTCGCGGTCTATTTTCTTCCATATTGACAACACCACTGTCGTATATATCTTGAACAGTTCCTACACACCTGTCAAGGAACTCATGTGGTTCGTGCGACAGTGGTGCCTCACGGTGGAGATGTACAATCTCACAGTGGCTCCTGTGTACATCTCCACCCATGACAATTTGGATGCCGACGATCTCAGCAGGCTCCGTATTTCCGAATTCAGAGCCAGGAACCCTTCTTCTTCCCCCTTCATGACCTGGCCCGACCAGGGCTTCATGTCCTCATCTAATTGACCTTTCTGCGTCTATTTTCTGATCCCCCCTTTTTTGTTCTATTTCAGATCTGGACCACCAAGCCGAGGCCCTGGTTCGGGCCGGCTGGGCACCGCGTAGTAGGGCTGGATACGCCACGGCGGTTAGAAGGTATCTCGCCTTTTCTTCCCACCATTCCCTCCCCCCCCTCCCTCTCGTGGAGCCCAATATCCTTCGTTTCATATCTTTCCTTCATTCTCAGTCCTTGTCAGTCAGAACCATAAAATTTTATCTGTCTGGCCTGAGAGCCTGGGTTCTATATTTGGGTTTTCCCGAGCCCTCTATCTGGTCCCCCCGCGTCCAGCTTGCCACTAGGGCTCTCTCTCGTTCTAGCCCCCCCCATCCCAACCCTTACCCATTACCTTCCCTTTGTTGGTCTCCATTGTTTCCTCCTTCTCTCTTTCTCAGGATCATCTGGTCACTAGGGCCGCCGTAGCCCTCCAGTATTTTGCATGTCTTCGAGCCTCCGAGCTCTGTGCTGACCCATCTATGTCCTTATTTCCCCTTCGTTCCTCCCTTCAGTTTGACCGGTCTGTTTCCCCCCCTCTCGTCCGCTACACGGCCCCCACCTCCAAGACGAGTCCCCAGGGGTTTACGGTCTCTGTAGGGTGCTCGGGCCACCCAGTCTGCGCCCCTTGCTTGTTGTTTCATCTTGTCTCGACTTTTCCCGCACCTTCATCTCATCCTCTATTTCTCTTGTCGTCAGGCCTCCCTCTATCTTATTCAGCCTATAATTCCTCTTTAAAATCCATCATTTCTTCTCTAGGTCTCGACCCAGCCTCGTATTCTACTCACTCGCTTCGCGCCGGCTCGGCCACTCAGGCCGCTCAGGCCGGTTTCTCTTCTCACGAAGTCCAGAGGCTGGGTCGATGGAGGTCAAATGCCTTCATTTCTTACATGAGGCCTGACCCCGACTCCTTTTCTTCCTTCGCCTCAAGGCTGGCTCCTTAGGGTTTTCATCGCCACGCCTGGTCTTCTCACTCACCCCACTCACCTTCACTTTCACAGTCTGCTGCTCTTGGACTAGTCTCTTGGCTGGTCCGGAGCAGCAGCTCCTATCTGTGTGTTCCTTTCTCCTTGTTTTATGTGTGTGAATGATTGTGTGTATGTATCTCTAAATGTCTCGTCTCCTGCGCCAAATTAAAGGCACTGCGGCCATTCTAAATTTACTTTCATAGTTTGTCCTTTGTCCCCTGCCTGGTGGATTCAATGATAGCTTGGTTAATAACCAAGGTCCATTGAAGCCGGGCAGGGGGCGAGGGTTTGCCGCCGCGCTGACCAATTCTGGTCTTTTTCGCGTGGGGGGCGGTTTTGTTCGACTAGGTCATTTCGCCTGGTCTCTGTACATGTCTTCTGGCTTTTGTGGTTTTGTTGTATTTCGCAGCTCCTTCTTCCTATCTCACCTTTCTCTCTATCTTCACTGTTTCGTTCACAGTTTCCATCTGTGAATGCTCTCGTTCTCTACTTAAACCCACTTTTTCCCGCCTCTGGGTCGCGTTCTTCTTTTGCACCCACCCTCTACCTCCCTTTTCTTCCTTTCTTCCCTCTTTCTTCCTTTCTCTTGATCGGGAAGTTTTGAAAATTTTGACACCAAAAAATTTAAAAATCTAATTTAAGAGACCAATGTCTCCCAAAAACAATTGTATCCAGTTACCCTGGGGTCCTATACCCTCTTCAATGTATTAATCTTATATTATAACATTTCGTCTTCATCATTCTTTATTGTACAGTCATCCTTATCACCTTGTATTCTTGTGTTTTGTATTTGTGTGTATTCAGTCTGTAAACTGTATGACTATTCTTCGTGTTGTTATATATGTATTTGATTGATCTAAGGTTAAACATTAATGCGACCATCGGCTGGTCCGGAGCAGCAGCTCCTATCTGTGTGTTCCTTTCTCCTTGTTTTATGTGTGTGAATGATTGTGTGTATGTATCTCTAAATGTCTCGTCTCCTGCGCCAAATTAAAGGCACTGCGGCCATTCTAAATTTACTTTCATAGTTTGTCCTTTGTCCCCTGCCTGGTGGATTCAACTTAAATATTTGAGTGAGATGGTTGCACAATTCCATTGAGCTGGCATATAGCTTGTCGTTTAAGTTATGACAACGGACAGATTATCATAACTTAAAACTACAAGCTGTGTCAGCTCAAACAAACTGTGCAACCATCTCACTCAATCATTTGAGCTGACTCGAAATGTTTAATTTTACAGTGAAGGGTGTTGTAGTTGCATGGAAGAATATCTGCCTGGTGGGTTGGTGGGTGATATTCTGGTGAATGGGTATTGGGTAAGTTTTTTGGGGGTTAATTTTGGAGCTGTAGAGATCTGCACATTTGCTGGAAAATGAGTCAAAATTTTTACAAACTTTAAGTTTGAAATCTTACTAGAAGCTGTTATGTTTTCAATACCTGTGGGTTCAGTCTGATCCCAATGCAGTCCTCACAAAAGGAAATGATTAGAAATTCTTTCTTTTATGCTTTTTGGGTGTGACATAGTCCCCACACACAGTCCTCTTTTTAAGTTATGACAAAAGGAGGAGAGGGACAAGTTACAAAGCGATGGTCTCGGAGATACAAATAGTTTTGCAATCGAAATTCGGTTGGAGGAAACCTGAGCTGTTGTGATGAGGGCCCAAAAAGCCTACATGAATATGTGTGGTTAAGAGATTGCCAGATCAAAAGATGCCAATGATTGATGGCCAATGTCCACAAGACAGTTGACACAGAGTCCAGTGACAGTGGCCCAAGCAAACTGAAATACAATTGGAGAGCCAGAAGCAGGGGTTTGCACTGCACCACTGAAAGCAGGTTTAAAATAAGGGTATAGAAAGAGGGTTGAGACCAGCCATTGGTGATGCCGTTGAGGGTAGCACAAGTCCTTTGAAGTGTTATGTCACTCTGTGCAAGCGCCTTCCACCAACGACAGATCAGCTTTCATGGCACGTGCGATGCACGCGCACCGGAAACTTGATCTACACATTCGTTGGCGAACGTGATTTTACCAATGGGAGTTGTGGGACAGTGAGGAGGACAAATAGGGGGGTAATTGTCCCAGGGCAAATGTTATGAAGCCATTTCGTTGAGTTAGTGTCCAATTTGACTAATTTTTCCTTTGGTCGAAGCTTTACCTTAGTTCCGCCATTTTTGCAAACCAACATGGCGCCCGATTTCCATAGCATCCAGCGAACTGGCAGTGTGTATGGTTTAATCGCATTCGATTTCTGACATGCTTATGCAAACTGCTTTTTGGGGTGTCTGCCTTAGCTTGCCCCCCTCTCCTGCCCCCTTTCTGGTGCTTCATTGACACCCTGCCCCCCTTTTGAAGGACCGCGCTGCTGCCCAACTGTTCGCTGCAATGCAAGATACCTTCAAAGGCATCGCATAATTTACCTGTCAATTAGGCGTCCAGTTTATCATTTTGTTTTGCCCTTGGCATCGCCCTCACAAAAAACCAATACTCACTCATACTCCGGGGGCCTGTGTCAGGCCTGTGTAGGCAAAATGGAATATCTGGAGGCCAATCAACAGAACCACGACTGGGCTCTAAGCTATTGGGTTACCGATTAGGCCACTTGTAAGCGCTCCCTGCATTTATCATAACTCATTAATGCCAGATCGAGTGCAAGAAGACATATCAACTTGCTGCCGGGCCCAGCATGAACAACATGAACAGACAGATCGGCCAACTGATGTGCTTTGTACTCTGTCAGGTCTTGTGCCCAATTTCAAGACCTGTTCTCTAATACTTCACTTGGAAACTTCAGATGGAAACTTCAGCACAAAAACTTCCAGGCTTTCAACTTAATTCAAGCTCAAAAATTGCCTTAGATAACCTTGAAGCAGTTGAATTGCAGTTGCTTGTTTTGTGTAGATGACTACTACTACATGTGGTGTCCCAAACTTCCGGTAATCCACTGCAATGTACTGCATGGGGATGGGGATTTGTTCATTGGTAGATCATTTTCAGTTTCTCTTCTGCATTTCTAACCTGCAAGGAACTGCAACTGCATGGTGACTGGTGAGAGCCTTTAAGTTAGATATCAAAAGTTGCTTGAGGAAAACAAATCTTTGCAACAGAACTGGCAATAATAAAATTGAATGTGACATGAAAAATTTGAGCATGTTTTGAAAAAAGTCAGTCCAGTCTTTCAATGACAATTGCTGTGGCAAGAACAAGCAGATTCTGTTCATACTGGGCCCAGTAGCAAGTTGATATGTCTTCTTGCATCAGATCTGGCATTGATGACTTATGATAAATGCCGGGAGCTCTTGCAAGTGGCCTAATCGGTAAACCAATAGTAGAGGTTGAATCCTGACATCAATAATTCAGCGAAATATTTAAACATTTTGCCATGGTAGTTCTTGTCGACATTAGAATTTAGATGCTTTTGGTTCACTTGACTATTTTGGAGTTGGCTTTGCTTTGCCTTGGTTCGCAATGGTTCGACGAATATGCTATAAGCTGACCTGAGCATCGTTTTTGGTCAAGTTGAGTTATATGCATCTTTCATGGTGTGATCAGTGCTCACTGTCATTTTCACTCTAAGAACTTATATTTTAAGGAAGGACCTTACACCGAGGTCACCCAAGAAGGTCAAATTAGAGGCCGGAGACACAAGCACGGTCTCCCACCAGCTCATTTCAGGCCAAAGGTTCAGTGTTGCGTGTGTGCAGTAGTGTACCTCTCTCTAATGTAATTTGCACTTTTTCTCACTGATTACCCTGAATCAAAGAAGTGCTGAAAATACCGCCCTTAAACTTGCCTGCCTTGTCTTTTTTATCCGCATCCCCTGTCATTATGATTAGCCCCCTGATTACCAATGTTTACCCAAGCCACAAGCCAGAGTTACACTGTAAAAGCAACTGCTGCATGGGACTCACAGAAAATATAGAAGAAATGGTTGATGTGTATTGGGAAAAGGAAGACAAAGTAGGTCTGCTTGCAACCCCCCCCCCCCCCAAAAAAAAACAAAAAAAAACAAAAATCAATATCAAACACTCTCAACAAATTTTGCAACTGAAAACATATCTGAATTTCAAGGAACCTTCTGTAAAACCGTAAAAATTTCGTTGAAGCTGGTGAGATTTCATAAAGTTCAACAGTGCAAGATTGCTCAAGGTTACAACCCCTTCTCCATTAACCCCTTTGGGGTGTCAGGGGGTCTTATTGAGGAAAGGAGAAAGGTCAAGAAAGGGAATTGAGTTTCCTGTTGAAACGCATTAAAATGATTACAGAGAAGAACAAAAATGTCACAGCTGATTGAGCGCTGAAACCATAAAATGTCATCTTCTACATTGTGAAAAACATCATTTTGAACTGTCACAGACACTCCTGGGCTACTTTTATGTACACTACCTTGCATAAATAGTTGCAATGATGTCATAACACTTTAAAATTTGAAATTTTGAGTCAGCTCAAATGATTGAGTGAGATGGTTGCGCAATTTGTTTGAGCTGACATAGCTTGTTGTTTTGAGTTACGATAATCTTTCTGTTGTTATAACTTAACCAACAAGCTATGTTAGCTCAATGGAATTGAGCAACCATCTCACTCAATCATTTAAGCTGACTCAAAATTCAAATTTATCTGTGTAGGACTGCATTTCTGAAGGAGCCACCCTCTAATATCATGGACTAAATTTGTGCAAGAAAGTATTGATATATTTATACTCGTTCAACCAAGATTATCGTGAATTCACGGACACCATTACACAGCTTAGATTCTCATTTTAAGAGTCCAAACCCTCTATCCACTTTTCAGTGCCTTACTGATTTGTTTGTGAGCTATTGGTACTCCTCGTGTGGAGACCTGCATGACGAAGTGTTAAAGGTCACGTATTTTCTCGGCTCTAGTGTGAATTCATTATTCTGAGACGAGGGCAGACCAAAGGAGGCCCTTCTTATAATGACTTCATTTTTCTGCACATAAAAAGATGGTCTGGATAAGATGGGAGATAGAGAGGGGGCAGTGACACAGTGACAGGCTCCTCTGAACTGTCTGACTTGAGTCGAAGTTGGCTTCATTTTGTGAGATGTCAATCTTGTCTAGTGTGTCTCTGCACTCTAAAAAATTCCAGACAAAATTGGTTTTTTAGATTCAAAATGGTTTTTTGAAAAACCAAATTTCAATGCAAAAAACCAAAATGGATTTTTTTTAAAAATCCATTTTGGTTTTGCATTGAAATTTGGTTTTTCAAAAAACCATTTTGAATCTAAAAAACCAATTTTGTCCCGACATTTTATAGAGTGTGCATGATGAGTGAAAATGGTGGTGAAATTGTGAGGTGGAGGGGGGGGGTGTCTTAGGGGTGTCTCATGTATGGCCCACTCTTTTTGGTCATCTTTGAAGGTCCAGGCCTACCATGGTTCATCTAAACGATGCCATTCATTATTCTCAGCATTCATAAATCCAATCCTGACTCAAGCTGACTGCTGGGTACAATGATGTATGGCGCGGCATATTTATTGGCCTGTACCAAAGGTCGGCTCCCTACAAGTGGCCTGGCCTGTGAGGGGCCGTGAAGGGGGGTTATCCTACAGCTCAATGCATGAAAGACACTTCTAAAGCACACTTCTGAAAGTCTGGCTGGTATGTGGAAGGGCATTGTAAATCTTGGGGCATAATAAGCAGGCTGTCTGGAAGCAGGTCTTCTGTCAGTGTCAATGTATTTGCTGAGACCTGACCCCCCCCCCCCCCTTCCTCCCTCCAACAACTTCCCTCACCCTTCCTCTTCCCCCTCTTGCAGCCCCCAGGCTGAACAGTGGTATAGAACCCTGCTCAGGGGCACCGAATCGTTAGTTCCCCTCCTTGCATTTCATGAATGGCTTCACTCCAGCCCCCCTTGCCCCCCTACCCCTTCTCCTCAATGGTCCACTAAGACTGTCTGCCTGCCACACGGCTGCACGTGCAGGTCACAAGAACAACAACAAACATGGCGCCCGCCGCCATCTTGGCCTGGTCACGCTCTGCTGGTGCCTGTTGCCATGGCCCTTGCCTTCCACAGGCCAGTTGCTATGACAGCCCAAACAACAGTGACATTCTGCTTCTTATGCAGTCCTGGTAGATTTAATACATATTATTATATGAATGGTTTTGAGTCCTACAAAACAAAGACTTAAAACAAATTGATTGCTGACCTTAATTAATTTTATGGTGAACAGTTTTTTCCCTTGTATTTCATTTTATAGTGTCACATATATTCTTTGTATTTAATTAGGCCTATACTAAAATTTTAATCTCATATCTTTACGTCAGGCTACTTCTTCATGGGAGATGACGACAAATATGTTGCCCTTCTTTAAAAAAAAATTCTTTCCTTCTATTCATTTTGCATGCTCAAGTAGTACATTAGTACCTGTCAAACAAAAATGTACAACCTATTTTTGTATTTATTCTTTCCGTACGTTCTTGCTTTTTGCATTCTACTTTTTGTAGATGAAGTAGAATGCTTCACTTCAGAGGGATTTCGAGAAAGACGGATGTTTTGATGATGATTTTGTGCTTCAAGCATAAAAGCAGGTTTGTCCACCAGCCATTTTCTACACCCATACATCTAATGATTTTTAAGTGGAACATTGTTAAGTGCTTTCCTATTCTTTTTTAAACCTGTATGTCACTACCAATTAAAATCAAAATCATTCATACCTTCTTTTATAACAATGTTAACTATTTGAAAATAATGTATGGGCCTAAACATAGCGCTGTAAATTTGTAATAAACATGGTGCTGTAAATTTTTACTACAATTCCGAGAAAACATACAGAATGTGTTTGTGCAGTGTAAATTTTTTGGCATTTTGCATCTTCTTTTTTTTACTCGGAATTCAATGTCACATCTACATTAAAATCAACCTCCCCTGTGGCATTTTTGAGAGTGTTAATGTAGTGTCTTTTAATGATACTTGAATCAAAGGTTTAAAATCCATAGACCACTTTTTTTGCACTGCAAGTGTTAATATGGCTACTCATTGAAGTGATGTTGAACAGATAACTGGGGCTGGGCTGCTTTGATTTCAAATGTGGCGCCATTTTCGCCACCATGAGCAGGTGATGAGGTTGCAGCCCGGGGCAAGAGATGCTATCTCCTCTGGGGTCCGCTCCCTTGCCATTGGAGCTGTGCTGTTGGGCAAGTTCTTCCTTAATAAGCTGTAGATGGGCAATGTAAAAGCAATACACATCCACTTAAGGGCATCACAATTAATTGACCGTGAAATAGAAGGAGGATTGAATGAGGTGTAAGATCAAGATCACATTCAAATCATTCGAATCGGTTTGAAATCATCTTCAAATCTCTTAGGTGCTCAATACCCCAAACCATGGAACATTAGTCCTGGCTATCTCTCCCTTTCTATTAAATCTTTTCACCTTGTTGACTTTCAGAGGCTGCAAATTTTCTTGACCTTTGGCCAACCCTGACTGAGCTGCGATCCATCTTACTCGGAGCTTTCATATTGCAGCGAATTTTAAATGTTGCAGGAATTCAAAGTTTGTCATTGTTTGGAATGCTACAGGTCTGACTTCTTAACATGATACATGCAGGACCTTTTGGGGCAACTTCATGTCATATTTAACTGAATTTGAATTGCCCCGTGCTATGTCGGTGTGTACACTTTACTGGGTTACACACAATATGCATGGACAAATATGAAGTGAACTGTTTCTATTATGTTTCTGTCATAGATTCATGTTTTTAAAAGTGCAAATATTCACTCAGTATATTAAAAACGTAAAATGTTTCATTTATAGATTTGTTTAATTTTGTGTACTTATCTTTACAATATTGAGACCATAGACCTGTGAATGAGACAAAAATAAGATAATGGATGACAAGAGATAATACTTTGACCCAAACTGCAGGGTGCTCAAAAATCTGTTGCAAATGCATTGAATTCTGTCCTGGATGACCATGGTACTGCATATTGGTGCTGAATCAGAGATTGGAAAAGTCATTAGCACTCTTCTGGTGGCTGGAAATAACTTTTTCTGTGACTCTAGTTAAGATTTATTCTCTTAAAATCCCATCTTGTCATTGATTTAGACTGCAATATTATTTACTGATACCTCTACATCTACTGGCAGCTGTGGTGTGACCCTCACTCAAATCTCCAACACCCAGTTACTTACAGTATGAGTTCCACATGGCACCTTGACTTATGGGCATTTTCATTGGCTACCTGCATGATTAGGTTGCTGGGCGAGGATTGCTGGGCAGAATTGGTGGCTACAAGCTGCAAGCAACCACCCATGTCATGTTTGGTCAGATAGGAAGTGCAGATAGGGAGTAAACTAGTGGTTGTCCATGCAACAGTTTAACCTTGGCCCACACCATTGGCACACCACTGGCACACTGGCATAGGGGTCACGATCGTGTGTCAGTCAGATTCCTCTCTAATGACCACTGCATGGCAATTCCATGGCATTCCATGGTGGTCTTGGAGTAAACATATTGGTCAGTCCATATATTTGTCTATCTGTCTTCCTGTCTATCTGTATCTACTGTGTATAGCTGCTGGCTACAGCCACTTTAGCGACTGTAATTCAATTGCCAAACTTGTCCTGGAGTAAAACGTATGTCAGATAGCAAGATAAGCATGATCTATATTGGCCATGGCGTCAACACTTTGTCAGGACTTTGACCAGTGTTTTGACCTGAGTTCTGTTCCCAGGGATGATCATATAACCCACTCTTGGAACAACTTCCAGTAGGTACTAAAATTAAGTACAAGAAATCCACTAAGACACATTAAATTTTCTTGGAAGAGATGAAGATATATTAAAGAAGTTATATTAAAGAACTCATATCAAATTTAGGGGGGGTTTTTGTGCTATAGACTTGTTTATCATCTTCTACAAATCATTTTCAGTTGAAATGGCTGCATATAACATTCATCTATTAACCCTAGGTAATAAAATATATATTTGCTTAAACAACAATAAATCTCTGGAACAAATCAACCCTGAAAAAGTATAGACATCAAACCAGTCTCATGGGCAGTAATTGTAGTGAAATCTCCACCCGATGAGAGGAGTTGCATGATTCAGGGTAACAATTATACATGAACTCAGTCTGACAATAGTAATTGTCTATTTGACAGCTTCTTGGGGGAATTTATAAGAAATGAAATTTGTTCAAGTGACTTGTTTGAGTAGCCATAAAAACCTACATCATCTTATCCAATATCGCAGTTGAATAATTGTCTATGTATGCTCAAATCAATGAACAATGCAGTCATGTAATGGACCCTCCCTCATATCCCACTGGAGGTGTAAAGGTTACATAATTTCTCACAATATATTGCCCTTAATAGCTATGCAGGTATCACAACAGGGATTTTTGTCTTCAAAATGAGTGTTAAGATTATACCTCTCAATATTTCTGTTGATGGCTAAAGCAGTGATTTTGGTGTTATTCACACATCAGCATGCACCTAATATTTGGATAAGAGTATTGTGTAAATACAGTACTGCTGACTTAAGTTTCACCTCAGCTCCCTTTTCCTTTCCTGTCCTACCCTACCCTACCCTACCCTGCCTCGTCCTCGTCCTCGTCCTCGTCCTCCTCGTCCTCCTCTCCTCCTTTCCTCCTCTCCTCTCCTCCTCCGTTTGATATGGGGTCCGTATATTACTACCATCCTCAATGTAATGTTTACAAGTCAATTGCTTTGCGGGTGATACTATTTTGCAATCCCCATAGTACCATCCGTAAAGTAACTCATGCCAACACATTTCACGGGGGATGTTCGAGACTTGAAACAACTGCAGAATGCGATACTCCACCACTATTATCTTGCCTCACCTACTAATTTCATACTCATAATGCATGCATAGCATAGGCCTATGTATCAACAAGAGATACATTACCAAATGTCATGCTGGGTGTAAGGACATAGCACATAGCACGAGGGTCCCATAAACTGGATTTTGCACTGGATAATTACAAGTCAGTTTCTCATTGCCCTTATATGCAGTTGTTGGCCTCGTATGCTTCAAGGTGCTGGCTCCAATGTAACTTCTTATACTGAAGTCTGCTTTTTGGCTCCAAGCAAATGTTTTCATATCCCGAGGCTTCAAATGCAGTATTTGGATTGGGGCCCTAATTGGTGGCTGGGGGTGACCACAAGTTTGTTTTTGGGGGGCAATCGGTTGATTCCTGTGGTAGTAACAATACCATGTATTTAGGAGTTGGTGTAATAAGGGGAGGAAAGTCATAAAATCGAGCGGGGAATTGAGTCTGCGGGGAGCTCTCGGCGGGGCGCCGGCACCAAGAAGTTTTTCCCAGCAGGAGTCCGGCGCCCTGCCCTAGCCTGCCTTACGCGCGTGCCTCCCCAGGACATCGTCACTGAGCTCATGTAGGATGCACCTAACCACCTCTAACCTGTAATTAGAGCAAATAGTGTTTGACTTTTGGTAGGTGTGCTAATACCTTGCCATGTCATTGGAAGTGGTCTGCTCTAATTACAGTTGACTAATTGTACATCCATGCTATCATTACTTTAATCAAACCACACTAATTCCTACCCACGAAAGTGCTGCCTTTTGGCAGTCAGTGGCGGATACAGGGGGGGGGGCCTAGAGGGCACGGCCCCCCCTTAGACCACTGAGATTGATAATAGTATTTTGAAGAAAATACGCCGCGACGCGAAACACTCCCGGCCCCCCCCCCCTAGATGACCCTTGTCTGGATCCGCCACTGGGCAGTCAGCGATGAGGAGTTGCCAAAAGCGATTTGAAGCAGTGGCGTTCATTGGAGGGCCCTCCTCGAGGTTATATCTCAAGGCGTTGTTTAAGGCTTATCTTTCTATCTATCTATCCAAAGTATCCATGTATCTACCCAAGTATCTATCCATCTTAAAGCTATCTAGCTACGAAACTGACTGACCTAGCTATCTATCATCTATGCAAATCTATGATGAAGATCTATGATGAGGATCTATGATGAAGATCTGTGATGAAGATCTGTGATGAAGATCTATGATGAAGATCTATGATGAAGATCTTTGATGAAGATCTATGATGAAGAACTATGATGAAGATCTATGATGAAGATCTATGATGAAGATATATGATGAAGATCTATGATGAAGATCTATGATGAAGATATATGATGAAGATCTATGATGAAGATCTATGATGAAGATCTATGATGAAGATCTATGATGAAGAACTATGATGCAGATCTATGATGAAGATCTATGATGAAGATCTTTGATGAAGAACTATGATGAAGATCTATGATGAAGATCTATGATGAAGATCTATGATGAAGATCTATGATGAAGAACTATGATGCAGATCTATGATGAAGATCTATGATGAAGATCTATGATGAAGATCTATGATGAAGAACTATGATGAAGATCTATGATGAAGATCTATGATGAAGATATATGATGAAGATCTATGATGAAGATCTATGATGAAGATATATGATGACGATCTATGATGAAGATCTATGATGAGGATCTATGATGAAGATCTGTGATGAAGATCTGTGATGAAGATCTATAATCTATATCATTATCATCCGACCTCTGTATCTCTATCTATTTTCACTCTTTCTCTATCTGTCTGTCTCTTTCTTTCTTTCTTTCTTTCTTTCAGTCTTTCTTTCTTTCTTTCTGTCTTTCTGTGACTTATCAGGTTTTCTGACTATTTTTCTTTCTCTTTTCTTTTTGGGACTCTGTCTTCTCATATGCACCCATAAGCTAAAGAGCAAATTTTAATTACACATGTCTTCTGTCTCAATCATCTCAGCAGGGGGCGCTACTCACAGCAACCCATTTACTTGCTATCATTCTTGATAATTGCAGACTTCATTGCTTCCAATATCCTATGAATATCACACTGCCTTATGGCAGATATATGTGCACTTTACACAGCTTGACACCAATTATGTCACCAGTCTCAAGAAAGCTGAAGTTGTATCTACCAATTATGACTAATTACTGTATTGGTATTTAACCCATTACCCATTTGTTTACTGATAATTTTCTGTTCATACAGACTAAATAACAATTGCTCATACGAGGATGGCTACATTACTTAAACTTCTATTTGACCTTTTGCTTAAAAAACCGCAATTAGTAATTACCGTTAACATATATTATGATATTTATTAGCACAAACTAGTCCAAATCAATACCTCTCAATACATGGATATATACATGTTTAATGTTAAGCATTATCACTTCTCCTGTTCAAAATTCTTACTTCAATCTTCACTCGCAACATGAGGCCCGGAGAGTTGTATAGAATTAAAAAAAAAATTAGACACTTATGTTTACACCACTATAAATCTAATTTGCATAAGCTATGAGCGTCCCAATTTTAAGTTTAACATAATAAGTTAGGTTGTTAATTATTTGTTGCATGGTGCATTCCAAAAACCAACCCCCCATTTTGAGGGTGGGGGTCACCAGGGGGGGGGGAGGTATAATGCATTATGCAATTATGCAGATTATCACTTGTCTTAAATTGAGCGTCTGCTCTGAGAATAGAACATACTTCTTTAAAATTCTCAGGGGAGGTCCGGAAAAAAGAAAAGTGTTAGGGCGAGGGTTATCCCAGGGCCCCCCTGCCAAGTAAGTGTTACTAACTACAGTGATTAAGTAAGTGGCAGCTGCGAGTTTAACTGACTTAAGACTGAGATTAACTGTGGTAATTAAGCCGGCGAGTTGACTCCTCAGAGTGTGTATTTTGAGGCAGTCATTTATTGGCAATGGAAGTAGCATCATAGCCAGTATTGGCTACTGATATGCACTTTTTATCTAAATTTATACTTTAATATTTTAAAAAGCACCAAAAACCACTCCTACTTCTATTAAAATTCTGTGTTTGAACTACACATTCATGGAACTTTAGTTTGTCACTTAGGCCCCCGAATTTGACATGTGTAGCCTAGTATATAGGCCCAGTTTGGAATGGCTTCATATAGGCCTTAGAACTTGAAGAGCTTTTGTGGATCTTGCATTCAGAATCTGAACTTGAACACAGCGTGGATTTATTATAGTGTGCTGAATGGTCTTTGGTAAATGTTAACTCTTTGAAATCAGTGTTTTAAGTGCCACTTTTTACATCCAATTTCCAAATGTCAGAGCTTTTTATTCAATTTTCCACTGGCCTTGGCCAACACCTGTGAGCAGCGACTGTTGCAGAGCAACCAGCCCGGGATGATTAGGCTGACAGGGAAAGTCATTCGTCAAATCCGATGGGCCCGCCAATTGTTGTGGGCCAGCTCACTTGGCTGAGGTCGTGTGCCTGGAATTGACCTTTCAAAACGTCCACGCGTCGCCATATTGATCCGCGCGTGGCCCGCCAAATTTCTGGAGCGTGGGCGAATGGGATTTGCAGACTTTGCAACGCAGGTTGCCTTCTGAGGTGGGGATTGTCTAAATTGATCCTTGACCTGCGCACTGTGCATCCAGGGCAGCCTTCATATTGAGCCTTCTAAAATATAGGAGACCTGTTTTCCTTTTATAAATTTAGGCCTATAACCCTACAGAGAGTCAGATTGGCCATTGGCCTGGACCTATTCAATTCTCATGCAGGTAATTTTGTTATGTTGGAAAAGAAGAAGAAGAATACTTAAATACTATAAATTTATCTAACCTGCTGTGACCCCACTTGATCACACTGAAATGCATTTGAAATCATGCAGGCCAATGTAGATGTTGACACACAATTCCATGTTTCAAGTCACTATTATAAATTAACAGCTCACTGGTACGACTGATCATGAGATAACAATAGTCACCAATGTGACCCAACCCACTGCAACTGCAATGTAACCTTTGGGGCCCTCTGAACCCAGGAGCACCTCCATCCTGCCCACCCCGGATTTGCTGGCCCTGTAGCAGCCCACATTTCCTGGACAACCCTTTGCACAAAAGATAATACCCCCCGTTGACAAATTCACTGCACCCTTTGTCTGAAGTCAGGGGGTGTGCTCATTGTCGTTCCAGTTGTACTGGAGTGTTTTGCAGGTTCTGGGCAAAACGAAAACACCCAGTCAAGCAAAACAAACATAGCTTTGCTTGTGTAGCTCCATCCAATGGAAGGATGCTGGAGTGTCACCCAAGTCATTAATTCCACCACAACACAATTTAATGGCGTCTTGTGTGGCGTGATCTCTTGATGAATTTTTTTTTTCATAACCAAAACAAGTGGTGTGGCGACTAATGCATGAAATGGTAGTATGTAGATTAATATGCTGTAATGCAGATCTTTTATGATTTCTTTCTCTCAAATGGAGGCTAGATCAAATCAACACCAAATCAAATGCGTGTATATAAATGATAGGACAGCACCAACTGTCAATCTGAAGAAAAAATCATGTTGGTGAAAAGACAAATCGTAAGTCACTTCTGGTTACTATCAACTGAGAATTTTCATATTTCTTCCCACTGTTCTTGACTGCATTGTATGGACACATGTATTGCAGGTAGGCTAACACCAATCAGGGCCAAAGAAAACACAAAAATGCTGTGAGCCATGTGGCAGAGGGAATCTAAAAATTACATTTCCTAACGATTCTAGATATTAGTAACGGACACTGTTGTGCAACTTGTGTGAAAAATAGGTTGCAATGCATGCAGTGATACCCCCCCCTCTCAGGCGTAATTCATTGCCTTTTGCATATACCATAATATATATTTTCTTTCAATATCCACAAATGAAACAGATTTTATTTGCGCCCATTCATGAATATACTGCAGTTACCGTACAATCATAATATTCTCAGAAATTAAGTAAATCTTGAACTGCCAACATATAGAATTAATTAATCACTTGGGCTGTGATAACAGTTGCAATCAACATATATCACAGATGCATCCGTTATGGAGACTGTAATTTGTGTGGGGTTGAAGTGGCTCACATGATTCAACAACAGCAGCTGTCTGTAGATTGTACATTGTCTGCTGAGCTGAAGGAAAGACAGTTGGACATAAAATCTAACAGGTGGCAGCATAGTACACAATTGCCCCCCTTTGCTGCCCTCTTGTGGAACAGCTTCGGGGTTCTCCAAGTCTGTGCCATGCCAGACTCCTTTCTGTCCACATATCAGTGGATTAACAGATACTGGTGATTGTCAATAGGAGGATGTTGACTCCCATGTTTTCTACTTATCAAATCAGAAATCAACTGGTTATACCAACTAGACATGCAGTTAGGTGGATTGAAACGAGCAGTTAGTTAGATAATAGCTGAAATAACGATTTTTGCAAATGATAGGGGAGACCCTAAGTTGTGCCTTTTTTTTGCGTCAGGCTGATTTTCTGAAAAACCGAAGCTTAATCACGAAATCTGAAAATCAGACATCAAAATATAATACATTGGCCAGAATCGACAGAGGTTTCAGGGCAGTCCGACCATTGAGAAGATCATGGTAGGCATTTGAAAAAGTAGGTCAAGTGGCACAACTTGCGCTGGTGCCGGGGTAAGTTGTGCCGCATGACGGGGTAAGTTGTTCCACTTAATTCATTCCAAAAAAAACCTTGTATTTCACCCGTTTCTTTAGATAGATCATTTGTATGCTCTTAACTTATATCTGACATGTTACATGAAACGAATCAAACATTTATGAGCCATTTTATGCAATAATTAAAAATGCTGCAAAAACTAGAATTATTTATTGTCTAGCAGGGGGCTATAACACTTTTAACACATGTTCATTTCACTGTAAGTTATTTCACAACATATTTAGGCCTTGCCTAAAATGTAGACAAAAAAAGATGAATAAAAAATTCAATTCTATGTCATACCATTGGCAAAACTTGCACCAATCCAAACAGCACAACTTACCCCAAATTGATTTTCTGGATAAAACAGTTTTTCAAAAATAATCAAATAATGCAAGATGAAATCTAACAACAAAAATGTCTAGAATTACCTCCCAACTCCATCCTACCAGAGGGACGTCATCTTATCAAAAATACCAGATGACCAAGAAACAAGAAAGTCAGTAATGGTTTATTGATTCAAACACTCCATTATAGAAGTAATCGACACTCTAAGTTTTCGGCAAAAAAATTGAATTTATGAGTGTAGCTTTTTATACCATTACATTTGGTGATTTTTTTCTTGGTGCCTAATGATGCTCACCAAGTGTGTATATAATATATATAGGTGGCATTGCCTTCTTTACCCAGTTCTTCATTTCACCCCAACAGTGGGCGGCACAACTTACCCTGTGGCACAACTTACCCCAGTCTCCCCTACTATTTCCCATAGGAAGAGAGGAAGAATGCACACAAGGGGGGGGGGGGAATAGGCCATTTATCTATGCTTGTGTCTATAAGTGTAAATATATATATTGTATAATTTATTAGTCATATGGTGAGGGAACAAGAATGAAGTGGCCTTGGTATGGGTGCTACTCTCTGATACAATATGGTCATGACAGCTTTTGCCCAATGGTGTCAATAGGGGATTAATTAAATTATGTGAGATCATGCAGAAATCATGGACGCTAAGTGCTGTAAAGTTAAAAATCTGCAAAAGGGAGAAAAGAAGAAGATTGATGCATCGTATGGCCTGATCAATCAAGAACTGATAATTTCTATGTAAAAACAAAATCTGGCAAAAACCTTTAATTGTAGCCTATAATATCATTCAATGATAAACTCATATCTACCTTGAGGCACTCGAGGGAGTTCTAAAACCCCCTTAAATGCGAAGTTATCCCATGCGGATTTAATAAAGTTGACTTGACTTGACTAAATGGGCTGAAATTTAAATGTGAGTCAGAGAGGAGTCATAGAACCGTTCAATAGCATAGCCCCAATGAATTTCAGACTTTCCTTTTTTGGAAGCCCTAACGCCTTTGCATCTTGGAGGCTTCCTTAGATCTTTTGTGTTACTGATCACGAAGCACTGCATACTTAACAAGGTAGAGGTCTGCGCAAGTCTTTGTAAAGTCACTCAATACTTGGAGATCTAACAAGATTTTCAGTGGCTTACGATGGCGTGACTTGACTTCAGCTTGGAAGGTAATACATCAGAAATAGGAGTTGTTTTGAAATGCTGCTTGATCCTAACATAAAATAGTAACGGACTAATGGTGTAGGAAATGATTTTTTAGTGATCCTTTTTCATTTATATTATATTGACAAATCAACCTAAGTCTCTCCGTGTAGCAATATCACGATCCAAAACTTCTGAAGACATGGACAATGTATTAGAGTGATCAGACAAGTAGTTCATCATCTAATTGTGGAAGTATTCTGTCTTCTATTGTCAACCACGAATGTGACTATAAATCTGTAGCTTTCAATAATTTGCATTTTAATTTGCAAACAACACCCATTCTGTATCCGAAAGACCAAGATTCTGTTAGTTTTGCTTCTGTTTCATCCTACTCTTAAAAGTCTATCTATTCAACTGTGATGTCACCTCTTCTCCTTCATCCCCACTCCAGCCACATCCACAACATTTTGCACGACGAATCCTACTGACATTGCCTTTGAGTGTGGCTAATAAAATGCCTGCAAATCCTCTCCTGTTTTCCCAAAATCCACATTTTCTGCAGCCCTTCCCCGAAATTCCTTCATGCACCTCTACGACGCCATTGATTTGACACTCTCTTTAGTTGCACCAACTCCCCCTGCTCTTCTTAGTGTGCCAATGTATTTCGTAGGGAGGCACAGCCACACAAGCAACAGCCTCAGTGTAGGCCTGTACACATGTGCTGTGATCAAGCATTTTCACGGGTTTTGGCCAATGCACTGTTTGTGTTGACATGCCAACCAAATGTTCAGTCTATAAACGGAATAGCACATTTCATGTCCTGCAGTCATGATTTCAAATATTAAAAGTACTCTGCATTTCTTTTAGTATATATATACTGTACAACGAATCTATGGCAGTAATATATCTATCTATCCATCTATCTATCTATCTATCTATAGATATATCTATCTAATCATACTCTATCTTTGTAACTCTGTTATTTATCTTATTTCTCTGCCATTCCTCTCTCAATCCTCACCAAACTTCGCATATGTGGAACAAACACATTTTCCCTTGAAATATTAAGGCCTGTTATCCTTCTTATTGATTAGTGGACGAGTTCTTATAGAGGATATAACTCAACCTGTTCTTTTGCAGTTACAGAAAAGCTTAAATAGTCAGCACAGTGACTGACCTGCAATGCATTGCGTGGTTGTAATCTTTAAAAATTATCGCCGATTTTTGGAACCCTTCAATTAATTTTCAGTTTATACAAATAGTTCATTCATTGTTTCTTCTACTGTGTAAGCCAGGATGTATTCTTTATTAATATTTCACATAGATAGACAGATCGACACATAGTGGATAGATAGATAGATAGATAGATGGCTAATTAGTCTGTCCCACCAATTAACATTGAAAATCCCCCCCCCCCGCCTTACAACATACAACTGGAGCCACCGTCTCACTTTCACGCAGCGAATTGAGCCCAAGAGATGACTCAACAATCTGTGCAGTGATGGTCTCAACATCAACAGTCCACAGCAGAAAATTACATCAAGTGGCTCCAGCTTCTTATCATAATTTATCAATAAATTAGTTTTGTATTTAACAAATAGAACAAATTCACCTTCACGAGTCCCTCAAAAATTCTATTTTCTTCAGTAAGATTCCCTCTACTCATCATTTTTATGCAATAGTTTATTATTCTTTTAAACACTTCAATGACTGCCTTTCATACATTGAAGATGAAATAAACATGGAAGTTATGGTAAAACACAATAACTCCTACAAAAACGTTTAACTCCTGCGCGCATTTCATGGCCATGCCATTTACATATTCAATGCACACACCAAACTCTTCATATGTCACAAATCTATTTCCAGCGGGTATTCTAGTAAATATAATTCATAGTGATGCTGGTAATAGTTATGCTGATATTTCCCACCCTCTCAGGTTGAAATGCATTGCCTTTTGAATACGCATTTTCTTTCAATGTCCAAAGACACTGTTTTTTTTTTGCATATATACATTCACATATTACTGTTATTGTACAGCCATAATATTATTTTAAGAAATAAAAAACATAGGCTGCGCAGCAGCAAACCTTCAGCGAATAACACCTTTAGAAGATTACAATAATATCATAAAATTGGTGTGTTTATGAAATGGCCGAGTAGTGGCCTTCCATTATCTCTATTTTCCCAATGATTCATAAAGTGCTATACGCATCAAAAAGCACTACTAAATTAATTGCATAGGTAATTTGTTTAGAAAAATGCATTACTGTATATGCAATAGTGGGGAAGTTTTGGCTCCGATATAAAAAAAATTCTTTTAACTATTTTTTCTCAATATTACAAAAAATATAGAATAGCCATCTGTCAGACCTTGAAAAGGCACAACTAGACCATACAAGCCATATGTGTACCAAACTTCATCCATGTATATGAAATAGTGACCGGATGTTGGGCCAGAAACAAAAATAATAATTTTTATGTTTTTTTCAATATTTGAAAAAGTATATAATATTTTCCATCAGACCTTTCAAAAGGCACAACTAGACCATATTGACCATATGTGTACCAAAGTCTATCCATGTACAAGCAATAGTGAGCGAGTCTTAGCCCAAAAAACAAAAAAAATTTGTTTTTATATCTTTTCTCATTTTTTCAGAAAGTATAGAATATCTGTCAATGAGACCATCAAAAGGCACAACTAGACCATATAGGCCACGTGTGTACCAAATTTCATCCATGCACATGCAATAGTGACCGAGCCTTGGCCCGGAAACGAAAAAAAATTTTTTTTTATATTTTGTTAATTATTTCAAAAAGTATTTAAGATCTATTCATCAGACCATCAAAAGGCACAACTAGACCATACAGGCTAGATGTGTACCAAATTTCATCCCCATACATTCAATAGAGGCCGAGTTCCGGGCCGGAAACGATCTATCCGCCCGCCGCCCGACCGCCCGCCCGCCCGCCCGGCGGACGGACAGCATTTTTACCCAAGTGATTACAATACCTTCTTCGAACTTCGTTCGCTGAAGGTAAAAAAGTAAATCTTGAATTGCAAATGTATAAAGTTAACCACTTGGGCTGTGCTAATTACAATACAGTTGTAATCACAAATATCACAGGTGCATCTGTTATGACAGAGTGTGTAGAATTCCACCTATGAGCCACCGTAGTTATGGAGACTGTAATTTGTGTAGGATTGAAGTGGCTCACACTGATTCAACAACAGCAGCTGTCTGCAGATTGTACATGGTCTACTGAGCAGAAGGAAAGACAGTTGTACATAAAATCTAACAGGTGGCAGCAGAGTACACAATTGCTCTCCTTTGCTGCCCCCTTGTGGAACAGCTTCGGGTTCTCCAAGTCATTTCTCACAGCCTCATCGAATGTTGAAAGTTTAATGATAAATCCTGCTAAAATTGACCTTTCATATGCCAACGACACACAGGAAGCTCAAAACTCTGGAATGTCTTTAAGTAATTATTCTTGTATCATGGCACCAGCTTATTAATTTAGTGTTGATCAAAAAGTGTAAGGATGCCAAATAAATCCAGCAACATTAAAAACGCACACGTTTTGGAACAGCTTAAAAACTAACTTGTTATGTAGATACTTCCATGAAACCCTAAACTGGTGTCAGTTAACATCTCTTGTGAAAATTTCAAAAAGAACGAATATGAAATGGCTGGATTAGGCCGTTAATTGTTAGTGCAACACTCCGAAAACCAAAATCGCAACCAATGCAAATTGGTTCAAAATTAATTTCATGTTAAGTCCATCACACCTCCATTTTTGGAGAGTGGAAATAGTCAAGGCGGTCACTCAAGCTTTTTACTGCATTTTGTCAGTTTATGATTGACTTTTTTCTGCCAAGTTGGTGTTTTTCACATTTTGTTTGTCACATCATTTTCAACACTTTTGCACCATAATCATCGGCAATTACCGTTTTTTTTTGGTCAAATTTTGAGCTAAAATCTTGTTGGACTTCTGTTTGACCATTTGAGATCAATAACGAAGTGCGGGCATCTGTACTATACTCCCCTATCCCATTTTCAATTTTTGCAAATTCCAATTTTGACATGATTTCACAACATCATGTCTGGCTCTTATTAGAAATATCAATTTATCCTCTTCAAACGCTCACAACCAAAGAGCTAATAAGTAAATTAGCAAAGTTGCATTAAGGTAAATTTAATGCTGCGAAAGTTATGATACTTTGAAAAGGTGTGCATTTTTAATGTTGCTGAGTTTATATACACTGTATAATTTCTTTTTAATCAGCCAAAAATCATTAGCAGATGCCATAATTTTGTGAGTTCTCCTCATTGCTATTTGTTACAAAATATGTTTCCAAATTTATTGTCGCAAAAATTCACTTTCGAATGCAATATTTTTTTGGTGAAAAAAGAATTTGAACTCAAAAATTATTCTTGTTTTTTTTTTTACCATGTCACCTCAAAATCTTTGTAAGTTATATTCGCGCAGCGAAACGGCCGAAGGCCGTTGAGCGAAGCGAATTGAGTGCAAGAGAAGACCCAAAAATCTGTGCAGTGATGGTCTGAACATCAACAGTCCACAGTTGGGAATGAGGTCAAGTGGGTCCAGCTTCTTATCAATGATTTAGTTTAGTATTTAACAAAACACAACATATTCATCTTCAAAAGTGTCTTAAAAATTCAATTTTCCCTAGTAATATATCCTGTACCAATATTTTTTATGGCATAGCTAATTATTAGCGTTGACAAGCTAAATCAAATTATTAACATGTGATTCGTTTAATTTCAATCAGACAACAAGAAAACATAACAAAATTAAAGTTACATAATCGTTATAAACTGATGATTATGTAACAGTGAACAGTTAATCTACATGCAATGTTATTGTTTTTGTATTACAATATATTTACACTATTATGTAATATCAACAATCTAACATAGACTTGACTTTGGCAGCTTTCAGTGCTGTCTGCCTTTTTACCATTTAGCTGATTATCTGTCAATCTTATTTTATCTATTTAATATATATAGATCGATCTATCAAACAAATCTATCTGTCTGTCAATATATCTATTTATCTCTCTATTTATCTATCTATTTATCTATTTATCTATTATATTCTTTGTCTAGTTTATCTTGCTATTCTACATTTTTCTCTGTCTCTCTATGTTATCTATCTTTCTAATTTTCTGAAACAGTTACATAACTGCCTTTCATACATTGAATATGAAATAAACATGAAAGTTATGGTAACACTAGAAGTCCTACAAAACGTTTTAAAGTGCTGCACGAATTTCATGGCAGTGCCATTTACATATTAGTTGATATTAGATTAGCAGGTGGCGCCGCTGACTTGACCAGTCAAGGTTGAATCAACACATTTTATTTCAAATATTTTTGGAGGTCCTGAGGGATTTACGTGACTTTAAAATATTGGACAAAATCCGTGAATACACTGTGATCATCAAACTACCTTTTGTTTGACGGGTCAATGATCTGACAGATTGGATTTACCAGTTTATTACAAGGAGCAAGTTTGACAAAGATTTTGTTTTGAATTCAGTCGTGACGCTACCAACCATGCAGAGCTATTTTTAGAGTCAACTGAGATCTATTTTTAGCTGCTGCAGGAGACTGTGAACTTGTGACGCTACCAAGCTCAGAGGCTGTGAAATTGTGACGCTACCAAGCTCAGAGGCTGTAATAAGCTGAACAAGTTGATTGCCAGCCACTTGTTTCTCTGCTTATTTTGGAGATCAGTCACGCATGGCTGACCATACCATGTCATTCACAAGTGATCAAGCTCTAGGACAAGGCCAAGATGAGACTGAACTCAAGATGGCAGTCAATGTGAACAATGAATTAGATGATCAAGGCTCTGGCTTTACTCCTCAAGCCTCACTGGCCCCTACAGCACTGAATAACCTGCCTCATCTTTCTTGCATTGATAGTGAGCTATTTTCTGATTGTTTCATTCAGAATTTGAATTATATTTATCACTTTGGTATGAAAGACATTCAGGATACTATTGAAAAACGAACCTTTGCTGAGCTGTCAAACCTGAGAGATGTGATTTTTGCCAAATTTCTTGCCACGTTCCCTGACTACCCTCAGAAATTTACGGTTAACAGAAAGGTCAACAAGACAATTAGCAGTGACGTTGTCCAACTGGGTTACTGTATTGTGAATGAAAAATTGACAAAGGACATTGAGAAGGTGACCTGTGAAGACAAACCATCTGGGGGGTCAGCTGGAAAGCCCAAGGACTTACCTGGTCAGTCTGACCATGAAGATCTGCAAGACATAAGCACACTGATTCAGTTAGTATGTAAATTACGTCAGGAGGTCTCACAACTCAAAGAATCAGTTTCCAAACTTGAAAAACATATCACATCCAACAAGAATTCAGCTGCTAACTCAATTTTAGTTACCACCAAGGAAATTAATCCTGCAGCTGCCTCCTCCACTAGCGTTGTCGAGCAGGTTGATGCTCATTCCCATGAGTCCCCCCAAAATGCCAAAAATGCCAATCACGATGTCATCGTTATCCCTGGGGAAGTATCTGAGCCAGTTGTGAAGGCTAGTTCAGATGCAGTGAAGATCAACCCCCTGGTGTCTCACCGACGTTGTCCCTCTTCTTCCTCGGATTCTATGTCGTCTGACAACCTACTTGACATGATAGTGGTTGAATCTCGTCGTAAGAAGAAGCTGAGGAAGAAGAATTCTTCCATAGACCAGAAGAAGACCATCAAACCAGCAGTACCTGCTTCTTCAAGAAAACCCTCTGAAAAGTCCTCTGCTGCTGGTGACCGAAAAGAAATCTACATTGGTAATGTAGACCCAAGCATCTCATCTGTTGATATGGTGTCCCACATGCAGTCCCATGATCTGCAGGTGAAGAAGGAGGACATTCGCATCCTGGCTAAGGGCCCTGAATACCATTCATTCTGCATCTCCGTTCCAGCTGACCAGTACGACAAGGTGCTCCAATCGGGATCCAATGGCGTTTGGCCTAAGGGTCTGAAGGTGAGACCCTTTGCCCCCAAGGGTCAAGCAGGTCCTCCTAAGCCCCTCAGACCTTCAAACTTCCAGAGGAAATTTGGGTCTGATTACAGATCCCGAAATCCCCACCATAATGCTGGTCGCGACAACTTCCAATGGAACAGTGCAGACAGACACCACTACAATGGTGGTAATTTTTCTAACAGATATATTGACAGTCGTGACAATCTGTACAATCAGGTCAGCTTCTACAACGGAGGTGATTTTTATGACTGGCCTTACCTTCCTGACCGTGTGGACAGATATGATCTTCCTGAGCGTGTTGACAAATATGACTCTTACGACTGGCCTTACCTTCCTGAACGTGTTGACAGATATGACTCGTGGTGTCCCACAAGCAGAGCTTATTAATCCGTAACTCGTATGGTACAACAAATCGATTTAATTATGACAAACATTACTGAAAAAGATATCGAGTCTCTATGTACAAACTCACTAGGTGTAAATAATGATTTTAATGTTGTAAATATTGTTTGCTTGTCTTACAATTGCCATGGTTTTAAGCAATCCTCTGATTATATATAGGCATAGTGCCTATTATGGATTATAATTCATCTATATGGGGTTTTGGGGAACATGATTGTATTAATTCCATTCAAAATAGGGCAATTAGATTATATTTAGGAGTTCACAGGTTTGCTCCAAATTACGCGATAAATGGAGATATAGGTTGGCTACCCAGTAAAATACGGCGTCATTTAAATGTTGTTAGATTTTGGAATCGTGTCATAAGCTTTGATGAAACTAGACTAACAAAAATGGTCTATAGATGGGATAAATCATTCAGGCATGTTAACTGGTATTACGAATTAGCAATTATAATGAATACTATTTCAATGAATGATTATCTTACAGAAGAGCGTGTCATAGATATAGAAACCGTTAAATTGAAACTCTTTGAATTATATAAAAATGACTGGCGGATAAAGGCTGAGGCCTCTCCTAAGCTAAGGACTTATGTAACCTATAAAGATGGATACTGTTGTGAACCTTTTGCAGAAATAATAAATAATAGAGGTCATAGGTCAATTATGGCCCAATTTCGCAGTGGTATACTGCCGCTGTCAATTGAAACTGGTCGATTTCATAGTATTCCTGTTGAATTTAGATTATGTAATTATTGCGATGAAAATGTTACTGAGGATGAGACTCACTTTTTGTTGTACTGTTCAGCGTATGAAGATTTCAGAAATGTTCTTTTTTCGAAAGCTATAGGCATCAATGAAAATTTTGTAAATTTATCTGATAATGTAAAATTTAAATTACTCATGTCAAGAAAGTTAGTCAAGTTTACTGCCGAATACTTATATAACTGTTATGAGAAAAGACAATCCTTAACGTATGTCAGTGACTAAGTCAAAACAGTCGGTTTAGGTTCTTTCATTAGGATGTTATGTTTATCTTAAGTTTAATTTTTGTTTAAATTGATATGTTATCTTTTGTACCCAGTTACATTTCTACTTTTGTTTTCAATGTGTGTTGCCTGTGTGTACTATTTACCAGAGGTTTGTAAGCCCCTTGCGGGCTGGGTGCCGTTTGGCACATACCTTAATAAAAATCTAATCTAATCTATATAATGAAACAGCTCATCTCGTGTGATATTTTATGCCTTTCTGAAACATGGTTGAGGCCTGACGAAAACAATGCCATACAAAATCTATTAAATATCCACCCTAGTTTTACTAATTTCAAATTCTCTGTTTTTAATAAGTCAGGTATGGAAAATGTTGATGCCAGTTATACAGGCCGCCCTTTTGGTGGCACAGCTATAATTGTGAAAAATAACCCCAAATACTTTGTAAGGGAAATTGATGTCCCATCTGATCGAATTGTTGTTGTTGGTGTCCATGATTGTGCAGGTACTCTTGTTGATGTCATTGTGTCTGTATATTTACCTTTCTTTAAATCATCAGATCTTTCCTCTGTACAGAGTTATGTAGAGACTATAGATGTGCTTCAATCAATTTTAGACAAGTATGCTTCACAAGCCTCTGTTAAAATTCTGGGAGATTTCAATGCAAAACTGCCTTTGTCTCATAAATTACACAAAACCTGGTATAAGAAAGATGGTTTCAATCATAATAGTTGCATTCTTTATGACTTTATAATTTCTAACAAATTGTGTGTATTAGATTTTATGTATGAACAACCAGTTGACTTCACTTTCTATTGCTATGCTTCTGGTCATTTTAGCTGGATTGACCATGTCATCTGCCCTTTAAAAGACATTAGCAGTGTCTCTGAGTGTGCCATCCTGCCTCATGAACCTGGTAATACCAGCGACCATCTGCCAGTGAAGCTGAAGCTCTCCATAAAATTCCCTTGTTCACCGACACAACCCCAGCTGGCGCCGCCTGATAAGCAAGTCTTCCCTAACTGGACCAGCGACCTGAAGATTAGAAAATACAGAGATATCCTTGGGAAGAAGATGTCTGAATTTTGTCCGATTCTGAAAGAAGTTGTAGCTGAAACGGATCAGAAAGCAGCAAAAATGATGATCGAGTCTCGCCTTGGTGACATATCTTCCGCTATCCATAATGCTTGCAAAGAAGCTGGTTGCTCTCCAAGGAATCCCAGAACTCCCAAGGCTTACTGGTGTCCCGACTTGGCAGTACTCAGGGATAAGAAGAGGTTCTGGTGGAACATATGGAATTCTTGTGGGCGTCCGAGAGATGGTGTCGTATTTTCTATCTACAAGCACCTCAAGAAAAAGTTCAGAAGGACCAGCAGATATTTTGCAAACAACATCCATCTCAAGCAAATATCAGACATAAATCAACAGTTTAAGAAAAGAAATATGAAGTCTTTTTGGAACCTCCTTAAGAGACACCAGAGAAATACTGTACATTCAGCACTGCAGCCAGATGACTTTGCAGCTCACTACAGTAATGTTATGACGGATGATGAGGCTGACCTTAGTCCTGATCATAAGGCCATCAGGAGCTTCGTAGAGAAGAAAGTTGAGTTAATCTCCAATTCTGTGGTCATTGAACAGATTACTCCAAATGACGTGAAACATCTAATCTCTCTCATGAAAAGCGGTGTTTGTCCTGGCCATGATAAAGTCACTGTTGAGCATCTTATTTTTGGAACTTCAGATAACTTGTGTGCAGTCCTCGCAGACCTCTTTTCTACCATCTTGTCAACTACTCTGGTCCCGGACTCATTGTCACTTGGTGTTATCATTCCAATCTTGAAGAAGCCAACCCTTGACACTAACAGTCCAATAAACTTTCGTCCGATCACACTGAGTACCACATATTCAAGACTACTAGAACTTCTCATTGCTCCTGAACACTCCCCATGTGATACTCAATATGGCTTCCGTCCTGGTAGAGGAACTGGCTTCGTCACCTGCCTCATAAATGACATGACTGCCTCCTTTAATGCTGCTGGCTCTCCAGTCTACATGTGCACCCTCGACGCTGAAAAATGTTTCGATACCATTTGGCACAATGGTCTTTTCTTTAAGTTGTGGGATAAAGTTACTGCACAGCGATGGCTCCTTTTAAAGAACATGTACAAGTCAATGCAAGCCACAGTCAGATGGGAAGGTAGCTGCAGCAACATCTTCAAGATGTCCAGGGGTATGAAGCAGGGCAGCCTTCTCTCCCCAACGTTATTCAATATTTTTATTGACGACCTTCTCATCGATCTTAAAAACACAGATACAGGTATTAGGATAGATGATCTTCATATGAATTCCTGCACATACGCAGACGACGTAACTATCTTCAGCTCTACCATCCCTGGTCTTCAACAGCTTATGAATGTCAGTTCATCGTATGCCAGTAGGTGGCGCTTCAAATTCAGCACCAAAAAGACCAAGTGCATCATCTTTGGAAAACAGCTGACAAGAGAGACACCTGTGTTTCATCTAAATAATCATCCCATCAACATTACAGATGAAGTGGACATTCTGGGTGTGACATTTCGGTCAGACAACAAAAATAGTCCTCATTTGGAGAGGAGAATCTCAGCTTGTCGCAGAGCAATATACGGCCTCTCCTCTGTTGGTATGTCTTATCCAGGCCTGGATACAAAAGCGAAAGTGCACATTTGGAAGACTATAGGAGTGCTTACACTCATGTATGGCATGGACAGTCTGTGCCTTTCATCTAAAGACTGCAACAATTTATCATCACTTGCAACGAACACCATCAAGTCCACCCTAGGCATTCGTAAAAGATCCCATCATTCGAAGGTACTGGAGGCACTTGGGATTCCAACGATAAAGACAGAAGTGCAACATGCGACATCAAGCCTGTTCCATAGGATCTTCAACGTGGATTCCCCGATCAGAGATCTCCAGACCCGACTTCTTGCCAGGTTTCTGCACTCCGGTTCATGTGTCAGTGGCACACTCATTTTTCATCTAGTCAACTGTGGCATTAGTCCTATTAAAGTTTTCTGTGATAAACCTATAAGACCCAACTTAACTGTAAAAGCAGATGGCGTGGTTGATTCCCTCAGGTACCTACTATTGCATGAAAATTACATTAAACCATGGTCAGATGAGTATGTGTTAACAAGATTTTTAACTAAAGCATTCTGAGCTGTTTTACTGGTTTTATCTATTTATATTTCTTTGTGTTTTATCGGTCTTATAATGTATTTATTGTTATGTTCAATGTAAAATTGTTATTTCCCCAATTATGGGGGTTAAATAAAGAAAAAAAAAAAAAAAAAATAGTATGTTACTCTAGAAATACATCACCCGTTTATCTTCTTCATTCAATAGCGTTCAACGGATGTGTTCTGTTTTCAAAGAAAATGATATGACACACATTTGCCAAAAAAATTTTCAGAACCAAGCAAGATACAGAAATAACAAAGACAACAAAATGTGCAGAATAATTTATGGATGGTTGTACAAAATAATCATTAATCATGCACTAATTTTGGTTTGGCGGATCAAAACACGCAGTTTGTCTACAAGCTGAAATGACAATTTTTACTTAAAATTTCAATGTTGAACTCCTATCTACCTTGAACCACTTGAGGGAGTCCTAAAATCCCTTCAAATGAGCTGAAATGTACATGTGAGTCAGAGAGAAGTCATAGCACCTTTCAATAGGACCGCCCCAATGAATTTCAGACTTTCCTTTTTTTGGACGCCCTAACGCCTATGCTTCTTGGAGGCTTCCTCAGATTTACTGTGTTACTGATCACGACGCACTGCATACTTAACAAGGTGGCAGTCTGCTCAAGTCTTTGTCAAGTCACTCAATACTTGGAGATCAAACAAGATTTTCAGTGGCTTACCATGACGTGATTGGACTTCAGTGAGGTATGTGAGAAATAGCAGTTATTTTGAAATGCTGTTTGATCCTCGTATAAAATAGTTATAGGCTAAAGTTGTCAGATAGTTTTTGTGACCATAATGGAATATAGATATCATGTGCAGTTATTGTTTGGGATCCTTATATTATTACCAAAAAGACGATTCCAAGCATGTTGTGCATTTCAATATAAAAAACTGAAATGTCAGAATTGTCAGAAAGCACAATGCATTAGAGTGATCAGACAAATTGCATCAGTAGATCACTTTGGAAAATGGAAATATGCTATCTGAAAATGTCAACCAGTTATGTGACCGTAAATCTGTAAATTTCAATATTGCCACTTTGATTTGCAAAACACACCCACTCCATGTTGCAAAGATCAAGATTTTCTTCAACTGATAAATCTAATTCACTGTGATGCTGACATTTCCCTCCCTCCCACGTAGAAATGCGTTGCCCTTTACATGCATAGCTTGCTCTTATCAGATGAGCATCTTCTTGGTATTGCCCTGAGAGAAAAATCTGACATTTTGCCTCCATGAGCATCACTTATGGCCATGATATTGCCACAAATCCACTGTAAATCATGTGCTGCAAAAAGGTAAAATTAACGGCTGTGCAATTGATGTATAGCATATAGAACCATGTCTGCTACAGAATATAGAACCATGTCTGCAATTGAACTGATCCGACTTCCGACTCCTTTTTATGTCGTTATTTGCGCACAAATTCCATATGGTTTGCAAAGAAAACAGCAGGAGTCCTCAACATGTTACACAATGTCATTTACCCGATGTGAGGGATCTTTTACTTGCCCAGCACAGACAGACACTCATACAAGGGGCTGCCAATGTAAAGTCTCATCCGAACAACATGTAGCTGGTATTTCGCTAATGAAGGTGTATTGAAAATTTTGGGTTCCCCAAACCAATTCAGACAAAGACCTTTAGCGGAGCAGGTGGACACCTTAACCACTCTGCCACCCAGCTGTCTGCAACATTGGGTCGTTAAGAAAATCTTTTTACGTGAGACAGGGAAACTGAGAGACATAGATAATGATTCACAACCCCAAGGGGAGGAAAAATGTCATTTAATTGTAGCCTGTTGTGAGTGAAGCGAGTAAATTGAGTAAATTGAGTAAAGCGAGTAAAGCGAGTAAAATTGAGTAAATTGAGTAAAGCGAGTAAATTGAGTAAATTGAGTAAATTGAGTAAATTGAGTAAATTGAGTAAATTGAGTAAAGCGAGTAAAGCGAGTAAAGCGAGTAAGAGTAAATTGAGCAGGGCAAGTAAGTGTTTATTTCAAATTGGATGAAAGGGAAATGATACAGTTCACAACAGTGCCCCCAATGTGTTACAGGTAATTTCATTAGTACGTGATTCTAAGGTTCCTGGCCCACAAAATACGTGGCATTTTTGGTTGATCTGATTGGTTAAGACCTAACAGAACATCACAAAGCTAATATATTAAACGTAGCAAGTGCTTGTTTAGCATTGATTCCTCACAGCCAAGTGTGAATGACAAGAATCGCATGGTAATGAAATCGCCTGTAATGAAATTTGATAAAAATTTTTGACATAACGCCCCCCCCCCCCCATCGGTGGACCCGGGTCGCCCATTGTTAACTACTGGCCATAGTTTGTAAAGGACCCTGGTGACACCCCTTTAAAAAAAATAAAATTGCTATTTCATATCTCAGCTGGAATATTACCAAGTTTTACTACATTTTCATGGATGTTTCATTTTATAGGCCCACAGATTTGAAAAAACATGATTTTCCCTATGTTTTTCAATGTTATTTCCGAAGACAAATTGGGGTGCATTCAAGTGTCAGCAGTTCTTTTTATTTCTTCCCTGTAGTCTCAGCATGCTTATCACAAAATTTCATTCACTTTTCATGGTTGGTTCTGAACTCTATCATTTCAAAGATGAATATAAAGTATATACATGTGCAATGTCCATATATTATTGCTGCTATTACTTGTATATATATCCCAAATGTAACAGACTGTCAATTTACGGTTTTTTATTGTTTCATGACGTTGTCAACCGTGTTCAATGTTTTTTCTCATCTCCATTCATAATCTTCATCCAGGGTGGTCCCATGTATTAACAGCTTTCAGCTCTTAGGCTCATCCTTCCCAGCGGGCATTGTGACGTCAGGCTGGTGTTGTATTTTGGTTATTTTAGGTCAGCATGAAGTAATTTTGTTGACTGATCTTCTACTGACATCAGTCAAAGATCAGAAAGGGACCTCACTATTATGCCAAGGAATTATGTTGCATAAACGTTTGTCTTTCAGCCAGGTTGTTGACTGGCCTTCTACTGATATCGTACTTAATTAATAGGAGTCAAAATGTATTAGAAGGTTGTGTTGTCATGACATTTTGTTGTTGTGTCCGTAAAGTTGCAAAATATTGTAAAAACGTCCCCGGAATTTGGGTTTTATATATCGATATGAGGTCAAATATATATATATGCTCTTGTGACTGATGGGTTTTGACCACCGTCTTTTGTGAGTTTACTGAACTTGTAATCACTATCTCAGTTCACACGTCCTGCATACCTTATTGTCATCTATAGTGCATTGTAAAGAGATAAGCTTTCAAATCAGGCCCACATTTAGACTGGTGGATCAATGGTTCTCCAGCAGTACCTCATTCATTTTGTGACTGATGAGACAGATCTTTGCTCCAAGTAAAATTTTTATGACTCAGGGCACAGGATTTCAGCACTTTTTTTTTTTCCATAAGAATTATTTGAAATTAAAAAGGACAATCCACGTTCATTTATGTGCAATTTTGCAAAAATAATGATTAAAATCAACAAGAACAAGTAATTAGCTGTTTTTGGTCAATTTATCATGTTTTGAACAGCGTGACTACATAGCAATGACAAAATGTCTGCCGAAAACAAATAATTAACTTACGGGACAATGTACAAGCACTGTCTTACATAGATGAAGTGTGAATCATCTTCAACATAAGTGTCAGTAAATATGTTTTCAAAACAACTGCCCAGTACCTTTGCAAGCCAGAAAAACAAGACTTTGCTTTTCTGGGATGTATGTGTGATCAGTAAGAGGATAGACATCTGAACAGATCGGAGGAAAATGTTGATTATTTCCAAAACGGAACAAGATATCAGCACAATATAACTTGTTTTGTGCAGAAGAGACCATACTGGTTTGTTACTGTTAATGATTTGACGATCACTAAGATTTAAAAAAACGCTAAAAGTTCTACACTTCTGTTGAATTGACCTCAAGTCAGATACCTATCTGAATGTAACTCCAATATGACGTTGCATTCACAGCAGATTTTGATGTCCAACCCAGGTTATATTATATTTTTGAAAATCCACCTTCTTTGTAGCATAATTTTAACATCAAATCAGACATCAAAATGATGTCATATTGACATCAGAATGCCCGCTGGGTTATATTATATGGTAGTAATACAATGCTGTCTACAAGTGGACTGCTCTTGCATTTCCACAGATCAGAACACATGTTGTCTTGTGTTGCCACCTAGCGATTAGTGTGCTATTCCGCGAGCTCCTGCGAGCGTCCACATCATTTCGATCAGAGGAACACACACAATTTTGTCTGGAAGACACCGGGGCTGTTTCTGAGTGTGCTGATGGCCTTGTCTACTTCCTTAGAGAATGTGATTGCCGAGTCTGACTCTGGTAAACATCAATGTTGAATAGAAATTTTGTGAATGTGCAATGAAAATGGAACTATTTCTTGGGACAGCAATGATGTAGCATACAAAATCAACTTTTGTGCCAGGTGGCAGCAGCATGCAGTTCTCATTTTCACCAGACTGAATACAATGTGAAACGCAATTGAAATATATATTTTTTGCCAATGACACAATTTCTAAATTTACTGTCTATTCTATACATTACTTATTCAACAACATTGGAGAACAATAAATACTTTAGTCGGTCTTCAGTATCAGTACTTTCTGCTGAAATTATTTATATTTTTACAGTGGTTCCAGTGCAATGGGAATTGTCTTGTGCATCTTATGAATATAAATCTTCCTGCAATTCTGCAAAATCTTGTATTCAGGTGACAGGAGGGCGCAGACAACGGGCATCATCGAGACAGCCTTAGATTGGCCTGAGGGCACACGTGGCCTGACTGCACTTCCTGGTATCAGAAGTTGCAGTGCTTGGATTACTTGATATAGAATGCCTGTATAAATTCCATAGCTAATTGTAATTATTTGTTAATTGACATTGATGGAATTAGAAATTTGCCTCAATCGATATGCTCACCGGCCATTTAATTCACATTATTCACGCTCATACTTAGAAATTTGACTATTAAGTTGGAGGAAAATTCCTCCCTTTTTAATGAATTTGTCTGACTTGCCTGTAGGCCTATAATCATTTAATGGTTTTTTTCCCATTAATATATTGATTTCTTATGAATCTGCTTTCCCAAGACACGTGATTTGGGAAGGCATGTGACACTCTATAGTCTATACAGCCAGTTACACTGGCCATGAACTTCATACGTAGGCAAAGATATATATCCTGATTGTACAATGTATGGTATGAATGCCACGAATAGTGCAATTAAATTCTGAAGAAGCCAGACAAGCCTTGAAAAAGTAGATAGCTCATTAAAATTTGCACTGAACATCAGTTATCCGTACTTGAGAATACTGTACACTTGCTGCCCACTAGAGCTATATTCATAATCTCAAATTGCAAATGGACGCCACATTCAGCAACATAGGTGTCAATAAAAAAATTATTAAACTAATTGATAGGGTATTATATGCACCTGATGATAGAATTGGTAAAAATGAAGGACTTGATATAGAAGGCAGTTTGCCAATTAAAAATTATTTCTGAAAGACCACTGGCACTGATCAGCATAGAACTCTATATGCTCTATATGTTTAACATGTTGAACAATCTCTCTCTCCCATATCTCTCCTATCATCCTTTTGAGCATCCACACAGAACAGAACTAGCCATAGAGGGAGACCCTTACCATGTATGTATCTATATACCTATCGATCTATAGGCCTATCCAACTAAATAGCAGCCTTAATGAGAGTAATATTCATTTGGCTCTCACAGTGTCAACCTTGAAATACTCAACTTGGTTTCACAGCTTATGTTGACTTGCCGTCCTTGTTTTTCATGGTGTCCATTTGCTTCAGCCATTGACATTTGAAGGTCATCTAAATCAGCCACTGACCTTCCCAAGGTCTTATGTTTTGAACCATCAACAAGTGCCATAGCCCGGCAATGGAGGCTTAGTGTATATGATGCCTTCAAAGCAGTCATCTGTTGCTGAAATGACCTTCACTGTCTGTTTTTGGGTCATTTTATGGTGAGGGGTCTGTATTTTAAAATGTCTATAATGGGAGCATGACACTTTCTCACATGAAGATCCTGAGCAAAAATCTTTGAACGTTATAAAACTTACTACAGGCAACAATCATCGCCATTGGGGTTTTCATGACATAATATACACTGTAAGCCTATGTATGTTGTTTATTGCATAATGGTCCTCCAATAAAAAAATTATTGAAAATTGAAATAAATGTTGGTCAGTGCTAAGTGATGTATGCTGTGTTGTTTTAAACTCCAATAAAATTGGTCAGTTAAACTCATGATGATGATAATATGGTAGGTTAATAATATTCATGAGTGTGATTATAGGGAGTGTGTGCAATAATCAGCATTAAAGTCAAATGACAAGTATTGTTATGAGCCTTAGAAGAACTGTTTGAAATCCTTCACAATATATACCTTTATTTGGTAATTTGATGTTGCGTCTACGATAGTAATTTTACATTACTGTTGTTTTGGGAATCAATCAGTTGCTCAAATGCTGTTGCTGTGTATAGAGAATTAATTAATGGCGGCAGTTGTCAGTAGAACAAACAGTTCTCCTCATTAAAGGCAAAGTTAATTTGAAGCCAAGGAACTGATAGGAATTTGAAGAAACCCTTTAAAGGTGAAATCATCTGACTAAGCTTGATAAGGAACCAGACCTAAGCAGAATCGAATTTGTGAGCTGTCTGATTTAGTCCCTCAGGACACAAGCTCGTGTTACTGGCTTCCTTTGCAGTCTCCTAGCTTGAAGGGCCAGACAAGAGCCTCAGTTGGTTGAGACTGCTTGTGGAATAAGATCTTCGCATCCGCACAATACAGAAAGTAAGTCACCAGAAGTGACACTGTTAGTCTGGAACCCTTAAGGTTAGGATAAACCTAATCTTGGAGGTTTTTGGTGGGTCATTTTCTTCCATATCTTAAACTGAAGCAGAGGGGCTTATAAATAGATGATAATTATAACTTGAAAGTTTAGAGCTTTTGCTACATAACTTAAAAATTACTGATTTCCCATTCACTCTCATTGGGCCTATTCCACTTGTGAAAACTTTGCTTAGAGCCATTAGAAAATATTTATATGAAAGTAGAAGTTGTGGGGTTCAAAATGTCACTGGTTTTAGGCTCTCAAGGCTTTTTTCCTCTATGCAGTTTGTTATAACATCTGAGTTTGTCTTCACTGATGACCTGGGTAATAATGTCATCATAATTATCATGATCTGATCTTTTTCATTGTTTGAAAAAGGGGTGAGCTAGGATATTGTTCATTATCAGAAAATGGTAAAGATGTCTTGAAGCAAAAGTCTTCCTTTTATGAATCAGTTCATTTACCTCCGCATAGCTCAAAATTATACACAAGAACCCAACCATTTTTGTAATTTAATAGAAACTTAATTGCTTCAGGTCTTTTAAAGAATTTTTTTCTATAAGATATATATTTCATATGAATTCATTTTCCCAAGACACGTGATTTTCAGATAGGCATGTGGCACTCTGACACTGGCAATGAACTTCATGTGTTGCCCAGACATCCTGATTTTATGCTATGAATGCCACGAATACAATTACATTCTGAAGAAGCTAGAGACAAATATTATCAGACATGCCTTGAATCACTAAGTAGATTAGCTCGTAAATGGTTCTACTGAATACCAATTAACCGTAGGCCAAGAATTGAGAGTACATGTACGTACATTTGAACTGTATTTCTCGTCTCAAATTTCAAATGCATGCATCATCCACCAACATAGGTGTCAATAAAATAATTAAACTAATTTATAAGGCATCCACCTGATAAGAGAATTAATAAAAACTGTGAACGATATGATAAAAGCAGTTTGCCAGTTGAAAAATATTTCAAATAGACTGGTAACTGATCTGTGAAGAACTAGAACATATATAATATGCTCAAGGGGTAAATGAGTAACATGTAGAGCTATCTCTCTCTCTCTCTCCCATATCTCTCTAATCACTTGTGAGCATCCATGCAGAACAAAACTTAAGATGGAGCCACTTACCATAAGTACCTAATAGTATGTACCTATTTATCTATACTCTATAGGCCTATCTATCCAAATAGATATGTTTTTATAGCAGCCTCAAAGTATCCGATATGGGCGCTCACAGTGTCAACCTTGAAATACTCCTGGTTTCACAGCTTATGTTGACTTGCCATCCTTGTTTTTTTGTAGTGTTCGTTTGCTTCAGCAATTGACATTTGAAGGTCATTTTAATCGGCCATTAGCCATCCCAAGGTCTTGTGTTTTGAAACCTTCAACAATAAGCAATGCCCTGTGATGGAGGCTTAGTGAGCACACTACCTCCACAACAGCCATCGGTTGCTGAGATGACCTTCACCGTTTGTTTTTGCATTATTTTATTACTAGGAACATGACATTTTCTTAAAAAGGTCTGGAGCAAAATTGTGTCATAAAAATCTGGCGTCAGCAATCATAGCTATTGGGGTTTTGGCCTCCTTATTACTCCATTCTCAGATATGCTTCTATCTTCCTATGAACAGAACATGTGAGTGGAAACATAGAACATCAAATATATACCTGAGGAAGATCCAGAAACTCTGAATCAATGCGTCTAACTTCCATCCTGCTCTTCTGGTCATAAGTAGCTAAATGTTTTTTTGTTGAGGCTATCTTCGCTTTACAACTACATCTCAAAAATAAAACAGCGAAAACACAATTGGAAAGATATTGACATGATATAAATAATGAATGTGATTATGAGCAATGCCTGTGGCGCTCCACGAGTCAACATCAAAGCCAAAAGACAACTATCGCCAAGAATCTTCTAATTGAGGTACGAATGGTACTTGTACCTGCTTCATTAATATAAAGCCTACCTTTATTTGACATTCTGATGTTCTATCCATCACCCCTTACTTACAAATATACTTGAATGTATCACTATTCGTGATATTCTGACATACATGTACGTAGGAAAGTTAATTCCAGTTGATGTGTTACGACAGTTAACAAACGGTGTCAAGCCTTGGTAGAATCAATCTATTAAGATCTCCTCATTAGAGACAAAGTAAATAAACCAATCCATGCACTGTGAGAATTTGAGGAAACTCTTTGAAGGTGAAATAATATGACTGCATTTGATAAGGAGCTAGACATATTAAGAATCAAATTTGTGAGCTGTCTGATTCAGTCCCTCAGGACACAATAAATTGATAATAATAATAAATTTATTTTCTATTGCGTGAAATCTATAAATATTCTAAACGCTTCACATGGAAATATGAAATCACAAATTAAAAATATGAGAATTAAAAGTGAGAATTAAAAGTGTCAATAGGGCGAAAAAGTCTGTAAATATAGATTCAATGTATAATGTCAATTGTAATACTGTGTAAATAATAGTCTTCAGTTTTGACTTGAAAGTGACTAGTGATGGTGATTTCCTGACACAGTGAGGCAATTCGTTCCAAAGTCTAGCGCCTGCAACATCAAAAGCCCGATTCTGCACGAGTGATGATCTGGTGAATGGTACATCCAAAAGAGTTAGGTCGCTTGATCGAAGTTGTCTTGATGGAACATGATAATGTACGAGTTCATTCAGATAAGCAGGCGCATCTCGATGAATCGCTTTGTACACAACAATGAGCACTTTAAATTTAATGCGCTGCTGCACAGGGAGCCAGTGAAGAGATTTCAGGACAGGTGTAACATGGTCTCTAGTCCCTGTGCCCTGTACTATTCGAGCGGCTATATTCTGAATTCTCTGGAGTTTAGCAATTAGTTTTGATGGGAGACCAAGTCAGAGCCCATTGCAATAGTCAAGCTTGGCAGTTATGAAGGCATGCACCAGTAATTCCATGGAGTCTTGGTCAAGATGTTTTCTGATTTTCCGCAGTGTATAGATATGAACAAAAGATGTTTTGCAAATTGTTGCCACATGTGCCTTCATGGATGCATGTGAGTCAATGATCACACTGAGATTGCGAGCACTTTTTGACGATGGAATACAGTGGCCGCCAATTAATAGAGGGGGTGGCTGGAGATTGCGAGCGATAGCCTTTGAGGAAATGATTAAATACTCTGTTTTATCCTCATTTAATTTGAGGTGGTGATTGATCATCCAAGACTGAATCAAGGAAGCACATTCCTGAAGATGATTAACAGATTGCTGTACTTCGCTTGCTTTACAAGTGGCCCACAACTGAGTGTCATCAGCGAAAAGATGATAATTGCAGCCAGAGGATCGAAGGAGGCTGCCTAATGAAACTGTGTAGATCGTGAAGAGCAGTGGCCCCAGGACAGAGCCCTGGGGCACACCACACGAGAGTCGTTGTGGACCAGAAACAGTCTGTGAAATTTTTACAACTTGTTGTCGTGACTTCAGATATGAAGAGAACCAGGAAAGTGCAGAACCTGAGACGCCAAACTGTTTGAGAGTATCTAGAAGCAGTACATGTTTGACGGTGCCGAACGCCGCCGACAAGTCAAGTAGGACAAGTAGCACAGCCTTCTGCTCTCCAATAGCATGAATGATATCATATAGGACTCGTATCAAGGCAGTCTCTGTACTGTGTCCTTTACCATAAGCCGACTGACATGGCTCGGTAAAGCTTGTGTAAGTTGTGTTACCTGCTTTCCTTTGCAGTCTCTCAGTTTCAAGGGCATGAAAAAAGCCTGTGTGGGTTGAGACTGCTTGGGGAATAAGATCTTAGCATGCACATAATACAGAAAGTAAGTCACCAGAAGTGACACTTTTAATCTGGTTCCCTTAAGGTTAGGACAAGCCTTACCATGGAGTTTTCGGTCAGTCATTTCCTTCCATATCTAAAATCAAAGCAGATTTATAAGAGGGTGCATAGAATATATACCCTGAAAGTTTAGCGCTTTTGTTATTTATACTTTGTATATATAATCCCTTTGTTACAGAGCAAAGACATAACTTGCAATTTGCAGGTTTCCTATTCACTCTCTCTGAACCGTCACTTGTGAAAATTTTTCTCGGGATCATCAGAAAAATATCTTGCTCTTTTGAAGTTGAAGTGCTGGGGATCAAAATTTCAAATGTTTTAAGGCTCTTGTGGCAGTTTTTCTCTATGGAATTAGTTATAATCTATTTTCTTAAAATTTTATTACAGCTGAATTACATAGAGGACAGTGATGTCATCGTTGTTTGTCCTGACTTTTGACCTGGGTAATTATGTCATGGCATCATAATCCCTTTTTTTTCATTGCTTGAAAAGAGGTGAGCTATGATACCATCCACTGTCAGAAAATGGTGAAGATTTGAGAAAATTTTTTTCCTTTTTATGAATTATTTCATTTACCTATGCATAACTGTAGAGAACGCATGCAAACCCAACCATTTTGGTTATTTTCATTAGAAACTTAATAGCTTCAAGTTTTTAAATGAATTATTTCAGTAATACATAGATTTCTCATGAACAGATTTTCCAAGACACGTGGTTTTGGATCCATGTGGCAGTTGTGGCACTCTGACACTGGCCATGAACTGTGTCGAATGTGTTGGCCCAGACATCCTGATTGTATGCTGTGAATGTCACAAATACAATTGAATTCCGAAGAAGCTAAAGACAAATATTATCAGACATGCATTGAATCACTAAGTAGATTATCTCATAAATAGTTCTACTGAATATCAATTAACCTAATTGAGAATACATGTTTGTCCACTTCAGCTGTATTTCTCATCTCAAATTTCACATGCATGCCACATCAAGCAACATATACCTGTCAAGAAAAACGCTATGAAACTAATATAATAAGGTAAGCGGATTAGTAGAAAATGTGAAAGGTGTGATAAAGGCAGTTTGCCAGCTGAAAAATATTTCCAATAGAACAGTAATCTGCAAAGAACACTATATTGCTTATGGGGTAAATGTGCAACCAAGTCTCTCTATGTTGTTGTTGTTGTTGTTGTCTAGATGACCCTGTTGCGTGGTCTGAATGGACTCTCTGGAAATGTGGAATGTTCGCTCATGAAATATTATGTTAAATGTCACACAAGAATAATGTTCACAATGATAATTAAAAACATCCAGTTCATGGCTTATATTTTAAAATTATCAGCGTCCAAGGCGCTGATAAATTTGGACAAGAGTCTGTAGATTTCAGCTCTTGTTTTTTGGTCTTTGTTAAGAGGCATTATGAAGTTTTTTATGCCTGTTAAACGGTCCTCTGGAGGGGTGTTTTGTCTGAAGTAGATGGCGTCAAGGCCATTGTGTAATTGTTCCAGTTCATCGTGTAACTGGGGGCAATCAGACATAACATGTTCAATCGTTTGTAATGATTTATTGCAGACACAGAGGGGGGAGTCCGCTAACTTCATTTTAAACATGTTTTCATTAAGCCGGGTTTGTCCGGTTGCAAGGTTTATCATTTTAACCTCCAGGTAGCGACTTGGAGCTTTGGGGAACCGGAATTTGGCTACCTCGGTAATCCAGGAGTGGAGTTCCCTTGCAGTAGTGGATAGATTCCACATACTTTGCCATCTAATGATGGCCTGTTTTTTGAAAGAGTTTTTTAGGGTACTTAAGGACACCCCAAACTGATTCTCAGTTAGTCTTTTGGCTTCTTCAGCGGCCCTTTTCGCAGCTGCATCAGCCAGCTCATTTCCAGTCAAGTTAACGTGGCCAGCTATCCAATTGAAAATAACATCTACTCCATCCGCTAGCAATGAGTCAATGTATCTGCGTATCTCGTCTATTGTACTCTGGTGGGAGCGGTGGATGTCCGCTGAGCATACGCTTGCAATTGCAGACTGACAGTCTGAAAGGATGTAGACGCTGCTGGCAAATTCATGTACACATGCATCGAAGGAGAATCTGACAGCAAGCAGGATAGCTACAATTTCCGCATGGTAGCTCGTGCTGCGTGTGGAGACTGGTTGGGTCAAGGTGATTGGGCTTGACTTAGCTCCTTGAAGGTAACAGATTGTAGCAGCACCAAACGGTCCTGGATTGGCAAGTGCTGAGCCGTCAGTATAAGCCACAGCAGCCCTTGGCGGAATGCTTTTTATAAAAGTCTCGGCAGAGATCCTCGCACGGTGAGCTTGATCCGCGGTTCTGACCCCAGCAGCACCTAGACCTGAGGCGTATTCTGTGGTCCTTGCACTTTCTTGGGTAATCCTCTCTAGTTTTTCAACAGGGTCTTCCTCCACATTTTTGAGGTGGCCCTTTTGGCTGAACCTTGCTAGAGTGTTTGTTACGATGTGCAAAGGAGTGATGCTTTTGGCCGTGGGTATGAATAAATTGTTTAGGCCATCTGCCACCTCTATTCTTAGGTGATCTTCTGGGGTTTTGGCGAGAATTTTTGCAAATTCCATTTCTAGTACAATGTCTAGACGACACTGAATGGGCATTGTTCCTGTAATAACTTCCAGTGAGGCAGTGGCAGTTGTGCTCGTTGCTCTTGTAGCCCTAAGAAGAGAGAGCCTGTGAACCCTTTCAATTTTGCTCTTATCGCTCGCTTTGGCAGAACACCACAGCGGATAAGTGCGCTCCAGGTGTGGTCTGACTAAAGTTTGGTACAGGTGCACTCCGGTGCTCGTTGGCGCATTGTAAAGGATGCTACTAATGCTATTGAGGGTTTTTAAGCCTGTTGAGCATATGTGATCTATATGCTGTTTGAATGTCATTTTAGAGTCAAAGATTACTCCAAGGAGCTTCTTTTCATCCACTTGACGTAAGTTCTGGTTACTTATGGAGATATTGAGTGTGTGGCTGCTGGATGGAGAGATAATCATACATTCCGATTTAGCGGCGTTTATTGTGAGCTTCCATTTGTGGCAGTAACTTTCGAGGTCGTTGGCTGCTCTTTGCAGTTCATTTGTTGCAACTGATAAGTCACTGTTCGTAGCCCACATCTGGAGGTCATCAGCATATGAGACATGGGGACAGATGTTGGAGCTAATCTCATGGATATAGAAAATAAAGAGTAACGGTGATATAACACTTCCTTGTGGTACACCAATATTGGAAGTAAGGAGATCAGAGGTGTAGTCATTTACTTTGCATGTAATTGTTCTGTTTGTGAGATATGAAACTATAAAACTGAGGAGACTGCCCCGGAGTCCAGCATTGTACAGTTTGTAGATCAGACCATTTCTCCAGATAGTGTCATATGCCCCTTCAAGATCAACAAACAGTGCCACAGACGTCTCTCTAATCTTCATTTGTGAATGCGTGAGCAACTGAGCATCCACGCAGAACAAAACTGGTATCACTAAATTCCTTATAAGGGGGTTTCCTGACATCATAGAGTTGATCAATTGATGTCAGTTGATGTGTTAAGACACTTCACAAAGGATGTCAACCCTTGGTAGAACAAACCTAAAAGATCTCCTCATTAGAGACAAAGTAAATAAACCAATCCATGCAGTGATAGGAATTATAATAAAACTTAATGGGAGTGTGGTTCACAGCAATGAACCTCATGAATGTCAGGTCGCGGAAGAATACAACACGAGTCCGAAGGACGAGTGTTTATTCTGCAGCAGACCTGACATGAGTGAGGTTCATTGCTGTGAACCACACTCCCATTAAGTTTTATTTATATCCCACAATAAAAATAGACCTCCAGTAAAAATAATTAATAATTTCAAGAGGCACTATTTTGTTTGAATGGCTGCAAAAAGATCCCTAGCAACCACACTGACCAATCAGAGCGTGAACCACACTCCCATTAAGTTTTATTTATATCCCACAATAAAAATAGACCTCCAGTAAAAATAATTAATAATTTCAAGAGGCACTATTTTGTTTGAATGGCTGCAAAAAGATCCCTAGCAACCACACTGACCAATCAGAGCGTCAAAACATTGTGATGTCATCACTTCACTGCCCATTGTTTACATAACAACGTCAGATAATGAGATGCATGTGGTTCACAACGATGAACCACATGGTGTGAATCACATGGTATTTTGCCAGAACTTCACTGCCTATTGTGGGATATTTGAGGAAACTCTTTGAAGGTGAAATCATTTGACATGGCTTGATAAGGAGCCAGACCTAAGCAGAATTTAATTTGTGAGCTGTCTGATTTAGCCCCTCAGGATACAAGCTTGTGTTACTGGCTTTCCTTTGCAGTCTCCTAGCTTGAAGGGCCAGACAAGAACCTCCATGGGTTGAGACTGCTAGTGGAATAAGATCTTCGCATCCACACAATACAGAAAGTAAGTCACCAGAAGTGGCACTGTCAGGTACCCGTAGGGTTAAGTGGGGGGGGGGGTTGGGTTTACACCGCAGCGGCTTTGAAGCCTCATATTCATTTTTCAACATACACCGTAAAAGCCAACAAGAGGTCGAAGCATCACTTTTATTTTTATCAATCTTATTTTTCACATCTTTCTTCTCAAGCATTTTACCCCAATAAAGAATTGAGTGCATGGAATTCATAATATAACATGGGTTTCAGTTTCACCGTTTGCTGCTGTGTTGTAGGGTAATTTCAGGCATTATAAACCATTTTTAATTTCAATTTAAATACATTTTAAAAGGATAAGACCCTATATAAAGTGGTCACATGAATTCTCTGTGTTAATCACTGTATTTTTTCCTTAATAATTGATACCATGCAGTTTTAATAATTAAATATCAATAAATTAGAGTGTCATTCAAAGAGATTTGCTGTCAACAAAGCTGACAAAAAAATCGATGGTCCTAAAATTCAACCTTGAGGTATCCCTTACTGAGACCACTCGTATCAGAAATTTTTCCACTTTTGCAGGTTAGGTTGTAGCGACCCACTTACACATTCTCCTTTTAAAATAATATAATAATAATTTATTCTTCTGTAGCGCATTACATACAGGCATCTCAATGCACTTTGACAATAAATAATTTGACAATTTAAAAGTTAAAATCATAAAAACAGGTATAATTATACACCATAACACAAACTAAAAAAGTGTGTCTTGAGTCCTTTCTTAAAATTGACAAAGTCAGTTATTTTTCGAAGATGCACCGGCAGTTCGTTCCACAGTTTAGGGCCGATCGTCCCAAATGCCCTGTCGCCATAGTTTTTCAAAGTTCGGGTAGATGGTTGCACTAGAGTTATAGCGTCACTGCTCCTGAGACGTCTCTCAGAGGATTTTACCGTTATCAACTCCTTAAGGTAGAAAGGAGCTATCGACCAATGTACACATTTAAATACAATACATAAAAGTTTAAAGTTAATTCTGACAGCTACGGGCAACCAATGCAGTTGCTCAAGAATTGGTGTGATATGTAGTCTGTCTCGCCTTCGAATTTTACAGACCAATCGAGCCGCTGCATTTTGAATAGCCTGTAATTTCCGCAGTTGGAACTTTTGAACACCGACGAGAATGCTGTTGCAGCAATCAATTTTTCAGTCATTTTTTGATCTAATAAATGTCTGATCTTTCCTATCCCACAGAGAGAGTATGAAGCGGCTTTACAAATGTTGGCTACCTGATGGGACAATGATGCATTTGCATCGAACAATACGCCTAAATTTCTAACAACTGAAGAGCTTTGAATCTCAGATTCACCTACATGGATGACATCACACTCAGGTGGAGACTTTTTGAACCTTGAAGTAAAACAAACTACCTCAGTCTTAGTATCATTTAGGGCAAAAAAACTGGCAGCCATCCAAGTTCTAATTTCCTGAATACAATTTTCAATATTTAACACTGAATCTGGAGTTTCACAACATATGTACAATTGGGTGTCGTCAGCAAAGATGACAGTGCTGCAGTTATGCCTAGCAATTACCTCTTCGAGTGGTACTGCATATAATACGAACAACATGGGTCCTAAAATGGACCCCCATAGGGACCCCATAAACAAGTGTCTGCTGGTCCGACACCATCGACTCATTAATGACTACCTGCTGTGACCTTCTGCACATACATGAATGTATTTCAATTTGAAGCAAAACCATCAAATCCATAACGAATTTTCAGCCTGTCAAGAAGTACACCGTGGTCGATGGTGTCGAACGCGGCCGACAAATCTAACAACACAAGAATAACGTCATGCCTCCTATCGAGTGCAAGCATTATATCATTATGCACACGAAGTAATCCAGTTTCTGTGCTGTGGGCAGCACGATACGCAGACTGATATTTCCCATAAAGGGAATTTGCACTGAGATAATCATTCATTTGTAAATGAGCACATCTTTCAAGGAAATTGTCCAAGAACGAACAGTTTGACACAGGTCTATAGTTCTTCAAAATGTTACGATCTAAGTCAGCCTTTTTTATGAGTGGTCTCACATGAGCATTTTTACAAATTGATGGAAATACGCCTGATCTAAAAGAGCTATTTACAATATCAGTGAGCACCGGAGCAATAACATCAATACATTCTTTTACCAAGTCAATAGGCATAGGATCTAATGAACAAGACTTATTTTTCATTCCGCCAACAATCTTTTTCACCTCAACAACAGAAATTGATTTAAAGGATTCAAATTTAGCATTTGTAAGACTAACTTCATCAAAAGTTGATTGATTTTGACTGATGACATCACAGATTTTTCTATTTTATCCACAAAATAATTTGCAAAAGTGTCAGCTGATACTATTTCTGGAAGAACATTTGCCTTCAAAGATTTTTCACCTGAGATCTCATCTATAAATGTAAAAGCATTCTTTGCAGTGTCGATCTTATTTATAAGATAATCAGACTTCAAAGAATCGACATGTTCTTTATACTTTGACCTGGCATCAATAAATAACAGTTTATCAATTGTCAATTTAGATTTCAGCCATTTGCGTTCCAAAGAGCGAAGCAACTGTCGTTCTTGAAGAAGGTCCTCTGAAAACCATGCAGCTCGAGTCTTCTGTAGGCTATGATGGTCTTGGTCTTTAGTGGTGCAATCTTATTGAATACGGTTGAAAGCGATACATGATATTTAGTCGCCAGTGTCAGTGTATCGGTGTTCTCGTTTTGATCATTTACATTTAATGAAACCTTGAGTTGTTGTCGTAATTCTTCTCTTTTAAGTGTGAATGCGAAATCAAAAGACACATTTAATGAGTCATATTTATATATTGTCTCTCATGGTAATGTCTAGGAAAAACATAGGCTGCGCAGCAGCAAACCTTCAGCGAATAACACCTTTAGAAGGTTACAATAATATCATAAAATTGGAGCGTTTTCGAAATTGCTTAAAGGTATGCAATAGCGGTCGAGTAATGGCCTTCAATTATCTCTATTTGCCCGCTGCCCTGCAATCTTCCCATCTGCTTCCCAGGATTTGTAAAATCAGGGAAAGGCCTTATTAGACTAATTTACGCATATTATGGTATAGTTTCATGCATGTACAAAGTACAGGTTATGAGGTGCCGGTTGAAAACCAAAAAATATTACGCTGTTATAATTTTCTGAAGTTGTTGCAATGATTGATTAAGTGTTATATGCATCAAAAAGCACTGCTATGTTGCATAGGGGATTTGTTTAGAAAATTGCATTACTGTATATGCAAAAGTTTTGGCTCCGATATAAAAAAAATTATTTTAAATATTTTTTCTCAATATTACAAAAACTATAGAATAGCCATCTGTCTGACCATGAAAAGGCACAACTAGACCATATAAGCCATACGTGTACCAAACTTCATCCATGTATATGGAATTGTGATCGGATGTTGGGCCAGAAACAAAACATTTTTTAAAAATATTTTTTCAATATTTCAAAAAAAGTATATAATATTTTTCATTAGACCTTTCAAAAGGCACAACTAGACCATATTGACCATATGTGTACCAAACTTTATCCATGTACATGCAATAGTGACCGAGTCTTAGCAAAAAAAAACAAAAAAATATGTTTTTATATTTTTTCTCATTTTTTCAAAAAGCATAGAATATCTGTCAATGAGACCATCAAAAGGCACAACTAGACCATAAAGGCCACAGGTGTACCAAATTTCATCTATACACTTGCAATAATGACCTAGCCTTGGCCCGGAAACGAAAAAAAAAAAATTGTATATTTTGTTAATTATTTCAAAAAGTATTTAAGATTTATTTATCAGACCATCAAAAGGCACAACTAGACCATACAGGCTAGATGTGTCCCAAATTTCATCCACGTACATTCAATAGAGGCCGAGTGCTGGGCCGGAAACGATCTATCCGCCCGCCGCCCGCCCGCCTGCCCGCCCACCCGGTAGACGGACAGCATTTTTACCCAAGTGATTACAATACCTTCTTCGAACTTCGTTCGCTGAAGGTAAAAATGTCATAGCTAGGATTCCAATTAATCCAATTTACTTTGATTTATGTCTTCAGCTAGATGCGCATGTGACACGTTGACACTGGCTATGAACTACACGTGTAGGCCTGGATTCTAATTTTCTTCATTGAAAATGTTACTCATACAATATCACATGTACACTAAAGTAATGCATCATTAAGTTGACTATAGCTCACAAAACAGTTTATGGAACAACAATTAGCCATAATTGGAGAATGCATGTAATTTCCACTAATTTATGATATCAAATTTCACGATAATTGTAAAAAAACAAACAAATTTATGGCAAATCAAATCTAGAATAAATCATGAATGTGAATTACTGATCTCCGGATAACATTACAATTGATGAATTTTACCTTCAGGAGAATTGAAGTTTTAAGCACTGACGAAAATGATGTGACATGCTGAAAAACCTGCTTAAAACTTCAACTCTCCTTAGAGCTGTTTGCAACTTAGCAGCCCAAACAGTTTCAAAATTAACTTTCAACTTGGTCGTGTGATGTCACTGGCTTAAAAATGTTTTGTTTGTGTCAGTTATGGTTATTCAGTTGATTCAGCACTTATCATATCTAGCAGAATAGGTGAAAATAAACAAACTAATTAAATGACTTGAGGTGCTTCATCAAATAAGATTAGGTGACCAACAGAAAACTGTCGATTATGTGGCAAAGCCAGTTTTCAAATTGAAAAGAAGAAAATTAATTTTTTCAGTGGACCGCCAATCTGCAAAGAGCTCTAAGGTAAAATTGATCAATCGTAGAATAAATCAATTATCATATTGCAAATTCATTCGGGGATACCATTTCGTCTATATCATTGGGGGGGCTAAATGTTGCAGAATGAATAAACTTTTACAATTTACATTAAATATAACAGGGGGAACGAGGGCACATTGGGACGCTTTTAACATCTTCTAAATTTGCTCAATGCTGAAAGCACTGAAGAACTCAGAAGTTTGCATGAGTATCACCAATACTATTGAGCTTAAATGCAAGGCATAATAAACTAGACTGCACCTACCCTTTTTGCAGCCAGAGAGTCGTAAAAATGACTCTCCCAATGTGCCCCGGCTAAAACAGCCGGGGCACATTTGGACATCAATTAAAATATCATTTTAACACCTCACGTGCAATAGATATCACATAGAAGTAGTGCGTAAGATAATATACAGTGCATTAACCCTTTAGTTCATAACTATAAACAGTTTTAAACATTTAACATAAACTGTCTTGGGTACGGACATCTATGCAAGTAACACACAGTGCTTTGCGACAAATTTGTTCACGGAGCATGGCAATCCACTATGCCTCTATTCCCTGTGGCCTGAATACCTGTTGTGTGCTGTCCCAGGTCATTCAGTTGCCTTGGACACTTAAATTCTGCCATATTAAGGGCGTCCCAATGTGCCCCAAATTCACTGTCCCAATGAGCCCCGATATGACTTCTACACCAAAATGCTAATTTCTCGGACACCAGTGAGTGTGTTTATCACGATAGCAATTCATAACTGTTCGTTACGATATATAAAATTCATACAAGCACTGAGAAAGCCTCATTGTTCATGGTTTGTCCACAGAATGGTTCGAATTGAACCCTTCCATATTTACTTTAGTGGTAGGAAAACAAACTTTTGCTCGCCATACTTCTGCATGTGGCTGTAATTTGTCTATAAAACCATGGAAACATCAGGATGTGAAATTACAAGATATGATGGCACCTCCATATCCTATACCTTGCCAGGATCCAAGAAAACCCCACCGTCCCACAGTGCCCCGCGTCCCAATGTGCCCCCGTTCCCCCTATTTAGGGGAAGCTTGGGACAGGTTGGCTGCGGGGAGGGTTGGGTCACCCTGATTTTCGCGGAAACTAAAATTTTGTTTGAGAAAACTGCAGCCACTAGATTTGAGTGAAAATAGATATTTTTCAATGGATGTAACACAATTCAAATTTTGACGAAAAACTGAGCCATGCAATAAGTTTTTAACTGTTTGTCAGATTAGATGAAGCAAATTTTCTGTAGCATGCTTAATAGGATTGACTCTCCAGTTATTATAGACATATTTTGAAAAATTGTCACACACCCAGGTTTGTTATTTTTCACATTTAGGCAGAAATAATGGCATGGGGGAGCATTGGTGACAGTGCCACAACTCTCTCCACATATGTTGCATTTACTCTGATTCGTTTTTTTTCACAAAGAAGAGCTTGCCTTGAGCAATATCAACAGCGATTGAATATTTCTAAGTCTAATTATGTTTCATGATCTACCGTGGGTTGCAGAAGTATACACCCCCCTGGAGTGGTCTTCAATTTTCTGTCATATCTTCCTTCAGAAATGCATCATCAATCCCATACTTCTGCATGCGCATACATATGTACTAACTTCTTTTGTTACCAATATTCACCAGAAAATTAAACTAGCAAAAATTGGGGTTGTGCCACTGGACAACACTGAAAAAATAGGGTATGTGCTAGGCTCCGAGTCCAAGCCTTAGGCCTATCATCTTCATATATATCATACAAAACTAGCTACTACAGGAAAGCAAACCTCCTAAAAAAAGACTATTGAATACTACAGATAAACATACATTAGCAGTTAAGCAGTCCGGACAGAGTAGGGTAATCACAAAGGAAGAGAAGAAGAAGAGTGGCAAGATTTTGCAATTGGAATCCCTCCCCCCTCGCCCTTCCGTTTTGGCCATCCAACATCCTCATAGGCGTACTGCGCGTGCGATTTTTGGGGGGGCGAGCGACATTTGTCCGAATTTCAAGATCTAGATTTAATACCATTTCAAATGAAATTGCCCGGAAATCATTAATTTTCGATAGTGATTATTTAATTATCTGCCCAAATTTTTTAGCCTTTTTGCCCGAATCTCACTGTTTCCCAAACTTTTGGGGGGGGGGGGCGATCGCCCCCCCTGCCCCCCTCCAATACGCCTGAGAACATCCTCATTCATGAGAACAGAGGTATATAATTGTATGCAGACATTTGATACAGCAACAGAAGAATATATTAATATATCATATATTGCGTCTTAATTTACTGGCCTAAATTAAAGAATGAGGAAGTACATTAGCGTGGAATTCTTGTTCCAACTTTCTGAAATAGAATAAATTGCAGAGGAATTTTTCAATTACTTACTGAAAAATGCGGTTAACCGAATATGTTGAATGATTTGTTCTAATTTATTCAGAGTGACTCCTGAACAATTGCGGTGCACATCAGTTTCTTATGCACGTTCACCGTGTGCCATAGAAGATACTATTATTAATCTGCGGTTCCAACAAAATACTTCGGAAATGAGTTAATATGATTCCGGTCTTGTACTAATGATGATGTCTCAATAATGGCATTTCCGTTGCTTTTTTTTCCAGGCTTCAATCTAAAAGGATAACTCTTCTAGATGTTTTATATTGACAGGACCAAATTTTATTTTTGAAATTTACTATTTTTTAAGATTTTTGCCATCTGAAAATTTATCCTCTGCATGGACCGATTCAATTAAATGTAACAGAATGACATTGGCATGTGTAACCGAATGACAAAGTTCCCTTCGCCTATCCTGGTCAATCAGAATGGAACTATTTTAGACAAGTTCTTCTCCTAAAGGAGAAGGGTGGTCTGTGAATTAAAGGTAACAGGGTAGCTGATTCTGTGTAAACGCAATGAATGCTTTAAAAGGACTGTCAATCGATGTTTAAACTAAAGAAGAAAAGAAAGAAGAAAATACAGAAGACAAGCAATAAGCCAAGAAGGAGGGAAGAAAATAAAAGGAAGGAAAAGAGAAGGAAGAATAGAAGGATGAAAAGAAGGAAGGAAGAAAAGTAAAAAGTGGGAAAGAAGAAAAGAAGCAAAGAAGGAAATAGGAAGGATGATGGCATTAGCCAGATAAATTAGGTAGATAGAATCTTTATATTCTGAAATAAATCCTTTCAAAGATAAATATGCAATGCATGGCATGCATGCATTCTTGAGCAGACACTCTTTGAGCAGATGAACTTGGAGAGGTTGACTAGGCGAATCAGCAGCCTCCTCTGATAACCAAATTCACGGAAATGTACGAATTATGTCGGCAATGGTCATTGGCCAATCAGCAAGCTTGTCTTAGAGTAAAATCACTTGAGTTTGGTGAAAAAAATAGATGGGCTGAAGCCCACCAAACATATTCCTGCGTGGGATGAGCACAGTCACTGTCAGTAGCATGAATTCTTCTGTAATTGGATTATTTTTCTTCAGTAACATGATGAAAATAAAAGCCTCAGAATATAGTGTATGTGCAAGTCATTCCATTACACTTAGTTCAGCTAACTGTAAAAGTAACATGCAATTGGGCCAACAATGCATTGGATGTTTTTTCAAAGAAGGTTTTGACATAAATTTTTGACAAAGGATTTCAAATAATGAAATATGATGTTCTTGTGTGATAACTTTTGATGATAATTTAAGATTGGGCAGAACTTATTACAAAAGAACGTATTATAAAACTTGAAATGCATATTGTGCAAGTGGAAGTGTATCTTTATAATATCGCAAGTAATCCTCAGGAACACCAAGCCAAAAGACACATAAACACTGCAATTTACATTTAATAATGCTATGTATTGATGCAATTATTTTTATGATATTACTTGATTGCTTGGTAAATTGTTCCTCCCACCATGCGGTCCATGCCTATACTCTTTTACCATAACAAGACCATATGAGTGAGGTTCAGTGCACGCAAAAATGATCAGCTACGTCAGACATTACTGACCTTTCTCAAATTCAGGTCAGACAAATTTACTGGCAGAAAATCTCTACAGGAAATAGCCGTATCAAATGTTAATCCTCTCTGATGTAGAATTGTATTGTAAAACCTCAAGACACTTAATTGCAAAGTCACAAAATCACCTTTAAATGTCAAAGAACAATATTCCCTTAAAACGCTTATCAACCATTTGAAAAATTATAGATTAAAGTTATTATTTTGTCTGACGAAACATTAATTTGTCTGACCAGAACTCTCTCTCCGTCAGACAAAATGTCTGACCAAAGTCAGTATGCTTTCACGTGCACTGGTGAGGTTCTTCAATTTAATTAAATTGCTGATGCCACTTGATGTGTGAAGTGAATTAGTGTTGGTGGAAGAAGCAGACCAGGACAAAGTTAACATGAAAAAACTGAAAGGAAACTGATAGGAATTTGAGGAAACTCTTCGAAGGTGAAATCATCTGACTTGGCCTGTTAAGGAGCCAGACCTGAGCAGATCTAATTTGTGAGCTGTCTGATTTAGTCCCTCAGGACACAAGCTTGTGTTAGAGGTTTGCCTTTCAATTGCTTAAAGGGCCGCAGACTGCAGACTGAGTGGGTTGAGACCATGGAATAGCTGCTAGTCTCTGCTGGTTTAGTTCTAAGTTAAGATTATCGTATACGGGTTTTTATAGTGAGAAATGTTGAGGACCACGGCAGAATCAATCATCAAGAGATAGCTGGCTGACCGTTTACTTCAGTATATATTTAGCCATGCATGATGTCATATAACGTATACATAAATCGACTGCATATTCATGAAAAGGCAGATTTTATCACTGGATCAGGTGGATTGCACTCCATATTGACGTTCAGTCGAGCAATGTAAACTGATGTGTGTATAATTTTGAGAGCTACTCATATTGAGATCTCAACCTTGTCACCAAAAAAAAGCATACCAAATGTGACTTTGATGGTTGGAACAACTGATATTAGCACAGCTAGCACACTCAATTTCTCAATTGCCTACACTGCCTTGAGCACTGTTAGGATCCGTTGATCGGTCAATGTATTTGAGTTGAAGCACAGCCGCCCTCAGGACCCTCTCTTTGACTTTGGGTGCATTGGTAAAAATTATGTAATTTTTTTCTTAATTGAAGGTGTGGAATCACTGTGGATTGCTTTTCATAAAAGTGAATACATGAAGGTTGCTAACAGATCTAACGGTGATGTATGATATCAGCTCAAATTTGTTCCTAGCCATATGGTAGGACTACCACAATACTGTATTATGATTATGATCTATAATGATAACAATTCAACGCAGGAAAATGTAAGACTCTTCGTCCCACTCACCCTTATGCTATCCGAGGGATGGACCCATTTTACTTGAATTTACCTCAAATGCACTAAGAATTGAACAAAAAGAGTTTTTTGCCATCGTCAGTTCCTATCGGTGATGGTGACTTTTGCACACACACGACATTTTTCATCAGTGAGATATCGAAGTTTCAACGTTGCTGATTATGAAGTAGAAGTTGAAGTAGAAGCAGTTACGTTGTGGAATGGTCTTCATGCCAATGTAAAAAATTTGACAAGTATGCTATCTTTTCAACTTAAAAAAAAAATCCTACAGCCACTCTAGTTCTTTTCGCCTGGGCTGTCCAGAAAAGATGAAGTTTTATCAGCACAACTGCAACTCGGCTTTTCCAACTTAAATATACACTTGTTCAGCAAAGCTTGTATAACTTCAGCACTGTGCAGTTCAGTTGTCAACAAAATGATGAAACAATTCATGGTGGAAATTTAGTATGTAAATTACAATATCAAACACACGAGGAATGAATGACTATTAGGCATTAGTTTTGCAGATGAAATACATTTTTGGACAACTTCTACAAGTTGAAAGGGGATTGAAAATTAATATACTTACAATGACTCCTGGGTCTCACTACTTAAATTGTATGGAGCATTGTCGAGTTCATGTACGAGACGATTTGCACCAATTTATTTCCTGAGCAAACAAGCAATACAAATGGAAAGCATCTGGAAGATATATCTTTGATTCCGGTGGCACACATTTAATACATCTCAATAATGGTATTTCCTTCTGGCTTGATTGTCTATGATTTTGTGTTCGATTGGCTCAGGTTATGTGGTGCATTTTACTCATAAACAAAAGCTTTAGTTGTAATTTTATCCCTGTCACATTGTCAAGCATTAAAACCTTACAAAAGTACAACCATGACCTTCTAAGAGCAAAAATTTGATTTGAATTTGTGACTCATGAGAATATACATTTATCCATTGACAGGTTAGTTGAAAGGAAGATCATGTCACCTGACGTCACAACAACTTGATCATCATTTCACGTTTTGCTCTTGTCTGATAAGGGGATTAGCAGCAGGGAGGATTATTTATCTAATCCCATCTAATCTTACACCATCTATTCTAATCTCATTTGATAACTTTCTCGTTGGATCCACGTAATAAGTCAATCCGTTACATAACAATTAGGTCACATGCAACAGGTCTCAATTGCTACCATGGATTTGGTAAGACAAAGGAGGTTCTTGGATAGTTTGTCTTCCCTACGGTGGCAAAACTAGGCTAACTCCACGATTATTTCAGGTGATTAGGTGTTTTAGACTGGTCCAAGACTGAAAAAATGTCTCACTAACATTTTTCCCAAAAGTTCAAAACATCAGTTTTTTGCTTGGGACTGATACTCATTTCAAATATGTAATGTTTTCTTTTGGATGGTTATTTGTTAAGATTTATTCTCTTTTTTTGTACAATAATTGGAATGTGTTGACATCTCTGAGCAATGCCGCCTATTTGAACAAACTTTCACCTCATTGCAGCAAATGCCATTTATTTTCTAAAATAGGAATATTTGATTTAATTCTTGTATCAAATTATTTTAGAATTATTTTTTCGTTCTGGTAATTGAGACTTTCCAAAATTTGAAATGTTCCTTGCAATGTTATTAGAGTAAGATGAATATGACAAATTAAAACATCAGAATTGTCTTTTTCCAATTCTTTTCGTGTTAATTTTAATGGAGAAAATGGTTCAGAAATTTCCGTAGGATTTCAGCAAATTGATTAAAGGTAATGATATTTGTTAAAATTAACATGTTGTCAACAGGAAATTGTGACATCCAAAATGTGTTTAGCTATAAAGATTGCATTTCAACACAATTTCTGATGAACTGTAAAGTAAATGGGCCTCTCCATTATCTAAGAACAACAGAAACTAATGGAATATCAAATACCATCAATTAATTGATACCTCAGCACATTCTTAGACGGCTGAGAAGTCAATCATCATTCCCAGGCAATGTTCAATATCACCAATTAACTCATTAATTGTCCAGGGCAGCATAAATAATGCATGACCCATGAGCTAAATATGCATGGGCAACATACGTCTCTAATCGTAAAAATCTTTACAGAAGAAGTCAAAAGGACTGATTCAAGCTAAATTCAAGAGGGTTAGGAAATTGAGCAAGGTATTTGATTGGATTAATCCAGCTAGCCGATGGGTTCTTTCAATTGGTTGTAAATTTACATATGTCATGCATAACCATCGACCTACGAGGACAGGCGCTCTCGACCAATAGCAGTCACTCATAAATTTATGCACATGGGAATAGGAAGACAAATCAGTCCTTTTGGCGTTAGTTGTGGAAAGAGATACTGTCTGTTTTTGCTAAAAGACAGCATAACAGTGTGACTGCATTCGATACTCTGGAATTGACAACTGTTCCTGTCAGTTTGTGACTTTGTCTTTAATACACACATTCCAAAGATCTTATTCCCAAAGGATGACACACCATTCAGACACTTTACTCCTAAGTGTTCCGGATTTCTCACAACCGTAGTAACAGGTCACAATAGATCATGCCACATTTCGGTGGCTGTGGATGTAGAAGTCATCATATCGTTCCAGTGGGCCAAGCCTGTTCCGGAACTGTATGTTATGGAGCCAACACTTGTTCGCCCAATCATTGTGCTTGTGCTTTTTGAATCTCTTACGTATAATGTGAAAACCAGCGTAACATTTTCCAACATCAAGATATGCAGTGAGAATTTCTGTACATAATAAGACTTGATCCTGTCGGCAACCACGGCCATTGGGGTTTTCCGTCTGCTCATCACTTCATTCTCAGAGATCAGTGTAATCTTGACGTAAACAGAACCTGAAAAGAGAAGAGATGCACAATGTTAGGAAAAAGTTTTAGGATACATTTTTTGCAAGGGATTTCATGGATTGAAATATAATGTTCTTGTGTGATAACTTTTGATGATACTTCAAGATTTGTAAGAACATATTGTAAAACTTTGAAGGCACATATTGCATGTGAAACCGCATCTTGGTAATAGAATATGTGATCCTCAGCAACATCACAAAAGCCAGAAGACACGATGTAAATTACATTTAACAAAGCTATGTATTAATGTTACAAGTTTCATAATATGAATTGCTTGGCCAAGTACTCCAACCACCATGGGGTACATGTCTATGCTCTTATTATATTCCCAGATGCCCAGACCACATGAGTGAGCTTCTTTGTTTAAATTTAGTTCTTATGCCACTTGATGTGTAAAATAAATTAGTTGATGGTGTCAAGTGTTGGTAGAATAAACAGATCAGATTCATATCATTTCAGAAAAAGTCAATTTGAAGCCAAGGGACTGATAGGAATTTGGGGAAACCCTTCGAAGGTGAAATCATCTGACTTGGCTTGATAAGGAGTCAGACCTAAGCAGAATTAAATTTGTAGGCTGTCTGATTTTGTCCCTCAGGACAGGAGGTTGTGTTAGTGGATTTCCTTTCCGTTGCTTAAAGGGCTGCAGCCTACAGACTGTCTGGGAAGAGAATATGGAATCTGATAAGATTTTTATAGTGACCAATGTCTAAAGTTAACTCGGCATTGAAGTGGTAGTTGGATATAATCAGGCATTTACGACGTTGTATGTATATTTAATTGACCATATTCATAAAAAGGCAGATTTTATCTCTGGATTCAGTCCATATTTAACCTCCGGTCAAGCAACATCAACCGATGCATGTATAGATTATTATTATTTGCAGTAAGATGGCAAACTTGTCATGAAAATGAGAGAACCAAGCATGATAAAAATACGCTCAATTTCAATATATATATATGTCATTAGCTACTGTACCTTGAGCATCATTAGGATCGGTTGATCGGTCAATGTATTGCTGTATCTGCGAGTCTTTGAGTTGAAGCACACCCGCTCTCAGGACCCTCTCCTTGTAATCGTACTGCATAGATAGCAAAAGTTTGCCAACACTGGACAGCAAAAGAAAAAGAAAATGTCTTGGTAAACTGATGTCTGTTTTTCTTTTGATTGAATATTTGGATTAACTCGCACAAGAATAAACATGTAGGTTACTCACAGATGATTTATGATATCAACTCAAATTTGTTCCTGGCCAAATACAGGAATATCACAATACTGTATTATGATTGTGAGCTGTGATGATAACAATTCGATACAGGAATATGCAGAATCTTTCAAGGTGTTTTTGAAGTTACTAATGATGATTATATTTAGATTTAACTTTCTTTGTTGAAAATCTATAAGAATATTGGATGTCATTAAATTGTCATTTAAGAAGCTATCTGCCTCAGACTTCTCTCTATAAAGTCTGAGAAAGATAACAGCTCTTAATGAATGTTGTCATTTAGAAACAACCTTGATTTACAATCTGAACATTGATCAAAATATCGATATATGTACATGGGTAAAACCTTGAATTGTCTGAAACAGGAATATGTCCATTATTTTTCTATTCTCCGTGAGTGGTCATTTGATTAATGTATTCACAGGAAGAGCAATGCATTATTACTTGTCCTATGATTTCATTCGCATCTCTTGAAGGAAATAAGGAAGCAGATCAACAATTTTTTTTGAAAACTTGTAAAAGTTAAAATAGGATTGAAAAAATACTATGTGATTTAGTCACATACATTGAATACATCTTAGTAATGGTATTTCCTTCTGGCCCCATTGTCTATATGATTTTGTTTTCCATTGGCTCAGGTTATCTTGTGCATTTTACTCATAAACAAGAGCTTCAGGCTGAAATGTTATCCCTGTCACATTGTCAAGCATTAAAACCTTACAAAAGCATAACCACGACCTTCCAAGAGCAAACATTAGATTTTGCTTTATGACTCATGAGAAAAGAAATTGCCATTGAAAGGTGAGTAAAATTCTAGACTGACATTACCTGATGCTATAACAACTTGTTCATCATGTCACGTTTTGCTCTTGTCTGATATGGAGATTAGCAACAGTGAGGATTATTAATCTAATCCCATCTAATCTACTCCATCTCTTCTAATCTCATTTGACGACTGTCATGTTGTATCCGCGTTACACATAAATCTGTAACATAACAATTAGGTCACTGCAACAGGTCTCATTTGCTACCGTGGATTCGGATCATTTGTTATTTCATTGCTGGTTGTTGTAAAATTAGTTTAGAAAACTAGACTAATATCATCATTGTCTTTTATATGGTTTAAGACAGGTCAAAGATTAAAAACAACCAGGCCTGACAGAATATTCCCCTACTACCCATTGCCCAAAGTTAGAAAATTACAAATTTTAGCTAGGAAATGTCATTCGTTTGACTATTTGACATTTTCTTTGGAATTGTTTAAATTCAAGATTGAACTCCTTTTTGTTTAATTGGAATGTGTTGACATCTCTGAACAGTGTCACCCACTTGATCAAACATTCATCCCATTAGAAAAAATGCCATTTATTTTTAAAATAGGAAAATTCAATTTAATTCTTGAATTAAATTATTTTAAAATTACTTTTCGTTCTAATAATTGAGAGTTTTCAAAATTTGAAATCTTTCTCTAAAAGTAATTAGAGCAGGAAGAATATGACAAATTAAAACATTAGTGTGTTTTTCTAATTCTTCTCATGCTGATTAAAATTTAGATAACAAAAATGTCCATGGAATTTAAGGCTACGATACTTGTTAAAATTGACAGGTCATCACTCATCAACAGGAAATTGTGATACCCAAGAAGCATTTTGCAGTAAACATAACCTTTCAACACAATTTCTAATGAACTGCAAAGTATATATGGGCCTCTCCGGGAGACAAAGGGAGAGGCTGTCCCATTATATTTTTCAGAACAATGGTTTCTAATAGTCATCAATTAATTGACGCCTCAGCACATTCCTACATGGCTGAGAAATCAATCATATTTCCCATGCAATGTTTGATATCACCAATTTACTCACTAATTGTCCTGGGCAGCAGAAATGATGCATGACCCATAAGCTACAAATGCACGGGCAACACATATTACATATACAATTACAAGAGAAAAAAGATAACAAATTTATGGTCTGGTGCATTACAAAGTGTTGAGATCCCACAACCTGACCTGGCATCATTACAATCATCAATTACAATGAATGAATGGTAACTAAACTAAATGCCACTGTAATGGAATATTCATGGAAAATTGACCACTCCATTTGAAAACAGTGAGTTACTGTAACTCTTTCTTTTTATATCCCAGACACTATATAAATTATTCGTTGTCATCACCGATTCAGCATAACTGCAATCAACTCATTATAACTCAATTTGAAGTCATCAACATGACACTGTAGTCATTACCAATAAATCAAAATGATCCATTTCCCAAATGTTTACTTTGCTTTATCAATAAGCCTACTTTCAACTAAAAGTATACAATCAACAGAGTGAGGCAATCAGACCAGCTGATAAGACATTTGAACAAAGAAGAGAAAAATAGTCACAGCACTTTTACCGGAGTATATATAAGAAAGGTCTAGGCAAATTGAACCTCCTTGTCTGACCCCGTTGTATTGTTCATCTCATAGTAAGACATTGACTCAGTCTCTTGTCAGGCTGCCTTGTCGTTCACAATCATTCAAAAGCATTTGCAATCATTTCATGTTTAAATATGTCTCATATCATAATCACTGCCTTACAGTTTGCCTTGCACAATTGGACAATAACGGGGATTGCCTGACAACCTTGAAATACTGTCCTGGTTGTGCAGGTCATCTCCATCCACCTTCCTTGTTTTTCTTCAATTATACGTTTTTCTTCACTTACGTCTGTTTCAGTCTTTGGCATTAGAAGGTCACCTTAATTTGGCCACTGCCAACCCCAAGGTCTATGGAAATCACTTGAGGCTTAGATAGTTCATGACCCTCACAGTTTCTGTTTGTGCACAGAAGAACCTCATCTGATAGCCTTCACAAGTGTTTATGGAATTAATTATGCAGCTACTACCAATTCTTGAGTGGTCTTATTTATCACTTCAGCTTTCACATTTTCACAATGCAACGAGTGCTAGTTCGTTAGTTCTGGTTCTTATCTCAATGACGATACTTCAAGCTTGGAAAGAATAAATTATAAAGCTTAAATGCTTATTTTGTATGTGAAACTGTATCCTGGTAATAGAAAATGTGATCCTCAGCAACATTACAAAAGCCAAGAGACACAATGCAAGTTACATTTAATAATGCTATGTATTAATTGTACAAGTTTCATAACATTAATTGCTTTGCAAAGTGCTCCAACCACCATGGGGTACATTTCTATACTCTTATTCCATTCTCAGATACCCAGACAATATGAGCCAGCTTCTTCGTTTAAACTTAATTCTAATGCCACTTGATGAGTAAATTGAATTAGTAGATGGTGTCAAGTGCTGGTGGAATAAACATATTGAAATCTTATCCTTGTCATATTGTCAAGGATTTACCTTGCAAATATACAACCATGACCTTCTAAGAGGAAACATTTGATTTGAATTTATGACTCATGAGAATCAACATTGCCATTGACAGGTTAGTCAAATGAAAGACTGATGTCACCTGATGCTATAACAACTTTTTGCTCTTGTCTGATAGGGGGATTAGCAGCATGGAGGATTATTGATCTAATCTCATCTTTTCTAAAGTCATCTCTTCTAATCTCATTGGAAAACACTAAAGTTGTATCCACGTTATACGTCAATCCGTTACATGACAATTAGGTCACTTGCAACAGGTTCAACTGCTACAAAGGATTTAGTCTCACAAAGCTGGTTCTTGGCAATGTTATCTTTTCTCAGGCTACAGGACTAAGCTAATTTCATGATGTTTTCTAATAAGGTTTAAGATGGGTCCAGGATTAAAAATAAAACAGACCTAACAGCGCATTCTCTTTCCCAAAGTCACTGTAACTCACTTGAGTTTTGCAATATTTTCTTTTGGAGGTAAGATTCAACATTGATAGCCCCCTTTTTTTCATTTAATTGGAATGTGTTGACCCCTCCGAACAATATCATCCACTTTATCAAATGTTAGACTTATCACAGGAAATGCCCTCATCACTCGAAAATGCAATTTTTGTAATTCTTGAATGAAATAATATTTGAATTAATTTTCTTTCTACTTATTTAGATCTTTTAGGAGTTGAAATGTCTCTCAATGTAATTTGAGTATTATATTTAACATGACAGATTAAAACACCACAATCGTCTTTTTAGAATTTTCTTCTCGTAATTTCTTTAATGAAAAATAAAGGCTAAGAAATGTTAATAGAATTTCAAGCAAATTAATTAAAGGCTGCAAAAATAATTAGAATTAAATTGGTGTCATTAGAGAGTAACATGGATTTTGCTCCAAAGATAGCCTTTCATCTCACACAATTTCTATTCAACTACAAAAATATTTTAGAGCAATAGCAGGAAAATCACGATGACAATTACTTTATACTTCAGAATTTTCCAGCTTGGTTAGTTATGAGAAATCAATCCAATCATATTCCCCAGGCCATGTTTAATATCACAAATAGACTGATTAATTGTTTGGAGCAGGAAAAAGGACTGTGATCCAAAGGCTGTGTATGCACTATGCATAGATGACAGATCTTTGTACTTGAAAGACAGCTACTGTTTCAGATTCTAGATGTCGTAACAGATGTATTTTGTGCTCAAACAAATATGTATTTGGAATGAATTTGATACTCTTGAATTGGCAACTGTCTTTAATCCACAGATCTTAATCTCAAAGGATGTAGCACCATTCAGACACTTAACTCCTTTTTGTTCCCAATTTCTCACAGCAGTGGATGGAAGCACTTCATACTCCCTGACTCCCTGGGCTTTTAAGCTGCTGGAAGAATTGCTAAGCCAAGAAGCAAAACAAGAAAAGCTGTAAAAAGCAAAGGCTAAGCAAATATTGAGACAGAAGTGCTGACTAGTTTTAATCCCTACCCATCAAGTGGAACCCTGGAGGAAATTGCCATCATTCATCTTCTTGTTGAAGGTCTTTGTTCTTCTGGACAATTAAGACCCAAGTTAACAGAAGACTAAGAGGCACTGATGGATGACATTGAGACTCCTTTGTGTGGTTTTCTACGTTTTGCAAATTTTTGTAGGTCTCCTGAGGTTACCAGAAGTGAATAGAGATGTTCCGTCAGTGAATCAGTTAGAATGAAATGAAAATAAACAAAATTTGAAGTTGGGAGAGTGTTGAGTCTTGTGTGACAGCTGTTCTCAATGATTTTGAATATATTCTGGACAAGCATGAATGATCATCATATTCTCATTGATTGCCTTGATGGGGCAACTGACCGATGTCCCATTGGCTCTGACCTCCTGTACTGATTTCCTACTCACCAATTTTAACTATCACCAATTCAAAACAATTCACAAAACGAAGACAATTTACTTTGGTTTCATCATTTATTCAGTGGTAAACAGTTGTCAGGATACATAGTGTGAAGTGTAACAATATAATAATGAGTCTATAAACATATGAAAGTAATAACAAGAGATATCTTGAACTCCGTGCACAACTAGAAGATCCAGCATAATAATCAAAATGTTTGACTTATATATTGCTGTTTGTTACTGATAACAATCAAATGAATAGCAAATACATTGACCATACTATAATGCAATACAACATGGTTCTGACTAAAATCCAGGGATGGTTTTCTCACATCACAGTGTATGTTAAAATAAACAGAACATAATGGCTTATCTGTCACTTTTACATCTAAATTGCACATCAATAAAAAAAGTCATTTATGATTAAAACACCATTATAAAGTAACTGTAATTTTGATAATAACTGTTGTTTCTTTGCAACACTGTCATTACTACTGATCTTTGGAAAGAAAAAAGCTAAGGCCCATTACTCTATATCAACAAAGGCACCAACACTCTGACCATAACATTAAAAACAATCATCAAAAAAGTATTACCTAATTGCAAGCAACAAATATGTGGCTACAGCAAAATTCACTGTCTAATCTACAGTTAGGACACCAAAGGGTAAAACTAAAGCTCTGAAACATCTCACCATGGTATTTGACATTAATCTACAACAGGCTGATCACAGATGTTAGAAGAAAATGAGGCCACACCAAAATTGAGATTATCACCAAAAATTATCTTGATACCAAACTAACAGTTACACCAATTGAGATTTGTACCAAAATAAGATAAAACCAAATGTTTAGAGACCTTTTAAAGTCTAGTTGACAGACCATAAGTCAAATGACAAAAAGAGATGATATTCAACATCACATCTTTCATAACAAACATCAATTTACAATAAATGAATGCTAACTAAACTAAAATGCCACTGTAATGGAATATTCATGGATAATTGACCACTCCGTCCAAAATTATAACAATCTTATAAATCATTATATCCAATTAATTTAGGATCAACGTAAATGCATCAAACGCTTATACACCCATCGTTATAACAAATATTACAACAAGTTAAAATAAATGAAAAGTAACTGGCTTGACAACATTGAACATCATAAGCAATGGAAGAAAGGGGAAATTAGATTTAAGATCCAGTAGCCTATGTAAATAATTCATTGTCATCAACGATTCAACTTAACTGCAATCATTATAACACAATTTGAAGTCATCAACCTGACATTGTAATCATTACTTATCAATCAAAGCAAAATGATCCATTTCCCAATTGTTTACTTTTGCTTTATAGATAGCCTATTTTCAACTAAAACTCGCCTGAAGCCTTTGTCTATCTCTATTGGACCAATGCAAGAACCTATCCTTGTCCTCGCCACTTCATTACTTGTCTGATCTCACACAGCAAAATTTAAAGTAAAATTACGCAATACTCCAACACATAATACCATACATAATAATAGGGTGATAATATTTGTGGCGATAAACATTAGGCGAATGTATCTACAATGCAGATCCGAGATTATTGTACACTGTACAGAGCAGAGAAGTCAACAGTTTGGCCAATATAACCATGTATAATTTGTGAGAAAGTATACGATCAACAGAGTAAGACAATCAGACCAGCTGATGAGACATTTGAACAAAGAAGAGAAAAATAGTCACAGCACTTTTACCGGAGTATATATAAGAAAGGTCCAGGCAAATTGAACCTCCTTGTCAGACCCCGTTGTATTGTTCATCTCATAGTAAGACATTGACTCAGTCATTCTGTCTCTTGTCAGGCTGCCTTGTCGTTCACAATCATTCAAAAGCATTTACAATCATTTCATGTTTAAATATATCTCATATCATAATCACAGTCTCACAGTTTGCCTCGCACAGTACCGGAGAGTGCCTGTCAACCTTAAAATACTGTCCTGGTTGTGCAGGTCATATTCATTCGCCTTCCTTGTTTTTCTCCCATTATACTTTTTTTTCATCGTTTCTGTTTGGCATTAGAAGGTCATCTTAATTTGGCCAATGCCAACCCCAAGGTCTATAGAAATCACTTGAGGCTTAGTTAGTTTGTGACCTTCACAGTTTCCGTTTGTGCACAGAAGAATCTCATCTGATAGCCTTCACAAGTGTTTCTTGACTTAATTGTGCAGCCTCTACCATTTCTTGAATTGTCTTATCTATCACTTCAGCTTTCAAAGTTCACATTTTCACAATGCAATGAGTGCAAGTTCATAAGTTCTGGTTCACATCTCAATGTCATGGACAAATCGATCACCATTCAGCAATTGTCACTTCACATACACGGGGTAATAATGCTTTTGTATATTGCAAATGAATAGAGCACCAAAATGTTATCGTAGTAACAGGTCACAAGAGATCATGCCACATTTCGGTGGCTGTGGATGTAGAAGTCATCATGTCATTCCAGTGGGCCAAGCCTGTTCCGGAACTGTATGTTATGGAGCCAACGCTGGTTCGCCCAATCATTGTGCTTGTGCCTTTTGAATCTCTTACGTATAATGTGAAAACCAGCGTAACATTTTCTAACATCAAGATCTGCAGTGAGAATTTCTGTACATCATAAAACTTGATCCTGTCGGCAACCACGGCCATTGGGGTTTTCCGTCTGCTCATTACTTTGTTCTCAGAGATCAGTGTAATCTTCACGTAAACAGAACCTGAAAAGAGAGAGATGCACAATGTCAGTAAGGAATTTCATGATTTATCGTGGGATAACTTTTGATGATATTTCAAGATTGGCAAGAACAAATTATAAAACTTTGAATGCATATTTTGCATGCGAAATTGTATTTTGATATTAGAATATGTGTCAACAACATCACAAAAGCCAAAAGACACGATGCATATTACATTTAATAATGCTACGTATAAATGTTACGAGTTTCATAATATTAATTGCTAGGCCAAGTACTTCAACCACCATGGGTTCCATGTCTATACCCTTATTCCATTCCCAGATACCCAGACCATATGAGTGAGCTTCTTCATTTAAATCTAATTGCTAATGTCACTTGATGTGTAAAGTGAATTAGTTGATGGTGTCAAGTGTTGGTAGGATAAAGAGATTCTCATCATGAAAGACAAAGTCAATTTGAAGACAAGAGACTGATAGGAATTTGAGGAAACCCTTCAAAGGGGAAATCATCTGACTCGGCTTGATAACGAGCCAGACCTAAGCAGAATTGAATTTGTAGGCTGTCTGATTTCCTCCCTCAGGACCGAAGTTTGTGTTAGTGGATTTCCTTCTAGTTGCTTAAAGGGCTACAGCCTGCGGACTGTTTTGGAAGAGACTAAGGAATAGTTGCTAGTCTAGTTCTAAATTAAGGTGATATCTTATAAGATTTTTTATGGTGAGCTATGTTAGAGTCTGACCCGTCATTGAAGCCATAGCTGGATAGAACTTTACTTCAGTATGTATCTATATTTAGGCATTCACGATGTTTTATATACATAAATTGACTTCATATTCATAAAAAGGCAGTAGTCATATTTAACTTCTAGTCAAGCAATAACAACCGATGAGTGTATAAATTACAGTATTACTTTTATTGAGATCGCAAACTTATCATGAAAATGAGCAAACATGATATAAACACTAAATTTTAATAACATGTCATTGGCTACTGTACCTTGAGCATCGTTAGGATCGGTTGTTCGGTCAATGTATTGCTGTATCCGCAAGTCTTTGAGTTGAAGCACAGCCGCTCTCAGGACCCTCTCTTTGTAATCGTACTGCATAGATAGCAAGAGTTTGCCAACACTGGACAGCACCTATAAAAAAGAAGAAGAAAATGTCTTGGTAAATATTATGCCTCTTTTGCTTTTGTATTATGATTATGAGCTAGAATGACAGCAATTTGACACAGCAATATGTAGAATCTTTTAAGTTGTTTTTGAAGTTACTAATGAAGATTATATTTAGAATTGACTTCCTTTGGTGATATTCTATAAGAATATTGGATGTCCTTAAATTATCATTTTAGAAGCTATCTGCCTCAGGCTTTTCTATATAAAGGCTGAGAAAGATAACAGCTTTTAATGAAGTTAATGTTCTCATTTAGAAACAACCTTTAATTACAATCTGAACATTTAGCAAAATATCATTATATGTACATGGGTAGAACCTTGAAATGTCTGAGCAGGAATATGTCCATTATTTTTCTATTCCCTGAAATTGGTCTTTTAAATACTGTATTTACCAGAGGAGCAATACATTATTACCTGTCCTATTATTTCATTCACATTTCTAGAATGGAATAAGGAAGCAGATCAATACATTTTTTTAGAGCTAAAAGTAAAAATAGAATTGAAAAATACTGTTTCTAGGCCTACAGTGACTTCTGGGGCAATGTCAGATTGCATGTTTAAAAGGTTGGCCTCAAACAAATTTCCTGAGCTAACAAGAAATACAAATTGGCATAAATATATCTGTGATTCTTGTCACATATATTGAACACATCTCAGTATTTCCTTTTGGCTCAATTGTCTATGATTTTGTTTTCAATAGACTCAGGTTATCTGTTGCATTGTGCTCATAAATAAGATCTTTAATTGAAATCTCATCCCTGTCACATTGTCAAGCATTAAAACCTTACAAATGTATAACCACGACCTTCCAAGAGCAAACATTTGATTTGAATTTATGACTCCTGAGAAAAGACATTGCCATTGAAAGGTGAGTTGAAAGGAAGTCTGACGTCACCTGATGCTATAACAACTTGTTCATCATTTCACGTTTTGCACTTGTCTGATAACGGGATCAGCTGCAAGGAGGATTGCTGGTCTAATCTCATCTAATCTAACATCATTTCTTCTAATCTCATTTGGCAACAGTCACGTTGGATCCACGTTACGCGTCAATCCGTTATATAACAATTAGGTCACATGCAACACATCTCAATTGACGACACGGATTTGGTATGACATCGATGGTACTTGACTAATTTGTCTTTCTTATGGCAACAAAATTAGGCTTATTTCATGATTATGTTGTTTGATGAGGTTTAAGAAAGGTCCAAGTACAAATAAAACAGACCAAACAGTGCATTCCATTTCCCAAGAGTTCAAAATTGAAACTTTTAGCTAGGGACTGCCAATCACTTTAATTTTACAATACTTTTATGTGGATAGTTAACAAACATCATTGATTCCCCCCCCCCCCCCCCACTTCTTTTTATTTAATTGAAATGTATTGGCATCTCTGAACAACATCATCCCCTTGATCACACGTTCACCTCAGTGTAGCAAATGTCATTTATTTTCTGAAATAGGAATCATTAATGATTCTTTTATTCTTGAATTAGATTATTTCTAAATTATTTTACTTTCTACTAATTTAGAACATTTAAGATTGGAAATGTCTGTTAATGTGATTAGAGTAAGATGAGTTATTTTATGGAATATGACAAATTAAAAAAACAGAGTTGCCTTTTTAGAATTTACTCTCACAATTTTGTTCATAGAGAACACAGTCCAGAAATGTCAAATCATGTTTGGCAGGTCATATTTAATATCACACATTTATTCACTAATTGTCCGGAGCAGCACAAAGGACAACGATCTATAGGCTATAGGCGACAGATCTTAGTACATTTACATCTTTTTTAAAAGTCAACAACTGTTTCAGATACAAGATATCATAATAGTAACATTTTGTGCCCAAGCAAACTCATATATTAGGACTTCATCTGATACTCCTAAGTTGAGAACTGGTCTGTCTTAAATCCAGACAACTTATTCTCAAAGGATTAGACACCATTCAGCCACTTCACTCCCAAGTGTTCCGGATTTCTCACAACCTTGGATGGAAGCACTTCTTAGTCCCTGACTCCCTGAGCTTCTAAGCTGCTGGAAGAATTGATAAGCAAAGAAGCAAAGCTAGATGGGAAGCTACAAAAAGCAAAGGCTCAGCCAATGGTGAGACAGAAGTGCAGACAATTGTTAATCCCCACACATCGAGTGGGCCTGGGTGGAAATTGCCATCATTTGTCTTCTTGTTGAAGGTCTTTGTTCTTCTGGACAATTAAGACCCAAGTTAGCAGAAGACTAAGAGGCACTGATGAATGACATTGAGACTCCTTTGTGTGGTTTTCTTTGTTTTGTTAAGTTTTGTAGGTCTCCTAAGGTTATCAGAAGTTAAAAGAGATGTCTCATCAATCAAGTGGTTAGAATGAAAAAAAAAATCAACTTTGAAGTTGAAAAGAGATAATACTTGCTTGAAAACAAACGAAAAAGGAAAGTACCTTTGAACTAACAGCTGTGTCATTTTATCTGCATGTGGGTGTCAACCAATATTTCTTGCGTAACTCTTTGAATGGTAAAATGCACCAACCTGTCTATACCTATACCTAGTTTGACAGTCCTTTCCTACTTCAGACTTACACAAGGTTTTACTATAGTGTCTGGGGTATTACCATCTAGTATCTGGGTAAAGATAACAATGCTATTTTCATAGCTCACAAAGAATACTCACCACTTTCTCAGGAAGGACGTCCCGCCAGAACTCCACCAAATCTCCAGACCCCGCTTGATCGGTGAGTTCCTTCATGTTGACAGTAGTAACTCCAACAGAATGTTTTTTATTTGCTTTCTCGTACTCAAACACCCAGAGTTTGAGGGTAATGTTGGCATCTGAGTTGGCAGGATTTGGCTCATCGAAGGTGAAGCAGAAGCTCTCGTCATACACAGGGCTGGAGGTGCCCCTGGTGATCTTCGTGTTTTGGCCTTTCACGTTGTGGGGAAGAACACAGATCTTGACTGACGTGTCAATCCGAGGTTGTTCCGAGGCATTGGAGGAACTGGATTTCTGGGATGCCCGCCGCGAGTGGCAGCTAGGCACACCACTGAAGAGAAGACCTATGGCCCTGAGTATGTTGACCACCAGACATTGATTGGCCACGTCATAGACCACAGAGAAGGCCAACCGCCCTCGTGAGTGAATGGTGGAAGTGCCTCTCAGTTCATCGTCTCTGGCTTTGCCATACATGCTCAAGTCAAGCTCTTCTATCTGAACGGAATTCCGTCCCTGAGTGCTGCGTCGGCGACTCAGCGTCAAAGACAAAGCGCCAATGGATGAAGCCAAGGAAGACACTGAACCAGCTGAGTGGCGAGGGCTGCGGCTGTGTGGACTGGGGGGTTCTAAGCACCATGAGTTGCGATGGCCCAAGTTCTGACCCAATAATGACCCCCTGGGGCTGGAGGTGGAGGCCTGACCGAGGGAACTGCGGGGACTGAGGGAGCATTGTCCAATCGAACTGCGAGGACTTGGCGCAAGGCCGAATGAGTTTCGCGGACTTCGGTTGAAAAAGTCTCCCCTGTGTTGGGAATTGGGGCTGGAGTGAGGGGTGAGGTTTGGGGTTGGCAAGGGAGTCAGCAGAGCAAGATGGCGTGTGGTGAGTTCTGCTGAACTAGGCGTGTCGGTGGTAAGTTCGATTTGGGGCTCTTCGGTGATGTCGATGAAGGTCGGGAGGATGAGTTCTACTTTTCGCCGTCTTGTGCTAATGCGAAAAGAGGCAGTTCTCTTGCTGGACCTCTCCCTCTTGGTGACCTTCTTCTTCTTCTTGAGCTTAACACAACACATGACTGCCAGCCCCACGCAGAGAAGCACGACCAGAGAGGCGGCGAGGCTGACAGCCATGACCCATGTGGGCGTGCTGGGTGGTGGGGTGTTGGCCGTTCCTACTGTCGAGTGGGCCACCACCGTTGTGCTGTCTGCCACTCCATGGTGTTCGTGCCGTCCCCTGCGGGCCACAATGGCCAGCCCTGGAAAGAGAAAAAAGCAATCATGAATGTCAAAACTCAATTTAAACTAACTTCAAACCTTTGATTAAAAACATTAAGCTAAGCCTTTAATTTCTTTTTCTAACAATGGCTGTCAACTGAGTAATGTTTTACAGTCAATACAAAACATTCAAATCATCGATATGACTCAAAATCCAGAACATTGAAACATTTCACATATCATATTCCAGCCTAAAAGCATCAATGTACATCCGTTGTTGAAGTTTGAAACGACATTTCCATCGATATCCAGATGCTTTTAAGTCTGAGATTCAAATGAAACCTGCCTTCGCTTTGAGCATTGTAAGTCTTCATTCCAACTTTAAGGAACTGCATTAAACTAGATCCCCAGAAGTTCGATAACTACGAAGAAGTGGAGATGAGTGAAGCTTCCACTACGAACACATATTAATCACAGCCATGAGGCCCACAGCAACCGATGCAGCTGAAGCCAATACTGAAGTAAACAGAACCTCGCAGTTCATGACATTTATATATGAAGTAGCTGCTGCTATCGCTGCTGCTGCTGAAACAGCGTTGGCATCGTGGCCTGTCTCTCTTTTACGTCATGGGATGACATAAATGGATCTATCGGGTGACACCACGACATGGCTGTAATCTGGGAAATGCTAAAAACAACCGGATGTGAAGTCAATTAAATAAATCTGTATTGGATTACACTCCCTCTCAAACATATTCAATTCTTAGCAAGGCGAATATAATTGAGATTTCAGGCTGGATTTCCTTAAATGGAAGCATTATTATAAAATTGCATTACGCGTAAGCGGGTTGGAGTGGAATAAGAGGTAAATGACATAAGTGAACTGTCTACCTGCCTCCATCTAGTCATCTCCAGCTAGTCATGAATGGAAACCTGCCATTTATACTCTGTATTAGATTAGATACTCCAACAAAGATTTAGGCTGACGTTGTGTGTGGGTCTAAGTCGATGGGGTCTTTTTTGGTCCAAAACTCGATTTGTCGGTCCAGGGAGAATTAGCATATTTCTTTCGAACAACTGTGTGATTTGGCAACTTCCATCCACTATTGAGGATTTGGCCAAGAGTCTGTAGTTGTCTGACTTCTTTTTAAATATTCTCACTCTTAACTACATTTGTTACAAAAGTATATACAGTGTATTTGCTTCGCAGTGGTTAATTTAGCTTCTTCGGAATCAAAGATTTAGCTGAATGTCCGTAACGGAAATGGCTGAAATGTAAATCCATTTTAAAACGTGTTGAAGTGTTGTTGTTTTTTTGCATTAATTCACCCAGCTGGATCTTCTAGTAATGCATATGGGCTCCCAAACTACCAATATATCTTGCAATGTTTTTCTTAAACTTAAATTCCTATTGAAACCATCAATATACAGCTTATATGCACATCTATATGCAAGGCAATGACATTCACATTTGGCAATAGATTAAGAGTCAGGGCCAAGACCAGAAAAGTTGCTTTCAACGCGTGGCATGTGGGAGAAACTTTCATTCAGATCTACACGTGAGGAGAAAAGAGAATTTAAATATTTAATATGACGACATTGCGGTATAGCAGAAGTTGCAATCACAAAAGGCACTGAATGTACAGCCTTGATGAGAAGTTATTTAAAGAAATAAGCCTATCTTTTCGTCACGATTTAAGAACATGATCTTGGTATTTGGAAAGACTATGTTTGTCGTTACAATGCAAATTCTACCGACTGATAAATCTGCCCTGAACAAATCATTTTAAAGTCAAAAGCGTTCTGCGAGATAAGTTTGTGAACACAAAGGATATGTGCAGAATTAGAATTGGTTTCATCAGCTGAAGATTTTGGTAATATTTGTATTACTGGCAAAAGAGAACATGAGCTGATTAAGGAAATAAATAATTTGACTGGTTTTCTTACAGAAATATGCTTCAACAAGAACATTACCGGTATCCCAAGGAAGGAAATCTGGGAATAAAGATAAGGTCCCTCCGACGAGAACTCCTCTTTGAGCAACCTTCCTGCGACGTGCGACTTAAAAAATTATTCAAACAAGCACACGATAACCATTTCAATATCGTGTGAAATCATACTTTTCTCTCAGAAATAGCAAGAACATGATGTAATGGATACTTGATACACGACAACCATTTATATATAGGCCCATAATGATAAGTACGTAGAGACCAAAAATATATGCGAAATGCTGCTGATGCTGCTAGTATAAGGGATGCAGGATGAGTAGAAGATGGATCAGCAACATCTGAGTCACAATGAGGCTCATTTCATCAAGATGCGTGGATGCCACAGACATATCTGGGACATATCTTGGATATATATGTGGATCTAATTAGCCCAGAAATAGAAGATTCTAGCAACATGAAGGACTTCTTGTACAGATGGCAAGACCCACACATCTGAATACTAATTAACTTCACACCTGTACAGAATGTATGCAATCATTTCTCATATATTTAGCCAGTAAATCTGACTTTCTTTTGTGTATGATTTCAAGGTAATAGCACACCATTCTCGACACCCATACAATTTTTAAAAGGCATGACTGGATTAGCCTATATATATCATCACTTGTCAAAGATGTGGCAGGTCATTATCTATATTTGGATGATGTTTGTCTTGTTACAACTGGCAGCAGATTGAGGTCTTGATACCCCACTGTCTTCTTATTCCTTTCAGTAGTTTGGTTCACAATCCAAAATTCAACATTATGTAATGCAGTTTGAGACTAAGAGTTATTACAGTCCTTGCCTGCTCCAACTAATGGGTTGGATATTTTCAGTGGACCTTCAAGAGCAAAATCCGAGCTGGACATCATTGGTGTGAAAACGTTTTTAAAATTGACGATACCTTGTATTGGTGTCTATGTCAGGCAATGAAAAGGTCCTGCACACTCACACCTGGACATTTGCATTAGCACGCTAGGATTCCCTCATCTCATCAAACACTTGAGTGACCAAAGGTTCTGCCTTAGATGAGTCAACTTTCCATATCTTCAGATCTATCTATACAACAGGAAGACAAATTCAACTCCTACTGCAGCTACAGATGATATTTACAGCATTTATGCCACAAAATGTAAGATAGCTTACTGGGCCAGCACAGAACTATTACACTCTATCCTTGTGAGGTGATACATTACTTGTGCTGAAAGCTTGGCCTTTGAGATTTGTCCTTCTAAATCAGCCTTCCCCACGGCCACATAGACTACAGGCTAACACAGCCAGCATTGGCCTAGCAAGGTCGTGATATGGAGTCTGCATAAAACTCTCTTTGTATTCTAGTAGTCCAAGGGGGAGGTGATTCTTCTTTTTTTTCCTTCCTTTCTTCTTTTTTCTCTTTATTATTTCCGGTTTTTCTTTGTCGGTAGACAGCTTCGCGCTTAACTAAACAGCGCGGTCTTTAATAATTCATCGCATCTGTCTGCTTTATTTACCATCGAGAAAGGAGTAGGTCCTTCCGAGGTCCAAAGGGGAGTTGTTTAGTGTCAGCAGCTCGTTGGTAAATCCTTACATGTTGTGGGTTCAATTCTCCATTCATCACAAGCTCATTTGCCAGCTTTTATGAAAAGCATCAGACTGCACGCATAACGATGAGATGAATTTTTCATTCGTGTGTACATGACTTTAACATGCCGAAAGACAGTAGAACTGGCGCCCAACCTCTTATGACTTACGTATTCTTCAAGTGAGACAACAATGAAATGTGCAAGATATGGAGGCCTCCCACTTAACTCTGCATATGTGTATCACCAATCAACCTTCATGAGTGAGTGAGTGAGTGTGAGTGAGTTTGTGTTTTACGCCCCATCAGCACCAGTGTGGGCTATTTAGAGGCAACCAACCTTCATGAGAAGCTGAAACTGTAAATGGTTGCACATAACCCTATCAATTAATCTATCTGTCTATTAACCATATCAATATCTATCTATCTATCTATCTATCTATCTATCTATCTATCTATCTATCTATCTATCTATCTATCTATCTATCTATCTATCTATCGTTCTCTCTTTCTCTCTATCTGCATCTGTCCATTTGTCTAAAAGAAAGTTATCATTCTAATTCATGAATTCCATTCTAGCAACAAGACACGTGAATAGAAACGTGTTCTCACTGTTCTGATATGTGGAATATTGAGTAATATCAAGAAAATTACAGGCAAGCCCATGTTTATTTGTTTTTTGGAAGTCTCGTGATATATTAGACAATTTCAGTTGCGCAATTCCAAAATGACTGTTATTACGATCACATCTTGACATTTGTATATTGCCCCCAAAAAACTATTGCAATTTCACATAATATTACGCAATCCTAAGGTTAGGATACATTTACTGTCATTTTGTGGGAAGATACGATTTCCAGTTCTGAGAAAATCTATAATACTCCTCAGAGAAAAATATACCACATCCATATATATAAATATAATACATATTGATTTTCATGTAAATTCCCCAGAGAGATGAGATAGAATTAAATGAAATGGATATGTTGGATTAAACAGAAGAGAAATGTACAGATGTAAGATGAAGATACAAAGTGATAATGCTGCTATCTATCTATCTATCTATCTGACTAGCTGTCTATCTGTCTATCTAAATCTATCTATCTATCTATCTATCTATCTACCTATCTATCTATCTATCTATCTATCTATCTATCTATCTATCTATCTATCTATCTATCTATCTATCTATCTATATCTATCTTTATAATTATCATCTCATCAATCAACCTTCATGAGAAGCTAGAACTGTAAAGGGTTGCACTTACCATATCAGTTAATCTATCTATCTATCTACCACATCAATGTGTTTATCTGCCTATCCATCAATCTACCCATTTGTCCATCTGTATAGTATCTACAGATTCTACAGAATCTAAACCCATCCATACATGCATGTATGATGAACAACAGACATTTCCATGGCAGTGTCTGCAGCTGCACTTGCAGAGCACACATTACTTGGTGCCTCGTATGCATGGGCTGTGCTCCTCTAAGGCATACACACAACTTATGGCCCCAAAATAGCAATAAAGCTAAAACCGACTTAGGCAAAGCAGGCTAAGTTAAACAACACTATCTTGTTTCCTGTTTTGTATTTTGTTTATGGGAAGAATTCGAATGTGGATGTTGTTTCGCCAATTTAAATATCAATTTCACACACAATACAAAATAGGAGACAATTCCTGCAATGCTATACCACACTTCTACAATTTGACATACTTCTTCATAATGGGCCTATTTCTGAAAAACATCAGTTTAGAATGAACGCGGCTACAGATTGTGTTTTCGACACCAGATTGTGTTTTTACTTCTTATTCCTTGACTAAGCTACAAAAAAAAAAGAAGTATGGTGCACATGAAACCAACATTTTTTTTAGTCGAATAATATTCCTTATAAACAACTAAATCAATAATTTCCATTGAAATGCATATAGTGCTTTTTACAACTTAACCAATGTCTTTCATCAACTGATTTTTATAACCAACCTTATTTGCCAATTGCGAATTCATATTTAAGACTGAAAAATAAGAAGAACCGAACAGACCTATAACATAATGATCTAATGGAAAGACACACTTTTTTGACAGCCAATCAGACAGACAGCTGCAAATAGATCTATTATTTTCGTGGTACACACTTCACAGATTAATCACAATATCACCAAAAACACAGTACTACAGAAAATATTAATTCTGCACAATTGTCATTGGGGAGTGCATAAGGATAACACTTATATAAATAGATCTATGTAGTTGCCATGAGATTTATACTTAAATTAATTCGAGAATATCAGTGGATGGAAAAATATAATTTATTTATATCTTAATTTAAATGACATTTTAATTGTGCCCTTGACGTATGACTGTTCCCATGCGGTCATTACACTCATGCATGCAGTGAAAGATATTGGATAATTCTGAGAACAAGTAAAAACCAATCTTCTTGTTAATAAATGCCATTATAAATAGATCTATAGTAAACCGTCCAGATCTATTGAAACAGCCGCTATGTTCAGAAACAGCTGAGCAATTTAAAAGCACGTCTTATAATTTTCTTGCACATATTGAGGTACATGTACACTACTACACACCCCCTGACACAAAGTTCTCAAAACCAGCATTATTTGTTGAAGAAGACACATGTCCAACATAAAATCCAAGTGGCACTCATTGTTGCTAATTGGTGGAGAAAACGATACAACAGGATTCTAGACTCCTCATCACCCACCACTTTCAATCAACAGATGTCAGAAATTTACAAAACTGTATGACCAGTTCCTCCGGGCCATGCAAGAAAAATTGAAAATTGTGTATTATACAGAAATGTAAAAATTTGTGGCATGTCCTGCTACACCCACAACAACATTGCCTCTTTGAAAAATATATCAAGTTTCTTTTACAAGACAAGACATGAAAAGTATAACTTGTTTACATGATATCATTTCCATGTGACTTTTTTCATTACATTTTTTGTGTACTGGGTCTGTAGACTCAGTATATCAAATTGCCATTTTCGCCTCCATTCGAATGATAAAAAAGTAATCTAATACCAAAAATTTTTAAAAGTGAAAAAGAGAAATACCAATGTCCTACATGTAGAATTGCTTGACCAGTAATCAGACAGGAGCTATAGTTTTTTCAAAATCGTGATAAACAAGATATATAGTTTTCTGCCACTACACAATTCTGTATCATCACGATTCTGTAATCTTTAAAGTTGCAACAATTTAAATATAAAACCATTGGATGTGGAAACATATAAGAGAATTGAAAAAATCTTAAAGGTCATTCAACTTTGCTGTGGAACTTGAACTTCAGATTTCTTGGACAAATGAAGATTTATCGTATTGTGTATAATTTTTTGAAAGCGCTCTTTGTGCACCTAATGTATCTTCTTAGTGGTTATTTTGACCTAATTTAATAGGAACATAGACAGACACAGTGCAGCTCTCTGTGCCTATAGGGAATTTGATATGCAAAAAGAGTGGACTGTTGCACTGTGAAATAGCACTTCGTGACTCATGATAGCTGATGAAGTGTCATCTTCTCTACATTCAACATGTGAAACATAGAGGCTGTTTAATGATCAAGAGAAGGCCATTTGACATGTCATAACTGATTTTAGAGTAAAAATCAGATCATAATCCTTTTGTTTGTGTATCATCAACAGGCAAAATTTGTCGCCTTAAATCAAATTAACATTGAAAGTATTGGGTATGATCATGACAAATCATCAGCATGATGACACATGAAGTGCCATTTTCACAGTGCAGCAGTCCACTCTTTTTTCATATCAAATTTCCTGGCTGTGATAATATTTAAACTAAGAGGAGCCCAACAAATTAACAAGTGTATGCATTTGGTACTACAACTGGTCTAACACACTCATACATGTATGTGATTGTTAACTTGAATCATATATCAGGATATTTCTTATCCGTGAAGGTTGCAGGAATCATGATGTCTCACATTAACATAAGAAGAATGTATCAATCCCATCTAATACCATTATTTGAGATTCTGATGGCATTGAGTCTTTTCATATTTCTACTTTAATGCCAATGGTATTTTAATTGAGTCAACGTAATGCAATGCCATTGGCAACATCCATAATGCCATATTCCAGGGTCTCATAGCCTTGGAGGAATTCTTTTCATCTAAAACCAAATGTTCTTGAAACTGCCAAGGATGCAAGCTACATGTTTCATGGCCTCCACAGTTTACATATCGATTTTCCGTCCTTTTTCAGTTTATGGATTTGCTCTGAGAAATGTCGATGCTTTCTCATTGCCAGGTAGACACATAGAAATGTTCTCCACTGCTTTTGCATATGATATGGCTTCCTCTTCTATAACCTTTTTGTCTAGATCTCAGGTTCAAATCACGAGCAATTCACAATTTGTCGAAATAAGTTCGTGATTCGAGGTGATTCAGGCTTACCAAGCAAATTTGCGTGTCTCTTTAGGCAGGTTTCCAGTAGTCCACTGCATGTAAATCAGCGTGTGAACATTAATGGATAATTTCCATCCCTTGTCAATTTAAAATTGGCACAGACGAGGCAATTAAACAAAGGATGCACAAGATACAGCAATAAGGAGACGTCAACAACCATCATCCGGAGACAACTTAGCAAGCTCCCAGCCATCTAGTTCCCATAATCATTCAAAGTTTCAAAACTGCTTACTGTAGGATGACGCTTAACGAGGAAGACGCGTGTACAAACAACCTTAACTGAGCATCGTAGGCTTGCGTTTATCCGCTTTCCGCATATATGCTGAGGGCGATTTTTCTTGCGAATAATCGGTGTGCCTGCGGCAAAGCAGTCTTGGGAGATGGCGGCTCAGCTTTCAGCAGTTGACCTGAGTGTCCTCTTAAGGACCTTCCAGTCACACCAAGGACCTTTTGGTCACCTGAAGGACCTTTTGGTCACCTGCATGACCTCAGACTACACACAGACTGCACAGTCTCCACATAGCTCCAGGCAGTGACAGAAACAACCCATCGCATGCTGTTCTCAGCCGCAACGTGACACTCGAGTTAATCTGGTCCTGCCTTCCAGCCTTCCGTGGCCTTCATAAGTGGAACCCTCCATTCAAGTTCTTGTAGCTCTCTGGTTTTCAACAGTTTTCAAAGGAAAATGTGTAAAACATTTGTGTATGCCACGTGGACATATACCCGGCATACTTCAGCATAAATCTACATCAGCCATAATACCTAGAGATTGCACAGAACTGCATCGGCTGGACACGACAAACCTTCCTGTGGCCTGAGAATCATCGCAATCCTGAAATCTAGAGCCTTCCTGAGTACCCGGAGCTCGGCTAAGCCCTTCACATGAGCCCGAATGCAATGTGAGCCAAGAGGATGTCAATTGCTCTCCGCAGACATCAAGTATCCTCCCACTACCTCTTCTTTCTGCTCAGTGATCATGAGGTCTCCTCCCAGCATACACATTGTATAGTAAGTGGCACTGCTCTGGTCGATGTATAAGGCCCTCTTTGTACTATGGGGCATTCTTATACAGGAGCCTGACCCAGAAAACCCCAGCACAACAATTTACTATGCAGACAGCTCAATACGATGCTACACTATATCACACACAACAACAGCAGCTCTGCTTTGTATGTCTCCGTCTTGGACCTTCCGAAGACTAGTAGTATTTCACCTTAGACAACACAAACAGCAGTGCCTTTTCGACAAAGAATTGTTGATGAGATCATACATGGCCCATTTTATAGGACAGTAAGGGCAAAGCTCTTGGTTACGACTCATGTGTGTAAGGTATTCCATGCATTCTATTTATTGTGTTCCATTCATTTATTGTGTCCTATTCATTGAAATACTTGAAACATAAAAAGTAATTTCAGGAGACCATAAGAAATTTCAACATTTCAATTTTTCAATCTTAGCCGCAATAGTTCTCCTATTTCTTAATGCGTATATAAACTTTCTATTATCATGCATAGTACACATCGCATACATAGCATGTCATTTCATAAATAAGTCATCTAATTATATAGAGGCTCTCCCAAATTAGTGTGCAATCCCAAAACCATAGTCAAAGCAATTATGGCTTTTCGTGAAGTGGCAACCATTGTCGTAAAACAATCAATCAATTTAATAAGGTAAATATCCAGGCACAGTCATGACTGACTATGGTATGGAAAGGTACTTTGAAACTGTTAATGATGTGGCAAAATTAATTGGCAACTGTTGGTGATATGGCAAAGTTACTAAGCAACTGTTAATGATGTGGCAAAATTAATTGGCAACTGTTGGTGATATGGCAAAGTTACTAAGCAACTGTTAATGATGTGGCAAAATTAATTGGCAACTGTTGGTGATATGGCAAAGTTACTAAGCAACTGTCAATGGTATGGCAAAGTTACTGAGCAACTGTCAATGATGTGGCAAAATTACTTGACAACTGTCAATGATATGGCAAAGTTACTTTGCAACTGTCAATGATATGGCGAAGATACTTAGCATGTTTGAATGAATTTCTAACTGGTACACTGATTTGCAAAGACCTCTACACATTAAATGAAAATTTAAATTTAAATTTTTTTATTATTGTATTCTGTCCCCTTCTAACATTAAAAAGCACAAGTGGGATAATATCCACTTTTTCATTAACTGTAACTCGAATAACTTCATTTGACAAGATCATATCACTTCTTATCACTAGAGATTCAATAATAATGCAGTTTCACTTGCAAAGTGATGAATTTCAGTCTCCTTCAAATTATCCAGTTGGTTTCCCTAACTTCAGTAATAAGGTTTCTCTTGCAGACATTGGACAATTAAGAAATGAAATTGGATTTCATCGCCAAACTACTGCAAAAAGCTTTTAAAATTACATTGATAAACTGCGTATGAGTGCTAATTTGCTCAATGCTGACATCCGACTTCAAATGGGTGTCATTGTCCTCTGCTGCAAAACTTTATCATGACAAGTTAAGCTTTGATGGTGTTTTTCTTTACAAAAGACAAAATCATTGTCCTCAAAAACAAATTGAAACAATGCGGTAAGGAGGAATTCAATTACTAAGTGCATAAAATCAACCCGCATGATCTGGAGAGGGCTTCTTATAAATGTCTGGCTATGGCAATTGATTGAAGCAATGAAAAGGAATTGAAAACCACTTATTCCTGTACCAGCAAATCATGAAAATGTATCAACCACTGCGACAATCGTAAGGTAATTATACCAATTATACCATATTATAATATGTAATCTGACCAAAAGAAATCTCTCACAATCACCAACTCGTGGCAAATGGATGCCTTAGTCAGCTCCGGCAGCAAGCACAGGTTATTTACTGCATTTACACAGTTAGCGCCCAATGGGGATTCATCTTATTGAATTTGCTGCTGGAAATAACACAACCGGACTACCTGTAAGGATTCCCGGATAGGTCAAATGCATTTGGTTGTGCCTGATTTAAAGTGGGAGCCGTAATATAATAACCAACTTACAAGTCCAGTGCTCCAGCTATTCTGAGAAAGGGCAACTCCTACAGTCAAGTTTTATGATTAATATTAGGCAGGTGGCTGAGTGGTTACAGTCCATGCATCTGCTGAAGGTCAACGCCTGCACAGGTTCCAAACCAGAGCGGTACAAAATATATTCAGTGGACCTTCATGAGCAGCTTCCCAGCCGGATGTCAATATCATAGGTCTGAGAGCATGTTGAACCAAATTTCATGCAACATGAACTTGTGGAAGATGGTTCTTATGACCTGCAGCATCTAAATATCGTTCGCAAACAGGGTTTAGTAGTTTATGATGAATCTAATCATCTGCAAATATCATGCATATCTCTATAGCATTACCATACTTGAAGTTAGAAAGAAAAGTTTCACACCCAGAAAGAGCTGATTATCCTACCTTGAACCTTGGCAGACAGTGCATGGAATCTTTCCCTTGACATGACGGTTGTTTCAGGAAACACAGTGAAGTAGTCTTGTAATGCTTCTAAGTTGAGAGGAAATCTTGCAAGCGTTATCGGTGAGTCATTCAAGAGAGTCACGCTTTGTCGTATACATCTCTTAATACTGCGAAGAGGTCTCGGAAGTGCTTGACTGGTGTTTGCAAATCAGGTAGTTCATGGAAGATGGTGACACAGTGGTTTGGAATACAATTAAACAAAGCTGTGCACTGTCAATTCTTGGAAGATTGATGCAGAATATGTCAGGAAAGATGGTTATTCGATTCTTCCCATCTACTTCAAGTGATGCGCTGCTTTGGTGCCCATGGGCATTGGGTGACCCAAGATGCTTAGCAAAGCAGGATGATAGGATAAGGAGTTGCTGTCAATTAGCTTCATAGAAGCTCCATAGGTGCTCAGGTTGATGAAGAGCAGTGGAGTTGTCCGGTCACTCAGCCACAGAGATAACAATTGCTCGGCTTGGCCCGGTTGAGGCAGGAAAAGTGAAGGTGCTCATCCCGGCCGCTCTTCGGCTGATGCTTGTACTGCGAGGCTGCTGAGGTGGCGGAGCAGAGCGAAACCATTGCTGCCATTAGCTGCAGAAAGTGTGTAGGTGTTCTCTCCAGTAACCGACTGTGCCGCTGATATACTCAACAAACACACGCTGCTGAAAAAACAGCTCACCCCCACGGTTTGTCAAGTCACGTTGGACCTGGGCTTCTGCAAGCGACATTGCTGTGTGATTTGCATTACTACTGCATCCCAATTGCCTCTTAATCATGGCTTAATTGTCAATCAGTGAGGTTCTAAATTGTCTAAAATAATTAAAATTTGTTTGCGATGATGTAATTTATACATTCTTTGGACTGTGCAAGATGAGCTACAGATTGTCCCCACAATTTAATCATTAAAATGGCTGTGGACTAATGCTGACAAGCGTATTTGCCTTAACTCTTATGATGCCATCACATCTGCTTGTGACACCTATATATATATACATATATATATATTTCATCTTCCCACATCTACAGCCTTGCTTGTGACAGATACGTTTCTAGAATGCTGCGCCTGCATGAGCAAAGCTTTTTCGTATAGTGTGCGGGCTGCTAACATGTTTGATAGGTTTTTCACCCTGTGCCAAGAGTGCACCTCGCCTCATTATACTCATTGTGGTCCCTACCTGTCATATTAAGCCTGGCCACTGCATTACACAGCGAGCTTGAACAAACTTTGGGATTAAAAAAATTGACCAAGAAAACGATTAGTGCAATGATGTACAGGAAGGTCAGACAAACATTTTGATGTATCAAACGAAAAAATTTGTTGGGAATTTTTTAAGATATTTGAGTTTTAGAATTTTTATTTATCACAAGCTATTCTTAGCATGTAATCTCTACGAAAAAGTGATCAAAACTAACCTTGCGATATTGTCCCCTACTAGATATGGTCTGAACTGCATGCTGGGCATTTGTAGTAACTTCTCACAGGAATACAAAGTTAACTTTAATGGAAACAAGAGCCACTTCATGATCTTTGATTTCAAAGCTGATGTCTCATCGACTACAAATATCAAGGCGTTTGATGTTCAGCTACAGAATTCTAGTCAAGTAGACCATCTCGGCCACAGACGTTTGCTAACTCAAGAAAAGATGATCTTGAAGGAGCAAATCTGGCCACATATCATCTGTGGTTCAAGCTGAACTATTCCAAAGTTACTGCTTTTCATTTTACGGTTTCATTTTGCTCCCATTCAAAAGAATTGCAAAACTATGCAAAAATATGCTTCCTGAACTTTGCAGTGGCCGCCCTGCACCATTCTGAGGATGTGGTCACAACTGTCCCGAGGAAGGCCATCTCAACAAAAGCTTCAACTTTTGGTAAAAATCTATACGAATGTTGTGATGCCGGGAATTAGTCTGGAAGACCCAGACAACATCAATAAGTTCAACGCTTCAAAAGTTCATAGACAGTGCCAGAAACAATGTGTGAGTCCGACAGAAAAATGTACTGCAATGCAGGGCAATAAAGGATATTTGTATGATGCGAGACCAAGTCTCTTATAATCCCCTTTAATTGGAATGAACTCTACATTGCACCTGTACAAAGACTTCTTTAATATGCATCAATTGATTAAGCAATATATTTTTAATCTTTCCACTTAAATATGTACCATTGAATGTACTAATAAACATGATATGATATATATATATAAGACATTTATAAGTATTATCCCTTCTTTCACCACTTCTAGCTATCCTTGAAAGCAACAAGGACTTGCTCTGGAGGACTGCATGCCTACTATCTGCTTGTGTAACTATCACCTGCTAATTGGTCTGTCCCATCTATTCTCATATCTGCTTACCTAATTTACCACCCCTGCAGTTCTGCAGTTCCCCTGCTGTTTTCACATTATGTTACCTTTTAGTTGTGTAACTGCAGATTGTCAATTGCGAATGTTTTTTGTTGTTTTTTGCTTGTGCAACAGTCTCTCTGCCCTTGCTGCTGCTCTACCATGGAAGCGCTTCTTTCTGCCATTGACATTGGTTCCTTCTTATCCAACAGAAATATTTTTGACATATAAGGGTCATGCCTTCAAAATCCTTTACAAATTCTGCTAGAAAGACAATGCTTGTCTTGCTAGCAGAATCAGAATTGTTAGTTTCAAAATATAATCCTAAATTGTGACAATTTTTTTCATTGCATGCAAGTAATCAATTTGATGTTCATTATTAATTTCATGGTCCTGTTATAAGACAGACAATCACATGCTGAGTTGCTAACATCTTTGGCATTTATTATTGTTAGCCGCGACAAAAAGGCGTTGTCTCTTCCATTGAACGCTTGCCTTCTACAATCCGCTCAACCGTAAACAAAAAATTAATAAAAGCGATTAATAACTGGCTTATTCAATCAGCAATAATCAACACGTTCACTGGTCGTGTCTACCTGTTTTGGCCTCATTTAGGCCTAATCTTTGCTATTGTTTGTGGCTTGTGCGTAGGTGGATCCAGGCATCCGATATTACACTTATCCAGGTCTTTACCTCATGATGGCATGATCAAGTTTCTTTCCAAACCTTCCCCAAAGCAACCTATGGTTCATGTAGGTAAGCAAACAAAGTAACTTGAAACTTGACAAATGAAACGTGTAGCAAATTTGTAAATGTTATATGGATTGTGTGGGCTATTGAAATAATGAAGAGGTCTTCAGACAAGTTTCTAATCTTACAGCGAAACCCAACACAAGTGTAATACATGGGTCGTGTAAGACATTTCATCACATGGGATGTGCACATGAATTTTGACTAATTTCTCCGTATGCTCCAGATAATTACACAATTCGAGGAAGCAGATCTTGCAAGTTGGTTGTGATAGTAGTTGATTATAACGGAGACAGTTAAACTATTGGAAAAGTAATCATTTTGATCCATACGGATATATTTGATCTCCCGAACTAGTCATCACTTATATGTATGCGGAAATGGGCACGTGGTCCAGAATTCCCTGCATGTGAACAAATGTCATGCGAATGTGGAGAAATTCAGGATGCAACAAGTTCCTCTGAAGTCCCATGAAACGGCAAATCTGCATCTTGTGCACATTGTAGACAGCAACATTTCATTATCCGATTTCTTTTCAAGAGACTATATAGACAAATTTCAGAGTTTTGTTATTTTGTCATTACAGTCCTCATCATACTTATGTGGAATCTCAAGTTCTTTTCTATGCTGTTGAACTGTGATGTCAGAGATGACTCTATTCTAGCATTGCAATATATTTAAATTAACTACAAGCTGTGATGTCATTTTAAATTGGGTCAGATTCCCCAGCTTCTAGCCAATGTTGATCCTCCTGAACTGAGCGTCACAGTTTCACACAGAAAGAACTTGAGATTCCACGTAAGTATGACGAGGACTGTAAATGATACAGCTATGTATAATAGCAACCAATACTTAATTGCTTACCAGACAATTAAGAACTACTACAACCACTACCAAAGTAGTAAATAATAAAAGTTCTGGTCACAAACGCTGCTGAATGGTCCATGCATGATTCTCGATCAGGGATAATTTGGTGTTTATGTTTCAGGGCAAAACAGATATCTATGGTTGTCATCCAGATAAAAACTGTGGCTAAACTGAGTGTAGCGCAGTTTTTGACATTTTTGCTTTGTTAAAATTTCTTGAAACACCTGTGAAAAGTAGGGGCCCCCTTTGACAAAAAAAGTAGGAGCCCCCTTTGACAAAACTTCCAATTCCCCAGGTCATAAATTCTGAACGGTCCCTTTCAATGACTGACAACAAATTTAAAAAAGTTACTTGATATGTGATAACTAGTGTCTTGTGAAAAACAATTTATAACACACTTTGTTTGCAAAACATTGAGACTCTTCTTGTGAGGTGTAACACTTGGCTTAGACAGAAGTTGTTTGTTGCAGTTGTACACAAACAATAACGTTGCCTGGCAGTTTCAAATTCCATTGTTGAAGATTAGACCAATCACAATCACAGATACCCAATGGTGTCATTAACTGCAAAACAAAGTTTTCAAAAGAAAAACTGCTATGAAAATGATAATAATTACCTACCAATCTTCTGAATGCAATTTGCCATGAATTAGAACCATTAGACCTTCCCTCTCTTTTTGTGGTAAAGCAAGCTTCATCAAGTTGTAAAGTTTTAATGAAATCCAAACGATTAAAGATTCCATACAAAACTCACTAAAAACCACAGTATGCAGAACAAGTATTCGAAGAAAAAATAAAGAACTGTGTCAGTTCTCGGTTATCCTCCGGCAATGACAAAACCATAATGACCTGTTGATTCAGTTTTAAACCTAGTTAATCCCATATAATTCTCTGTTGTCTAGACTGTGGTTGATTTGAAGGCCGTCTGCCTTTTATAGTAACTAAAAGTTTAGCTTCAGTTTATAAGTTGGCTCCGCACCGAGAATCTGGAAGACGATGCATTTTGGAAATGCGACTTTTTATTTGATGAAGGTTGATACATATGATTTCTGTTTGTGTTTCTATACTTTCAAAGCAGAAATATGAACATTCTGGTGAAATATAATGAACATGGTGAATTAAGCAACGGCGAAGCTAGGAATCCATGGGTGGGGGGAGGGGGGGGGCGTTGATTACAGCCGTTCAATTTGTTATACATGTGGAATGAGGACACGGTTCATTTGTTAATTGTCAAAACGGCATGTAGTGTTTAGTGTTTCACAAAGTTGATGATTTCCTTGATAATACCTGTACTTTCAATGATTGGTGTCGCAGTGTCACAGTTCATTCATACAAGTGACCTTATTTTGATGATCATTGTCCAGTGTACAAGTGCTTCCTGTGTTTACTCATATCACTTTATGCCAGAGCTGACCGAGGGACTTGTCCAGCATGGCAGGAAAATGATGGTCCATCCCAAGTGTGTCAGTGCAGAAGGAAATTGAATGTGGGCGGATATGACATGGAGTGCAACAGCCAGTTGAACAGGTGCAGAATCAATGGACCAGTTGGTTTAGCCTTTAGGCCTATAAGTGAGACATGGCAATTAGGGACAACCATTAGATCCTCAGAGGGGGGAGGGGTAGATAGTTCTTTTTAAAAGAATAATCTCTAACCCGTTTTATTGTAATGAAGATCTAGCAGTCAATTGTCATGTATTATAACTCGCATAATTCATTTGCAATGTTATTGATTTATACCATTGTAACTGAGCTGGTAAACAAAACTAAATCGTAAGTCGATGACCATTCGGACTTGTACATCCGATCTTCCTCCTTTGCAAATCTGAATGTTTGTAAACAAGTGTGTTATGTAACATATTTGCTCCTCTTAGCTCTATACCAATTTATTGTATATCTGGACAGAAGTAAGTAAATGAAAAAACCTCGTATTCTTGTTTTCTGCAAAGGAAGTAACACCACATTAACTGTAAGAAGAAGCATTGCCCAGCAGAAAGAGAAGACTTGCATAAAACAGATCAATACTTCTCTGTGTGTTTCCTGTTAGTTTTTAGGTCATACAAAAATTACAATGTTTTGCTTGCAAGAATTTCTCCAGATGTTATGTGGCAAAGCCTATGGAATACGTCAATAATGTTGTTTGTTTGGGTTTTTGGTGAACGTCAGCTCACTTATAAGGCAACCAAATGAGCAGAGCGAGCATTTTAATACAAGGTGTCTGGTAATTAATTGTTTGCAATTACATGAACAACATCAAATTTTGCTCTTCGTGATTATCTTTCATTGCAATTTTGACAGTATCAGATCTATGACAAAGTGAGAACACATGAAGGGGTAAGTGGGACTAAAACTGGGTGGCCAAGCAAAATGTTTTTTTTTCTTTATTTTTTTCAAAACGTATATATATATTACACATTATTGGTGTCGGCGAAATCCTGGCAGATGCATCCTGCCTCCTGAAATATGCATGACTGAGGGGATTCCAATGCATTTGGAAGGGTGATCTTGTTTTCGCCACTTCCAATTCGGGTTCCACTGCTTTGGCTCTTCTTTTTAGTTTGGCTAGTCGGAAAGAGCCCTCGATTGAGGGCAAACGGCATGCCAGGCAGTTGAGTAGACACCAATTGTGTGCTGCCTATAATGAAACTGTAACTCCCACATTTTACTTTAAGGGGATTTGACTTCATAATTTACGGAAAAAACTGGTAACTTCACTGAAATTTATAAGTGATTTGTGGCATCTCATTGGCCAGACCAGAAAGCAGCATACACTGCCAGTCAGTGCCAGATGTTGTTTCTTCCCCCTCAGTCTTGTATCAAATTTGATTTCAAAAGCAATCTTCTGCAACTTGAGTTCGCCATATTCATGCAATCTCGAATAATGTCAGATAATCGTCCACTTGACATTTCCCCGCCTACGAGATGGCATTAATTCAGTGCAGTTTGACAGATATTATTTCCATTGTATGTCATTTTTTTACAGGCGGTGTTGCAACAGCAGAGGTATTTTTCCTGCAGGTAGCTAAAGATCAGATGCCTTTCCCAAAAACAGGCATCAACAAGGGCAAAATTTTCAATTGATATCAATTGATATAGGCCTAATAGCATTCATATAAATGCTTTGAAATGTCAAAAGAATTATGGTTTTTCTGACTTGGATATGCGATAGTGTCTTATATATGTAAATGATTCTGTAGTATCTTTCACAGAAATAATAATCAGTGAAACCTTTGCCTGAATCCACAATTGAAAAGTTTCTTCTAATTGAAATATATTTTGCATATTATGACTGCAGACAAAAACCTAAAGGATCACTGACATTTCATCCATCGCCTCAAGGGTATAGCGATGTATTACTAAATATATATTAACATAGGAGGCTCCTATTATACAGTAACATACACTATATATACTTGCTTTGTTGAGTCTGGATTATATTCACTTTAATTTGCAAATTGAAATTACTGCATTGTATTTAAATGCCTGCTATGCAGAAGAAAAGAAAAAGGTTGCATACTTGTAACTGATGCCAGACTCCGATGTCTTTTCTCATGGTGTATCAAAGCGATTGGCTGCCCAGAATTTTCTCACTCATGTTTGGTTCCTTTGGTAGTCGAGGTTTGGTCTGCAGGAAAAAAAGACAAAGAATTAAAAATCATGCATGGGCATGTTGTTATTCAGTTCACAAATAAAAAGGAATATTAACAACACAACTGGCCAATGGTCAAACTTCACAAAAGTTGGACTTCACTTCCATATTGGACAGCTGTTTTCGTAATCTGTATCACATTAATTATCAAGCACAAGACATTTTTGCAAAATTTTCCTGGTTGTACTGGCTCAGAACATCTAGATTAAATCTTCACTTGGATTTGCAACTTGATAATAAAACAAGTTTTCAAATGGACAAGTGTCACAGCTACAAAAGGCGTAGCCACCGTGCATGCTGAATTTGGCTGTCTGCTAGTATGTTGGGGCCTCAAGAAAAAATAATTTTGTGAGAATACAAGGTGTCACCCACTTTTTTCTTCACAAATTAATAGTTTTATACTAACTTGACTTATCTAACATAGTTGACAGCATAAAATGCTTTTAATGAGAGAGTAATTATCCTGTTTTGCCTACTTTTTCTTGAGCTTCAAATATGATTTAATGCCTTCAAATGCAATTGTATTTCACCATGAGTTCTTTAAATAAGTTGTGTTAAAGTCTGTGTGGCAAAAAGATCAGCAGAAAGCTTGGGAAATAAATCTATAAAGAAGTTGTATTCATTTCCTGTGGAAGCATGTTTGCAAGATTGGTAGAATATTGGGGTCCAGCCTGCATGGGTTGCACATGATTGTAGGTGTGATATCTATTCTATTCACTGATCCCCTTACTTGTTGTTTAATTAGCTTAAACGCATCCTGACGTTCACAAACACCCAGAAAATAGCACAACGACAGTTTAAACAATATTTCAAGGTGAAATATACATTACTGTTATTAATTGTATTTACGATTGTTATTAATGACTATGGATTAATAATCCAATGTAGTTCGCAGAACAATATCAGTCCACTTTGTACAAAGTTGTCTTGTGTTACATATTTACTGAACAAGTTGACACTTCAAGTGACAAACCCCGATAGATCCTCCCAGTAGTTCTTGTCAAGCCTATGAACATTTATATAGCAGTCAGCTTTGCAGGCATGAAGTGTGATATGTTTTCAATCATAAGGTGACCTATTATGCATGTTTAAGAATCAGAATTCTGCCATCAATTTTAATGAACTTCCTCGATTATCCTCCTTTATTATGACGCAATACGTTTTATCAGACACGACAAGAATGCATTTGGCAGGCCCCCACAAGCAGCTTGGTTGAGGATGTCTACACTCTAAAAAAATTCAGACAAAATTGGTTTTTTAGATTCAAAATGGTTTTTTGAAAAACCAGATTTCAATGCAAAAAACCAACATGGATTTTTTTAAAAATCCATGTTGGTTTTGCATTGAAATTTGGTTTTTCAAAAAACCATTTTGAATCTAAAAAACCAATTTTGTCCCGACATTTTTTAGAGTGTAGCATTGACTCAATGGCAATACATCACCTGTTTCAAACATTTATTGCCAGAAAAGTTGCATTGCAATTTATTGGTCAGTGGACTCTTTAGTGTAATTAATGTGCTACAACATACCAAATATGCAATAAAATTGTCTGATGCGCAACTATTGAAAAAGGTAAAGCGCATACATTTTGTGGAGATAACTAAATTACAATTTCCATCATGAGTGCCCTGTAGAACAATTAGAATTCAGAAGTAGTTCATTCTGGTTAGATAACTGAACTATAATTTCCATCATGATTGCCCTGTGGAACATTAAGATTAAGAGGTAGTTTAGTAAAAGCACAGGAGAAAAACTAAGTTAGAGTGAAGCAGGAAATCCCCTGTGATGTGCCTGGATTAATGAGTGACAAGTGTGACTTTTATTGCGTTATAGTTTTTTATTGCGCTGTTACTTATTTGTATTGAATCAAGTCAAAGCCAAGTATCAACGATAATAACTGCAGGGTGAAATTTTGCCAACACTAAAACAAACTTAGTTTATATTGTTGAAACAAGATAAGATAACATACTCAGATAGTATCCGGATTCCGGAGGATATTAATGATAGGGCGGTGAAAAGGGAAGCAGGCAATCTCAAAACCAAAATTTAACAATGAGACATATCACTAACCTGATGAACATCAAATCAGAATTACACCTAACAAGATAAAGTGTTTGGTTACACAATACGCAGGAAACTATACTATTTCTGAATTGCACTTCAGTACAGCAAAACACTCCTGGACATGACAAGATGATAGATTGTTTTGAATGGTGTGCCCTTGAATGATGTGATGTACAAGAAATGTCCAGGCACCTCATCTTGACAAGCAGCGTTAATGAGACGTGAAAGCTACTATACAGTGTGTATATATATAATTATTTATATGTATATAATCTATGTATACACAAGGCCTTCCATTATGTTGCCTGGATGAACTGCCTAGTGATTGGAAAACCAAGCTTTGAAATTGTTTTTATGCAATCAAGTTCACAATGAAGCACCTTGCAGCGGGGAGAGTGATAATGTAAAGCACTCTCAGAGCTCGTCATGTTGGCAGATGGAATTTGAACCGATGTATTGAATATATAACAGTAGGGGATCCTTGAAGGACACCTTGGCGTAAACCTTCACAAAAGACCATTCAGCATTGCTACTTAGAGGTGCAAGGCAAAACTTAATAAATGAGATAATGTCGAAACTTGAAACTGAATTAGTTTAATCAATTAGAAATAAACATTGTTAAAAAAATCTTTGAGACAAAAATGATCACATGTGTTATCATGACCATTGGCCGTTTTGCAAATATGATGTTCTACGACATTAGTTTCGTTAAAGAGTTGTTTTCTGATTATTACTCAATGGACGAAACCAACACTGCAGAAACTGAAGTGATACATACATATAATGTATTCCTGCCGGTGGCAAAATTGGAGCAGGGAGCATGGGGCCAAAATCAACATGGGCAAAATAGGAAACACTGTAGGGCACCACATATTTGCTACATGTTACGGCCGCCCCTTTTCTTTATACGCCCATGCTTCTTGCTCCTGCTGCAACAGTTTTTTTATGTGAACTTGACGAAGTTTTTTCTTGTTACAGATACAGCAATGCCAATGTCACGTCATTTGGCTAATTGTGTGGAAGATGAAACCAGAAAGCCGCAGAAGGACAAAGAGGGAGATAAATGGCATTCTGATGCAATCCTTTTGATTTCAGCTCTAATCTAATCTGAGATCAGGCAGCAAGGAAAGAAGAAGAGGAAGGAGACCAGAGTAGAAATGTGTGTGTGGCTGCAAAGCAACAGAGCTATCAAGGCAACGGACAGATGAAACATTTCCTTCAATTGCTTGTCTTGGAAAACATGACATGTAAAAATACGAATCAAGGTTAATATCCTATGACAGCTCTTCACTCAAAGATCAGAAGAGTTTCTAAGTTCCTAATTCTTCTTTTCCTACATCTTAATTTCTCTACACACAGAATATGTAAATGGATCTGCACATTTTTATAGATAATACAAAGAACATTATAGGCCAAAATGGCTGAAATTGTCCAGCAGTATGCTTATAGAGTAAAACAGGGTAAAGTTGGCAATCTGGGGTAAAGTTGGCACACTAATTTGACCCACTTAATGGCATAAATGCCAACATTTCCTCACTGACACGTATGGCAACTTTGCCGAAGATACTTATGTCTGTGAGGAAAGTCGGCATTTCTTCCATTAATTGGGTCAAAATGGCGTGCCAACTTTAACCCGGATTGCCATCTTTACCCTATTACACGGTAATAAAATATTGACAATGGCCATCATTTCGAAATGAGTTGGGCAAGAAAAGTGGACATAGTTGTTTATAATTTAAAATTTTGAATGATCAAGTACTTTTCAAAGAATCTTTGTGAACAAAATTAATGATCCGAGTTTCAGAAATTGCATGAACTTTTAATAACATTTCTACTTTCGTACAATGAAAGACTCACAGAAACCAAGGAATGATCACATTTATTACTCTTTGCTTGGGAGAATCTGATAAAAGAGGAATAAATATACCCCATATGTTCTGACTGTGCACATCTGTGACTCAATCCTCCCACACCAGAATTTAATACTGTAAAGGGCTGACCTTGCCTTGATATCATCTCCCCATCTTATTTTGTGCATTCGCCATCCTGTGACCCTGACTGAAGTTATATACACAATCAATATCAGTAGTTGCTTAAGAGTATTTTGCAGTGCCTGGATGGGTTGCTAAATGAGACCGTTAATGTGAATGCTGAATAGGGTCGTAAGTACAACGATGCATTTTTAGAACAATGCCTTATGAGATCAAAATAGCATAGGATTTATGAAATAACAACGCCACAAATTGTAAGTTCAACGCTAGAATTTGCAACTAAAACAATATGTAACAATTCATTTAGAACCTGACATTTATAATCTGGTGCCCTGACGACTAAGTTTCCCTCTCTTATCATTACTATCACCTTGCATTTCCTGTGCTCCTATTCCGAGCTAACTTCAACCGCAACCTCCATACTTCTGCTGAATACTAATGCAGGAAGGCTTTAAGACACCAAGGGAGTCTTTCTTAGTTTTCTGTTACATGAAATCCACTAAAAGTAGGCTGACGTTTTGTTTTTGCACGGTTTTGACCAATGAAATTTCTCTGAATCAAGTTCAAGTTCAAGTTTACGGACTATCATTATATGTACAATTATTCGAAAAGCAGTTTAAGCTGATGTCTTACAGAATCAACGTGGCAAAGAATGGCATTGGCCAAGTGATTTTCAACCAGCTCAACTAAATGATAGGAAGATAATCTGAAAAAAAAAAAAATATAGGAAAATATTAACCCATTCGGAAAACAGTTCGGAACAGTGTTGAACTTGTTTCATCTTATTCACAGGCCAGTTATGGATACCAGCTATTTAGTAAAATTCAAAAAGCATTTGAAACAACCAACCATCCAACCAAAGATCCAACCAACCAATGAAGCAAAAATGGCAAGAGAATGCATACACTTCCAAATCTACTTTGACTGTTGTGAGTCTAACCAAAGGCTGTATTAGTACTTTGTGCCATTAAAATGTACAATTATGCATGGAAAGTGCAAAAATCTTCCTTGCTTCAAGGTGCATTACAGTCTCTTTATCGCTGGTATTAAAAATCATGATGAGTCACCACATTTCCTTTACAAAAACAGACGGCAAAACAACTATTCAAGGGAAACGGAGGCTTAAAATAGCGAAGGAACAATTGAGACCTGCTGTGTACACACAATAGATTGACATAATGCAATTACTTCTGTTTGCCATACTGTATACTACTACATGGCAAAATGTATACTTATTAAGGCAGTACATGGCTGCAATAAAAATTCGAAAAATAATGATTGAATATATATCATAGAATTTGTATATGTGTGTATCACTTGGTATTTCACGTATCAGCTCTCATATGATGCCCTGAGAGTCACATATTGGCAAGACAGGGGCACCCCATGATCTATTATACAAATATCTGTTATGAAGCAGTTGCCCGGCTGGCTGGCAGACTGTCAGCTAGGAATTTCCCAGCTGGCAAAGTTGTCAGCTGGGAGTCAATTTTTGGCGTTCAATCGATGAAACTTGCAGTCAGTTAATGAGAAAGCAGTTGAGGCGGCTGGGAGGTGCTGAATGCTTGGGCTAGCTGGTAACCCAGCTGGCAGCATAACAGACATTTTCTCCAAGTTGCATAAAAAAAATTATTCTAAGTGTCACAAAAGATGTGCAACCAGGAGCTTACACTGATATGGGCAGTATAATAACACACTGTGAGTCTGTGATGAGGTGCCCCTGACAAGACACAGGTAGGATATCCAAAGGGCCAATGTTTGGTCTCGGGGGCAAGACTCAAATTTAATTCATATGCAATAACTCATTTATAACTGTTCTGATTTGTTCCCAAAGGGCTGGGGGCCTATTTATCCTATACCAAAGACTAATATCAGATACAGTGTTTAGGGGTTGACCACATAATTTCCAGGGGGACCTTGAGTTTTCCTCAGAGGGAGATTATTTATTTCACGGTAATGGTGAACATAATTATTTTTTTCAAGCGTGCTAAGTCCCTGAATATTCATTACTAAATCAAGCAACACCTTCAAAAGATAAAATCAAGCAACACCTTCAAAAGATAAAATGGTGGCTCCCTTATCAGGTCTATTATGGTAAATATACTATTAACAAATTGAACTTAGCTACATTTGTGATTGAAATTATTGTTGTCTGTACTTGAAGATGCTGTCATGTAATGATGGCTTATCGCCTGTGTAAAAGGCTGTACAAAACTGGAAAAATGCATAGAGGCGAGCTTAATGATATACTGTTGCAAAAATAATTTTTCATTTCTGTCAAATTTGATAGCTAAAGCAAAAAGATAATGATACTTTTCAAAAAAAGACATTTATATTTGAATTAGGGACCGTTCAGAATTTATGACGGGGGGGGGGGGTGGGAGTTTTTTTTCCTAATTCTTATTTTCCTATTTCTTAATTTCTCTGCACACTTAATATGTTAATGGCTCTGTGCATATTTAGAGAGAATACCAAAAACATCAAAGGCGAAAATGGCTCAACTAGTCCACAGGTATGCATATTACAAATTTTGGCAATGGCAATGATTATAAAATGAGACAGGCAGAAAAAAAAGATATGGTTGTTCATAATTTAAAATCTTGAATGATCAAATACCTTTCAAAGAATATTTGTAAACAAATTACGAGTTTCAGAAATTATATGCACTTTTAATAATGTTTCAACTTTGGTACTGTGAACGACTCAAAGAAATCAAGGAATGATACATTTGTTACTCGTTGCTAGGGATAATATAAAAGAAGAATTGATATGCTCAATATGCTCTAACTGTGTACATCTGTGACTCCTCCCACACCAGAATTTGACAATGTAAACGGTTGACCTTACCCTTGAAGTTATCTACACATATTATTTATGTGTCAGCCATTGCGTCATCCTGACTGAAATTAATATGCAATCAATGTCAATGGTTGCTTCAGAATATCTTGCCTCGCCTGGATGAGTTGCCAGATGAGACCGTTAATGCCAATGCTGAATAGTAAAGGACTTTTATAAACCAAAATACTACTAATTGCAATACAAGTAGAAGAACAGAATTTGTAACGGAGGCTCCGGATAAGCTTCCCTTTCCATTATGATTAGCACCCAGTATTTCCTGTGCTCCAAAACCACATATATGGCATTTTTCAAATGCTCTTCTGACCGCCTCAAATGCATGACCCCAAATATTGAATGTGTATTGACAAATAGGCATGAATCTGCAAGTAAAGCCTAATCAGCATACAACAACCCCTTGTGATTCTTATACATCACCAATAGGGTATTCAAACTACTTTTCTGAGATAAAACATATATAAAGTGTTCCGAATTCATTTTTAGAGCATCTGAAACTCTTCAGCTTTAGGGCGCCTCTGGCGGTGCGCATAATCCCTGCTACAAGGACTTTAACTCTTCGGGCCTTGAAACTGTGAGACCCCCCCAAGAAACATGGCCTAACTCCACCACTGTTGCCCTCATGTGCTTAAAGAGTATGTCTGTGACTAGGACCTCCAATGCGAGAATTTTGTGCTATAAATGCTTGACCTTGCCCTTGATCTCACCTGCACGTCCTTTTTATGTGCATATTAGCTTTCATGTCACCCTGAAGTTATATGCAATCATTATCTTATACTAAAGAATATAAAGCTTGGATCAGCTGCAAGATGATAGACCTCAGATGTCACTAATGAATAATTTCAGAATATTTGGCTTAAATCTTTTCTAAAGCACCTTTTAGTTCAAAATAGTAAAAAAAAGATTGTAATTGAAGTACTACTTATTGCAAAACCCAAGTTCTACAACAGAATTTGGTCATAAAACACCAATCATAAAGCAATCCATCACAACCTTAACATTGGTAGTCTTATGATAAGGTGCCTCACCTTGTCTGATATTAATAATGTCTCTGACTTCCTGCATTTCTATTCTGAGCAAACTTCAACCACGATCTCGGGATCCTCTACTAATTACAAATGCAAAAAAGCTTTCAGACACCAGGGGTGCCCTTCTCAATTTTCTTTTGCACAACAGAACCCCTGTCAGTATGCTGCCCTTTCATGGTTTTAGCCACATGATATCCCGTGTCTTAAGTTCAAGTTCAAGTTATAGACTATCACTGCATGCACATGCATGTTTATGCGAAAAACAGTTATAACAACTTTCTTCCAGGACGCCTATTCAGAAGAATACCAATGACGAAACAATTACAAGTTATCAGAGAAAGATGACAGGACGGCCATCAATGATGACAATGATAATACTTGACTGAAAGTACCAGTTAGACATGAAGAAAGCCACTCTACCTTTTTGTATTTGCTGAAGTGGATCTTATATATTTGAAAGTGAATTTCACATATTTGCTTAAAATGCTCCTGAAGCATTGGAAGACGAAAGTTACATTTAAAACTTGTAATGATCACTGCAAGGTGTTTGGTAACAAGTGAAAAAACATGAAGAGTCACAATATTTTCTTTGCAGAAACAGACAGAAAAGCAGCTTTCAAGCTGAACAGAGGCTTCAAATAGCAAAGAAAACAAAGGAGACCTGTTTTGTATACTTATTGAGGGGCATCCTTCAAAGTTTTGCCTGACAGGTTGATGGAATGCAATTATGCAACATATGTTTTTCTTGTTTTTTTTTCTTAATGTGTTTACTGAAAAATATAAAATGTATACGTACGGTATATGCCTTACAATGATTTCAGAAACAAAGGGTTCTTCGAACAGCTATAAATTTGAAGTGAGACCATCACTCCTTGGACCAATGCTCCTTGTGATACAATAATCCATTTTTGTAATTGAATAATGTCATGGCCGTTAATTTGGTGGAACACAAAAAACCAGAAAGCTGCAGGAAACTGGAGAAGGACACAGAGAGGAAGGGCTTAATGGCATCTTTAGGGGATCCTTTTGATTTCTTTCCCTTCTCATGTGAGACTGGGCTTCATTTTCATTTTCCTTGTCACTTCATTTACAACTGCAAGTGCAATCAGAAGAACTAAAAACGTTGGCTATGTCAGAGCATTTGCAGTATGTGGCATATTTCTACCAAATACAAGTTGACTACTATGTCCAACATCAAGTCCATGACGAGCCAAAATGTTTGCAGTATCAGCAAATCAAGAACTCAACTGCACAGGACAGACATGATTAGTCTGACCCAGATGAACCCATACCTCATGCTAAAACTGTTACGGACCACTGACCAAAGGATAATATATCTTCAATGCTGCTTTGTTGTAGATTTTACCTCAATATTGCCAATAACTGCTCATACCATGTCAGGATACATTTAGCATAGGATTATGGTAATGAGAAACAGGAAGTACTGTAGCCCTCATGTATTGAAAAGTAAACTCAATCCACCCACACATTGGTCATGTCAACAGAAGCCAATGGTTACACCTTTAGGCTTTATGCCAGCAGGGCAGTTTACTGATTGGCCTCCATAACACACCCAATAAACAGCAACGTCTCTACTTTTCAGGCTCATTTCATGTACACTGTGGAGTGTAAACATGAAAGAGAATGTTGCTTTACAGGGCGAACTGTTTTTTCCAGGCAGTCTGAAATGCATTTTTTTATGCCAGGTAGATTTTTCACACTGTATAATTTGATTTTGAAAAATAAAACGTTTTCAGGCCTGAAAGAAATAATTATGTTTGGCAATCCACGAAGTGAAGAAATTCTGTCTAGTAAGATTTAAAACTGATGATATCAAATGGTTCATGGTTGTGTTTGAGACTGTTTGTTGTACACTTTGGTATTTGGCATTTGGAAAAAGCTGTTATCATATGCAGTTGTGATATTTTGCAATACAATTCACTCATATACTGTAATTCAGTTCACCGGTTGTGAATAACAAGGCCTCTTCAAAAGACACAAAAAAAAGAAATATTACACAGTATTTGTTCAAAACAGTTTGCTCACCGATTGCAATGAGACTTTCTGCATAAAACATGGACGCTTCTTCAGTTTAAAACGGAAAAGTGATAGGTTTTCAGAGAAAAACAAATCGAAACAGCGACGAAAACACAGAACATTAAATTTTGTCTTTCGCCAATTTAAAACACATATGGTGAGAGTGTCCTCCTATGTTGATAGTAGATCTAGTTACGGCAGGTTGGTGCAAGGAAATTACATTGTAATTCACCTTATACGTACTATTACATAGGTTGTCCACTAAATAGCCCTTTTAATTCTTCGAATTCTAGTAGAAAAATTGGATTGGGTGCTGTCAAATCAAATAAAGCATCAACTTTCAGTGTGGAGTTGCAGTGGTATTAACCCATAATCTCACCACCTTTGCCTTGCAATGGCCTCAGATGGAGCCAATAAAGCAATCATGTGGCCATTGCGTTTGTGTTTGCAGGGAACTCCTGCTGTTGTGGTGGACGCCAAAAGTGGCCGACTCAAACACGTTCTGCCAACCCAATAATTGGCTAACAGGTTTTCTGATGCAATGGCTTCCAATCAAATTCTGAAGTCAAATCAGGACGCTGCAAAAATATCAATTTTATCAGGGACCATGCATTTTTTATCTATCGTATTAGCTAGTCTAAGGAAGTTGTCAGTTTCATGTTATCATCACCATTGAGATTTTTTATTAAATGATAAGTTTGTCATACAGAAGCTAAACAGTACATACATTGATGAGTTCCTTCCACAGCCATCAAAGCTTTCACATATTTTTTGATGAGCATGATGAAGTTTGTTTCTTGTAACAGACAAAGCAAAGCCAAGGTCACGTCATTTGGTTAATTGTTCCGAAGGTGAAACCAGAAGGCTGCAGAAGGACATCGAGAAGGAGGTTAATGGTATTCTGATGCAATCCTTTTGATTTCTGCTCTTATCTAATCTGAGATCAGGCGGCAAGATGAGAAGAAGGGGAAGGAGACCGGAGAAGAAATGCGTGTGTGGCTGCAAAGCAGCGGAGCTTTCAATGCAACGGACAGATCATATGCTTCCTTGTCTTGGGAAACATGACATGTAAAAATATGAATCAAGGTTAATATCCTGTGACAGCTCATCACTTAGAGATCAGAAAAGTTTCTAAGTTCCTAATTCTTCTTTTGTTGCATCTTAATTTCTCTGCACACCGAATATGTTAATGTATATTATATAAATAATACCAAGAACATTGATCAGAGGCCAAAATTACTGAAATAGTCCAGGAGTGGCAATAGACATAATTTTGAAATGAGACAGGCAAGAAAAATGGACAGTTTATTGGACACGGTTGTGCATAATTTAAACTTGAATGATGAAATACTTTAATAAAAAGAATCTTTGTAACAAATTATCACAATTTAAGAAGTTGCATGAATTTTTAATAATTATGCTTTTGTACTGCTATCGACTTATAGAAATCAAGCAATGATACATTTTTTACTCTTTGCTTGGGAGAATCTGGTAAAAGAGGAATTGATATGGTCCACATGTTATAACTGTGTACCTACATCCATGACTCGATCCTTCTACAGCACAATTTTACAATGTAAACGGCTGACCTTGCCCTTGAAGTTATTTCCACATATTTTTTATGTGTGCGCCATTGTGTCATCCTGACTGAAATTAACGTTCAATCAATTTCAATAGTTGCTTTAGAATATTTTGCATTGCCTGGATGAGTTGCCAGATGATACTCTTAATGCCTATGCTGAATAGTAAAGGACTTTTAAAATCAAAATGCTACTAATCATAATACCAAGAGGTACAACAGAATTTGTAACAGAAGCTCTGGATAAGTTTCCCTTTTTAGCACCCAGTATTTCCTGTGCTCCTTTTCTTAGAAAACCACAAATATGACACTTGGACCCTCTGCTGATTACAATAGCAAAACATCTTTTAAACACCAGAAAAGCTTTTCCCAGTTTTGTGTTACATCAAAAACTCTATAAGTAAGCTACATTTTAATTTGTGGGTTTGACCAAGTGATTTTCTCTGAATCAAGCTCAAGCGTATTAGCCATCATTGCAAACATCTTTACGTGATTCCACTTTAGGTTACAGAAGGTAGTGTACACATTGTCACACACAATTAAGAAATACACCACCACAACAACATGAAATCAAACAGGCAACAATGCAGGAAGTAATTGTTGCTTCCCAAAGTCTGACCGATAAAATAGTTTCATGTTGTGTTGCAGTTTTTTTAAAAGCGTATCCGTGTATGTCTATTTCTTTACTTTTGTATATTTTCATGGCATTACTTCTCGTAAAAGAGATAAAAAGCAATAATATACCCTATGAATTGCCCACATGTGCTAAATGTGTACATCTGTGACTCGGACCTCCCACGCCAGAATTTTGTACTGTAAATGCCTGACCTTGCCCTTGATCTCATCTGCACGTATTTTTATGAGCAGGCGAGCCATCATGTCACCCTGAAGTTATATATGCAATCATTATCTTTCACTAAAGAATATAATGCCTGGATCAGCTGCAAGATGGGAGACCTCGGATGTCACTAATGAATAATGTCAGAATATTAAACCTATATTTTCTATAACAACTTTTAGTTCGAGTAACACATTTTTGAAATTGAAACACAACTTATATAAAACCCAAGTTCTACAACAGAATTTGGTCATAAAACACCAATCATAAAGCAATCCATCACAACCTTAACATTGGTAGTCTAATGATAAGGTGCCTCACCTTGTCTGATATTAATAATGTCTCTGACTTTCTGCATTTCTATTCTGAGCAAACTTCAACCACGATCTCCGGATCCTCTACTGATTACAAATACAAAAAAGCTTTTAGACACCAGGGGAGCCCTCCTCAGTTTTCTTTTCCACAGCAGAAACCATTTAAGTAAGCTGCCCTTTCATGGTTTTAGCCTTGTGATATCCTCTGTCTCAAGTTCAAGTTTATATAAGGCCATCATTGCATACATATGTCTCCACAGTTTATTCCAAAAGCAGTTGAAACAAAAATTTCCCAGGATGACTATTCAGAAGAATACCAATGGCACAATTACTAAAAGTTATTGCCAGATGACAGGATTCTGCCTTGGCCATCCATTATGATCTTTCATGCCTGACTGAAATGCCAGTCTGACATGGAGAAAGCCACTTTTACCATTTTGCATTTGCTGGAGTGAATCTTATTATTTATGTATGTATTTGGATAGGAAATTTTACCATAAACTTAAAACACTAATAATTAATAATCCTAAAGTGCATAAATATATTTATCACTGCAACATGTTTGGTAACAAGAGAAAAAAAAAGATGAGTCACAATATTTTCCTCACAAAAACAGACAGAAAAGCAGCTTTCAAGGTGAAATGTAGCTTAATATAGCAACAAAAACAAAAGAAGACCTGTTTGGTATACTGATTGAGGGGCATCCTTCAGAGTTGTATATGACAGGTCGAGGGAATGCAATTACTCCTGCAACATATGTTTGTTCTTGGTTTTTTCTTAATGTGTAAAATACATCATAAATATCAATATGTAACGTGCCTTACAATGATTTCAAAACCAAGCGTATTGTAGAGTTGAAGTGAGACCATTACTCCTTGTATCAATGCTCCTTGTGATGCAATAATCCATGTTTGTAATTGAAGATGCTTTTTGGTCATGCTCGCTATTTCAGTGGAACAAAAAATCAGGAAGCTGTAGAAAACTGGTGAATGACACAGAAGAAGGGCTTAAAGGCCCATAAAACAGAAGTGATACTTGCTTTGTTTCTTCCATTTCCATATTCCTTGTCACTTAATTTGCTGATAAGTGCAATAAGTAAAACTAAAAACCTCTAGCTGTGTCAAAACATTTGCAGTATGTGGCACATTTCTACCAAATAGACTTGGACTATTATGTCCAATATCAAGTCCATTACAACCAAAATGTTTGCAGTATCAGCAAATCAAGCACTGAACTGAGTCTGCACAGGAGAGATTAGTTTGACTCAGATGAACCCATACCTCATGCTAAAACTGTTATGGACCACTGACCAAAAGGATAATATATCTTCAATGCTGCTGTGTTATAGATTTTACCTAAATATTCACCGATTGGCCTCCATAGTGTATATCAGATGGAGCCAGTGAAGCAATCATTGTGGCTATTGCCTCTGCTCATTGCGTGCATGTTTGCAGGGAACTCCTGCCATTGTGCTGTACGCCAAAAGTGGCCGACTCAAACAAGTTCTGCTAACCCAATAATTGGCTAACAGGTTTCTGATGCAATGGCTTCCAATCAAATTTCGGAGAAAAATTAGGACGCTGCAAAAATTTCAACTTACCAGGAAGCATGCATTTTTTATCTAGTGTTTTAGCTAGTCTAGGGAAGTTGTAAGTTTCATGTTATCATCACCATTGAGATTTTATATTAAATGATAAATATGTCATGCAGAAGCTAAACAGTACATGTATACAATAATATATATACAGGTTTTTATTGACTCAAACATAGGTCACATTTGACCAAAAAGTCAGTTACAAGAAATAGCAATATACAGGTTAAAAACAACAACAGAAACTGTTCTAATACTAACACACTAAAAATATAAAAGTCTAAAGCTACTTCTACATAAGTAAATAAAACATTAATCACAGTAGCAATAATATATATTAAAATCACACTATGCCAGATATACTGGCAATGTTTAGCACTGAGGCGGCTCAAGCTACTTCTACATATACATATTGAGATAGAACATTAAATCACAGCAGAAATAATACATTTAAATCACAACAGGCCAGATCTACAGGCAAAATTTAGCACTGAGATGGTACAGAACCATAGTACATAGCACCAAAATATACAAATTTATGAGGGATGAAATCATAGAGAAATGAAGTCAATAGAGAAATGTTCAGGTTGATGAATATAATATTTACAAAATTTACTAAAAAGTGACACACAGTTAGATAAATATGCTATTTACAAAAGGTATGACAGTAACATAAATATGCATACAAATTATATACAAGGCATATATTTACAAACAATTTATTGCCAGCAAACCACACGTGAAAACAATGTGTCAGTGCCATTAACCACCCTGACCTTGTGGGCTGATTTAATTAATTATAACTTACATTAAGCACTGTTATCAGTTTTTATGACAATGTTTAAGAATTTACCTAATGCAGAATTTATTTCAGATGATTTATTTGCTAGTATTTTAATAAATTGAGATTGAGGACTTAAAACGGAGAAGTTTTCTATTGTTTTGGCTGCCGTGTCAAATAGCACTACTCTGTTGTCTTTCCAAAAATCACAAATCATAAGACAGTGAAATTCATCTTCTACAAGTCCTGATGTACATCTTTTGCATAGTCTTTCATCAGCGGGTATGTAGGGGCGTTTGTGTCTCCCCAACTCTATCTTTAAATTGTGAGAGCTTAGCCTGAATCTGGCTACACTGCGATACACATACATAGGTAAGTTAAAATTTAAATATGGTTCAATGCGTAAGTCTGTTTTAAATAGTTTATATGTTCTTAATTTTGGGTTTTTATCACTATTGTTTATGTCAGCCAACATATCTTCCCCTGCTTTTTTATATATCAAAGATGCTATTTTACTGGGCTTCATTTCTGAATCGCTAATTCCATAAGCAATGAGAACTTGGTGTATTCTAGACAACCAACAAGGCAACTTTTTGTGGTTCAGAGCCACTTGGATTTCATAACATTTACGAAGTAATTTTGGACAGTCCTCAATTTTTAATCTATGCCAGTAGTTAATTGCAGATATTTGTTGTCTATAAATTAATGGGAATCTGCCAGTATCTGCTAAAATTGCTACAGTTGAAGTCTGACTTCTGACCCCAAGAAGATTTTTGAGAAATTTCAGTTGTACTTTTTCCAAAGAATCAATTTGCTTGTTTGGGAACCAGATTTCACTGTTATATTCTAGAATAGGCACTATGTGGGTTTCAAACATTTTAAGACTAAGTTTTGGTGAGAGATATCCAACTGTAGATTTTACTCTCTCTTTCAAGGCATGCATCGCTTTTTGGGCTTGTGATGCCAAGTGTTCATACATCAAACTGTGAGTGTTTCTTTTATTGCTAATTATATGCCCTAGATATTTATATGAATCTACAACTTCGAGTTGCTCATTATCAACCGAAAACTGCCGCTGTGTATTCTCAGATTTATGTCTAACTCTAGGCTGTATTATCATCACTTTACTCTTTTGTGAATTTATAATTAAGTGCCATTTTCTGCAGTAAGTTGCCAAGTTATCTAATAGGATTTGCATACCTGTAGCACTTTCTGATATAAGTACTAAGTCATCTGCATATAACAAATGTGTAAAAGTTGTGCCATCGATTGTTAGGCCCTGAGTTTGATCAAAGTATTCTCCCATATCAGAAAGAAACAAGTTAAATAATTTTGGGCTAATAATACCTCCTTGAAGGACCCCATATGTACTTTCTATCTTTGAGCCTAGCTGGCCCTCCCACCTTACTTTGGCACTGGACTTAGAAAACAGACTTTGGATAATATTTAAAAGTTTACCACGGTAACCTTGTTTGATCAATTTATAGTACAAGAATGAGCGGTTGATGAAGTCAAACGCTTTTGAAAAATCCACAAAAGTAATAAAAAGAGTTTTTTTCTTAGAAGCTTGGTATGACATCAATGTATCCAAAATAAATACATTATCACTAGTTCGGCAGCCTTTGCAAAATCCAAATTGATTTGGGTCAGCTGAATCGGTGGCCTCAGTTTGGAAGATTAATCTTTTATTTACAATTGATTCAAATATTTTCCCCATACATGCCATTAGGGTTAATTTACGGTAATTGTCAGGTTCACTGCGACTACCTTTTTTATGCAGTGGTTGAATTATTCCTTCGGACCATTTCTCAGGATAGACCCCTTTATCCCAAATATAATTGAAAAGGATAGTTAGAGGCTGTATCATGTAGTCAGATAAATATTTATAAAATTCATTGCTTATACCATCAATGCCAGGTGCTTTACCTAACTTAAGAGTCTTTAATTCAATCTCTACTTCATGAGTAGTGATGGGTGCATCAGTTATAACTGGATCATTAGAAAAGGAATTATCATAGTTTCGTACAACTCCTCTATTTCTCCAAGAAATTGAGTATCAAATTTTAGATTAGCATTTTCAGGCGGACATTGTATACTCTTGAAGTATTCTTCAAATGATTCAAGGGAGATAACACCAGTTATAGAGCCCAAATAATGAGTTCCTACAACAGCCAGCAGTGCTTTCATATATTTCTTGTTGAGTGTGATGAAGTTTGTTTCTTGTTACATATACACCAATGCCAATGTCAAGTCATTTGGTTAATTGTTTTGACGATGAAACCAGAAGGCTGCAGAAGGACACAGAGAAGGAGGTTAATGGCATTCTGATGAAATCTTTTTGATTTCTGCTTTAATCTAAGCTCAGATCAGGCAGCAAGGAAAGAAGAAGAGGAAGGATACCAGAGAGGAGAGATTTATGTGTGGTTCCACAGCAACAGAGATCTCAAGGCAACACACAGCTTATATGCTTCCTGTCTTCAGGAATCATGACATGTAAAAATCTGAGCAAGGCTAATGTCCTATGACAGATAATCACTTACGAGATTCTTCTTATTCTGCATGGTAATTTGATTCTAAACAGGAAACATTAAAATTCCAACAACATTATAGATGTACAGATAAACAGACAAGCAGAGAAGAAAAAAAGTAGAACATCAGGACACATCATAGATGATGAATAGGCCTATTTTCACAAACAGAAATGAATCAGTCTAAATGCTCTGATGGCTTTAAGTGATGCCGTATGCCTTTACTATATATATACAGTTACTCTTGAAGTTAAGGAAGACTATAAATGATTTATTTCATATGAAATCTTTAAAGTAGCGGCATTAAATGAAATCGAGCAAGCTGCATTAAATGAAATCGAGCAGGGACCAACACTGGACGTAATTCTCCTGACTCAAATTCTGACTGATGAAAACATTAAAACAAGTCTTAAGCAAATAATCAGAATACAAGTTTTTTTACACAACACTGCAGTGTATTCTATATTTGTGCTCTGTAACTCATGACAATTGTGGATGGTGTATGTTGTCATAACATCACTTCTTCTATGGTAATTAAGAAGAGGCAGCAATATGCCCCAAGTGTTTTAAATGTATCGGTCTGTGACTCAGTTCTCCTGCACCAGAATTTTACATTGCACATGGTTTACCTTGCCTTGATGTTATCTCCATGTCTTTTTAATGTGCAGGCCTTCACTGTCGCTGTGAAGTATATGTGCAATCAATATTATTAGTGTAGTGCCTGGATTAGTGACTAGATGACAAACCTTCAATATCAGTCCCAGTATGACAATCACCTCGTAAGATATTATGCTGTCTCTAACTTCCAGTATCTTATTCTGAGCATTCTTATTCTGAGCAAACTTCAACCACAATCTCAGAACCCTCTGCTGATTACAAATGCAAAAAGGCTTTTGCGCCAGGTGACTGGGCCCTTTTCAGTTTTTCGTTTTCATATCGGAACTCTCATAAATGAACTGCCCTTTCATGGTTTTAACCATGTAATATCTTCTGTCTCAAGTTCAAACTCAAGTTTAAGGACCATCATTACAAATATATATTTATTCTAAATTCAGTTAAAGACAACATTTTTCCAGGGTGACCATTCAGACGCATACCAATGACAAAATGATTACTGTAGGAGCCATAAGCACAGTTTCAGAAATTATTGAGGGCGTCACCATGCTATAGGCTTCTGCTTTGACCAGCCATTATGACAACATTTTTCGTACTTCATCGATACTTTGGGCCTTTCAAATCATGACAAATTAAAAGCAGATTCAAAGTTGATCATCCTTTGATGGCACATACGTCGGTCATCAACTAAATGGCCTTTTTAATTCTTCAAATCATAGTAACAAAATTGGATTGGGTGCTGTCAAATCAAATCCCTTTTATTTCTAAAACATTATACTGGCAAGGTTGGTGCTACTGCTTTTAATGAATGCTGTCCATCAAGTATTGCTGACATGAAAAGATAAAGAAAAAAAAAGAAGTTTCTTTAGATAATCTACTTCGAAACGTTTTTGCACTATTTAGTGGACGTTTCATTTTGCAACTCCCCGGTGCTAGAAGTGGGCAGGAGAGTGGATTTGTGCAACCTGACACGTTCCAGATTCAAACATACTACACCAAATCCTCCCACACCTGAATTATGTCGTCCAATGCGAGGAAGGTCAATGCCAATGACCGCACCAAGGTTTTCTCTCAGGACTGTTATCTGTGATTTATTTCTACAAATCATGTGTCATGCTGTATGTCATCACACATAGGTGTGGAATGACCAGAGCTTGGAGACATGCACCAAATTGCCCCTTGTGAGGTTATACACCGTACAGTATAAACCATAAAAAGGTAAGAACATATTCTGTCAGAAGTCCTCTGTTTGCCTATCTTCCCTTACTTTTTTCTCCACACCCAAACTCTACTTACAGCTACTTTTGACTCCTTACAAAACTTTATCCAATATTAAGAGCTCAATAAGGACAGCTGGCAATGTAATTATCAAGGGGAACATAAAGAAATCTGGCACAATGGGAGTGATGAAGTTGGAATTGGTGTTGGTTTAATATCATTTTAAACGGTAGTTTAAAGTAGGTAAATGTTGGAAGTGATTCGGGGGTAGCCCAAAAGTGTGAAAGGGTAAAGTAGTGACTGATTCTTCCATCGGACTGGGGTAATAAGACTTTATTTTTAGTTGTACTGTACTTACAATGCTTTTTCTAATGACTCATAATTATGTTGTCAATGAGATCATCGCCTATACTTGCAATGCTATCAGAACAAGTCACTGAACATGTCAGACCACTTACCATTGAGGTCACAAGTTGCCCAATGACAAATTGACACTTCATTTCAATGCTAAGTACAGGGCTTGTTGTGACATCATTCATGTCCACAAACAGCTAAATGTAAGTTATCGTCATTCTTCGACTGCAACTTGGTCTTTGATCATACTTGTCACTGCTGGTGACATAGCTTGTCACTGCTGGTGACACTAGTCACGAACTAATGTATTTTGCACCTAAAACCGACATTAGATAAAAATTGTCATTGTCCTTGTCATTTGATTGACAGGTCATCGCATAATCCAGCAGTTTAGATTTCAGGTTTTTTTTATCATTATATTTAGAGATCAGGAATGGTTAGAATAGAGTGGAAATGTAAATGTATAACCTTTAGTGCTGGTTTGTAGATGCAGAGACATCAGCTGAAATTAAGAAAGATTGACAGATGAATGACAGATCTATGCCAGCGAAATAATGTATAAATCCCTAATAAAGACGAAATTACCATAGATTGGAACTTCTTTTCACTTACACCATAATCAGATAAGAAGTAATTGTTATTGTGTCATCGGATTAGCCATTTTTACAGAATTTATTAGAACTAAGACAATCATAACTTGTTGCTGCTGGTGTTACCCGATGACACTCCTTGATTAATGCCACATCAATTGTCAGTGAGGTTTTGCAACTGTATTAACCCAGTAATCCCACCACCTTTGCATTGCACTGGCCTCAAATAGAGCCAATAATGCAACCATTGTGGCTATTGCCTCTGTTCATTGTGTGTGTGTTTGCAGGGAACTCCTGTCATTGTGGTGGACGCCAAAAGTGGCCAACTCAAACAAGTTCTGCCTACCTGATAATTGGCTAACAGGTTTTCTGATGGAATGGCTTCCGATCAAAGTAAGAAGACAAGCTATGATGCTATGAAAATGTCAATTTATCAGGGAGCATGCATTTTTTATTGGCAATACGTTTTTATATGAACATGAAAAAAATATGTTTCTTGTTAAAAATACAGCAATGCCAATGTCACATCATTTGGCTAATTGTGTGGAAGATGAAACCGAGAGGGAGGTTAATGGTATTCTGATGCAATCCTTTTGAGTTCTGTTCTAATCTTATCCGAGATCTGGCTGAAAGGAAAAGAAGGGGAAGGAGACCAGAGCAGAAATGTGTGTGTGGCTGCAAAGTACATGTAGCAGAGCTCTCAAGGCAATGGACAGATAATATGTTTCCTGTTTTCAGGAATCAAGGCATGTAAAATATGAACCAAGGTTAATATCCTGCGACAGCTCATCACTCAGAGATAGGAGAAGTTTCTAAGTTTCAGATTTTCCTTATACTTCATTATAATTTGATTCTACAGAGAAAACATCAATGGATCTTTGCATTCATTTAAAGTCGAATTACAACAACATTATAGGTAGACAGATAAGCAAATAACTAGACCAAATATAATGTGGAACATTAGATTCACATCGTAATAGTGCAGTCTGTTATGTAATTCCGTAGGATTTGTTTGCTAAAATTGATTTTTTCGTAGATTTGGGGTCAATGGGCATCTAATAACAAAATATTGCGGGGGACGAATTTTCCCGCCATTTTTACCCCTCCTGTGGGGGTATTTTCAAAATGGCCGCCAAAATCACAGACAAATCTGCTTTTTCTCATATTTCAGTCCCTAATTAAGATAAAGTAACAAGAAAAAGATCATTTTCAATGTTTCTTAGGTCAAGGAAGTCATTCTGAAGGGTTTCAAAGCCATACATACAATATTTGGTGGGCTAAATCCAAGATGGCCGCCAAAATGGCCGCCCAAATGTTGACAACTTCTATATCAGCCCTAGGGTGGTCCAAAAAAATATATCTCCTAATTTCATTGATGGTACCCCCTAACTTTTTTCCTTTGACCATATGGAAGAAGTGTGCAAAATTTCAGCCAAATTGATTAATATTTAGAGGTGGCTCATCAAGGTTGAAGTTTTGCTATATTTTGCATTAAAACGCCTATATCTGAATAGTGAAAATTGTGTAAAATCATATTTTCCTTTCATTTGAGGCCTATTAAGGCACCAACCAACTGAGGAAAAAGCAACATAACACTTGTTTGTATATCTTCCTCTCCACATTTACAAAAAAAGGGATTTGTCACTTATATAATAAAAATTGTTATGTCAATTGATGTGTATTGGGCGAAAATTTGGCAAAATTGGTACACCAATATAGATTTATCAATAAATATTAAAATTTGATGGAAAGGCTTTTGGATCATGACTTAGTCATGTCATGCTACTTCCAATGAATTATTATAGTCCAGCATGATAAAAAATGTAAATCCCATCCTCTTGGTTGGTAATTATTATGAATAGCCCCTTTCGCCAGATAAGCCAGTCTTGGAAGTTTCACACTCCCAGAGGCTTCGTATGCGAACATTAACATGATTTGTTTACCCAATACAATTTGAGTTGTTTGACACCTTATTAAATTAGTAAGGTCAATCAGTTGTGAAAGGGGTTCTTATAATCCAACAGTATTTTTTCCCCCTGCTATTGTCAGTTACAGTAGAATGTTTGAGGCGGTTTATCTTTTGCAGGGATACCTGTTCGGGAAAGACGACTTACTGTGTTCTATTATCTAAGAACTAACTTTGATTTTATGAGTACTTAATAACTTTTTAGGAGGGATCTTTGCATAACCAACACAATTTTTTCTAGGGCATCTCTAATTTCCACAGGGGCGCATGAATTACTTGGCACATAAAAGTTAGTCATTCGTCAAAGATCTCGCCTGGGAATCATTAATAGGTAATTTGCATACTGGTATATATATTGAATGTGGAACATGTTGTCGAGAAATATGGAATTGCTACCTTCACCTCTTTTAAAAGTTTCTGTAGCATGTGTCAAAATAGCACTTGGCCAGAAATTGAGAAGACAGTATGGGATCTAATCAGAGGAGATAATTCACTAGACATCAGAAGGATTCTATGTACTGTGTATTAGAAAGTTGCCGAGACTTTTGATTGTGTGATGTTCTCAAAATCTTTTTAATGCTGGACTATAATAATTTATTGAAAGTAGTGAGGCATAACTCAGTCAAGATCATACAAACTTTTCATTAAATTTTAATATTTCTTAATAAATCTGTATTGGTTTCCCAATTTTCGCCCAATACACATCAATTGACATAACAATTATTATGATGTAAGTAGCAAATCCCTTTTTTTTCAACTGTGGAGAGGAAGATATACAAACAAGTGTTGTGTTGCTTTTTCCTCAGTTGGTTAGCACCTTAATAGGCCTCAAATGACAGTAAAATATGATTTTACATAATTTTCACTATTCAGATATAGGCGTTTTAATGCAAAATATAGCAAAACTTCAACCTTGATGAGCCACCTCTAAATATTAATCAATTTGGTTGAAATTTTGCACACCTCTTCCACATGGTCAAAGGAAAAACGTTAGGGGGTACCATCATCAAATTTTAAACTTTTATTATTTTCTATTAGATGTTGGACCACCCTAATCAGCCCCTAATTGTCATAGATAAACAAATAAAAGGTCATTTTCCATGTTTCTTGGGTCAAGGAACTCATTTATGTACCTTTTAGAACCATAAATATGATATATGATCCAATATATCCATGATGGCCAACAAAACTGGCCGAGAATATGACCAAATGCTTAGTAAAAATCATGTAACTTCTCACGTTTTTGCCGTCTTTGGGATCTTGATGAATCATATCACCAATAGAAGAAGAATGAATGATATTAAAGTGTGGTTAAAGTATAAAGAAGTTGTTTATAAGCTTGGTTGAGACAATTATGATGGCAGCCCAATTGCTAATATTTATGGTGTCAAGAAATCTAAGGTGCCCAAAATGGCCCCCGAACCTCATATCATTAACAACTTTGCCTAAAGTTGAACAAAAAATTTTGTCCAAAAACAGGTTGACTAAGATTTTGAACTCATTCAGTAGACTTTGGTGCATTAGAAATTATCTATATGGACAAATTCACACTATTTTCCAAATTTGTAGTGCACAATATTTCAATTCAAAGCTACTAACCTGGCAGCTACTTGAAACTTAGTGGAAGATAGCTACTTGAACTGGCTACCTGGTACAACCTGGCATCTGCTTGAGACTAGTCGAAGTGCCGCTTGAACTATCTACCTTTTATTATTTTTATTATTTATTACACGTTTAAGTATATTATAATCAACAGAATGCTGATGCACTTTACAAGGTATAAAATAAAATATGTGTAGAATATAATATGTAAATCTATAAAATGTATAATAAAATATCAGGAGTCATTAAAAGCGAGAGTGAAGAGATAAGTCTTTAAAGTCTTTTTAAAAACATCAATGGAGGAAATTTTTCTCATTGGTGGAGGTAGACCATTCCAGAGTTTAGGGGCAGCAACTTCAAAAGAGCGATCTCCATATGCTGAGTACCTAGCCTGAGTGACAGACAGGAGATTGTCATTGCTGGAACGCAATGTACATCCAGGGTTGTAGCTGGTCAATAGGTCCATGATGTATAATGGTGCGAGACCATTTAAAGCTTTGAATGTTAGCATAATAACCTTGTAGTCAATACGAAACTTGATGGGAATCCAGTGAAGGTCTTTATGCACAGGGGAGATGTGAGCATGTTTAGGTACACGCTTGATGACACGGGCAGCACAATTTTGGACTCGCTGAAGTAGATCTAGAAGGGTCTTGGGCAGACCTACAAGTAAGCTGTGACAATAATCCAGGAGCGTGGTCACATTAGCTTGGACAAGTGTACGAGCTGCATTTTCAGTGATGTATTTTCGCACTTTATGGATCAAATGGATTGGTAAAATGCCTTTTAACAAATAGATTTTACATGAGATTCCATTTTCAACATAGAATCATAGTGTACTCCAAGATCTTTGACAGTGGTGCTGATGTCTATGTCCGAGCCACAGATGTTCATTGATGTTATGTTGTGCGAATTCAGCGATGGTCTGGTGATGACAAGGATCTCAGTCTTATCATTATTCAATTTCACAAAATGTGATCTCATCCACATGCCAACACTGGCAGTGCATGAGTCAACAGTCCACAGCATGGAGTTGATTGAAGAGGCACACTTGGGGCTAAAGGACATACAAAGCTGTGTGTCATCAGCGTACAGTGTAGAGGTGGAATGACATGCCACTGGACTGAATAACCTTATGTAGAGGTTGTGTGTAGAGGGAGAACAGCTTTGGTCCCAAAATGAAGCCCTGAGGGACACCACAGGGAAGATTCCTCTGAGTGGGGATGATGTTAACTATTTTGACAGACTGATGGTGCTCTGTCAGATAGGAGCGAATACCATGCCAATGCTTTTCCAGTTATTCCAAATTCCATCCTGAGTGTTCTGAACAATCCATCATTGACTGAATCTGCATGCATTGAACACTTGATCATTAGCCGCTTCGCCAAATTTGGTTTGTGTGGGTTGGACCATGACTTTCCGGTTGTAAGGTACATTCTGAGAAATTCCCTAAACGAGAAGAGGTCACCTTTTGCCCTGAACTGTAATTATGCCAGAGGGAAATGTAACCTCGACTTTCATGACAGTTCATTATGCTCAAAGATCAAGCTCCAATGCAATGAATCATGCACTACGACAACATCGAGAGCCACAGCAAGAGCTATCATTGAACTGTTAAATTGTAAATTTGGACTGATGGAATGTGGACTTTCCAATTTTGAAATTGACTCTTTCATCCCTGTGCTATGCACAGGGTAAGTCTTTCAATTTACAAAATTACTTTTCTTTTTTACAAATTGTACTCACTGTACGAATAAACATAATAATAATAATAACAACGTGATCGATTATATCGAAGGCAGCAGACAGATCAAGGAGGACCAGAACAGCTCCTCCCTGACTGTCCACTGCCCTCAGGAGGTCATTCTGCACTCGCGTCAGTGATGACCTGGCAGTTACCACTAAGTTTCAAGTAGCTGCCAGGTAACTGCCAGGTAGCCAGTTCAAGTAGCTATCATCCACTAGGTCTGAAGTGGCTGCCAGTTGGCTGCCAGGTAGCCAGTTCAACTAGCTATCTTAAAACTAAGTTTCAAGTAGCTGACAGGTAACTGCCAGGTAGCCAGTTCAAGTAGCTATCTTCCCAAAGTTTCAAGTAGCTGACAGGTAACTGCCAGGTAGCCAGTTCAAGTAGCTATCTTCCCAAAGGTTTCAGGTAGCTACCAGGTAGCTGCCAGGTACCAGCTTGGGGTATCTAGCTTCACATTTCAGGTAGCTGCCAGGTAACTCCCAAGTAACCAGCTTCAGGTAGCTAACTTCCTGGATCTAGCAAGGAGAGAGGTGCATGGTTTAAGGAGGCACCCACCAAGGTATTTATAATCGACATAAGGAGCAGAGGGAAAGACGGACAAGGAAACTTCTAGAGGTGAGAGGATGAATGAGTGTTTCCCATTTTCCCTCTTCCCAATCCCCTTCTTACCCCCACATCTCTGTCATAAATATTTGCCTCAATCCTCCCAGTTCCTTCCAGAGGAGTTGAATGTCTCAGTTTAAAAAGAGGCTGCTTGCCCTGTATGAAAAGTGCTTTGAGTGAAAAACCATGGGTTCAAACCCTGGATGGCACATTATTGATCATTGACATTACTATTCAACAGGCCAATGGGTCAAGGTGAGGGTGAACTTTAAAACTGTGATAGAACCCTCTGGGGCTTTACTATTGATGGGAGGAGTTCCATGTCCTGAAGCTGAGAAAACCTATAGCCCTGCACTTGCATCAGCATCAAATATCACAAGTGCATCTTTTCTCCCAGTCTCAAGTCAGTTGTTCAACTTCCTGTCCAGTGTCTTCTCTTCTGGCCTACCCCTCCATAACCAACCATTTAGTCTTTTACGTTAGTTCCTTTCTTTCCTCCCCCATGCATGCCACTTCTAATCATATATTTTTCTTTCTTAGCTCCTCCCATATTTCCTCCTCTATATCCCTCCCTGCCTACCTCCAGTGGCATCAGTGTACGCGGGGCAGGTGGGGCATTTGCCCACCACTTTTTGACCAAACCATATGTTTCAATTTGAAAAATGTTGAGGATTCCACGGGACACCTATCTGTAAAGGCTTCAGCCCAATTTGCCCCAACACTTTAAAATGAAACTGACGTCCCTGCCTCCCTCATTGATCAGTGCCCTTCTTTCATTCCACATGACTCAACCTGCCATTGGACTTCTTCTTCAATATATTGTTTCTGCTGATTCATAGATACTAGTCCTGTCTGACTCTGTCTATAGGCGCTGTGCTGCAATGGCGAAACCTCATTTCCAACCGCCCCCCTCTTCATATTTTTTTCCTCCATTTATTCTCAGATCCTCTTTCTGTACCTCTTCCCTTCCGTCTTTGTGGTTTACTCCCACCCCCCCCATCTAAATGTGTGCTTGTCCCCTTGTCACTTTCATTCCAGTTTGATTACAGTATGTCTCCTCAATAGGCAGCTGTGTGAGTGTCTAAAGGTCTTTACTAAATATAATTTCGAACCCAAGGTAGGGTACCGATTTTTCCGAGGTCTTTCATGAGCAAAATCACACCTGGATGTCGTTCAGGCGAGACATGAAATTGGCAGCCCCTTGTATCAGTGTCTATGGATGAGTAAAAGATCCTGCGCATGCACTGTAGTCAAGTGCCCGGAACTGGACTGCACTTTTCATGTCTATTTGTCTTTCTTCCACTGCATATCTCCTTTGAATCTCCTCAACTCATCCTTTATCACCTGCCCAGGCCCTCTTCTTAGTTTCCCCTCACCTGCCTCCCCATTGATGCTGCCAGTACACTTGCAATTGTGATTAAATAAGAAGGTATGTGCTGGAGATAAATATATGCAGGAATTTGCCGAATAACTTAGAGGTAAGGTTTGGCTATATTTTTGCAAAAATGTTATGTAATATCCCCAACATATGGGATATTCACATAAGATTTTGTCTGATATCTATCAAAGTCTGCTAAATAGGTTTTAAACAATTGAAAATCCCATTAGAGACACAATTTTCCTAGGAAAAATTTTAGACAAAGTCACAAAGGTAATATTAGGTTTGGGAGCCACAGATTTCTTGCCTCCATAAATATTAACAATTGGGCCGCCACCATCATTCTGTTAATTCTATGCACCGGGCTTGTCAACAACTTTTTGGTAAGTTTCACACTTTATCCACTCTTTAATATCATTCATTCTTCCTCTCTTGGTGATACGATTTGTCAAGACTCCAAAAACTTGTGAAGTTACATGGTTTATACTAAGCTCTAGGAAGTATGTTCAGCGAATTGTGTTGGCCATCATGGATATATTGGATCATATATCATATTTATGGCTTTAAAAGGTGCATATTTGAGTTCCTTGACCCAAGAAACATAGAAAATGACCTTTTATTTGATAGTCTATGACAATTAGGAGCTAAAATACAGATTGTCGACATTTGGGCGGCCATTTTGGCGGCCATCTTGGATTTAGCCCACCAAATATTGCATGGATGGCTTTGAAACCCTTCAGAATGACTTCCTTGACCTTAGAAACATTGAAAATGATCTTTTTCTTGTTACTTTATCTTAATTAGGGACTGAAATATGAGAAAAAGCAGATTTGTCTGTGATTTTGGCGGCCATTTTGAAAATACCCCCACAGGTGGGGTAAAAATGGCGGGAAAATTCGTCCCCCGTAATATTTTGTTATTGGATGCCCATTGAACCCAAATCTGCAAAAAAATCAATTTTAGCAAAAAGAACCTACGGAATCCATATATTGGACATATCAAACCACACTATAAATGCAATGTACGAAATATGAATAGGTCTATTTACTTCAGAAATAGTTTAAAGCTATGATTACTTTAAGTGATGTTTTGTGCCTTCACTATACAGTCGATTGTCAAGTTAAGGGTAACACTAAATGATTTATATAATATGAAATATTATACAGTAATAATGCCGCTGCATTATGAAATCAAGCTGGGACCAATAGTCCAATACTGGAAGTAATTCTCCAAGTTCAAAGTCTGACTGATTAAAACATTGAAAAATCTTAATCAAATAATGAAAATACAAATATTTTACGTTTTTTTACACAACAAACACCGCAGTGTATTCTTTTGTGCTCTTAAACTCTCATGGAAATTGTGGAATGAGGATATGTTATCATAAGACTACTTCTTGCATAGTAGATAAGAAGAGGAAGTAATGCCCCCCACGTTTTCTAAATGTGTATTTTAGTGACTCAGTCCTCCCACACCAGAATTTTACATTGCAAATGGTTGACCTTGTCCTTGATGTTATCTCCATGTCTTTTTTATGAGCAGGCCTTCACGTCGCTGTGAAGTATATGTGCAATCAATAATAATATTATTAGTGTAGTGCCTGGATTAGTGGCTAGATGACAAACCTTAAATGCCAGTCTCAGTATGACTACCACCTGCATTATTATTCTTGCAAAATTCAACCACGACCTCCGGACCCCCTGCTGATTGCAAATCAAAAAAGCTTTTAATACACTATGGGAACCCTTCTCAGTTTTCGGTTACGTATCAGAACTCCTGGTTAGGTGCCCTTTTATGGTTTTAGCCCTGTGACTTCCTCTGAGTCAAGTTCAAGTTCAAGTTTATGGACCATCATTACATACACATATGCAATTATTTAGAAAGCAGTTAAAAGCATCTTTTCCAGGATGACAATTCACGAGAATACCAATGCCAAAATGGCAAAAGCAAAATGATTTAAAATGATTATCTGGCGCAAGATGACAGGATTTTTACTCTGGCCATCCACAGATCACACTATCATTCATACTTGTTTTAAAAGGCAAGTTGAAAATGAAGAATGCCAGTTTGCAGTTAAATATTTGCCAATCTTAAGCTTACACATTTGAAGTTGACATTTACCGAAATACTTTAACACTGCTGGTGCTTCAGAAGTGCAGCACTAATTCTTATGTTACACAGAAATGTATTGATCACTGCAACGTGTTTTATAACATTGTCAAGTGAAAAAAAAACATGAGTCACAATATTTTCTTGACAAAAAAAGAAAAGCAGCTCCAAAGGTAAACAGAATCTCAGAATAGCGAAGAAAACAATGGTGACCGGGATGTGTAGAGTAGGTCGGGGCAAGAAGCCCGGATTAGGTGAGAGGCCCCCCGCAGGCTTATATCCAAACTTACATTTTTGGTGCGTTTATCTATTGATAGGATTGAAGCTAGAGGCGTTTTAGGTGACGTCACAAATTTTCAGGGCAAACAGCACCAAACTATAGTAGAAATTAAAGAAACAAAAAAATTTGCATGGTTTTTGTAACTTTGACTAATTCTTTGAAAGGTGTTGTCAGAAATAACTTTGGAAATTTTTTAAAGTATAATGGATATCTGAGTTGCTTTACTTTAGAACCATCACATAAATATGATTTGGATCATGTTTTTGCATTTTAGTTCAAAATATAGAGGTCAAATTAAAATATGTGGGTTTGGGGCGAGAGGCCCCACATGATATGGGGCATGAGGCCCCGTTCACTGGGGGGTCAAAGCTGCTTCCGGAACCATTTAATAATGTGTAATTTACCTTAAATCTTGATAGAATAGCTAATTAAAATACAAAAAATTTGGCCTGAAATTGACATAAGGCAAAAAATATTAAAAAGTAAAAGTATGAACAGAAAAATTCTGAAATTCAGAAAAAGTGAATAGAATGCCTTAAAAGTGATAGAAGAACCCTAAGAAATAACTTTTAGGCTGAATGCGCTTGCAAAAAAAATTGCCATAGGATTACAATAGGGGGGCTTCTTGCCCGATGGTTGGGGTAAAAAGCCAAAAAGTCTACTTCTGATACTCCTCTTCATGTACACCACAGAGTGTAAACAAAACAGATTTATGTGGCTCTGCCTGGCAAAATATACAATTTATTTCCTGGCGTCTGGAATTAATATTTTCTACACTATTTGCGACGTTGCATGCTGGAAAGAAACAATTACGTCTGGCATGGTCAAATTTTTTGTACTACACAGTATTGTGGCAATTGTGAAAAGTTGCAAAGGCATGCAGTAGTGATATACTGAAAGATTCCAGCAATACAACTCAATCATGGCTCATCTTTCGTAAGCAATATCGACTCAGACATGACAAATGTTGCATTGTGTTTTGAAAAACATTCTGCTTGCTGAAAACATAGATGTTTTTCAGTCAAAAAAGAAAAGGCAATACGTTTTCAGAGAAAACCAAATTTAAAAGAGATAGAGTGAATTCGTCTTTCGTTTTTTCACAATTACGGTCAGAGCATCCTTAAAAGTGAACAGCAGTTTGGTGCGTGAATTACATTCTAATTTACCTTATAACGTAGGTGCATGGTACTCTAAGTGACCTTTTCGATTTTTCAGTTGTAGTAATTAAATTGGACTGGGTGTAGTCAAATGCATCTTATACGAGGACATTCTGCTGCCAAGGTTGGTGCCACTTCTGTTAATGCTCTCCATGAATTGTTGCTGATATGAAAAAAAAAAATCCGACAAAAACAAGTTTGGCTGCTACAAAATAAATTGTCTTCTTTTAAACTGACGTCTTGCCTTTTTGTACTTTTTAGTGTACGTAGACTCCACAATTCTCCTGTGTTGGTAGTGGGCTGCATATGCGTAACTTGACACATTCCAAATTCATACAAATGCAAAATCCTCTCACACAAAAGTACATTATTTGATAGGAGGGAGGTCAATGCCAAAGGCTGCACAAAGGTCTTTTCGCCTGTTTTCTGTGATTTATTTTTTCAAATAACGTGGATAGCTGCATGTCACACTTAATTTGTTCTTTGATTGACAGATCATTGTATACAGTCCATCAGTTTGGATTTAAGATATTGCTTTTAATTTGGGATTGCAAATGGGTGGAACACAGTGGAAATTTATATGGACAGCCTTAGCACCTGTTCCAGGTCAGGCCAATTTCTATGCAGACCTTAATCCCAACATGCTGCTCATTTTGGACAGCAGCAGAAGACTTGTCCTTTGATGGGTCCAATACATATACAGTGCTGTTTCTCTGGGATATTTGCTGAAAGGAGGTATATTGGTTGGCAGTTAGCAGTAGTTAGCCATGCTAATACATCTTAAAGCTAGTAAATGGCAGTCAGAAGCGCATAATTTGGATTCCCTCAGTTAGGCACTCTGCCTGCTCTGGGGAGGATGCCTGATTCAATTTCCAGTTAGGAACATTTTATTTGTACATCCAACACAAAGTTTCCCACCAGCTTTGTGTGAGTTTTAGATGTTTGTTTTACTAAATCTGGTTCAGTTAATGTAACTTTCAAAGATTTATTATGTTGTCAGCATAACAAAATGTAATCATTGTCTGTGTTTGGACTTAAATTAAAGGAAATCAGCAGGGGTCACTTTATGTGTGGATTCAGGAAGACATCTTATAAATTACAATATAAGGCTTGTTTACAGGCAAAATATCAGCAAGATTTAAACTGGCACTTATGCTCTGTTCTGTATCTTTGTAGCTGTGTAGGGCAGGTAAAATGATGCCGTACTTGAGGTCCATAAGTAAGATACGGACTCTTGTGAATACCTGAAAGTATCTTGCATATAATGATGCACACTTCAAAGTCATTCACACTTCATCTTAAATGTAACATCAACCAAGCAGTTTGATCATGCATATGGTGGCATTGCATAAGGACGTGAAGTGTACTTGAGGAAAATCTATTTCCATTAACTCCAATGTCACAGAAACACGAATCCTGGCAATTACATTTAACCTAAGTTTTTAGCATGTGGTTGTCAGGCAAGGCTGATAACGCCTCGGAGCATCACCATCAAATTGGATTGCATTAATTACCAAGTCGTTCTTATGCTCACAGAGAAGGACGTAACAAGGAATTTGGTTTGCAAGGCTTACTTTCTTGTTAAAAGGCATCAGCCGGGGTTCGCCCATAATGGTCTGCAGAACGGATTTGAGTTGTATTAACGAAGTATCATAGACGTATCACACAGCTTTGTCTGCACATGGTACAGTACACAGCACAGTGCAGCAGTGCTACTACATGAATTATATCCAAGTAGGTTATAACTTTGTAATATATGTCTGGGAAAACGCATCATACCATGCAGTACCCTAAAAGCTTCCACAATAATTCATAGTTCATTATAGATGACATAAAAATATGAGCCTTTGCCTTGGCCTTTCATAATACAATAATGCCATTACAATGGTTCTTTTTGTGATTCCATAGAGTTGTATGCAGACCATGAGAGCAAAGGCTGCCTACCCGGAAGTGCCTGAATAATTGATGGTTTCTGTACACCTACAATGGCAGCACAGCTTCAAGTGGTAGATGTGGGTCTGTTGTGCCAACTCAGCAAAACTGCAGAGCTATCACAGAATGTAGGTTGGCGATGGTAATATATTTGTACCTCAACTGCCCCTGCTGCACCTAAATATGGCTGGATAATAACAGGATTCAACGAAATGTTTGTTTGCCTGCTATCTGTGATTTATATTTGCAAATAACATGCAATAATGTATGCCATCCTTTGCTTGGACTTTGATTGACCAGTAATTGCATACATTCCAGTAGCTTTGATTTCAGGTATTGTTTTATCATATAGGAATGCAAATTGCTGGAACACATTGGAATTGTACATGGATGAGTACCTATTCCAGAATTCAAACAGCTCATGCAATCCTGAGATTGCCAAACAGCCCGATGAATGATACAGACCTGGGCGACTCAAGGAATAAGTCACTCTTGAATATTGAGAAAAATGTGCCTAGGAGCGTGCGACTTCTTTTCCATTGATATCTTGATCAGATGGTGCTCAGATAATTGTGTCATTAGATTAGGCACGGTTTTACAGCATTTACCAGGACTAGAAGAACTGCAGCTACCTGGCGTAAGCCACTGAAATCTCTTAATTAAGACCACATAAGTTGTCAATGAGGTTTTGCAACTGTATTTACCCATAATCCCACCACCTTTCCCTCGCAATGGCCTCAGATGGAGCCAATATTGCAATAAAGCAATCATTGTGGCCATTGCCTCTGCTCATTGTATGTGTATTTGCAGGGAACTCCTGCCATTGTGGTGAATGCCAAAAGTGGCCGACTCAAACAAGTTCTGCCCACTTATTAATTGGCTAACTGATCTAATGGCTTCCAATCAAATTAGGGAGACAAGCCAGGATGCTGTGAGAGTTTCAATTTAATAGGGGACAAGTGTTTTTAAATTTAATACATACGTATGATATTATTAGTTATCCGAGGGAAGTTACCAGTTTCAAATGATCATCACCATTGAGATTTTTAAAATTAAATGACAAATGAATCACAAAGAAGCTAAACAGTGCATAGTAATGAGTTCAGAGTCAGAGTTCCTGTAACAGCTAGCAATGCTTTCACAGTTTTTTTTTATGTGAACATTATGAAAGTTTGTTTCTTGTTACAGATACAGCAGTGCCAATGTCACATCATTTGGCTAATTGTGTGGAAGATGAAACCAGAAAGCTGTGGAAGGACAGAGAGAAGGAGGGTAATAGTATTCTGATGCAATCCTTTTGATTTCTGTTCTAATCTAATCTGAGATCAGGCGCAAGATGAGAAGGAGAATAAGGAATGGCATTGCAGAAATGTGTGTGCAGGGACACAGCAACGCTCTCAAGGTAATGGTCAGATAATATGCTTCCTTGTCTTTGGGAAACATGAAATGTAAAAATATGAATCAAGGTTAATATCCTATGACAGCTCATCACTCACAGATCTGACTCATCTGAGAAGTTTCTAAGTTCCAGATTCTTCTTATTCCGCAGTGTAACTTTATTCTACAGTGAAAACATCAATGGATCTGTACATCGTTATATCCAAAATTCTAACAACATTCTGAGCTAGACAGAACAAACAAGCAGACAAATTACAGACTGAAACATCACAACAGGGGTGTATCTAGAAATGGCCTGAGGGGGGGCCATAAAATGGGGTGAATACAGGGTGCTCTATGACTTTTCCTGTTTCTGCCATCTTAATTTTGGGTCTTGGCGGGGGGCGGAATGCCCAATACCCCTCCCCCTCAAATACGCCACTGCATCATAAAGGTGTGAATTGGCCTAATTACACTAAAAGAAAGTAAATTGGTCACTTCAAGAGCAACTGTATGAAATCTTCACAATAATTATGCAATAAGAAATCCAGCAGGACCAACAGTGGAAGTAATTTCTCCCATTTCAAAGCCTGACTGATTGAGACTTTAAAAAAAGTTCAAACAAAGGAAATACAAGCAGTTTTTCTACACAACACTGCAGTGTATTATATTTGTGTGATCTTAAACTCTCATAGAAATTGCTGAATGGTAAACGTTTTCATCACACTAATTCTTGCATGGTAGATAAGAAGAGGAAGTAAAGTGCCCAACGTTTTCTAAATTTGTATTTTAGAGACTCAGTCCTCCACAGCTGAATTTTATACTGCATACGTAGATTGAGCTTGCCCTTGATGCTATATCCATGTCTTTTTTTTACGTGTAGGCCTACATATTCCTTAATTATATGTGCAATCAGTACCATATACTAATGAGTATAGTGCCTTTATCAGCTGCTGGATAAGAAAACTTGATGTGAAACCTTAAATGCCAGTACCACGATGACCACCACCTGCATTACTATTCCACGCAAAATTCAACAACGACATCCGGACCATCTGCTGTTTATAAAAGCAAAAAGCTTTTAGACACCAAGGTAGCCTTCTAAGTTTTCAGTCACATATCATTGCTCTTAGTAAGGTGCCCTTTTATGGTTTTTGTTCCTCTGAAACAAGTTCAAGTTTATGGACCATCAATAGTACTCATTACATAGCCTGTATGTACAAAAACACAATTATTTGTTAAGCAGTTAAAAGCAACAATTTGCCATTACTTTTTTGCTAGTTAGGCATATGAAGGTGACATTTACTAAAATGACGTAATATTGCTGATGCTTCGGAAGTGCGGGACTAATTCAGATGTTATACATAAATGTATTGATCACTCGCTACAACATGTTTCATAACAAAAGAAAAAAACGTGAAGAGTCACAATATTTTCTAGACCAAAACAAAGAAAAAGCAGCTTTCAAGTTGAACAGAATCTAAGAATAGCAAAGAAAACAATAACGCCCAGCTGTGTATACCAATTGCGGGGCATCCTTCAGCACTTTACATAAAAGGTTTTGGCAATGCAATCAAACCTGCAACAGATGTCTGTTCTTGGTAGATTTATTACGTATTAGGCCAATGTCTGATTTGGCAAAGCTGCACTTGAGGGACATGACCAATTTATCTTAAACTATAATGGTCATAGAAATTGTTGATCCAGATTTTGAGGTCTTCTGTAACACCTAATTCCCGAATGACTCCAGTCCCTACTTGACTCTCCCGGTGCAAATTTGAAAATAATTTAGTGAGTCGATCATTGAAAAATATTTCTGTTTATTATAACCAAATCTCTGTTGATAAATGTTACAGGCAAGTTCTTGTGTCTTAATAAAAATAAATCTGGACAACACAGGTGAAGAGAGAGATTGCACAGTCCCAACTCTCCCAAATGCCACCAATTTTTGTCATAATCTGAATATTGGAGAAACCTTTGATCAGAATGTTTCAGTAGAAACTGAATATTATATGATATGCCCAATGCTAAAATTGTGCATGTATGTTTTATAGATATTCCAAGTTCAAATTTGCCTGACAGACAGAGAAGAGCTTATCACATGACACAGTTTTACTTTTTTCGTCAAAGTTTTAGTTTTCTTTTATTGTGAGGGATTATGACAAGCAAAGAGTGTCTTCTTACATCCATGGAAATACAATCATTTTCATTAAACTTTGCTGGCAACAGCTCTCTCAATTTATGCTCAGTTCTTATCAAAATTAGGGCGGCCAAACCGTCCCTGTGGCCCAACTCTCCCAACCTTCACCTAAACATAATCAAGTAGTTCTTTGATGGTACAAAGAGTTAATAAGTAGTGACAATATTGCCATCAAACTTTTGATAACGTGATGTCAATGCTCCATGAACAAATGCTCATTGTGGTGCAATAATGATAATCCACATCCGTAATAGAAGATGCTTTCATGTCATGGCCGCTAATTGGGAGGAACACAAAACCAGGAAGCTGTAGAAAATTGGGAGCGACACAGAGGAAGAGATTAATCATTATGGCAACTTTGAATGACCCTCTTGATTTGCTTTCTTATCTGAGGCCAAGCAGGATGAAATAAATCAAGTAGCAACAGGAAAACTTGATACTTTGTCCCTTTGAGAATCATGTCAAATTAAAATTGGATTGACGGTTGATCATCTTTTGATGGAACATCGCCCATAAATCAGAAAAGTTTCTTGATTTCTTTCTCCCAGTTCCATTTCACTTGCCACTTCATTCATTAATTTATGATACTGAGTGCAATGAGCAGAACCTTCCTCCATGGCAAAGCATTACTGGTCTTGTATCACATAACCACAAAACTGTTTTGTAAGCGAAATCAGGTGCAATCTACCAAATACAAATCACCTACATGTTATACACTGCATGTCCAATATAAAGTCTGTGACAAGCCAACATTCTGGCAATATCAGTAAATCAAGTACTCAACTACATTGTGGAGCGACGTGATCAGTCTGACCCAGTTTAATCTCTGCTGCCCCATGCTAAAACCAATGCGTGGGTGGATTGGGCGATGTTTGCATGATTGCGTACATGTGGGCTAAATTACTTCCTGTTTCCCATTATAATATCATCCACAGCCAAAAAGGAACTTGTCATGGTACGGGCAGTTATTGGCTATATTGCAGTAATAACAACAAAAAACCAGTCTGACAGTGATTCATGCATGCGATCATGCCAACTGAATCCAGTGGTCACCCTTAGGCCTGATATGCTACCAGGGCTTTTCGCAGACTGGCCTGCATGTCACACTAAGTAAACAGTGAAGCCAAAAGGTCTACTTCTGATACTCCTCTTCATATACACCGTAGAGTGTAAACAAAACAGATTTATGTGGCTCTACCAGGCAAAATATATAAATTCTTTCCTGGCGATCTGGAATTAATATTTTCTACACTATTTGCAACGATGCATGCTGGAAAGAAATAATTATGTCTGGCATGGTTACGTTTTTTGTACAACACAGTCCTTATTGTGGCAATTGTTAAAAGTTGCAAAGGCATACAATAGTGATATACTAAAAGAGTCAAGCAATACAACTCCTGGCTCATCTTTCGTGAGCAACATTGACCCAGACATGGTTGCATGGTGTTTTGAAAAACATTCTGAGACTTTCCTAAAAACTTATATGTTTTTTCAGTCAAAAATGGAAAAGGCATTAAGTTTTCAGAGAAAACCAAATTTAAAAGTGGTAGAGAAATTTCATCTTTCGATTTTTTCACAATTACGGTCAGAGCATCCTTAAATGTGAACAGCAGTTTGGTGGAGTGAAATTACGTTTTAATTTACCTGATAACGTAGGTGGCAGTCTAAGTGACCTTTTCAATTACTCAATTGTAGTAAAGAAATTGGACTGGGTGCAGTTAAATGCATCTTATTCCAGGACATTCTGATGGCAAGGTTGGTGCCATTTCTGTTAGTGCTCTCCCTGAATTGTTGCTGATATGAAAAAAAAACTAAAAAAAGAAGTTTGGTTGCTGTAAATGAATTGTCTGTTTTTTAAACAGTTGTTTTTGCCTTTTTGTAATTTTAAATGGACATCCATGATGCATTTCGTATCTTGGAAGTGGCCTGCATGTGTGAAACCTGACACGTTCCAAATTCGAACATATGCATGTGAAATCCTCTCACACAAAAATTATGTTATCTGATGCTAGGAAGGTCAATGCCAAGAGCTTCTAGGTTTTTTTTGCCGGCTATCTGTCATTTATTTTTTGCAAATCACGTGCAATGCTGTATGCCACCTTTTACTTTCATTTTGATAATTGCACATATGGATAGCCTGAGTACCAAAATTCAAAAGACTCATCCAATTACTGAGATTGCTAGACAGTCAGACAAACGATACAGACCTAGATGACTTAAGGAACAAGTCACTTACGAATATTGAGAAAAATGTGCTTTGGAGTGTGGAGATTCCTTTTTCATTAATGTCTTAATCAGATAGCCAATAATTGTGTCATTAGATTAGGTATGTACGTTTTTACAGCATTTACCAGAACTAGAACAATGATTATTATACAGCTACCTGGTGTAAGCCAGTGACATCTCTTAATTAATACCACATCAACTGTCAGTAAGGTGTTGCAACTGTATTAGCCCAGTAATCCCACCACTTTTGCGATGCAATGGCCTCAGATTGAGCCAATAACGCAATCATTGTGGCTATTGTCTCTGCTCATTGTGTCTGTGTTTGCAGGGAACTCCTGTCATTGTAGTGGACACAAACAGGTTCTGCCAACCCAATAATTGGCTAACAGGTTTTTTTATGGAATGGCTTCCAATCAAATATAGGAGACAAGCCAGGACAATTTCTATGCAAGCCTTAATCCCAAGATGCTGTCAGCAGCAGAAGACTGGTCCTTTGATGGGTCCAATACATGTACAGTGCTGTTTTTCCTGGATATTGGGAGAGAGGAGGTATATTGGTTGGTAGTTAGCAGTAGTTACTTAGGCATGCTAATAAATCATAAATTATAGACAGTAACTGTCAGTCAGAAGCACAAAATGTGGATTACCTGCGTCCAGGCAATGCACCTGCTCCACTTAGGGTGCCTGTCCAGTGTCCACTGCCTGATTCAATTTTTGGTTTGGAATATTTTATTTGTAAATCCATACAAAAAACGGTTTTCCACAAGTCAAGCCTTTGCGTGAGCTTCAGATATTTGTTAGAACTGAAACTGGTCCCAAAAACTTTCAACTTTCAGAACCTAATACAATGTCATTATTGTCTGTATTTGGACTTTAATTGAAGGACATCAATTGGAGTCATTTAATGTGTGGATTCAGAAGGACATCTTACAAAGTCAGGCTACTTTACAGAACTTGTCAGGAATAATATCAGTGGGATGTAAACTGGTGGTAGTGCTGCATAGTATGATCAGTGTCTTTGCAGCTGTGCATGGCAGGTTAAATGATGCTGCATTTGAGATCCAGATATATGATAATAATGTACTTGATGTTAATTACTTCAAATTATCTCGCATATAAATTTATAATGATGCACACTTCAAACTCATTCACACTTCATTTTCAATGTAACATCCACGGAGCGGTTTCATCAAGCATGTAGTGACATTGCGTAAGGATGTGAAGTGCACTTGAGGAAAATCTATTTTCATTTCCATTAACTCCAATGTCACAGAAACACGAATCCTGGCAATTACATTTAACCCCAGTTTTTAGCATGCAGTTGTCAGGCAAGGCTGATAATGCCTCGAAGCATAACCATCAAATTGGATTGCATTAATAACCCAACCATTCTTATGCTTGTAGAGAAGGACGTAACAAGGAATTTGGTTTTCAAGGCTTCCTTTCTTGTTAAAAGGCCTCAGTAAGGACTTTGTCATGATGGTCTGCAGAACGTATCTGCGTTGCATTAAAGCCATAGACATATCATACACATATCCCACAGCTGTGTTTGCACATGGTTCAGTACATTGCACAGTGCTACTATATCATTCATTATCTAAGTAGGTTATAACTTCTTAAAGTATGTCAGGGAAAACACATCATACCATGCAGTACCCTAAAAGCTTCCACAATAATTCATAGTTCATTATAGATGACATAATATTAGCCTTGGACTTTCATAATACAACAATGCCATTACAATGGTCCTTTTTTGTGATTCCGTATAGCTGTACGCAGACCATGAGAGCAAAGGCTGCCTAGTGCCTACCCGGAAGTGCCTTAATAATTGATGGTTTCTGTACACCTACAATGGTGGCACAGCTTCAAGTGGTAGATGTGGGTCTGTTGTGGTAAGTCACACAATGCAGGTTGACGATGGTGACATATTTGTGCCTCAACTGCCCTTGCTGCTCCTAAATAAGGCTGGATAATACATGTAACAGATTTCATTGAACTGTTCAAAGCAAAAACATTTTTCATTGAAGACAGCAAATCAAACAACTATTTTAAAATTACATCTACAACATTACATGAAACTTGCAAATTCAAAATTGTAAACTGCCATATGGTCGCATGTCACAAGGTCGTACAATTTTCGTTACATGGCAGTTTTGGACCAAAAATTTTTTTCGTCAAAAAAGTCTAAATTAGGTCTTAAATATCCTATTCAAACCAAAAACCAGCGTAATTTCACAAAAATTAGGGCTGTTCGTCTTATTATTTGATTTTATTCACCATACAAATCAATGTAAAGCTCAAACTTTAAAGGCATTTTTCTCAAAAACGACTATATTTCAGTAACGTTACAATAAAGTACAAAGTACTCATTGAATCCCAATGAAATTTTCACTGAAGTAAGTTGAGAAGATGGTCCTACTAATCAAAGCAACAAAAAATACGTCCTCTTCTCCAAAAGACTTTATATACATCAATGAATTTATGTTACTGTGACAGAGAAAAAACAGAGAAAAAACCTTTCTCAGACATCATGTTTAAAACTGTGCCAGAAGCCTGATTATTGTCAAAATCTCAAGTAAAATGTTTAAAAACATTACCAAGACACCTGAGAACAAATTCTGATATAGAAAATAAGATATTATAAGATATTACATGACATGTTGCAAATATATCTTATATCAGTTATTGTCTAGTGCATGAGAAATCAACATCTCATGTAAGCATACCATTTTGGAGCTATCTGTTCATTTTACCCATATGTATCTTCCTTTTTTTGGCTATATTAGAGAAAGATTATCAAATGTGATTGTTATTTATTCATTTGATGATGTGACCTGCCCTTTTTGTCCTTTTGGAAGTCCAATACATTAAGCGAAAAAATCGTGTACGCTTCAAACATGTATGTGTTACATTTGGTTCAGCCTTGTTCAGAGCATCACAGAAGTGAGAAAATGATTGAAAACATAGCAATATTTTATACCATAGTAAAATATAGCTCATGAGCATTTAGGCAATAGCCTTATCCACAGGGTGTGGTTAACCTACTTCGAGTTCTGGTGGTTTAAACTTAGAACCCCTTTCAAATTTTACGGGTTTTTGCAAGTGTTACGAAAAGTTCAGCCTAAAGTAGACAAGCAGCACACAAAGAATTTTACATGCAACCAAAATCTGATAAATGCATTTGACAATAGAACTTATGAGCATTTAATTGATGTATATTTGAACTTCCTAGCTTTAATATTGATAGCTACAGACTAAATCTAAGAAAATGTGTTGAATCTTTTTTGCCAGCGGGACAGGTTCACGTCGCTGCACATTAAAGGATCTACAGAAGGCACTGTAACAGTGAGATAGAAAATTTAAGCTTCAAGAGCTTAAGTATGAATCAGGTACTCCTGCAGAGAAAACCAGATTAAAATATCTTTTGTGGCTCGCAAGAAAACTCACTTTCTAGATGATTTTTTCAAATGTGACGTAACGCGGGACACAAAAAAATCACTTGTTTTCCTGAGGTTTTTGATGGCTAGAAGCCTCATTTTGTGATAAAGTTGACTTTTTAAAACCTAATATGATATATATAGAAGAAGTCAAGCCTTCCAGTGGTGTATAATATTGCTTAATAGATACTTGTTAAGTACATGTAATCATGATTTAAATGCAAAATTTCTGAAATTGTACGACATTACGACACATGACCATATACATTGTGGATGTATTACAAAAGTGTACATACTGATCCCTTGCTGCCACACAGTAAACTTGATACATTCCTACACCAAGTTGCATTCTGTGATAAGATAGTATAAAATGAATAATTAAATCTGAGCTGATGTCCATAAATATGTTTGAAGAGCAAGGCAAATTATCGGTCATAGTAAATTCAATATGAATAACTGTTGATAAATTTCTGGTTGTATATTATATGTACTTATGTCATTCTGACATTAATATTTCATTTTTTTTACTGTTGCACTTGTAAACTTTCTTTAGGCACTATACTTCTACGTGTACAACAAATACAATTTGGTATTATGGTAGTTAATTTGTTACCAAAACTGTTAAAATGTATTGCATTACCTTGCTATACCAGATATACTGTCTTGAAACTTATAATCTGAAGCTTTTAGTCAGCTAATATGATAGTCAGCTTATATGAACAGCTGCAAGAGCCTGTAGTTCTCACATTTTTACGCACCCACTGGACCCAGTTGAGAGTTGATCTTTACTAGTTAGCATTACGAAATTTTATTGCGTAAATATCATCTGCGACAATGATTAAGTTTTTCGTAAAGCCATAAATGCTGTCAAAGAAGAATGAGATAACGACATATTTGCATAACCTTGACTTACTGTTAGAGGGTAATTATTAGTGGATCTTGGAAATTTGTACAGGTTTTGTGGTAATCCCATTTGAGTCGACCAGACAGCAGATCATTTTTTGTATTGTATTGTATTGAATTTACTGCAATGCTGGCAAGAAATTCGTGATGACCTTCAACAATGATACAGCTCAGGGTAGCCATAGAAAGGTGCCCACGGGCAAAGACAAGGGGAACATTGCCCAAGACTCCCATGCCGTGGCATACTCCAGTGTTGGTGATTGTCATTATGATGAGTGATGAGATCCGATTGTGAGTCTGGCACACACCCTATTCATTCAAGGATGTCAAGGGTCTTTCAGTTGCCAGTCCCAGCACAGAATACTGGATACAACCCGCCTTCATTTCAAGTCCCATGGGCTCAGACCAAATTAAATTCCAGGAGTGGGAGTCGAACCCACAAACTCACAGCCAGACTGGCAGCACAAACAAGCGTCTTTAACCATTTGGCAACTGGGAACTATGTGACTTTGAGCCACATCAATACGTTGGGTCACAAGGGAGATCAGCATTCTTGTTTGGGCTGTAAATTTTGTTGATCTATGACTCTACTGCCATAAATGATTAGTCCAGAGCAGGTCAGTTAGTGTAAACCTGTTATTCACATCTTGGTCAATGACACATAAACGTGTCATTTACCTGGCAAGTCACTATGCCAATATTAAAGATGAATCCCACAGAATACAGTTGCTCCACCTATTGTACTCCACAGTTCAACAAAAATGCCCAAGCTGGTGGCTCCCCCACTTGGTCAAATTGTTCATATGCATTGAAAAGGCCACAGATTTTGAAAACAGGGGTGGGCTCACTCGAAAGCTGCTGGCTCAGCCAGGAATAATGGCACTAAACTATAAATGCACACATTTTGGGTCAATATACAGGCGTATAATTCAATTCAACTTTCATAAAAATCGGAGAAGGAATCTTTGAGCTATCCAAGTTTATTTTAAGGGGGAATTATTTTTGTTGAACTGTTTTTCATAATTTTCACATATTGTACACCACGTAACTCTCAAAAAACATCGGTAACCCCCCTTCAAAGACATGTTTTTCAATAAAGTGTATTTTCAGCTATATTCCTTTAATTTTTCATAAATATTTCATGGATATTGTCCGAGTGACACTGCTTTTCGTTGTAAATCCCACACTCTTTTAGTATTTTACTGTATGTTTAAATGTAATGACATAAGATTTTGAAAAGATCATTGTTCGAAAATTATGTTGTATAGCCCCCCTATTTTTTTTATGTTGGAAAGCTTCCTTTTTTAAGAACTTTTTGGCAAAGTTTCATGAATATCTCATGGATTTTAGATTTCTTGCTAAGTGTGGGATTCAACTTTAACTTGGGCAGACCTTTTCCACTGTTGTTGTTTATTTTGTGAAATTGCTATTCTTTAAATTTTGGTAAAAAGGACTGGGTGCAATAACATGCACCTTATGCCAGGACATTCCACAGGCAAGGTTGGTGCCATTGCTGTTAATGCTCTCCCTGAATCGTGGTTGACAAGAAAAATTATACAAATAAAAAACAAAAACAATTATGGTTGCTATAAAATAGATTGTCTTCGTAAAAACTGTTGTTTCTCACTTTCATGCACTTTTTAATGGATGCAGACTCTGTGCATCCTCTGTGTTGGTTCTCGTGGCATGAAGTCTGTTGGACATCTGCAACCTGACACATTCCAGATTCATACATACATCGCTCCCACACAAGAATTATGTTGTCCGATACGAGGAAGGTCAAAGCCAATGTCTGCACCAAGGTTTTTCTGACTGCTATCTGTGATTTGTTTCTTACAAATCACGTGGAGTGCTGCATGTCACACTGAACTTCGCCATAAATTAACAAGTCGTTGCATAGTCTAGTTGTTTGGATTTTTTTTTTTTTTTCATCATTTGGGATTGGCAATGGTTCAAATGAGGTGGAAATATACATAAATGTCTCTTAATACCAGTTCCAGATTTTCAAAAGATTATGAAATTAAATTGAGATAGCTAGACAGCCAGATGAATAACAGAGACCCGGGTGACTTAAAAATATATAAGTTACAAGTGAATATTGAGAAAAATGTGCCTTTGAGTGTCAGATTTAAAAAAAATTGATATCATAATCAGATAGTCTGGATTGACCAAGTTTTATAGCATTTACACAAACACGAATAATCACAGCTACCTAGTGTAAGCCAGTGCCATCTCTTAATTAGCAATCATTGTGGCCATTGCCTCTGCTCATTTTGTGTGTGTTTCCTGGAAACTCTTGCGTTTGTGCTTGATGCCCGAAGTGGCTGACTCAAAGAAGTTCTGCCAATTGAGACTTTTTAATCATACATACAGAAACTAAACAGTACATAATAATAGTTAGTCTAGAGTCATATTTGCTGTTATAGCTGGCAATGCTTTTACAGTTTTTATGTGAACATGATAAAAGTTTGTTTCTTGTTACAGATGCAGCAATGCCAATGTCACGTCATTTGGCTAATTGTGTCGAAGATGAAATCAGAAAGCCGCAGAAGGACACAGAGAAGGAGGTTAATGGTATTCTGATGCAATCCTTTTGATTTCTACTCTTATCTAATGTGAGATCAGGCGCAAGATGAGAAGGAGAATAAAGAGTGGAAATGCAGAAATGTGTGTGCAGCGACACAGCAACAGAGCTCTCAAGGCTATGGACAGATAATACGCTCCTTGTCTTTGGGAAACATGAAATGTAAAAATATGAATCAAGGTTAATATCCTATGACAGCTCATCACTCACAGATCTGAGAAGTCTAAGTTCCAGATTCTTCTTATTCTGCAGTGTAACTTTATTCTACAGTGAAAACATCAATAGATCTGCACATCATGACATTGTTATGGCAAATTCCAACAATATCTGAGCTAGACAGATGAGCAAACAAGCAGACAAATTACAGTGAGAAACATCATAACAGGGATGTATCTAGAAATGGCCCAAGGGGGGCCATAACATGGGGTGAATATGGGGCGCTCTGCTACTTTTCCTGTCTATTCCATATTAATTTTGGGCTGGGGGGGGGAATGCCCAATAACTTCAAATACGCCACTGCATCATAAATGTGTGAATTGGTCTGTTCACACTAAAATAAAGTAAATTGGACACTTCCAGAGTAAAATCTTCACAATAATTGTGCAATATGAAATCAAGCAAGGACCAACAGTGGAAGTAATTTCTCCCATTTCAAAGCCAGACTGATTGAAAAAAGGTGAAACAAAAAGAGAAAATATAAGCAGTTTTTATGCACAACACTGCAGTTTATTCGATTTTTGTGCTCTTAAACACTCATAGAAATTGTGGAATGGTAAAAATCTCCACGTCTTCTTTATGTGCAGTACTTCATGTTGCTTAATTATATGTGCAATCAATATCATATATACTAATGTGTATAGTGCCTTTATCAGCTGCTGAGAAAACTGTATGAGAAACCTTCAATGTCAGTCCGTCTATGACAACCACCTGCATTACTATTCTGCGCGAATTCAGCCACGATCTCTGGACCCTCTGATGATTATAAATGCAAAAGCTTTTAGACACCAAGGTAGCCTTCTCAGTTTTCAGTTACATATCAATACTCTTAGTAAGATGCCCTTTCATGGTTCTCGTTCCTTTGAAACAAGTTCAAGTTCAAGTTTATGGACCATCAATAGAATTCATTACATACATGTACAAATACACAATTTTTTGTAAAGCAGCTAAAAGCAACAGTTTGCCATTATTACTTATTTGCTAGTTACGCATATGAAGGTGACATTTAGTAAAGTGCTTTAATATTGCCGATGCTTCGGAAGTGCAGCACTAATTCCAATGTTTTACAAAAATGTATAGATCACAGCAACATGTTTTATAACAAGTGAAAAAAACATGATGAGTCACAATACTTTCTTAAAAAACAAAGAAAAGCAGCTTTCAAGGTAAACAGAATAGCAAAGAAAACAATAATGTTCTGCTGTGTATACCGATTAAGGGGCATCCTTCAGCACATAAAAGGTTTCGGCAATGCAATTAATCCTACAACATATGTCTGTTCTTGGTAGGTTTACTACATATTATGTCAGGTTTGGCAATGCTGCACTTGAGGGACAGGACCAATTTATCTTAAACTATAGTGGTCTTAGAAATTGTTGATCCAGATTTTGAGGTCTTCAGTAGCTGATTTCTGACTGACTCCAGTTCCCACTTGACTCTTCCGTTGTAAGTTTGAAAATAATTTACTGAGTCGATCATTGAAAACTATTTCTGTTTATTATAACTGAATCTCAGTTGATAAAAGATAATGGCAAGTTCTTTCGTGTAAATAAAAGTAAAAATCTGGACATTTTCAACAAAGGTGAAGAGAGGCGTGGCACTGTCCCACACCCAAATTCCACCATTTTTTTGCCATAATCAAAATATTGGAGAAACCTGTGACCAAAATGTTTCAGTAGAAACTGAATATTTTATGATACACAGCATGCTAGTTCAAATTTGCCTGACAGACAGAGAAGAGCATATCAAATGACACTGCTTTTACTTTTTTGGTCCAAATTTCAGTTTTCTTGTATATTTAGGATAATTACAAGCAAAGAGTGTCTTCTTACATCCAGGGAAAGACAATTACTTTATCAAACTTTACTGGGCAACAGCTTTCTCAATTTATGCTTGGTTTCTATCAAAATTAGGGTGGCAAAAACCTTCCCTGTGGTCCAACTCTCCCAACCTTCACCTAAACACAATCAAGTAGTTCGTTGATGGTACAAAAGTTTTGATAAGAAGTGACATTATTGGCATCAAACTTTTAATAATGTGATGCCATTGCTCCTTGAACAAATGCTCATTGTGGTGCAATAATCCATTGAAGATGCTGTCATGTCATGGCAGCTAATTGGGTGGAACACAAAACCAGGATTCCAGGAAGCTGTAGAAAACCGGAGAAGGACGCAGAGGAAGAGCTTATTGGTATCTTTGGGTGATATTTTTGATTTCCTTCTTCATCTGAGACAATGCAACAGGAAAACATGATACTTTGTCTTTGGCGCTCATATGATTGTGTCATTAGATTAGGCACGGTTTTACAGCATTCACCAGGACTAGAAGAACTACAGCTACCTGAGATTAATACCACATCAGCTGTAAGTGAGGTCTTCCAACTGTATTAACCCATAATCCCACCACCTTTGCCTCGCAATGGCCTCAGATGGAGCCAATAAAGCATCATTGTGTCCATTGCCTCTGTTCATTGCGTCTGTGTTTGCAGGGAACTCCTGCCATTGTGGTGGACGCCAAAAGTGGCAGACTCAAACAAGTTTTGCCATAATAATTGGCTAACAGGTTTTCTTATGGAATGGCTTCCAATCAAATTTAGGAGACAAGCCAGGACAATTTCTATGCAGAGCTTAATCCCAACATGATGCTCATTTTGGTCAGCAACAGAAGACTTGCCCTTTGATGAGTCCAATACTTGTACAGTGCTGTTTTTCCAGGATACTGGCTAAGAGGAGGTTTATTGCTTAGCAGTTAGCAGCTGTTAGGTATTAGATACTAATACAACATATTTCCAGTAACTGGTAGTCACAAAATTTAGATTCCCTGTGGTTAGGCAATCTGCCTCCTCCACTCAATTTCCGGTTAGGAAAATTTCATTTGCACAACCAACAAACAGTTTGCCATGGTCAAGACTCTGTGTGCGTGGCTGATGTTTGTTTGTATTAAATTTGGTTCAGTCCATATAACTTTCAAGCAATTTTAGCCCAAGATTCATTAACGTTGTCGGCATAATACTAGGGGTGGGCCAATCTGGGTAAACATCATAAGACTTGTGATTTCCTAGGCCAAATATTCTCCTGATCAAGAAATGGGCAGGTAAAGTTGTCTCTGTATGATGCCAGTACTCACATTAAATGAGAAACCATTTTGTAGTTCTTTGATTCTGTGATACCATTCCGGGTATAGCTTTCTTGCTTGTGCTGTGCTGGTGTACCCCTGAACATCTGGGTAGCTCAACCCTAATTCACATAGATTGAGCTGCCATCATTGTTGGTGACCTTCATAATTATGATGATGAGAAGCACAGGATTCAAGCATAAGGTATATTCATTAAGAGCCAGGTTCTTTCAGTTGCTCCAGTATAAGACACTACAGTTTATCTTCCAATTGTTGAAGTTGCATGGGATTGATGAGAATTAGAATTGTGGGCATGACTGGCGAGATACAAGGTTCTTCAGCAAGAAATTTCGACAACTAGACATTCTATGAGATCAGCACAAGTGGTCAAGGAGTACTGTCTGTGCAGATGTGGTCATTGACGCACTTTTAGTGACTGCTGCATGTCTGAACTTAAACTATTTCAAAGACCTTATGCATAGATGAGTTTGAGGTTCAGTGCTGTCAAATTCTGACTTTCACCAAGTGTGTGGCAGTCTCATGTTTTGTTCTTAGTATAGGAGCTTAGAGAAAAACAGTTGGAATCATGGTTGTGTTTCCAAACCAGGGGGCTATGTGAAGACACATTTAGATTCCTTGCTGGATAATGTGGGTGTGAATCGGCTGTCCTAATTGGCTTATGCATGATGCTTGAATTAAACATGCCAAACAATAATGTCTCTTCACAATCTTGCATTTCAGCTTCTAATCATACCTTTAGATAGGGCCTAACCCTATCCATTTTGAGAAAGGGGTTTTTGTTCTAGTTGTACTGACACCTCTAAATTTACAACATGTATTATTGGTGTTAATATAAAATTGCAGTCATGAATTGTGTGACGTCAACCAAATAGACCAACCTGTTCAGACTTTATATGTTGTATAGTACCAAATCACTTTACAGTCAAAATTTCCCAAATGACAAGAATATATAAGTATTTGAACTACAAAGAAGTAGCATTATTTCTCATTGTATATTATGTATAAGTGTTCGAATTATGCAATATGTCTGTTTATTGGTGAAATTGCTAAATTTCCGCCACAAATTTCTTAATGAAATTAGTTATTTTTATGGAATTTGCACTTGATTTTACTATTTGATAAATAAAAAATGGTTCAATGGATATTTCTAACACCTAAATCTACAATAGAAACCTAATTTATGTGTAAATGTGGAATTATGAGCTGTATATTAAGAAACAAATGCTAGAAAATAGGCGATTTTTCACCTTCCGGGACCTTTTTCAGAAAAGTCAAAAGTACCAACCTAAATATGCCTTTTAGCTGAAAAAACCAACCAAATTTGAGATCTCCAGAATATTTGGCCTATGAAACCACAAGTCTCCAGTGAGAATTTCGAAAATTATGTAGATTGGCCCACCCCTAATAATACAATGTCACTATTGCATGTATTTAGACTTCAATTTAGACTTCAAATAAAGGACGTCAATAGGAGTCATTTTTAAAATTTTCAGATTCAGGAGGACCTCTTACGAAGTAACGCTATTTCTACATGCAAAATGTCATTGGGATTTGAACTATCAGTAGTGCTATCTTCAGTGTCTTTGGAGTTACACAGGTCGGGTAAAATGAAGCCGCACTTGAGGTCCACATATAATTTTAGCATGCAGACTCTAGCTGAATTACTTGAAAGTATCTCGCATAATTTATGATGATGCACACTTCAAAGTCATTCACACTTCATTTTCTATGTAACATCCACCAAGCGCTTTGATCATGCATGTGGTGACATTGCGTAAGGACGTGAAGTGTACTTGAGGAAAATCTATTTTAATTTCCATTAACTCCAATGTCATGGAAACTCGAATCCTGGCAATTACATTTAACCTCAGTTTTTAGAATGTGGTTGTCGGGCAAGGCTGATAACGCCATGAAGCATCACCATCAAATTGGATTGCATTAATAACCAAACCGTTATTATGCTCACAGAGAAGGACGTAACAAGGAATTTGGTTTTCAAGGCTTACTTTCTTGTTAAAAGGCCTCAGCAGGGATTTGCTCATGATAGTTTCCAGAACGTATCTGCGTTGCATTAAAGCTGTAGGCTATCATACACATACATGTATCCTACCGCTTTGTCTGCATATGATTCAGTACATTGCACAGTGCTACTATATCATCATATCTAAGTTGGCTATAACATCAAAAAGTATGTCAGGGAAAACACGTCATATGATGCACTACCCGAGAAGCTTCCACAATAATTCATAGTTCATCATAGATGACATTATGTCACCCTTAGACTTTCATAATACAACAATGCCATTACAATGGTCCTTTTTGTGATTCCATAAAGTTGTATGCAGACCAAGGCTGCCTACCCGGAAGTGCCTGAATAATTGATGGTTTCTGTACAAGTTTACAATGGTAGCACAGCTTCAAGTGGTAGATGTGGGTCTGTTGTGCTGGCTCAGCAAAACTGCAAGCTATCATAGATACGAATGTAGGTTGGCGATGGTAATATATTTGTACTTCACCTACCCTTGCTGCACCTAAATATGGCAGGATAATAACAGGATTTCATAGAAATGTCATGAACATTGCCAGACAGGTAAAAACACAGTATATGTTCGATTAAGACAGGAAATCAAACAACCATTTGGACTTCGCAACATAACAATTGTCTTAGATGAAAGAAAATTTGTGCATATAATCCTTTACTAATATTTTACAAATATCATGATATGCATATTATTGATAAAAGCTTTGTGGTATATTTTTGATTAATTGACGACTTGGACAAATTCTGTTGGGCCGGATGAAAGATGGACGGTCCATGGCAGTAACTTCTACCATTTTGAGAAATTTGTGTCACAGCAGCAACCCAAGGAGCAGCAACAGCAGAGAGAAATAAGGAAATTAACTGGTCCTACATAATTTGGCGTGCTCAAATAAAATGCAATATTGTTGCTGCAATAGTAGATGAGACTTTCAAAATTGAGATTTGGGAGAATAACTTGGTATTTACATGTATCACAGACTTTGCCAATATGATACTTGCAAATTTACAATCATAAACCACCTGGATTTACCACCCAAATAAGGATGCAGATCCCCCTTGTACTCCCAACATATTGATGTGGCCTCAAAGTGATCTGTTGTCTGCGTGACTTGCACTCTAGTGGATGCTTAAAAACACAGGCCGACGTCATCCCATGTCAGACATCCTTGCTTCCACGCTGCAAAATGTGATGTACACCAAGTTGCATTAGAACTATAAACCAGTCGTTTACAACGAGTCCAAAACATGGCTGCGAGGGTAATTACCAAAGTGAAACGTAGATGCCACATCACCCCAGTTCTGATGGAGCTACATTGGCTGCCAGTGACTGAGTTCAGTACAAGATTCTGATCACTACATACAAGGCACTCCATGTCAAGTAAGTAGCAGATCGCTTTGAGCCACATCAGTATGTTGCGTGTGCAAAAGAGACCTGTATCCTTATTTGGTTGTTGAAATGCACTGTTGTACGACTCAACTGCCATACCTGATTGGCCCAGAGCGGGTCAGTTAATCCTGTTATTCACCTGTCGGCCAACAACAAATAATCTCATTGTTCATATGGCCAGCTAATCAGACCAAGAAGAACAATGTCAAAAATTCAGAAGTTCCAACCAAAAATAACAATTGATACATTTCAAATGTTTGCCAATGTACCTCGTTGACCATTTTAAAAGTTCAATCGTCTTTACATTTGCATCAAATGCGAAACATGCCCTTCAAATATCAAGTAAGGAGTGGAGCATGTTCCAAGACTCAACTAGTTGCACTTCACCATTTACCAATTCAATGAGATTTTACTTTGCGTGCTATACTCAGAATAAGAAACGGAAAAAGGAGATGATTTTACCTCGGATGCAATGGAAATTCCTTTTAAGCTATTAAAACATGCTTGTTGTGACTGGGCATTGTGAATTTATGAATGAATCTGAACGTAAATTGACATTGACATTGATTCGTAAAATGGGAAAACGTTAAAAAGGTCGCATATATTCCATTTAAGCAAGGCGCAGCACAATGAATATCACGAAAATCACATTTGCTCAGTTTAACTCCACTGCACCTGGTCATTGTTCATACGCATGACTTCAATGTAGAATAGTATAAAAATATCACTTCTTGTTAAAGAGCATTCCGACACTGTGCTGTCACTTCATAATTAGGAATTCCTAAAAATGTAAAGTGAGCATGACTATTGAATCAATTCAGATATGATCAGCATCATCAATGAAGTTGAAAAGACAGTTTACAGGTTGAAATGGGAATAACTGATTAGAAAACATGACTTAACTAAGGATGTACAATGTATCTCGCATATTCAACCGAGCAATGAATAAGATGACAAATTATCAGTATTCGTTATATTATGTAAAATAAAGACAATTTTTTCAGAAACCCACAGAGCGCTTGATTACACATGTATAATTGTACTAGATAATGTAACTGTGGTATCAGAATGACAGACAAGTCATTAAATCTTGAAGTGATATTTTGCTATTATCTTTATAGTAGGATATAACTGCTTTCCGGAAGCTGAAATTGGAAGGTTTTTGATAATTGGACCATGCTATACCACTTAATTGAATGATTTTCCCAAAATGACGAAGTAAATGATGTCAATATTTCTTTGGTGTCCTCATTTAGTGAACCATTCCCTGACATCATTTACTGGTAAAGGGAGTGGGCGTCCTTTGTGTGTCTATAAAACACTGCCGATTGTGGGGAAATTAAAAGTACACAATGCAACAAACACCACCTCAATTAGTCAATTGATTCAAACTTAGGATTTCTTATCTGAAGAAGTTGAAAAAATAACTTACAGGTTAATATGGTGCTTCTATTTTGGCAACAGACAAGTTATTAAGGAGTTTTTTCTGAAGTTCCTATCCCTGAAAAAGATCACATTCTTTTTATAATAGCTGTGCATCCCAGTTACCGCTGTGACAAAAAAGTGCTTGTGTACTAAAATGACATGCAAGATGGCATGCAAACAAAAAAATCCAAAGAAGGCTTCTGAGCAACATAACCCAACTGATCTGTGTTCCATGCAGCTGATGGGGCAATGTATTCGGAGTGCCTGTCTCATCTGAGACGTCAGTTGCTTTTCTGACAAAAAAGAAAAAAGAAAAAGGGGAAGAAAAGATATGTGAACTCGGCTCCACAAGTTATTCAGTATGGTAAGTGACCTTTCATTGCGGTGTTAGAACATTCTCTTTTAGGTCCTTTGTAGCCTTATGCAGGACACTTTGTCTTGTCTTTGAGCTTGCCTTATGAGGTTGTTGAGTTTATCCATACACGGTGACCCAGAACATCCAGAGTATGCAAGGGATTATGTATACTTAAATGAGTAAAGAATCTATGATAGTTTCAAAGAACAGAACTCCTGAAGTAAGCAGATAATTTTTCCCTTGTGTTTTTTTTTTCATTATTGATAGCGTTAGAAGGTATTTCGTTAAGAATATAGTATTCCTTTACACAGTACTACACACAATGCCACACATATATGTTCATCTTCCACTAAGTAAAAAATGAGATCAAAGCTTGAAATTGTCACGTTAAGGTCTAAAAACAGATATCAAAGTATTAAAAAAATTAGCAATTCTCCTAGACCCAGGTCATCTAGAAAATCGATTCGGATTTACATTGTAAGATTTCATAGGCAAGACACTGTTAGCTCATTCGCAATCAGAGCAGTTAGCTAATTCGTAACTTCTAGAATGTTTTAGAAACTATTTTCTGTTACTTTCTTAAGTTGCCGAAGAATTAATAGCATACAATAAAATATAAAATTAATGTCAACCTGTCACTATATATATAAAATTGAAACTTCAACATTTCTCTGACCAACTTTTGCCGGAATGTGTGGCTGTTTTTTCAAAATTTACAAAGTTAACAATAGGCAAAACTTGTTAGCTGGTGATGGCACACAAATGGTTGTGACCGCTGAATGATTTCTGGAGAGTTGAGAAAGCTTGACGTGACAACCGTCAAGGACCTGTTGACCAATCAGATTCTGAGCACTTGCAGGGAAAATTAAAAACAAACAATGAACTGAACACCATTCTAAGAATTAGTCAATTGATTCCTGCTCTAGATTTTCTAATTCGGGAAGCCAAAGAAAGTCGTATTGCATGCACAAATTAATATTAATTTGGCTCTCCATTCAACATAATGGGGATTTAATTGTTATCTAACTATCTCCATCTGTCAATAAGAAATTTTACAATTTAAAAAAAGTTGTTTTAATCAATCTTGATAATAGAATAGCTCAAAACAGCTCATCAACAAGACCAAGAATATTCCATTATGCTGTTTTGCAATGTTCTACATGTGTTTTGGATTTCAAAGCAACATTATACTTCCGTAACTTTTCCCTTCCAGATGAAGTAAAGTTTTTATTTTATTTCTTTTGTTTGAATAAATCTAGGCAAGGTCACCCAAACAATACATGTTTCAAGTATGACCATTAGATCTTCAGGCAAATTAGAATTTATTTTATGGTAACGGCATCAGTAATTATTCATTTTTAAGTGTGCGACATCCTCAAATATGTGTTTTTAAATTAAACAAATTATTTAATACCGTGTCAAGAAATATGATCAACCAGAAATATTACTTCAAGACTGACCACAAAGAATTTATTAATTTCCCTTAAAACAGAGATTGAAATTTTGTCGCATGGTATTTGACTGTGAGTTAGTACAGTTACAATTAGAGAATTTTACCGCAACATGAACAAAAGTGCCTTGCAGACGCTTTGTAGGAGCCTTAGGGACTCTCAACCTTCTACCACTAGGTACCAGTTCAACTTCATAAAACAGTGGGTGTAATCTGCATTTCTGGACCTTCTTAGCCAGAGCCAAAGTTCTTTTTGTAAAGAGATCTTTATAAGCCAATAGTGCCTCTGCACAGTCATGTTGTCACAACAGATGCTTGCAGATTCTATGAGGTCATTCAAGGTCCTTCACCAGTGCCCCTGACAACATGCCAAAAAAGGCCGGACAAGCATCTATCTTTATAAACGCTTAGCATTATTAAATGGTCACCCCCTTATTCCTCATTTCTTTGCACACAATACACATCCGGCCATCCACTCCTTTGCACAGCTACCATCCATTTTTAGTCCTTTTTCCTACCTCCCATCAAAATAGACGACCTCTGCAACCTCTTCTAATCGTCTCTTTCTCCTCGATTCAACCCTCTTACCTCTATATCCTCACCAACCAAGGCATTCCCTTCGTGGCACTACTTCCGGTATCACACTTTGTTGTGATCCAGGCAGCCTTCATTAACCAGCATTTTCGCGCCTTTCTGCTCCAGCATAGCCCTATGCAATGTATAGTGACTTTCACAAGATGTCAAGGCCAATTAAGTGTCATAATTGACAGCAATCATGAACACTTCATTATTTGTAACAGATATATATTATGTACATGCCTTCCACTGTCTTAATTGTCAGCACAACAGGGGTGAAAGTGAATTGCACTTTAACCTACTTTAAAGTGTCCCTATAATCTTTGTTAGGACCTCATTCAGTACATTGTTCAAACTGTCAGTGTAGTCTTTCACAGGAATATTGCCTCTTTTCAGTGAAATACATCAATTATTCCCATCATGCAGTATCAATGCTGCATAACATTGTACATGACTAAGCACATAGCATGAAGTCCAGCCTCTGCGTGTCTATACATGTGTCTTTTGCTGCTGCATACAGTTGGCAGCAAAATTATTCAACCCCTTTGGGTTTTCCCATTGATTTCAATAGTTGACAAGTCTTGCAAAAATGAGGGCAGAGACATGAGCATGTATCAAATCATGAAAAAAAGGATAACATCACATATTAGACAACATAATGCCAAACTGCTGTGAAGGAGACCTAAATTTGATAGGCAGTTTGCATTTCCGATAGGGGTCAAACATTTGCAAAATTATTCAACCCCCTTTCTTCCATTGGAATAGCATTGGAGAGGGGGGTTGAATAATTTTTCAAAAGTTGTGACCCATACGTGAAATGTGCCCTGCATGCCGACCCGATTTAGTTATGCTTCACAGCAGATTTAGTATGTGTTGTCCAGTATGTGATGCTATCATACTTTTTATGATTTGATACATTCTGATGTCACCACACTCATTTTCCCAAAACCTGTTCACTATTGCCGTCTATGAGAAAACCTCAGAGGGGTTGAATAATTTTGCTTCCAAGTGTACCAACATCCTCTTGCATTGAAGGAGGACGGGAGGAGGACTCTGCTTCAGGAATACATGTACTGCTCAGTCTACTGGGCAATTTTCCGCTATTAAACACAAACCTCACGGCTTCACTCAAATTTACAGCTTTTACAGCTCTTGCATTCTTAATGGGTATTTTCTAATATAACAATAATGATGTAACAGCAGCATTGAAAAAGAGACATACAATGGTTGCATCCACTTTAAGTTTACACATACTACGAATGCAATACACCTTTTTCTGAGATTTCTTGATCTGGCTACCGACATGTGTTTTAAAAGAGTTTGTTATCAATCCATAACCCTAAGTACTTATAACTATCAGAAATCTCAACTGGCTTATCATTAATTTTGATAGGAGACATAGACATTTTATTTCTACGAAAATCAATTTGTAACTCCTTGGTCTTGCTTACATTTAAATCAAGAAAGTTTTCATTGCACCATCTGCTTACTTAACTAATACAATCAAGATATTCACTGTCATCATCGTCCTTAACTAAACCAACCACAACGGTGTCGTCAGCATACTTAACTATAAATACATTATCAGTGTCCCAAGACATGTCATTCGTTTACAAAGAAAATAAGGCAGGCGAAAGCACACACCCCTGAGGGGCTCCGGTGTTCAGGCCTCCATACACCACTCAGCCTTCGGCTTCGTGGTGTATGGAGTCCTTCGTGGTGTATATTCCCGCACCCTCGAAACGAGCAGGGTGCAACTGATAGTACTGTACACACCGCATCATCCATGGATTTACCATGAACGTAGGCAAACTGGTAAGGATCGAGTTGTTCATCAACGAAAGGCATAATAATGTCTAGGCCTACTCTTTCGAGACACTTGCCAAGTACAGGAGTCAACGTCACAGGTCGAAAGTCATTGTCAACACGCGGCAGATCACATTTAGCCACTGGTATTATTTCCCCAAACTTCCTTGTGTCAGGGAATACTCCTGTGGATAGAGACTTATTAAAGATATGTTTAACTAAATACAGCAGACTATCTCTGCATAACCGGATCACTCTGCCACCGATTTTATCTGGACCAGGTGCCTTCCTCATTTTAATTTTACAAAGGGCTTTGAGAACAGTTTCGTCATCAATGTCAACTTCGACAGCGGCAGTTTGGAGGGCATCTCTCAGAGACTGATGTTCCTTCGAGAAATCTGTAATCTTGGATGTAAGTGGCATATTTAGGGGGGCCCATTGGGCCATGGCTCCCCCTCAGGTCCAAAATTAACATGTAACAGATTTGAAACGCTGTGGATTGCCGCATATTCACCCCATATAATGGCACCCCTCATATCAGGCCATTTGTAGATACACGCCTGAGGGATCCATATGACCCTACAAGAAGCTTATACCATAAGAAAAACACTGAATCATAGTCTAAACATTGCAAAAATGGTGGAAAACAAAGAATACGGGAATCATTGCTGTGAAATACTGGCCTGTGATTGGCTGACAGTGACAGTGGTGTCTAATGGTACCATAATACAGTGACTCAGTAACAGTGTGTTGTTTTCTGACCAGACTGGCTGTGAGCTATTGACAGCATGTTCTTCATGAAAATTGCATGCAAGCAGCCAAGAGCCCATACGCTGCTAACAAACCAAAAGCCTTTGGGGATCTGTAAGTTGGTGAGGCCATGTCTTCTAAGTGACTCCCTATCTTTAATTATCAGTAACTTCGCTGACAAGAAAAATAACTACGGAAAAGATAATAAGTCAAAGTTACAAATTATTCTGTGCTGTTAAAGCAGTGTATTTCCATTGATGGCTTTGAGTGGACGCGTTGAGGCCCTTTTCAGACTTAAAATAGATGCTTTTAATCTTTTTTTGTATGTGTCTCGATAAATAATCTTTAGAAGGTTGTCCAGAACATCAAGAATAGCAAGGGCTATCTACTTTACTAAAAGTCTAAAATATTGAAGATAGTCAAAGGAACTGCTGAGGTAAGTATTATCATTTTCATGTATACATATGTGGATGCACATAGATAGTTTGACAGAGAAGCAGACAGAAAGCAAGATAGAGACATACAAGTATTTTGTACATAGCAAAAGTAGATAGACTACCTGACATAAATTTAATCTCACAGTATGCATGTCTCCTCGGTTGTTCACTTCTACCTTCTATATTGATTCAGCCTGTTCCAAAGTTTCTTCTTGCAATATATTGAATTGCATGTAGCCTCTGGCACTCGGAAGATACATTATTCTACTTCAATGGTATTGTCTGCAGAAAATTGCCTTGTTATTGAAATTGCAAACTTTGCAACGATGTATTGTTCATAAAATGGCTAGCCTGCTTCCTGAGTCTGCCTTTTTGTAACCAAATGTTAACAATATGTTATCATTATGTATGCGAAAGTGGCAAATTTCTTCTGTCTGCGGTTATATATAGGAAAACAGGAGATGTTGAAGAGGCTTTTTCTAATACTGTGATAACTAACCGCTTCTATACCGAATGGCTTCAGGCATTCGAAGACACAATGAACTTTTGCTCCAATGCAACAAGGTAAAAATGAAAGTGGAAGAAAGCTTTGGATATCTTTTGCGACTGGTTGACAGGACATTCACACGCTGAGCAAACTGCTGCAGTCTATCAGAAAACTACGACTTGAAAAAGCATGATATATTAAGGCAACGTGAGTTGGAACATTAACATTCAATTAAATTCTTGACAATTCACGGCATTAATATTATGCATGCCTGTCTCAAGGGGTACATAACACAATGTTGCTATTTGGGCATTTTTTCACAACTTTGTGACAATGCTGCCACAATGTTGTGACAATGTTGCCACAATGTTGCACTCCAATTAAATGCCATATTTTGACGTTGCTTCACAACAATTTCGACAGCATCATTTTTACAAAACAATTCTACGTAATTTTCACTAAAATTGAAACATTGTCACTACGTACCGCAATGTAGAAGTGTGTCCATTACGTCTCTAGAGCCAAGTTTAAAAGATGCATCATTAGATCAAGTTTGAATTCTTTTGAAAATTGGATCTTCTCTTTCTATATTTATTGATTAATGTTTTAATTTCCAGCGGTTACGGTTACAAAGATTAATAAAGCTCGAATGACACAGGGGCTCCTCGACAGAGGCACTTGTTGCCTTTAAGAGTCCATGTAGCTCACTTGGTCTGTATATGAAATATCAAATGACTGATTTATAATGTAATAAGAATTGAGCAACAAAATAAAACATCTGAATCTAAATCTGTCAGCCCAGTTAGCTCAGTCAGTAGAGCACTCGCCTCACAAGCAAGGGACCCGGGTTCAATCCCAGGCTGGCCATCATGTCATTCCACAGCATTGTTGTTCGCATCAGACATTAATTGGTGGTGCCGTGGGCCCAGCTGTAAATAAGTCTCTGACTTAGTCTGGTTACCCATGTTAAATAACGTCAACCTTTACCTTTACCTTTACCTGAATCTGATCATAGTGTTGCCACACCTTTATTATATTTGGATTGTTGATTTTTTCAGTTGATTGGTGAATAAATAAAAACATAAAGCAAACTAACCACTCCCAATTAGCCAGATGAATTACAACACCTTCCACAACTTCATGGTTATTGAAGCAAGTTTAGTTTTTCTGTCTGCTTGTGTCTAGATTTCACGATTTGTCGCATCAATTTAAATATGAAACAGATTTGAAGCAGGATCTTCCTAGCCCATCCCTTTGAAGTTTATTTACATTGAATGAAAGAACTAAGCTTCAATCTGAAATCTAGAATGTTCTGTGAAGATAGTGATCAATTCTGAAACTCTCAGTAAATATTTCACAAAGATAAATGTGAAGATTATAAAAGAACTTCAACCAGATCGTTAGTTTGAGATGTCTTATAATCATAAACTATAATGAGTTTAGAAACTTCATATGAAATATTACTTACATCTATTACGTAACATTCATTTACATTTATGGGTAATTTCACAATATAAAGGCCTTGTTATTTTCAAATTAATTCATTTTATAATTAATTTTATTTTTCAGCCTATCCTCGGACACAAAAAACGATTGTACTGTTTCACATCTTGACATAGCAGAGAAATTGTGCAGCTATGGAATGATCATAAAAGCATATTAAATAGTGACAATATTCTGCTGCACATCATATTTCTATTCTAAAACAACATGTCAACTTTCCCACAGACAACCTGCCCTGATCTATAGTTACATTTTCATCTTGGGTATTTTCTATGTTAAGGCACAAAAGTAGGGCACTTTTCATGTTTTCCGTGCCCTTGTGAACTCTAACAACCGCCCCCTTGTAGAAGATACCCCAAACCCATTTTGGGGTCGTGGCCCAAATGGAAATGGACTTAACACCCTCGGAAAACTTCTTACAACACTGAGATCGGAAATATCGGCAAACAGCTTCACCCCCCGCCCTTCCGTCAACCCTCCGCGGAATTATTTCGGTAACAGCAGTCCCCACTCGTCATCGCAACAACTCCGATGCTTCAACTGCGGAGAGGCATCACACACGGCTGATACCTGCGGACTCCCTCGACCCCTCCGTTGCTACGGCTGCAACGGCACGGGCCACAAGAGGAAATTTTGCACAATGTCTCGCTCCAACCATCGATAGATGACTGGCCATGACATGCCGGCCGGATCAAAAACCCCAGTGGTTGTTGTACATAATGAACTGTCAATTTTAAATGATTTGTATGATGATTTTAATGTCCATGTGGATGTTGGAACTTTTAATCATTTTGGTGCTTTTAATGAATATGCTAATTGTTTCAAGAACTATAATCATGCTTCAATGGTTACTTGTCATGATAGACATACAGATATAAATTATGGTGCTATTGGTGAAAATGACTTAAACGACACAGTTGTAAATTGTAATTTTGAAAATGACTGTGAATTAATCGATAATGGTAATGAAGAATGCAACAGTGTGGTAAACTCGCCTTTAAATTGCAATGTTCAAAATGTATGCGAAATGACAACCAATAACATTGCTGATGATGCTATTCCAAACAACACCCTAGATGATGCTTCTGACTCTAACCCATTTCAAGAATTAACTGAATTTTGGAAAACAAACTCAAAACGAATCATATTTTCTCATCTAAATGTAAATAGTTTATCAAAGAAGCACTTTGAAGTTCATGAAATTTTAAGAAATGGATTAACTGATATCTTTTTCCTTTCTGAAACAAAGTTAGATGCTTCTTTTCCAAATGCGCAGTTTAATGTCAATGGCTTTAGTACACATAGACTTGATCGTAACTCTCACGGAGGAGGTATTCTTTGCTATGTACGTCAAACCTTACCACATAGAAACAGAACCGACATTGCTGTAAATATTAATGGGATTGAAAGTATCGTAATTCAAATTAAACTTAAAACTTGCAATTTCTTCCTTATTGGTATTTACAAACCTCCAAACATAAACAATAACTTATTAAATAATGCCATTGAAGAGATGATGAACAAATGTAACTTAGAAAGCACATCAACATATATTGTAGGTGACCTAAATGTGAATTTTATGATGGATAACCATTCATTGTCTGATGTCTGTGACACTTTCGATCTTAAACAAATTATTAAAGGGCCAACTTGCTATAAAAGCACAATAAACCCAACACTACTAGATGTTGTACTATCAAACAACTCAAAGTCAGTTGCCAAGTCCCTAAATATCACCCTAGGAATCAGTGATTTTCATAACTATATCAGCGCCGCTATAAAAATACAGCGCCCGCCAGAGACTCAAAGAACCATTAACTATAGATCATTTAAAAACTTTGACAGCAACAAATTCACAGATGATTTACAATCAACTCCGTTTCATGTTTGTCAAATTTTTGAAGATGTAGACGATCAATTATGGTTTAAACACAAACTTCTCTTAGATGTCGTCAACCAAAATGCACCCCAAAAACAAAGACAAATTAAAGGTTATCAACTCCCATATATGAATGACATGCTTAGAAAAGCAATCAATGTTAAAGCTGGCTTCTATCGTAAATATCTTAAAATGAAAACTCAACAGTCATGGCTGAAATATAAAAATCAAAGAAACTTAGTCAATAAAATTAAAAAGTCTTCACTTAAAAAATATTTTGATAATAAATGTAACTTTAAAGACTCTAGAGAAGGAAAACATTTTTGGGAAGTAGTCAAACCTTTCATAACTGACAAATCTAAATCAAGTGATCAAAACATAGTGCTATATGATGAGGGTACACTCGTAAGCAACACGCACGATGTCGCAAACAATTTTAACAAATATTTTACTAATGTTACCCAAGATGCATGTGAACCAGAACACATTAGCAAGATGAATGTACAGAATCTAATAGAACATTATAAAGACCATCCCAGCATAAATTCAATTAAGGAGCATGTTACAAACACCTCGGATGATAATAATATAACCCCAAGGTTTGAATTTACAACTGTAAGCCAGAATCAGGTTCTCAAGAAACTCATCAATCTTCAATCTAAAAAGGCTAGTGGTTTTGATAACATTTCTCCTAAGTTTCTCAAATTAGGAGCCGAACAAATTAGTATATCAATGACTCCCATTATAAATAACAGCATCGCAAAAATACAGTACCCGGAATATACCAAGAAAGCTGAAGTTTCTCCCCTTTTTAAGAAATCTGATCAATTAGACAAAGCCAATTACAGACCACTAAGCATTCTAACGTCAACCTCAAAAATTTTTGAAACTTTAATTTGTGAACAACTATTATAACACATTAATAAATTTCTCAGCACAAACTTAGCAGTGTACCGTAAAAATTATAGTTGTAATAATGTTCTAATGAAATGTGTTGAAGATTGGCGCAAGGCTATAGACAATAATGAACATGTTGGTTGTATCTTAATCGATTTATCTAAAGCCTTTGATTGCTTACCACATGGTTTACTTATAGCAAAATTACACGCATATGGTTTCTCTGAAAACTCTTGCTCCTACATTCACAGTTACCTGACCGACAGAAAGCAAAGTGTTAAAATAGGCTCAACTAAAAGTGACTGGCTATCTCTTAAAACAGGTGTCCCAGAAGGCTCAGTAACCGGCCCACTCCTGTTCAACATTTTCATAAATGATTTCATTTTGAAGCTGCAAGATCTTTGTAATGTTTATAACTACGCAGATGACAACACTCTTTCTTTCTCGCATGCTAATCCTGAAATCATAAAAAACACGCTTGAATCTGCCTCACATGTAGCTACCACATGGTTCACTAATAACTTCATGAAAGCCAATCCCTCTAAATTCCAAGCAATTTGCTTCAGTAAAGAGGACCTTTCAATAAAGTACGATATCGACGGTAAAACAGTTCAATCAGAAAAGGTAGTTAAGCTTTTAGGTGTCCAACTTGATAACAAACTTACGTTTAACCATCATGTATCAACAATATGTAAAAAAGCAGCCCGACAAATAAATGTTCTATTTCGTTTGAACAAACATTTAAACTACCAATGTAAGTTAAAAATTTATGACTCATTCATTATGTCAAATTTTGTTTACTGTTCTGTGGTATACGATGCCTTTACAATGAGAAATGATAAGAAAATAGAAAAGCTGAATAAAAGGGCACTCCGACTGGTCTGCAATGACTACACGTCTAACTACAGTGAACTCCTAAAAACTACAAACAAGCAGATGCTTTATGTTTACAGGAAATTTTATTTAGTAGAACAGGTCTATAAAATTCTTAATAACCTAGCTCTGCCTGTAGAGCCTGATTTTTATGAAAGACAAAGTGTCCCATATTCCTTTCGTGATGATTTTAAATTGGTGCTACCAAAGTTCAATTCTATCACATACGGACTGAAGTCAATAGCTTATCAGGGTGTTGTTTTATGGAATGATATCCCATGTCATGTGAAACATTGTGAATCTTTCAAATTGTTCAAGCAGTTTGTTCGTATGAATTTAAACCCGATGAATTGTCAATGTGGATCCTGTATAATATGTCTGAAAGATAACCTATAAGTTTAAAATCAAAATTAATGTGTTAAGCAAAACGTCATCTTTCATCTGTACATAATCATCATTTAATTGTTTTATCGCTGTCGGCTAAAAGCCCTGTTGGCTTATGTTATTGTTTTATATTGTCACCTCCGACTTTAAATAAAATTTTACTTACTTACTTACTTACTTAATCATTGTTCTCAAACTGACACACTTTTCTGGTACATTATGAGTCTTTCTGCATTGCTGGTATACTGCATAAGAATACTTCTATAGCCCCCCTTTCATATGTCCCTATAAAATGTGAAATGTTACCTATGCTTTCATTGTAAATTCATAAGTGGAATACCCTAACAGAAAATGGGACTAAAAGCAAACAGTGCGATAATACACTGAACAGTGTCTGCCCTCACAAAGAAGAAGAAGACTTCACACCTTTCATCTGTAAAAACCTTCATCTTTCACCATCATATCACCTTTAGAAGAATGTTATCAGTTTTGTTCAATGTTTTACCAGTCCAGCTTTGAATATATGTTATTTTCTTCCGCTCCATTCTATTCATTGTCTGCACTTTTCATCAGAAATCCACAAACAAATCAACATACAAAAAAATATTTAGTTGATCTTTTAGTTCAAGATGAACTTATAATGTGTTGTTCAACTGCCTAGCTGCATGCTGTTATTTTAAAACACATTTGGAAATTTGGCATTAACCAAAGGTCGGGAGTCTAATTGAAGCGAAAGATTGAATATATATGTATTTGTTGGTGGTTTGACATATATGTTAAATGTTGAAGGCATTGCCAGTTCAGTGAACTGATAAATACATTACACGTAAAGTTGAAAGAAATAAAAAATGTAATCTAAAAAAGGCAAAATGATGGCAAAAACAAGGAATGATGCCGGTTAGACATAATATATTCTTCCCTGCCATTTAGACATAAGCATAAGAGACAGTGTGTGTGTTCACTGTGTTACAAGTGAAGCCCCAGATATTGCAGGTTAATTGAAATTGTCTGAAGTATAGACTGCATGTCCTTACAAATTATAGATACAGAGATTTAAGGCTAGATCTGTTCACGGAGACAATTATTAATCCAATTTTAAGACATGTTTTAAACTAGCCATGTATTTGGGAATATTTCAAGAAACAACTACTTTACATGAATATATGATATGATATGCCTCAAGAAAGATCTCAGGTGAAAAAGTGCGTGGGTGGGGCAGCAGGCCATGCTGCAGATAATGGAAGGCTATATTCCTCATCTAAATAATATAGGCCTTTGCTATGTACATGTGGCTTGTTGTGATTGGCTCTCTGACTGCAAGTTCAGACTACATGATGAGTCCATATCTTATTTGTAAAAGAGTCCTGTTGTTTATGTTCTGACCAGTCAGATCCAGTAGCGAATCCAGACAGGGTAGTCTACCGGCCCAGGTGTTGTTTTGGTATTTGTGGGCCCACACCGCGTGAGCATTGTTATTTGGGGTTAGCGGGCTCGCATTGTTCCATATTTTCTTCAAAATGCTATTTGCATCTTAGAGGTCGGGGGGGGGGGGATGCGAGCTCCCTAGACCTCCCTGCATCCGCCACTGAGATCAGGGCTATTTCACAAACTAACTGAAGAATTGGGAAGAGCTGAAATTTTTTGTTTTAAGGTTTGCATAAGAATGCATTTCTTTATGAAGTGCTATAAAATTTTATATATGATAAAGCATCAGCCTATCGAATCGCTTAAATAGCTGAAATGATGCTACTAAAGGCTCCCATATATTCTGTATAAAGAGCTCGTCTTTGAATTTCCAGGCTCCCTATTAAGGTTTATGTAGGTTTTCTTTGATCTACGGGATGCAGCATGCATAGCAACTAAGACATAGGCTAAAAACACACAGCTTAGTGAGGGCATATGAAGTGCTGAATCAGCATTTCAGACATCAAGCGGTTGATGCTGAACCTCTTAAAAAGCATACAGCTTTTTAAATAAAATGGGCTGAAACTTTTAATTGCGATGTCTAAAATAAGCCAGAGCTTTTGTCATTAGCAAAAAGAATGTCATTGCCCGCAGCCCCGCACTGTTAGACGGTATTTCTGTTAGGGAAAAAGGGAGAGGTAAGTTGTCTGAATGATAATGATTATTTGTGTTGTGCAAGCTCATAACTGTCTGCCGAAGCTGTCACACCAGTTTATTCCAATGTTCAACTTCATTTGTCGCATATAATAAATTACGTCTCAAATTATATTCCTATACAAATGCAGAGCTACTTAAACCTTCTCTCTAAAAATCTCAGTGTAAAACAGACAAGACAAATGTCTGTTGATGTCTGTAGAAATATAAATGCATATAATACGCAATTTGTTTACTTGAGAAAATCAAGAAAATTTAATTTCCACAACAGGTGTACATTGCTTGTCCCAAGGACTTATTGTTGTATTAAATATTGACGACTTCTCTTTCTGTTGTCTGTTGTGGTGCACTAAAAGTCATGAAGTAAAACTGATGTTGCTTGAGAACTTTTGAACTGCTCAAGTCCTCGAAATCTGCTTGCACGGCAGGTCTTGAGTGTTGCACTTCAAACTTTCCCAACTTCTTGGAGAACATGTTGCTGTCACAATCATGTGTGTGCCATCACTGGGCAGTTGAGCTTGCTCATTCTCTGCAATGCAAAACACAGCTGCAAATGCACCAGGTTCACATAACAGTTTGTCTAAAAAAATCCGCTTATCTAGGACTGAGAGCAAAAGTTTGAAATTACCACTTTAAAAAATGTAATGAAAGGTTGATATTTATTAAATTCTTCTTTTGTGCTGAAAACTTACATTACAGCATCAAAAAACAACCGCTAACAGAATTGCACTTGTGAGGTCATATCACTATCCAATTATCCATGGCATGTTGTATTCTCTGACTCATAGGCAGTTTGTAATCATATCCTACACTTTCAATGCTATCAATGACAAAGTGGAGGTTCTTTTCAATGCATTAGATAGGGCCTATTGTGTGGTTATTGATAGCCGCAAACAGATGAATAAAAGTGCAGAAAATAGTATCTGGAGACACGAGCTCATGAAGTCCACGTGAGATGAAACGTTTTTTGTTCTATAAGTCTCAATTTAATCATTCTTGGTACTAGATTTTAGTTTCTATTTATTTGACAGTGAAGAGAACAATTCAAACAGCAAAAATCACCCATTGCTCTATTTTAAAACTCAAGGTGCCTCAGTATTCAGGGGTCCATATCTAGTGCGACGGAATGATGGTGAGAATCATTCCGTCACGCTGGAAATGGACCCCTGATTGCTGAGACAATCTCAGTTTAAAACTCAGCAGTTGGGGATTTTTACTGCTTGGATTGTTCTCTTAATAATAATAATAGGTATTTATATAGCGCTAATTCCAGTAAACTGCTCACTAGCGCTTGTGCATGATGGATTTATTTGTAGAAACTCTTAAACAGGTACGTTTTAAGATTTCTCTTGAAGCCCTCAAGTGTTTTTGAGGCCTTAACAATCTCAGGGAGTTGGTTCCATAGTTTTGGAGCAGCATGCGAAAAAGCCCTGTCTTCAAATTTGTTTTTATTGTAGGAAGTTGGTTCATTTAAGAGCATTTTAAGTGTCAGACATATAGAAACTAATACTATAATATAATAGAGTGATTAAACTGAGACTTGTAGAGCAAGAAAATGCTTCTTAACGTCATTCCGTCACATGTGGATTTCTTGAGCTACGGTTACAAAATAGCAAGCAGTTTGTAGCATGTGCATTGTGCTGTGATGGTTGGTATATATCTATCAGATGGATCATTTCTGACTTGAATACACTTAAGTATGTCTTTTTCAGGCCTCACCATGACAATTTTGACTCTTGCTACAGCTTGGCATGTTAATATCCAGTTACAAACAATGCAGTAAATAAATGGTCATTTAAAAAAAAAAGCTTTTACAGCATATTGCAGTGTACTACTATATGATATGCAAGCTAGTTAGAAACCTCCTGTTTGGTTTTTAATATGCAATTTGTCAGTCATATTCAAACTAGATATTTCTTGTCTGACAATCACAAGCACTAGAAAAATATAATCCGCTGATTTCAGCAGTTTTCTTTCTTTAAACTTTCATAGCTTCTTTGTATATTTAAGTATTGATAAGCCCTCGCATATTCTTGATGTTCTTGGTTACCATGTATGGATAAACTGAATAACCTCATAAGACAAGCACAAAGACAAGACAAAGTGTCCTATATAAGGCTAGAAAGGACCAAAAAGAGAATGTTTTAACACCCTGAAGAAAGGTCACTCTCTATACTGAATAATTTGTGGTGTCCAATCATCTTTTCTTTTAGGAAAACAACCAGAGGCACTAATATGAGAAGACATGGCTTGATTGGCTACACGAAACATAGATCAGCTGGTTTTTTGTGTTGTTGTTCAGCAGCATTCTCAGCTTGTGTTGCACTCATGTCATTTTACAGTTCCTTTTATTTTTTACACCTTCCCAGTACTTATACTTGGATGTAAAGCTGTTTTTAAAATATAGTTCTCCACGTACGAAATATATTTTTCTGTGACAGGCACTTTGATTCACAATCAAATACTCCTTCTTAATAACTCGACTAAAGCGAGGATAGAAACTTATTTTAAAATCTATGAGTTCTCCTTTTAACTTCTTTAAATAAAAACTCCTGGACAGGACTCAATTGACTTATGCTAGGAGTGATTTTATTCCACTAACCACTATGTACTTTTAATTTTCCCTGTAATAATATGGCAATGTTCAGACACACAAGGGACACCCACTCACTTCGCCAGTAAATGGGGTCAGGGGATGGTTCCACAAAATGGAGGGACTGAAGAAATATTGACATCATTTCACTCCCTCATTTAGGGAAGTCATTCAATAAGAAGATATTGCATGGCACCATAATTAAAATCTTTCCAATTTAAACCTTTGGTGAAAAGCTATAGCCTGCAAAGATGGCATAAAATTATTCTTTCAGATATAGTGAACTTTTTTTGCCATTCTACAAATTTCATAATTGTTATCCATTAGAATTTGGTGGAATGATAGTTTTCTTTATTCAATTAAAAGTCTTGTGAAATGGTGAAGTCTTTCTATGGCTGATAAAGAAATTTCTGTAATTAAGAGAATGACTGCCAATTACTTCAATGCCATAGAATTAGTGTATTTGGTAGACATCCTATGCAATTATATTTTTATTTTGTTCTGCTCTCTCAAAGAAATGGCCATATTTTTTATGAAGTAAACAATGCAAGTAAAAGCTGATGAACCAACAATACAGCAATTTTGTACCGCTCTCTCAAAGAAATGGCCATATTTTGTGAAGCAAACAATGCAAGTAAAAGCTGATGAACCAGCAAGACAGCAATATATTCCACAGCAATTGTTTCATGAATAGTTTATGTCCATCCAACGTCTACCCAACGCATCCTGACAATTGGTGAACCATATCTGACATTTCATCAGAATGAAGTATATATGCTTAAATTTATACTAATTTCAGTGTTTGCTCGACAGTAATCATGTAACATCATTCCATTTCAATTTTTTTGTTAGGGAATGCTTCAGCCCTTCTATTTGGCGTGATTCGCCTCTGTCTGGGAACAGGCCTCCAGACAGGAGGCCAGAGGCCAAATGTGGAAAATCAGGATGTGAAACCACATCCCCAGGACGGGGGCTAGCATCGTACGGAGTAAAATGCAGAGCAGCCAAATTTGAGGAACTGCGGGCTGCTGGATTGTTTTTAAAATGCAGACGGGCAGGTGCTGAACGAGCCCGCAATTGGTGATTTTGAAATCACCTGTATTATTTTTTGAAAAAAATTTCTTGTTAGGACCATTAATGGTGCTGTGTTATGAATATCACTCCTGACACTTCGAACAAGAACGTTGAAGTTTGAGGTAGTTTTACCTTTCTTATGATGTCTAAAAAGAGAGTCCCAATTGGGGCATATCGCCAATGTTGAAAATGTATGACCTTTTTGCCTATCATTTCATCATGTCTCGGAGACTCAATGTATTGATATTTTGATCATGCACAATTTGTAAAAATGTAAACATAGATTGCAATAGTTATATCTGTATTACTTTTCCTATGATGAATTCGCCACATTACAAAATTGATACATTTATGAATGGGAATTTGGAAATTTTCATTTCAGTCTCAGGGTCATCGTATATGTTAATTGGCCATGTGACAGGGTAACCATATCTATTATATTTTATAATGACATATTTTCAAGATTATGACAATGTACTTTGCAGCAGTCCAAATACATGTACCATGAGCCAAACTGTATGTTAGATGGCCGTAATTCCAATTTTGCGACATGTTTTTAACAAGCCATGCATTCTGGAATTCCGCGAGAAACAACTACTTTACATATAAATATGATAAGATATTCCCCAAATAAGCTTTTAAGATCTCTGGTGAACAAGTGCATGGGTGGGACAGCAGGCCATGTTACAGTTAATGGAAGGCTATATTCCTCATCTAAATAATACAGGCCTATGCTATGCTATGTACATGTGGCATTTTGTAATAAGCTCTCTGACTCCAAGCTCAGATTCCATGGTGAGTCCACATCTGCCTTGTAAAAGAGTCCTACCTATACTACATAACCAGTCAGATCAGGGATATTTCAAATTTTATCTGTATGAGGAAGCATCAGCCTGGATCAAGTTGCTTAAATAGGCTGAAATGATGATACCAGAATGGCTAAATCTCTCTCATATATTCTATATAAAGAGGTCTTCTTGGAATTTCCAGGCTCCCTATTAAGGTTTGTGTTGGTTTTCTTTGATCTATGGGATGCTGGCATGCATAGCAAGTAAGACACAGCCTAAAAACACACACGGCTTAGTGAGGGCATATGAAGTGCTGAATCAGCATTTCAGATATCAAGCAGTTGCAGCCAAAGATCTTAAAGGATTCTGTTTTTGAAATAAAATAGGCTGAAACTTTTTATTGTTATCCACAGAAGAAGCTAGAGCTTTTGTCTCAGGCAGCAACAATGTCATTGACTGCGGCCCTATAAGCAGGTGTTTCTGACGAAAAGGAAGATGTAACTTTCATCTGAATGATATAATGATAAGTGGTGTTATGCAAGCTCTCAGCTGTCTGCCAAAGCTGTCATACCCGTTTATACAATGTTCAACTTCTTTTGTTGCACATAATAAATTATGTTGCAAATTATAATTCATATAATAAGCAAGTTGTTTCTTTCAGACTGTCATGGAAATTCTATTCACACAGAAGATGTATTGCTACCTGAATGCCACAAGTACTAAGGGGCCGACTAGATGATAGTTGGGGGGTCCTATGGATCCTATCCCCAGGGACGAAGGTTTTTTTTTCGTTCGCGAAGAGTCTACAAACTCTTTTGTTCAAATGCGGATGAGCGACTAACTTTTTTATCGTATTTTTAAGATTAAGCTACCCCAGCTACAGATGGAAACAAACTTCTTTTTTTTCACGTGTGAAAATAAAGATGTTGGTTGAGGATTGTTGAACTTGGGAAGTCCTCAAAATCTGCTGGGTAAGCGGTTTCTTGAGTGTTGTTGTCACTTCAAACTTTCCCAACTTCTTGGAGAACATGTCGCTGTCACAATCATGTGTGTGCCATCACTGGGCATTCGAGTTTGCTTGTTCTCAGCAGTGCAAAGTCAACAGCTGCAAATGCCACAAGCTCCCACTTCATGACAGCAACAGGTTGAAATTACAGCTTTAAAGATATAATGACAGGTTGACATTTATCCAATTCTACTTCTGTGTTAATTCCTCAACAACTCAAATTAACGGAAAATAGTATCTAGAGACGAGTGCAGTGATGATTGAATGTGTGCCTTGTTGTATATATGAGTGGTATGTGTGGTAAAAACAAATAAACAAATCAATCAATGAATGATTGTATATCAATTAGATGGATAATTTCTGACTTCAATAAATATATTTTTTTAATGGTCTATTATTTCCTGATCTCACCACAAGAATTTCAATATGTAAAGAATTGGGCTGTAGCTGACAGCTTTGCATGTTGTTGCCCAACCACAAGCAATGCATTAAATAGAAAATTAAACGTTGGTTTTAATGTGTAATTTGTTAGTTATATCCAACCTATATATTTCTTCTACCACTAACAGTGCAACACCAGAAAAATTTTCTTGCCTCGGCAGTTGTCTCTTTTAACATTTTCACAGCTTCTCTACTCATTCAAGCAGATAAGCTCTTGCTTATTTTAGATGTCGTCAGCCACCCAGTACTATGCATGGATAAAGTCAATAACCTCATAAGGCAACTTGACTGTTGCTAGACTAGAAACGTATTATTTAATCTCTGAGGTATTTTTTTAAAATTGTTTAAATAAAAGTCCTGCACATGCATGACTCATGCTTCGATTGATTACATTTCACTCTGTACTACTGCTTCTAATTTCTCCTGCAATCTGGGACTGTTACACCCACTCTCTTTACCAGGAAATGGTGTCAGGGCACAGTTGAACACAATGAAAAAAAGATTGACATCATTTCACTTCCTAATCAACGGAAATCATTCAATTAAAATATATTGCATGACACCATTATCAAAATACTTCTAATTTTTATTGGTTAAAAGCTATAGCCTGCAGAGATGGTATAAAATCATTGTTTTAGATATAATGGACTCCTTTCCCATTCTACAAATTCCATTATTGCTATCCATTAGGATTTGATAACATGATAGACTTTTCTTTATTTGATTAAATCTTATAAAATTGTGAAGTCTTTCTGGCAGATAAAGGAATATCTGTAATTTTGAGAATGATTGCCAATTACTCCAATGCCTTAGAACTAAAGGGAGTTTTCTGGCCTTTAATTTGTTGGGCTTTTGGTTGCTGCTTGTAAGGCTAGTAAAAAGTTTGTAGGCTATCTGGCCATACCTTTTACTCTCCAACAAAAATATCCTGCATGATAGTCATGGACACAAGACTATGTCTTTAAGACACAATCACACATGTACTGATATTTTAATCTTGAACAAATAATGAAAATATAAAAATAGTCATAAACATATAGATAGTCATAGATATAAGGAGCATAACCTGAGAAGCAACCACAAGCTACTCTTAGCAGAACCTGTCCCATGCAACAAAAATAAGTTTGAAGATCGGGCATTTTCCTATGCAGCACCAAAGCTATGGAACAATTTGCCTGAAAAAGTGAGAACTGCACAGACATTAGAAAGCTTCAAGAAGAATCTAAAAACACATTTGTTTCAGAATTCCTACAATTGATTGATCTGAAAAGGGCTGATGAGCAGTTTACTGAAATTAGCGCTTTATAAATCCATATTATTATTATTATTATTATTATATACATTAGGCCTACAGCCCTACACATCCAATGATCCACATTTCATTGCTCTTTTGCGTTGTTTTAAAACATAATCCAAATGCACCGGTATTCCTTTTAATCACTGCATAACAAAAGAATTAATCAAACGCTGCTAACTCAATTTTAGAATTTCCATTCAATCAATTTTTTGCGTGTAACGATTACGATTTCAATGCCATGGGTCTCGGTGCTGCTCATTTAAACCAACAGGTTAATGAGAAAAGCCTTTTGAAAACCAGCTTTCTTAAATCCAATCTGACGCGGTTTGCACGCCTCAAAAAAGATTTATGATGGAAATGATGAATAAATGAACAGAAGAATGGATGGCGTAATGGGAATATGTCATTTATCACCTGAAGGCTTTAGCCTAAGGTGTGATAAACACGTATTCTCTATCCCATGGCAAATAACCAGCTTATACCATGAGACAAACACTCAGTTAATCATGAGACGATAAATGGACAATAATGAATATGGGAATTATCGGCCGAAATACTGGCATGTTATTGGCTGACAGATGTGTCAAATGGCGTAAGCAGGATTGTGCAATAACTTCGAAACTTTCATATGGAAGTCCTGGAGAGTACAAGATTAATCCTCATATGAAGCACTGAGTCATTTCTTTGTCATTCCGTTCTATTACGACTGATTAATTGTAAGACCCATTGAACCAAAAGGCTGAAACTGATAGATGCTTTTTAAATTACAGGTTAGTTTGTTTACTGTTCAAAATGAGTTGTTTCTCAAAATTAGGTTACTCTTGACATTTGCCATAATTAATCCATTTATGGCGTAAAGTAATAGGAAATAAAACCTCGTTCTTTGTAGGCAATTATCAGGTTCATAATGTAAATTTAATTTTTCAATAATATATTTTCGGTTTTCAACATGCTCTTTGTAGATGAGGTGGGAAGAACAGGAGGAAGGCGTAGGTAGATAGAGGGAGGAAGAGGCAGGAAAATGCTGTCCTTTCAGTTGCAAAATGGTGGATCTCATCCTTTGAAGGTCACTGAGAATGATTGCATTCCATGCATACATATAGTTAGATATTGTAAGGTCTGCCCTCTTCGCCTATTTCTGGGTGCTCATGAGAGTTGATTGATGAGACGGGAGAGAGCAGGGGTCCTTGGCATGTCACACATTTACACCATGTCAGAGATCTTTCACTTGCGCAGCATTGACACCGATGCAACGGGACACCAATCTAATGTCTCATCAGGATGACATTCAGCTGGGATATTGCTCATGAAGGGCCACTGAAGTTTTAGGTTGTCCAGCTGGGGTTCAAACCTATACAGACAAAGACCTTCAGTGGACAAGTGGCAATCTTATATTAATCACTCTGCCACCCCGCTGCCTTAGTAGTCTTTGTTTGTGGCTTTTGAAAGTCCTTCATGATAATGGCCGATTTACTGTATATTTCAGTGCTAGATTTTAAAATGCACCAATCTACCTACCATCAACGAGTCTGTTCTGAAACTAGCATATGGGATGAAACTTAAATTCCGAAGCAGTTACACTAATTTCCCAAAATTGGATTCCACTTCCACAACATGTGGTCCTCAGGCAAGGTCAGAAATTTTCCAGGATTTGAGATCTAAAATATGCAACAGATAAAGACTGAGATAGCAATTAAATTCAGTCACTAATGAGTCTGGAAGTTTGAAATAAATTCTTTTTTAATAAGGAGATTTCAAGGTGGAGCAAGTTCAATGTAACACTATAGAATCATTGCGAAGGCAGCAACATATTATTAGAAAGTAGAACGTGCTTTCAAACTTGCGTACGTTGACTCCTGATGAAACTTACGAACTTGTCACAAGTCAAAATTATGCCTTCTTCAGTGGTGCAGGTATAAGGACACTTTTAATTCTGTGAAGCAGACAAGATTAAACATGCATGCAGTGTATGTACGAGGGGCGTTCAGAAAGTTCAACGTGTTATTTAGTATGATGAATTCTGCACATTACAAAATTCATGCATTTCGGAATGGGAATTTGGATGTTTAATTTCAGTCTCTGAGTCGATTGATCTGGGAATTTGTCATGTGACGACGAAACGAAATTTAATATTTAGAGAAACGGGGCCAATAAATTGGTGCAAGAAATGCTCTTTGTTGCTTAGAACTGTGACAAAATTTGACATTGGAAACATGATAACATATTCTCAAGATACTTTGCAGCTATCCAAATGCATGTATCAATAAGCCAAAAATCCCAGACATATCAACCAAGTCAGCCATCCAGCTGCTTATGTCATAGATACCGATATTCTTTTTCATAATTTATAAATACGACAACTGAATCTACACCCCATGTCTGGTCTCATCTTTTTTCTTTTAATTTGATTCATGAGGAGCTGACACAAATTGCACAAGTAACACAGGTAACAGTCTACAAACTGAGAAAGCCAAGTGTTTGCTGACTATCCCTTCCACCATCAATACCAATGCAAATAGAAACTGTGGCTTTCCAGGAAAGTGTCATATACACTTGGAGCAGCACTGTTCAACTCAACACTGCAACATGAGCTGCTGCTGCAGGACTCCGTGCATTGGCAGTGCAAGTTCTGCAACCCACAGCCTTTTATTTGACATTCATCAGGCTTTCATGTGGACTACTGAGTACCAACATCACAACCCAGACTAAAGAGAGTTCCGGTTTAGTAAGACCGCATTTCTACGGCTTTGTTGAATGACGGGCAATCTAGCAACTGGTGCACCATTGATTGCCTTCGGTCAACATCAAGCATCGCTGCAACATTGCACTTGTATTTACGTTCGCCAGTCATAATGTTATGGGTATTATTGTGTTATTGCCTGGTTATTTGATTATTAATTCATAAATATAAATTGTCATATAATGGAAAATATATGTATGAAACACAATAGGCCCTTAATCGGGGGAGGATCCAGAAAATTCCGGTTGGGGGGTATATCGGGCTATCGCGTCGCGCGGATAAAATTAACATGTAAAAATATATAAATTTTGGTCTGGTGGGGGGGGGATGCATTCCCCCCATCCCCCCCTGCGTCCGTCCCTGGGCCCTTTTAAAATGTCTTAAAACTTATTTCATCATCAGGAAAAGTAGTTTATATTAAAAAACACATAGGCTATTATAGGTGATCAAAATTATTTGACTGGATGTTACAGGGAATGAAATTATATCATGCTAAGGGACTATCACTCACAATAGGCCCAATGGAAACTTTTGCTTGAAGCACTACCACACATTAACAACTTCACACATCTCGGTCCTTGTCGCCAAGCGTGGGAAAAGCAAAAACTCACAACGCACGAGGCCCTGTCTATGCATAAAAACCTGAGTTTCATTTATAGGGTTGTCCCAGCTGTAGTCTCGCATTCGCTTTGTGACATGGAGATCTGGTTGCCCCTGTGCTATGTTTATGCACAACCTATAAATTGTGAGTAGGGTATCCCACTCCAGTACAAGCACCTTCGGCGACGCATTCATTTGCAAGTCCATAAATAAAGCTGTTATTCTGGGCTCTATGCTAAATCCGATCCACCATTTAAGTGCACTGTAAAAGGGGATGCTGCAAAACTAAGGGAAACTAACTATTTTAGGCACATCAAATTTAGCAACATTTGGACTGAGTACGTGTTTTAACATGGTAACTAGGCAACCAACTGGTCTCCGAATGGATTACTTTTGATTAGTATCACTAGGAAACCAATTTTTATTCCAGGGATTCTCATAAACTGAATAAGTGTTTGGCTTAATTTGAAGTCTTGGGGTGAATTTGAAACCAAGACCTCTTACAACATTCTCACTTATTTTACAATGTATTCCAGCCAGTATTAAGAAGACAGATGAAAGAATATTGAAAAACAAACTGGATATCCAACCAGGGATCCATTCAAAGTAAAACTATCAGTACACTGTGAGGTACCCCAGTGCAAGATATCTTGTGCAATACACAGCTACAATTGTTATTGAATGATACCTGCATATTACTGTAAGGTTATTCAATGTAGAATTTCCAGTTTCACACCATCAAGGAAAGTTGTGGCATCGAAGTTCTTCTGTTCACTGACACCACAAATGACACCAGTGAGCAGCGACTTTTGCAGCATCCTGCTAGAAGCGTAGGAGGATGGAAATCAATAAAGGGGTTATTTCCGATCCCACCCTAAGCTATTTATAGCCTGTGTCAATAACTAGATCAATCTCTTGACAACAGGCAAACTTCATACAGAGGATGATGCTTAGAACTGCATACATGAAAAGAACGGCGGTTCACATGTTATGACATTGTTCAAACATGTCAATGAAAGTTGCAAGTACTTGCGACTAAAACGCACTGATTTTCACACTATTGCTTTTCACTTGCCTTTACACTTGCAACAATGACTTCTCTAATTGAATTCTAGAATTCAGTTAATGCAATAGAAGCAACAAGTTGCCAACAACAATGGAGTCCTACAAACACCTTCCTTTTGTTTGGAGAATTCCGAAGGATTTTATGATAATGCTTTCTTTTAGTTGATACATACTAGGTAGTACATGCAACAACTGTTCTTAAATTTGAGCTGTCACAACCCTGCACAGCGCAGAGTTACTGATATGACTCACTTCTTCTAAAGACGAAATTAATGACACTGTCTGGAACGGAGTTAATTTCAGCCTAACATATTTTCTATGAACCTCCATCAAGGAGACAAAGGATGACAAAAGACCTGATGTTTGTTTTCAGGGGAGCAGAATTACAAAAATATTTGTTACACGCCAATTTATTGTAAAAATGCCAAAGTTTCATTGATGGATGATAATTACAATTTCTCATGTCAAAAGTAATGTTGGAACCTGCTTCTTATTATTGTATCAATTCTGGTTCATTACTCAAAAGGGTAAAACAACACTAAATAGTCAGACAGTTTCTTCTGCAATTCTTCTTGGAAAGGTACAAACTTTTTCATAACAGACACTCAGCACTTGTAGGTTCAAAACTGGCTATAGGGGCATGATGATACCCTGCAGTTCTTGCATATAAAAACACAAATGTTCCGTTACCAGTTAGTAGCCACTGTGTTGTAAACAATTATCATCCACAAATAAACCAAAGGAATCATTCACATCATAAAGAGAAGTTGTCAGGACCTTGTTGCAGTATGTATGGCAATGCAATTAACTTCATTAAAGCAATCAAAATAAAAAAACAACTTCTCTACTCTTATCGATTGAAACGGAAACATCAGAATTTCGTCAAACTTCAGTCAGCATCTTTTAATGCTCTCATCAATAAATGAGGATTAAAAAGTAAGAGTCTTGCGATATGATGGAAGTTAAAATTATTTCTAAGATACTTGGTTCTTCCTTCATTCTGAGGTCTTATTCTGACTTCATTGTGATGTCAGTAGGCCTAGTATGTCAGTCAGAAACCTGACCATGGACAACGTTGTCCCTTATGCAAAACCAGAAATATCCTGCAGGCCCGTAGCCAGGATTTTTGATAGGGGGGTGTGTGGAAAGCAATCAAGGGGGAACTGAGGCCCGTAGGGCCAAAACTTTTCGGCGGGGGTCTGGGGGCCGCTCAAGGCCCCCAGAAGCCAATGAATTTTAGACATCTGAGACACATTCTGAGCATTCCAGAGAGTTAAATTTGATGGAAAAAATTCTCAAAAAGCTTCAATATGGTAACATCTGAAATGTCAAAGAACACAGTCTTCGTGAATTTTGAACTTTTGTTATAGCCTGGTCTTTACTGATGATTCACTCATATTGCAGAGAAATTTCTTACAATAATATATTAAAAACCAAGTGTTTTGAGCAAATAATTTTTCAAATCAGAGGGTTTTTAATATATATATATTGTAATGAAAATTCTCTGCGATTTGAGAAAATCATCCATTTTGACCTTATAAAAAAGGTCAAGTTATGATTTTAACATCATAAACCACTTTTGGAGAATTTAATTTAGTATCATTTAGCTTTTGCGAAAACACATAGACATATGGAGTTATTTGCAGGTAAATTGGAGAGGAATTGACTCATGCTATGGTGGGGGCAGTGAGGGTCCTGTAAGAGGGGGTCATGGGAGCAAAAACACGGGAGAGGAAGGAGACAGGAGATTCTACAGAGGGATGCTGAGCCATACTGAAGAGGCAGGGCAGGATGCATGCATCAGTTATAAGGCAAGAGGTAGAGAGGGAGAATGCAGAGAGGGTAGAGGAAGAGAGTTTAGAGGCAGGGATGGAGAGGGCGAGACCTAGGGAGGAGGAAGAGATGAAGGGGACAAAAAACAATTGGGGTGAGGGTAGAAAAGGAGTGTCACCAAGGGAGGTGCAAGAGATGGAGGTGACAAGAGCTGGGGAAAAGGGAGTAGCTATTGCTAAGCGGAAGAAGAAAGGGAGAGTACGAGTCAGACAGATATATATAGAGGACTAAAGAGGGGGAAGATTGATACTTAAGAGCTCTTAAGAAGGTTAAAGCTATCATGAGGCGGCAAAGACAGCTACAAGAGCTTGTATACAGAGGAAGTAGTCCAAACATTGCTTTTGATTCCAGAAATGTAGTAATGGAGAATGTAGAGAGGTGCAAGTCAGAGAGATATATATAGATGATTAGGGAAGGAGGAAGATGAATAAACCAGAGAAGGCTAACTAACAGGAGGAAGCGAAAACTAGGGAGGAGTTAGTCTGAGCATTGCTTCTCAATATAGAAATGCAGAAATGTAACAGAGGAGGTGGAAAGCAGAGAGATGCTGTAGGTAGAGAGGATCTCGAGACATAAGCTAGGGAGGAACCAGTGAGGCACTATTATTAGTAATTTACTAGGAGCCCCAAGAACTATGGAGTAGGCAGAAAGGCAGAATACAGTGAGAACAGAGTAATCGATGGGGAAGGCATATGTCAGGGAAAGTGCAGACAGAGAGGAGAGAAGAATTGTTGTGGAGGAGAGAAAAGCTGTTGAGGAAGAAGAAAGGACAAGGAGGAGACAGATGGGAAGACTAGATGTGGCTGCATTAGGATAGGAGGCAGCGAGAGAGTAATTAGAAAGGCCCGAGAGATGGAGGAGGGGTGCAGAGACACAGGAAGCAAGAGCTAAAGTAACTGGAGAGATACTGATAGGAGGATAACATGGAGGAGGGAATGGCTTGGGAAGAGATGCATGGAAAAGGAGAAACCCAGAAAGAGGGAAAGGAAGAGTGGCAGGAGGCATAAGCGAGGGAGGAGGCAGCGAGAGATGTCTTGAGAGGCAGTGACTGAAGAAGGAGGAGGCGCACAGGGAATAGAGAATCATTGTGCACTGCCCCCTCCTAAACTATTCCTTTTTAAGGTCCTGATTTTAAAACACTTTTTTTTTGTTTTCGGAGTTTTGTTTCCCCTTTTCTTCACTTTCCCTTTTTGAGAAATTGGCGGAAGTTCTGGTAGATATGGGGCAGTGCAAACACACCCTTCACACCCCAGGGCCATAATTTTATTTCGGAATTTCATACTTTACAGTAGAGCCACATGGACTTTATGTTTAACAGCAATCGAACTTTGCATGCTAGTATGTGTTCTGTCCCTCAAGACCATTCAGGGTTTCTGTGTAAGGGGAGGCCTCATGACAGGATACACCCCCTTCTCTTATTCCCGCAATATCAGTTATCCCCCATTCTGCCCCCATTTTGCCCCCTCTTCCCCCTTCTACCCCCCTCTTCCCCTTCTATCCCCCTCTTCCCCCCTCTTCCCCGCTCTTGCCCCCGCTTCCCTCGATTTACCCCCCTCATCCCCATTCCCCACTCTTGCTCCCGTTTCCCCCACATAACCTCAGGCTCCTCATTTACCCCAATTTCCCTGCCTTTCCCCCTCACTGCCTCTAATTAAATGTTCTTATCTTACTATAATCTTAGCGTTACCCCATGGGGGGGGGGGTTGGTGTTTTCTCAATACCACTGCCTACTCCAATTTTGGATGTAAAGTTTCTTTTGTCTCATTGCCAGTGCCCATCCACATAAAAACACCTCCCATAGTAGGGGAGGCGGGGGTCAGAAGTCACAAAATTCAGAAAAAGCCCCAGAACAGAGCAGGTGTTTGTTAGATCTGAATGACCTTTGGCACAATTATGCAGTATTTAGTTGACAATAATTGTATCACATGATAGCTGCTGTGCTGTAAATAGGCTTTAGTCAGTTCACAATTATTTAAGGCAAAGTCCGCTGTGACTTTTTACCCCATGTCAGGATCAAGAAGTCACAACCATGGGGTAACAAGTCACATGCAATTATTGTGAACATACAACACTATATGAGGTAATATGCAGACCTAGACTTGATAGTCATCCTTGTGCATGAAATTTATAGTGAGCCTTCAAAAGCTATCGGCATGCAATGACAATGCACCATCAGCAAAGCCGGCATCAGAAATTGCCCAAAGTTTGCGAAATGAAATTTTGCTGCAATGCTCTCTCATCAGTATTATTGATGATGGATGATGATAAGATTGTAAGCTTGAAGCTTCTAGTGTGGAATATTTTACTTTCCTTAGCACAGAATACTGACTTCCCGGTACCCTATGGTAAAATATCACAGTGTGACATTTCACCCCTCAGCTGTTTTTTAAATTCAACACATGATCATGGCAACTTGGTGATCAAATGGCCAAAAATGGGTTCACAGCATGAAAGACAATTATCCAAAAGACCTTGAAACACTAGCACAACTTCCTATGTCACAGTGACCAGACATTAATAGAGAAAGTTCAGAATCGATAAAACCTGTTTGGGACACCAAAAATGCATGAGGTGGGTAAAAACCCACTTTGCACAATGAGTATAATTTTCATATTCCCTGCAGACCTTCTTCTCATAAAAGTGTCCCAAATTATGATTTAAGCTTAAGAATTAGGTCACTGCAAGTTGGTCAAAAAGGCCTGTGACTTTTTACCCCTGTGACTTTTCACCCCCTCTTCCCCTATATGGATGAGCCACATCATGTAATTCTTTTTCGGCAAAAAATACATAAAACCTTTAGAAATCGAAGAAGAATATTCTTATACCCCCTCTTTCAAAAATACTACAACCTAGGCCTATTTAAAGAAATTCTGAATGGTCCCTCAAATGGTTGCTGTGTTTCTTGAGCAATGCATACATTTATTTTTGTTTGGAAATAAATCCAATCAAAAAGCATTGCAACTTCGTGAATCAACATTCGCGGATTCTCGCCAAAAACGCGTAAGATCATTGTGGATTCAAGGGGGAGGTTGGGCTGTGGGGGGGTGTGTACACACCCTACACACCCCCCCTGGCTACGGGCCTGTCCTGCCATAAGCTACCAATTAGGTATAGTTTATAATGAATCGGAAAGTCTGTGACTCACACAGAAAATTAATGAAGACAAAATCCTTGATATTGCACCAAGTTCCAAGGATAAATCAGAGCATAAAGCTTTGAAAAAAGACATTCAGATGTCATTAAAAAGTTCAGTTCTTACAGGCATGTATTTTGGCTATGTCAAGACTGAGAAAGATAAAGTCATGTCGACCATATCACATCAAACACAGCAGATTCAGAGAAGTGGAATTTTTTCAAAATTATTTATCTTGAATTTCTTGATGTATATGACAACGTTTCTAACTGCATACTTGTCATGTATGATCACAAGCGGAGGCAAACAGAATAGCTAAAAAATGCAACTGGAATATGCATTTGGCACTTTTTACCTTCAGCGAACGAAGTTGCATGTACATGGATGAACTTTGGTACACATATAGCCCTTATGGTCCAGATGGCCTTTTGATGGTCTGCTTGATGGATATTCCATACTTTTTGAAATATTGAGAACATAACAAATTTTTTTTTTTCATTTCCAGACCAGGATCTCAGTCCCTATTGCATGTGCGTGGATGAAATTTGATACACATATAGCCTATATGGTCCAGTTGTGCCTTTTGATGGTCTGATTGATGGATATCTCATATGCATACCTTTTGAAATATGGAGAAAAATGTTTAACTTTTTTTTTCATTTATGGGCCAAAACTTGGCCACTATTGCATTTCGAGGATGAAATTTGTTACACATGTCAGCTATTTGATATAGCTGTTCTTTTTATGGGTGTGATTCATGGATATTCTTTACCTTTTGAAATATTGACAAAAAATGTTGAAATTATTATTTATTGCTTCCAGGCCAAAACTTGGCAAATATAGCACATACATGGATGAAATTTGATTCACATTACTTACATAATGCTTTAGTGCCTTCTTATGGTCTGATTGTTTGCAATTTTTAATGCTTTTGGGAATATTGAAAAAAATTTAGAAAAATACAAATAAATATACTTTTTGGTTTCCGTCCCACAGCTCACATCCTATTCCTTGTATATGCATGAAACTGCTCCATAATATGTGTAAATTAGTCTAGTTAGGCCTTTCCATGGTTTAGCATACCCTTTCAGGCCAAGAAGGGGCATTGTTGCATATATACTAACACGCAATTTGGTACACATCACTTTCATGGTGTAATTGTGTCCTTAAATGCTGTTTTTTTTTTCGCTGAAGGTTTGCTGCTACGCAGCCTATGTTTTAATCTTGCTGTTGAGTGTCTGATTGCTTCATAGAAGGAAGAAATGTGACAATCTGTCACAACGTCCAGAATTCCAGATGCCTAAGCTAAAGGTCATTGATAATAAAACACTTTTGATGCAACACATTTTTAAAGTGACCCTTCCTCGAACAGTAGGCGATTTAAAGCTATGAATCTTCAGCCAGGCAAGCCATTGGTTTTTCTGTGAACACATTATTGTATAAAGAATTATCTGAATAAATACCAAAATCTACTAATTTTCACCATTGATATGAGTGCCTCACCTGACAGAAACAGCAGGTGCTAATCATCATATCCACTTGGAGCAGCACCATTCTTTGCACAGCACACATACAGCTGTACAATGTATATGTCAGCTGCTGCAAGACTCAATAGAAACTCTACTCACAGCCTTTTATTTGGCATTTATCAGGCTTTCATTCGGGATACTGATCACAGCCCAGGCTAAAGAGAGTTCCGGTTCCGTCACATTAGATTCCTGAGGCTTTGTTGAAGTGATGGCATATTTAGTAGAACACATTTGATTGCCTTCAGTCAGTGTAAACGAGGAGATAAAAAAAAGGGCCAGAAAATATTGCTGCCATGGGGTGCATGTATTTGTGCATTCAGGATTGGTAATGGATCAGTCAAAGGCAAAGTAGAAAATAAATAAAAAAGAATTGTGTTATTTTACCGCAATTATACAGTAGTGCACACTGTATTTAAAGTTGATCTGAGATTCACTAACCTCCAGACATTCTGTACTAGTGACCAACATTAATGGATAAGAATTAGCTATTATAAGCAAAACGGTTGTGGGATTTAAGGTTTTAGGTCACCTGAAGAATTCTAATGAACTATAACTGGTGACCCTACGTAGCGTTATAATTGCGCATCATTTATTATTACAAATTTATGTTTATGTTTATGTAGCGCTATATTAAACCTCCTAGGGATCAATCTTATGTGCTTTAAAATGAAATGCACATGAACGATGGTTACATGCACGTAGTTTACATACCGTGTCCATGTCAGGAATCTTCAAACACGTACACACAGCCAAAACAAGGTCCCACCTACATAAAACCATCTCAAGTTTACACATTTCAGTCCATGTCAACAAAGATGAAAAAAGCACAAGCCCACAGCCAACAAGGTCCTGTCTATGCATAAAAACCCGATCTTCATTTATTGGGTTATCCCAGCCCTAGTCTTGTGTTCACATCGTGACACAGAGATCCAATTGCCCCTCTACTATGTTTATATAAATGCACAACCTAGGGCATCTCTTTCATTGGAGGCACCTTTGGTGAATGGTGATGCACCCATTTGCAAGTCCATAGATAAATGTAACGTTATTCTGGGCTGTGTGCTAAATCAGATCCACCATCCACAACTGTTAAAAGAGGCACTGTAAAACAGAGGGAATGCTTTTGGAAAATGATTACTGCACGAATAAGCAAGTGTACAAGGTATGTACCTCAGAAGAAACTGATACTCATGTTTTTGACATATCGTTGAAACTTGCTTCAGAAAATAATGCTGTTATAGAAGGCGTTTACAGAGTAGTTTAATAAATAAGTGGGCCCGGTTGTCAAGTACACAAGTGCTGAGAGTCTGTTGTAAAAATGCCAACCATAGTTTGCAATAATAACATTGCAAAAATTATATCAAAAAGCAAAACTCTAAAACTGATGTTGGTGAGTGCATTGACACAGCAAGTATCACCAGTCAGCAGCGACTTTTGCAGCATCCTGCTAGAAGCGTAGGAGGATTCAAAATCAATAAAGGGGTTATTTTCGATCCCATCCTGAGCTTTTTATAGCCCATGTCAATAACTTGATTAATCCCTTGACAATAGGCAAACATAGCACAAAAGATGTCAATGACAGTTGTTTCTAAAACACAATTTTTTTCTGCTTTTGCTTTTGCGCTTGTGTTTACAATAATGGGGTCACCTAAATCACACTCCTTTTGTCCAATTGAAATTGCAAAACAATTCTGCAACACAGTTGAAACCATTTCAACCAAACAGTTACATAATGCACTTATGTTTTCCATTTTTCCTCTGCACTTCTGTTTACCAATAACTGCATGCCTCCTCTAATTGAATTCTGAGATTCACTGCTCGGAAAACAAAAAACATCAATGGGGTCACCTGAATCAGACTCCTTTTGTCCTCTGGAAATTCCGAATGTTTTGTGTTGCTGTTGCCTTTATATAAATTTATCTGCGCAGAATACTATTTGGAAAATATTTGATTTTTGTTATCAATTTCATCTACTTGCAAAGTTCAATGAATCTAATCTAAATATATCTCTGATACACAATAAAGAATTTATTATGTCAACAATATAAGATTTCAAAACAAAAAGAAATGCTGAAATAGCCTGAGGACTACTGCAAACAACCACTGTTAATAATGAAAACAAAAATAATAAAAAATTAGATTGTCTGTGAAAGTCGGGAAAGAAAAATCAAGAGGACATCTCAGCAAAAATGCATTTGGATTTCACACTACTTTTAAAACTCATTTTTTGCTTCAACAGTTCTAGTTGGTCAGAGCACTTTGTTGAATTGTTACGGCACAATGTCAAGACTGATATCAGGTAACATAAGGATATCAAATTATATTATGAGAATGTTTGGATAATGGAGAAAAAAAAACAGAATTAGGAAAGACTATAAGAAACACTCACCGACTACATGTATCCTTGACTTTCACTTTGTCGGAATCTGAAAGGAGAAAAGTAAATGATCTGCAAAATATTACCATTTGTACTATTCTTGTTCACATTAACTTTTACAAATGAAAGTTTCCGCTATGATAGGCCCTTCACCATTGCTCAACATGCTCAAAAACAAATAAATGGTAACGCGAAGGAGTCTTACTGTATACGGCAAACTAAAATACAATATACCACAAGGACAGAAACCTGCCATTAAGCATGTTTTTCTTTGACAAGGCCATTTTTCTTAATCAAACAGCAGCAACAGTCAAGAAAACCCTTATTTTCAATGTCACAGCATGGCATGGTTTCGATAAATTGTTCCAGCTGGAGTGCTTTATCAATCCAAAGTGCTTCCAATAAATGAAGCATGTCTAGAATCGAGCTGTTGCTTCAAGAAAGATTCTTTGAAGCAAATGCAAACTCTTGTTAGCAAAGACCAAGCAGTGTAACACAAAGGCTTCTCAAGAACAAGGACTCTTCACCTGTGGTTCTACTTGACAATATTTCTCTGACATAATTAGAGGTCTCTAAGTCTTGAAACCATTGAATAATACATCTAAGTTGATTCACAGAAAGCATTGATTTTTTAAACAGAAATTTACATCGTCCCTAATAAAATCTACACTAGTCTCACTGCAGTAGAACATGTGTAAAAATAAGACTGTGCATTTCAAGATCTGATAACCCTATGGAATATAGGGATTAGACCATTCTGTCACCAGGCATTCAGTAAAACTTCATCATAAGATTTCTAAGAGCAACTTCATTTCTAAAATGTCCTAACTTTGAGATGGACCGTCGATCGAATGTCGATCGAATGTCTGACCTGTATACCCAGAGATTTTTTGAAAATTATATGTATATAATGTTTATATTCTGCGCAAAAAATAAATGAGTCTGAGTCTGAGTCTACTGTAAGATCTGGTATGAAAGTCACTGCTCCTATTTTCTGAAAAGGGAGAAGCTTAAAGCTGCAACTTGATAGCTCCAAATAAATCAAGTGCAATTCTTAAGATCCACAAAGTAAAAAACCTATAAAATATTGCAAAAAAATAAAATAAAATAAAAACTTTCTATAGTACATCCGTCTTGCAAGTGTCCAAGTTTGATGAGCATTCACATTGATAACTCAAAAATACATAAATAGCTCGCACACCATAATGAAAAACTATAACACATGCATGCTTAACAGCATCAGCTTTAGAAAAAATTATGCATATCATTGAACCAATTATATTCAGCTAAAATGCTTCTAAAAATGTAGAAAACATACCTACTACACTGGCAATTGTGCAGCGTACGAATTACAATGTAAGTATGTAAATTCTACGCACGAAACTCACAAAAAAGAGCCGATCTGTGGTGCGTATGTACATTTTCATACGAATTTCGTACAAATTCATAAAAAATTCACACAGGTACTTTTCAGTTACTTTGGCCATTTTAGTGCTAATTTGTTATCACAAATGGTTAAAGTTTAGACCATACGTTGGCCTATCTAAAAAAAAATCAGTAAAACAATCAAGTTTAAGCCCCAAAAACGTACGTTTTACGCACGTAAATTTTTGTACGTATTTCGTACTTGAAAACAACCAATTGATGTATGAAATACGCAAGAAAGGGCTTCGTATGTTTTACGTACGCTGCACAATTGGCCATGCAGTCAAACCTGTTGTAACTTCTGAGCCGATGTCTGTAAGTGACAGTAATAACAACACCGCTTATAGTGCAACAAGATTACTGGCATGAAAAAATATCCCAGAAGAAGAATATATTTAAAGATAATTTCACTGTCTTGTGTTAAGTTGATTGCCACCAGACAGCCTTCAATCAGTCATAGTTCTAAGGGTAAAAAGACTTAAAAAATGTGTTTTGTCGAGAAAGTTAAGGAACATGTTTGCGTTGAACAAAACAATCTATCGTGAACTGCAGGCGCATGGAGGACAACCATTCATGTTATTTGTATCTTTCATGATCAGGCCCATAACCAAACTTTCAAAAGAGAGAAAATAACTCAAATTTTCAGATAATTATGCTAATTGATGAATAGAAATCAAGTAACAATGTAAAGTAATGAACATAATCGAAGGTGTATTTCAATTTTTAAAGACAGAATGATCGACAAAAGCAACGTATCAGAACGACACATCACGACGGATGTGTTTTTTTATTAATGTTACTAAATTGGGAGATATCAATTTAGTTTCTGCAGGCAGATCTGGGCAGGTTAATAGTGTGCCAGGAAATAATATTATTCATTTGAAAGAATATCTTGGCAGAAGACTTAAGAGACAGTTTGTCTAAGATTCAGGCACTTCACCATTGGGGGTGATACTCACCCAACTCAGATTTTGTTCATAATTTTTTTGTAGGTAAACAGTTATTAAAAGTGGGAAAAATAACATTTTAAGACCTCAGCACCTTTTAGGTAAATTTTAGGGGTATCATTTGGTATCGCATTTATGATGATTGACCCAGGGCGCAGCCAACAGGGGGCGCTCAAAATTTCTACTTTAGTCAATTTAAAGCTGACTTGATGGGGCAGATGTGGCTTGTGCCCTGGGTGTACCTCGATGTTTTGTGCATGCATACGAAGGAGGGGACCTATATAGTAAGTTCAAATAAAAATTAGAATGGTACACTAAGGGCGCATCTCCACAGGGGGTGATGTTTCCTTTACAAAGGTGAAATGGACCCTTTTTCAGGGCTCTGTAGCTCATTGCGCCCAGGGTCAACAGCAATGTGAGCATGCAAGTCATGTGCTGTAACACCTGTGGTTTACTGTGGTGGTGTAAGCATCTCTGAGATACTCTTAACCATTCTCTATAGAATTTTTGTGTTGTAGGCCTACCACAAATCAAAATAATTTTTTCACCATCAGAAAGACTACAAATCAATAAGCGCAAATAGCCTGCTGAGTGTGGACCACTACGTAATACATATAGCCCATCATGACCCTGCTCAGTGCAGAGCTGCTGATATGACACAATTCTCCCAAAGGATGAAATGAATGACTTTTTCTGGAATGAAATTCATTTCAGCCAGATAGAATTGCTATAACATTTTTCGTCAAGGAGACAAAGGATAATCAAAGACCTCATGTTTGGTTTCAGGAGAGCGGAATTGCAAAAAGTATTTGCTGCCAGCCAATTCATTGTGATATGCCACAGTTTGATTGATGGATAATAATTGACATCTTTCATTTCAAAAGGAATATTAGCACCTGCTTCTTATAATAGCATTTTTTCAGGTTTTGCACTTTAATGGTTAGGTTAGAATAGTATTGTAGAAAGTGACATTTATTTCCTTGAAGTGGTTTCAACTGCCATGTCGTGTTGTCCCTCAGGCAAAACCAGAAATATCTTGGCCTTCAATTAGGCAGTTAATGAGTCTGAAAGTTTGCAATTCATGCAGAAAATTAATGAAGACAAAATCCTTGATATTGCACCAAGTTCCAAGGATAAACCATACTCTAAAGTTTGAAAGACATTTAGATGTCATTAATAAGTAAAAATGCTACTACAGGCATGTATTTTTTGTTTAAAGTAAAGTATAAGAAAAAACTGTCATATTTTTGAAGGAGTAGAGACATACGAGGACTCGAGGAGCTAAGGTCACTTTCGTTAGAGGTACGTAAAATTACTACAGTAGTAATTGAACATATGCATGCTCAAAAATATAGACAGCATTCATTACATTATGAATTGTTGTTAATATCAAATAATAAACTGCCAGCTATCAGAAATTTCATAACAGTAAAATTCATTAATTTAAAAAAAAAAGAAGACAGTCCTGAGTTGCACTCCATCCATTGACAGTATACAATGTCATATTCATATCGATATATAAGTTTCCATGTCTGCAAGTAGAAGCAGAAAGTTTGAACAGACAAGGACGTGTCATCACAGGTGCTAAGTTTTCTGTGACTGTCAGTAGTGTGATTGTTTTCAAAAACAGCATTTGCAATTGTTACATACATGTGCACTAGTGTTTTGAAATATCACTGTGAAATGAAATAATATTTCAGTGCAAGACAAAATATGAAGTATAATACAAAATTCAGACCCAGGAGCAATACATTTTTTCAAAGTTGAAGCTACAAATTCAGAGCTTGGCCCAAGGGCCATGGTGAAATATTGTAAATGGAGTAGGCTAACGCAAAATAAGTCTTCAAAGTCTGATTTTCAACACTAATACCAGTGACTCACCTGACAGAAAGAGCAGGTGCTCAGCTCATATCCACTTGGAGCAGCACCATTCTTTGCACAGCACACATACAGCTGTACATGTCAGCAGCTGCAAGACTCAGTAAAAGCTCTACTCACCACCTTTTATTTAGCATTTATCAGGCTTGTCATTTGGGACACTGATCACAGCCTAGGCTAAAGAGAGTTCCGGTTCTATCACATTAGGTCCCTCATGCTTTGATGAAGGGATGGCATATTTAGTAGAAAACTTTTGATTGCCTTCAGCCAGTCTAAACCTTCAGTTGGAAAAAGGGCCAGAGAACATCAGTTTTGTGGTCAAAATTTATAAGTCGTAATGGATCAATTAATGGAAAAAAAAAATCCAAATTAAAGCCTTCATTTGTGTTATTTTGCTGCAATCGTAGGTCAAAAGCAGTCATACAAATTCTATTTGAAGTGAAAGGGAGGCTCCCATATGTGTAGACACTGTATTGTAATGGTGACCATCACTAACAGCTAAGAATTTAATTTCCCAGAGTTATGGGATTCAAGGTTTGAAATCACAAAAGAAATCCTTATGGATTATGATTGGCGACTTTTTGTAGCATTGTGATTTTCACATGCATTTAGTTCACACAACCAGTTCTTGTCAGGAATCTTCTGACACATAAATGCACAGCTTATACATGGTCTTGCCTACACATAAAAAACACCAAAGTTTACTCATCTCAGTCCTTGTCAACTAAGATGAAACAAAGTGCAAGCCCACAGCCAGCAAGGTCCTGTCTATGCATAAAAACCTGAGTTTCATTTATTGGGTTGTCCCAGCTGTGGTCTTGCGTTCACTTTGTGACATGGAGATCCAATTGCCCTTATTGTATGTTTATGCACAACCTACACTAGAGAATCCCTTTCACTAGCGGCACCTTTCATGATGCACTTATTTGCAAGTCCATAGATAAATGTAACAGTATTCTTGGCTGTGTGCTAAATCAGATTCATCCATCACCATCAAAAGAGGTGCATGCTGTAAAAGTCCCTGGAAAATAATAACTGTACATATGATAGCATGTGTATAAGTTGTGTACTTCAGGAGAAGCTGTCACTTCTCTGTTTTGACATACCATTAAAACCTGCTTCAGAGAATAAACAGTTCTTACAGAATTGCTTCACCAATCAGACATCAAGTGCTGCAGTGCCGAAATCCAGTTGCGACCATGTTACATAGCTATGTTTTGCAAGAATGATGCTGCCAAAATTAATTAAAATCTTGAGGAAATTACAGCAAAATCATTATGTTCATCATGAGCAATACCTCAGGTCACAACAAGCTTAACCAGTGCAGAATTTCCGGATGTACACCCAAGAGCAAAGCTCTGAAAATGATATTGATGAGGATGCACTGACACCATAAGTGACAACAGTGAGTAGCGACTTTCGCAGCATCCTGCTAGAAGCGTAGGAGGATGGGAAATCAATAAAGGGGTTATTTTTGATCCCACCCTGAGCTTTTAATAGCCCATACCAATAACTGGATCAATCTCTTGACAACAGGCAAACACAGCACAAGGCATGGTACTTATTACTTATATTTGCATGTATGTAAAGAACTGGATCCTAGTTTTGTTGAACCTTTGTCAATTTCAGTTGCCAATAAAACAACTATTTTTCTACTTTTGCTTTGCACTTGCATTTATAACAATGAGATCACCTAAATCACTCTCCTCCTTTTGTCTTGAGTAAATTCCTAAAAAAATTTGTATTACAGTGGAAACAATGTCAATCGATACAATTACTGATTACACTAAATTTTCATTTCGATACTGTGTACAAATCACTGCCGCCTCTAATTGAAGTATGAGATTCACAGCTAAGAAAGTAAAAAAAAAACTATTGGTTCACCTAAATCACACTCATTTGGTCTGGTGGAAATTCCAAATACTTTGCTGATGCTGTTGTCATGAATACAAATTAAATTTGAACAAAATATAATTTGACAGGGATCAGATTTATACCATCACCCTCAGGCTAAAGTGATTTACGTTACTTCGATCTATGGCATCAGCAAGATATTAATGTTAGTAAGATAAGAAAGGCTTTCTGAAGCAGCCGAAGGACTATTACATATTCGCAGTTCATAAAGGAAAACAATTGCACCCTGCTCAGTGCAGAGCCACTGATACTTCACCCTACTCCCAAAGGATGAGGATAATGACATTGTCTGGGGGTGAAGTTGATTTTTCCAGACCAGTTTTCTATAAATCACCTTCAAGGAGAAATGGGATGATAAAAGACCTAATGTTTGTTTTCAGGGGAGCAGAAATACCGAGCAATGTTTGCTTTAAGCTAATCATCTGTAAAATGTCACAGTTTGATCACACTAGATACATATATAATCAATCATTAAGGACAAACGACAATAACTCCACCTCTTCCCTATTGTACCTTTTCTATTTCATCGCTCAAGCATAAAATACAAGTGTCAAAGAACGCAAAGAAAAATCAAGAGGACGTCTTATCCGAGATATACATTTTGGAAGTGGGTCAGAGCACTTTGTTATGCCAAGAAGTCCCCTATCAGCATGCCTCGGTGGTCCAACGTCGGACCAGCATCAGCCCGATGTCAGCAGCATCGGACCAGCTTCGGGCCGACGTTGGACCGCCGAGCCACGCTGATAGGGAGGTAACAAAACCATGTCATGCTTAGGTTTGGATGATGTAAACCAGGATAAGGATTGAATTATAGAAACACTCATTGACAACATGTATCCTTGACTTTCAATTTGTTCGAAACTCCGACTCTGTAAAGAGAAATGATTTCCACAATATTATCATTTGCCACATTCTCAAACATACAATGCTGCTTCTACATGTAAGTAAGTGAAACATATGATATTTACCACTGAGTCAATTTGATGCAAAACATTCTCAACTGAAATGCTTGTGGGAGCTTTTAAAAATAAAAGTATAATCTTAAATAAGGTGTTTTATGGTCGCTCAAGTTGATGGTCTAATTGAAACCAGTATTTTGTCCCCACTGTAAAGCTTTTGACAGATCTGTCCATTGATTAATGTTGTTAGATTGATCTGGGAGTTACTAATTCAGTGTCTGCGGATTTTTTTCAGATGAATGGTTTGCCAGGACATGCATTTAAAAGTTTTCCCAGCACAACAAATTTCAAAACAAGTGTCCAGAACATAGTAATTAGGGAATGGTAGATTTATCTTTGAGAACAAGAAGGACAAAGCATAGTATATTATGATGTTTTTATTTGTTTTCTTTCGGTTTTTTTAACTATAGAGTATACAGACTGATGAAATTTAGGGTTTACATATTTCAATTTTTTTTTGTTTTTTGCGGGTAATATAATGAAAATGTGTTTAATTCACGATAACTTTACAATTCTAATTGATTTTCACATTGATGAGATTTTTGGTAACAGTTCGCTTGGAAATCTATGGAAAATACTGTAAATATATCATTAACCTTGAGGTCTTGATGCATCCCTATGCTACAGATTGGATTTTACATATGTCTGTAATTAACCGGAGAAAACAAATTTTGTTAGAGTAGAAAAAAATTGTGATCGATGTTCAAGAGGTGAATGTGTGGCCTAGACCTGCTAAAGCCTTCGTATTAGGAGGGATCAACGTCCTGCCAACATTCAATTTGTCTTCAGGGGAGAATTAATTATAGTTTATCACAGGGACCAGAGTCTAGAGCAGACCTCAAGTTCCAAGTACTCACGGTCTCTGTAAACTAGTCATTTGACATTGACAAAAAAAAAAGGTACGATACCCTTCATATTAAAACTTCTCTAAGAATTCAACCATGCTCATTATGTACCCAATAATTAGTGTTTCCAATGAGTCTCCATCGACACCTCTCGAGAATGACATGGTCCAGTGCACGAGAATCGAGAATTTCTCGAGAAATCTAGGACACTGTCCTGCCATTGGCACACTGATAAAACAAGAGAGATTTAATCTTGCAATGGATCACATTTTTTGGCTTTTATGATATCCTTTATAGTTTTAATGTTAATCTGTGTGTTTTGTTTCCTATTAATCACAGCTAAACATCCAGATATTATACAATTTTAAAACATTTGTACAAGTTCAACTTCAGCATTTATTAGGTATACAATGGGGATCATCATCAACAGATATTTAGATTGAACAATGGAGCAATTACACAATAACAATAATAGCAAAACAAAACAACATCCAAATGGTTTGTAACTGTTATAAACATTAAACACATGAACACCATGTTAAACAATGATCAACATTTCAATTCTCGAGACTCGCTCGGCGAGACGAGAAAATGCTGAGTCATTGCTGATCTCGAGACTTCTCGAGAACTCTCGCTCTCATTGGAAACTCTACCAATAATGCATTAAACTCTTATCTCATCCTGCATGCTTGTTACGTCTCTGCATAATAGAATTGCAAACATCTATATAATCTATAATCAGTCTTACAACACATTTTCGTACCATTCCCTTGTTCTGACCATGCATGGGGGGAAGTGAATTTAACAGTGTGACACTTACTTTCAGTGTCTCTTTTCCTTCAGTATATCTTTACCTTGGGGAGGAAACCTGTGATTCTGGCCTTTTCATGCCTCCAATGGTACTTGTCTTTTGTGAGGATCTCGCTGCCTTTCTAGGTAAAGGTCAAAAGCATTCTTGATCAGAGCAAAAGGCTGCTGTTAGCTTCAATCAGCTGGTAAAAGCAGCAATATATATTGCAGAGTATTTTTTTCTTCATACAAAGTGTCACAAAAATTATTGTATTCCATTTTGTTATTGACATATATTCTGCTTGCCCATCGTAGATAGACCAGGACAGAAACATTGCAGATTCAAAAATAGATAAATAGCCTGCGGTCCATTATAAAATGCGAGACGCATCCTTAACAGTAGCAGTTTTAATTATACAACTTTCATGAACTTATGAGATTAAGCTAAAACGCCACACTTACAGAAACACATGCTTTCTAAAATTGTCATCACTTTTGTGCTGTTGTCTGAAAATGACAGCAATTACAACACCACTCAGCTACTCAATGCAAAGTGACTCAGTGGACTGACATGAGAAAGTTTCCCAGATGAATATTTAAAGTTAATTGCATTGTCTGGTGTGGAGCTGACCTCCCCCAGACAGAGGATGACAAAGGACTTAATGTTTGTTGCAGAGAAAGTTACACAGCAAAAATCTCAATTTGATATTTGGTACATGGTTGGAGAATTCATGTTAATTGCATCCTTTATATCGTTGTGATTCAGCAATAAGATTATCACATTATATCTTTTATGTTTTTTTTAGATGAGTAAAGAGCTCTGATGATCAAATGAATAAATCCTACTTTGCCTCGAAGAGAGATTTCAATTCTAAAATAATTGTTCATGTATAATATTTTGGTCACAAAAAGTGGTAAAAAATTGACAGATATCTATTCATGTTTACGACTACAATATTCCCTTATAACAGTGCCTCATTTCACTTGTTCCATTACATTGTGTTATTGGCTTATTCAGCCAGGTCATCTTGAACTCCCAAGGCGGCCCTTTAGTGAGGTTACAGATGCCTGCAGGGAAACTGGATGTAGCATTAAATATCCATGAAATGGGACATTGGTCTTCATAGTATTGTACTAACGGGGGGAAGACCCTGGCAAACCAATGGAACTGTCCCCATAACTTCAAATGAAGTGCTATTGTATGAAGTGGTCCTACAGATAATGTGTTGGTTTACTTTTATCTTAGCTATTGAGTGTAAAGATCCATTTCCTTCTTGATTGTTATGAGTTGACAAGGGGATAGGTAGATCTGTTTGTTGGCAGAAGTAGAGTTTGTGGATTGCTTTTATCATTGTAGAGAATGGAACTCAATTGAAATGCACACATTTGAAATAATTTATCACCCTTCTACATGGATATTATTGTACCTTAATTGATGACTGACTTGAAAACCTGCAAACTACCAATGTATGCCATGACAATTTCATCAGACAAAACGGGTCAAAGGTAAGCTATAGACACATCTTTGGAGAATTTTGTCACAATTTAATTGGCCTGGATGCGTTGAACAAGCTGCAATTAAACTGGGCTGTGTCATATAAAAGTATTAGGAGAACTTTTCCCTCTGACTAACCATTTGGATACTTGTAATGACAATAGCAATTTATAAAGCGCCTCTTCTCATAAACTGCTCTGAAGTGATTTATGGCTATATTTGACGATGTGATTGTATCATATGGTCTTCTCATTATTTACAGACAGGGCCGTATTAGCACATTTTTGGGCCCGGGGCAAACTGTTTCTAATGGGCCCCCAGCGGCGGACTAGCCACATGGGGGGGGCCCTGATCAAAATTGTCAGTGGGCCCCTATTATCACAATAGTGTCGTCTTCAAAGTAGCATTCTGAATTAATTTTCACCTTGATATACCTTCATCAAAAACCACAGTAATTGCGAAACGAAAAGTGACATTTTGAAGTAAAATATAAAAGTTGTATGAGGTTTGAGGAGGACCCACAAGTTTCGAAAGACATCTGGACCCCTTCCAATCAACCACATCTGGAGATTAAACTGGGCAAGAGGCCCCTTACTTCATTTTTTATCAGCTTGTCAAGCTCTAATTGATGATATTTTTTTAAGGCTTGAAATTCAATTTTGACTTCTTAGTCTTTTACATAATTTTTCATAATATTTTTTGTTTTTTAAGGTTGCTGGTGCGCCCCCTCAGTCGGTGGGCCCCAAGGCATTGCCCTTCTGTCCATAGCCCTGGCTAGTCCACACCTGGGCCTCCCTTGCATCTCAAAAGCTCTCTAAATTCTCAAAACATGTTCTTACATCAGTTATCGAACGCACTTCCTTTACTGCCGCAACTCTTTTCAGCTTGATAATGGGCCCCTGAGGTCATCAACCTGGGGCAAATGCCCCATTTGCCCTATGGTTAATACGGCCCTGCTTACGGATTTTTCACTCATAAGCCGCTTGTGAGATTTGAATATATGAAAAAATGTTTGTCTAAAGCGCCATAATCAGGTGGTTATGCTGCATTTTTCTCAGATTCAAGATTGGAATTCATCCTAAATATGGAAGTATGTACATATAGGATTATGGAAGATCAAGTTTTTTTCAGATGGTTTTCCATCTACCCACCCACATCCTCCAAACAAAATATGGTTCAGAATTTTCATCAGTTTGTGTCTTTTACATGAAAAATTGTAGGAAAACCAGGCATAGAAGTGACAAAGAAAAGATGACCTCACTAAATTTTGAGGCAATTAAAGTGACTTAGGAGGTAACATTTATCAACATCAAAGGGATTGTTTTGTCCTTTTTTTAGCAAATTGGCGCAGATATAATGCAAGTTATTGCCTCTGGTAGTGCAGTTCAGTGGTCTAAGCCAGTACCACGTTTGTAACTAAAGTTGAAGTTGCTTTTGATCCACATGCACATCCCATTCTGACCTTCATATTTCACTTACACTTATGACATTTGGCGCAGGAATTGCCCTGTCGGTATTGATCAGGAACATGCTGAGAAATCCAAGATGGCGGCCTAGATGGCGGCCATTTTGTGGCAGCCCTTTTGGCAGCCATCTTTCTTCATTTCTTTAACTGCCCAATGTGACCTTAATAGTTCACTTAGAGTTATAAAATTTGGTACAGGTATTGACCTGTGGGTATCGATCGGGAAAATTGTGAGAAATACAAGATGTCGGCCATTTTGGCAGCCATCTTTCTTCATTTCTTGAACTGCCCAATTTCATCGAAAAATTTCGCTTAGAGTTATGAAATTTGATACAGATATTGGCCTGTGGGTATGAATCGGGAACATGTTGAGACATCCAAGCTGGCCACCAAATGCCCACTTCAGAATGGCTGACATCCTTGAACTGCCCATTGTGACCTTGCTATTTCACTGTGGGTTATGAAATTAGGTAAAGTTATTGGCCTGTGGCCATGCATCAGGAAAATGTCGATAAATCCACATAGATTGATAGATTGCTAGATAGATAGATACATAGATCTATACCCACATTGATTGATTGCTTCATTCATTCACTGATTCTCCACACTGCCAAAGTATATCCTTTATCACGGGTCAATGCTATGGTTATATAATAGATTAAAATCATAACGGCAAAATGTATTGCTTCATCTTATTTTTAAGATGATCATTGCATAATATAAATTAGTTTCCTTTAAATGGGATTTGTAATTATTATCAATTCTAGGTTTTAAAAAGAAACATGTATTTAGAAGATGGAAAAAGAGACTTATAGAAACACATGCTTTCTAAAATTGTCATAACTTTTGAGCTGTTGTCTGAAAATGACAGCAATTACAACACTGCTCAGCTACTCAGTGCAAAGAGACTCAGTGGACTGACATGAGAAAGTTTCCCAGATGAATATTTAAAGTTAATTGCATTGTCTGGTGTGGAGCTGACCTCCCCCAGACAGAGGATGACAAAGGACTTAATGTTTGTTGCAGAGAAAGTTACACAGCAAAAATCTCCATTTGATATTTGGTACATGGTTGGAGAACAGCCATTCATGTTAATTACATCCTTTATATCATTGTGATTCAGCAATGCGATTATCATATTATATCTTTTATGCTTTTATGAGATGAGTAAAGAGCTCTGATGAAAAACCTGATCAAGCAAATAAATTCTAATTTTGCTTGGAAGAGAGATTTCAATTCTAAAATAATTATACCTGGAGTGTTTTGGTCACAAAACGTTAGCAAAAATTGACAGATATCTATTCATGTTTACGACTACAATATTCCCTTATAACAGTGCCTCATTTCACTTGTTCCATTACATTGTGTTATTGGCTTATTCAGCCGGACCATCTTGTCACTATCCAGGTGGGCCTTCAGTGAGGTGACAGATGCCTGTTTTGAACTGGATGTAGCATTAAATATCCATGAAATGAGACATTGGTCCGCGTAGTATTGGATTTTAAACGAGGGAAATACCCTGGAAAGCCAATACTGTCATAACTACAAATGAAGTGTTATTGTATAAGCTGGTCCTACAGAAAATGTGTTGGTTTACTTTTATCTCAGCTATTTCGTGCAAAGGTCCATTTCCTTCTTGATTGCTATGAGACAAGGGATATGTAGATCTGTTTGTTGGCAGTAGTTGCATCTTTGGATTACTTTTCTCATTGTAGAGAATGGAGCTCAATTGAATTGGACATATGTGAAACAAATTTTCACCTTCCTATAGCAAATTTCTTCAGGTTTGATATAAATACTTTTTTATACCTTTATTGATGAGGACTTGACGGCCTGCAAACTAAGAATTTCATATTACAAGATTGGTCAAAGGTGACTTTAGCATGTGTAGCTACGTACTTCAGAAGAAGCTGTCACTTCTGTGTTATGACATACCATTAAATCTTTCTTCAGAGAATAGACAGTTGTTACAACAAAGCTTCACCAATCAGTCATTACATCAAGTGCTGCAGTGCTGAATACAAGTTGCAACCATGTTAATTATGCTTTGCAAGAATGATGCTGCTAAAATTAATTAAAATCTTGAGGAAATTACAGCAAAATCATTATGTTCATCATGAGCAATACCTCAGGTCACAACAAGCTTAACCAGTGCAGAATTTCCGGATGTACACCCAAGAGCAAAGCTCTGAAAATGATATTGATGAGGATGCACTGACACCACAAGTGACACCAGGGAGCATGCTTTTGCTTTGCACTTGTGTTTAGAACAATGAGGTCACCTAAATCACACTCCTATTGTCCTGTAGAAATTCCCAAACAAATTTTGTAATGTGGAAACAATATCAATTGATACATTTACTGAATGCACTAAATTTTCTATTTTTCATTTCAATACTGTTTACAAATCACTGCCTCCTCTAATTGAAATCTGAGATTCACAGCTTAGAAAGTAAAAAAAAACCATGGGTTCACCTAAATCACACTCATTTGATCCAGTGGAAATTCCAAATGTTTTGTGATGCAGTTGACATTAGTGCAATTTGAGTTAAAAAAAAATCTACAGGAATCCTATTTATACTATCACCAACAGGCAAATGCTAATGAAATTCATTTTATTTCAATCAGTTGTATCAGCAAGACAAAATGTCAATAAGAAAAGCACTGTGAGATAGCTTAAGGACTAATGTATACAGTCGCTGTTCGTAAAGAAAAACCGTCACAACCCTGCTTAGAGCAGAGCTACTGATACTTCACAATACTCCCAAAGTATGAGTGTAATGACATTGTCTGGGGGCGAAATTGATTTTTGGCAGACCAGTTTTCTATAAATCACCTTCAAGGAGACAAAAGATGATAAAAGACCTTATGTTTGGGAAGCAGAAATGCCACAATGTTTGCTTTAAGCTAATCATCAGAAAAAGTTCACTGTTTGATTACACTATATAATTGGTCATTCATGACAATTGGCAATAATTGCACCTCTTCCCTATTGTATCTTTTCTATTTCATCGCTCAAAATGCATAAAATTCATTTGTCAAGGCAGCGAAAGAAAAATCCAGAGGACATCTTATCCAAGATATATTTTGGATTACACATTTCTTAACAGACATTTTTGGCTTCTACAGTTGAAGTGGGTCAGAGCACCTCATTACGCCGTTGTACCGTGAAGTAACAAAAACCATATCATGCAAAGGTTTGGACGATGTCAACCAGGATTAGGATTGAATGAAAGAAACACTCACCAACAACATGTATCCTTGACTTTCAATTTGTCCGAATCTGTAAAGAGAAATGATTTCCACAATATTATCATTTGCCACATTCTCAAACATACAATGCTGCTTCTACATGTAAGTAAGTGAAACATATGATATTTACCACTGAGTCAATTTCACCCTGGGAACTCACTTTAGTCCGAGCCCATGGGACATTAAATGGAGGCGGGTTGTATCCAGGGTTTTATACTGGGGCAACTGAAAGACCCTGGGCAGCCCTTAATGAATAGGGTATGTACCAGACTCACAGTCTTCTCATCTCATCATCATACGGCGATCGCCTGCCTCGATATAGCCCACTAAGGTGCTGCAGAGGCGTAAAACACAAACAAACAACAAACAAACCACTGAGTCAATTTGACGCAAAACATTCTCAACTGAAATGCTTGTGGGAGCTATGAAAAATATATTGTATAATCTTCAAAAAGTGTTTTTTGGTCATTCAAGTTGAAAGTCTAATTGTAACCAGTATTATGTCCCCACTGTAAAACTTTTGACAGGTCACAGATCTGTCCTTTGATTGGTGTTGCTAAAATGGTTTGGGAGTTATTCATTCAATGTCTGCAGATTCTGTGCAGATGAATGGTTTGCCAAATCTTCAAAATGCTAGACGCATCCTTAACAATAACAGTTTTAATTATACAACTTTCATGAACTTATGAGATTAAGCTAAAACACAACACTTATAGAAACAAGTGCTTTCTAAAATTGTCATAACTTCTGAGCTGTTGTCTGAAAATGACAGCAATTACAACATCGCTCAGCTACTCAGTGCAAAGAGACTCAGTGGACTGACATGAGAAAGTTTCCCAGATGAATATTTAAAGTTAATTGCATTGTCTGGTGTGGAGCTGACCTCCCCCAGACAGAGGATGACAAAGGACTTAATGTTTGTTGCAGAGAAAGTTAACCAGAAAAATCCATCTGATATTTCTGGTGCATCCTTTATATCATTGTGATTCAGCAATGCGATTATCATATTATATCTTTTATGCTTTTATGAGATGAGTAAAGAGCTCTGATGAAAAACCTGATCAAGCAAATAAATTCTAATTTTGCTTGGAAGAGAGATTTCAATTCTAAAATAATTGTTCATGTATAATATTTTGGTCGCAAAAAGTGGTAAAAAATTGACAGATATCTATTCATGTTTACGACTACAATATTCCCTTATAACAGTGCCTCATTTCACTTGTTCCATTACATTGTGTTATTGGCTTATTCAGCCAGATCATCTTGTCACTATCCAGGTGGGCCTTCAGTGAGGTGACAGATGCCTGTAATGCAGCTGGATGTAGCATTAAATATCCATGAAATGGGACATTGGTCCTCATAGTATTGGATTGACGAGAGAAAGACCCGGAAAACCAATAGAACTGTCCCCATAACTACAAATGAAGTGTTATTGTATGAGTTTGTCCTACAGATAATGTGTTGGTTTACTTTTATCTTAGCTATTGAGTGTAAAAATCCATTTCCTTCTTGATTGTTATGAGGTGACAAGGGGATATTTAGATCTGTTTGTTGGCAGTAGTACAATTTACGGATTTCTTTTCTCATTGTAGAGAACAGAACTCAGTTGAAATTGACACATTTGAAATAAATTATCACCTTCCGACATGAATTTTCTCTAGGTTGGATATAGATATTATTGTACCTTAATTGATGACTGACTTGAAAACCTGCAAACTACCAATGAATGCTGCAGCAATTTCATATGACAAGAAGGCTCAAAGTTGACCTCTAGACACATTTCTGGAAAAAGCTCTTACGATTTAATTAGCCTGGATGCATTGAACAATCTGCAATTAAACTGCGCTAACTTCGATCATGTATGTGTCATATAAAAGTATTAAGTGTACTTATCATTTACAAATTTAACCCAATTTCGGCCTCAAAATTTTAATCTGGTTAAAGTCTTTTTTATTAGAAAAATTCTATGAAGTCACTTATAATCAGCTTGTGAGATTTGAATATATGAAAGAATTTTTGTCTAAAGCACGATAATCAAGTGATCTGCTTCATTTTTCAAGGATTTGTGATTCGAATTCCTCCCATATAAAGAAGGATAGTAGGATTGTAGATGATCAAGTTTTTTGGGATGATTTTCAATCGACCCACATCCTCAAAACAAAAATTTTAATGTGGTCCAGAATTTTCATCAGTTTGTGTTTTTTATATGAAAAGTTGTTGGAAAAGCAAGCATATAGAAGCAAAACAGAGAGAAAAGGACCTTCACTAAATGTTGAGAAAATTAAAGTGGCACAGGAACTACCATTCATTAACATCATATAGATTGTTTTATACATCTGTTTCTGCAAATTGGGGTAGATACAATGAAGGTCCCTGCCTATTGGTTAGATTCAAATATTGATTGAATGCGTTTTGTTGGTTAAAGCCAGTACGATGTTTGTAACTGAAGTTCAAATTGTAATATTACAGACTAAAATCATCATGGCAAGATTGAGTGTTTCATCTTAATTTATAAGATGCTGATTGGGTCTCATGCATTTGATGAGTTACATATAGATTCTAGCAATTGGGATTTAATGAAAATTTAAGAGGGATGTGCATGCCATAAGTTTGATGAAAGAAGAAACATTGGAAAAGTGGGCAAAAATGTTTTGAGCAATTGTGCATTCTTTAAAAAAAAATGATTTAGATAAATAAGGGAATACTTTACTTTCACTAGAGGCACATTTTGGTGATGCACCCATTTGCAGGTCCATAGATAAATATAACGGTATTCTGGGCTGTGTGCTAAATCATATCCATGCATCACCATCAAAAGAAGTATTGTAAAACAAAGAGTAACTGCCAGGACAATAATAGCTATACAAATGTCACCATGTGTATAAGCAATGCACTTCAGAAGAAGCTGTAACATCTGTGTAATGGTATGTCATTAAAACTTGCTTCAGAGACTAGTCACTAATCAGTCATCAAGTTTGCCAGTGCTGAAAGTATGTTGCAATCATGTTATTATCGTTTTAATAGCTATGTGTTTTTTTGAAAATTTCGTTTTGCAGTTAAACTGTGACATCATCAGGTATCTGTCAATGTGATTGGTCCAATCTTCAATCTGTGACATATCAGTTCAGAGTTTGCCCCTCATCAAAAGAGTTTCTTTGTTTTCCAAACAAAATATGTTGCTGTTTTTCACAATCACCAGTCATCACACTTTCAAACAAGTTGTCATTGCAACTCTCCTTGGCTAAGTAGTCTGTTTGGTTCAGTTACAGTTCATTGAAGCATCTTTCAGCCAGGGCAAGCTGAACAAGTGAAACATACATCATCCATGTGTCAATGCACTTAGTCAGTTTCCTGAAATCTGTGCTTGTAATAAACGAGAGTATTCAACTAATGTCTGACATCACAGTTTTGGAATGAAACAAATTGCAAACTAAAAAACAAGTAGCTATGAAAACGATAATAACTACACTTCGCAACAATGATGCCGCAAATATTTCCTAATATCTTGAGGAAATTACAGCTGAATTATCATGGTTATCATTATCATTACCAATACCCCAGGTCCCAATCGATTAACCATTGCAGAATTTCCGGATATACACCCAAGAGCTAGGCTCTGATACTGATATTGATGAGGATGCACTGACACCACAAGTGACACCAGGGAGCACCGACTTTCGCAGCATCCTGCTTTACCTTTGGTAATGCACCCATTTGCAAGTCCATAGATAAATACATGTATAACATTAATCATGAGCTGTGTGCTAAATCAGATCAACCATCCACAACTGTTAAAAGTGGCACTGTAAAACAGAGAGAATGCTTTTGGAAAATGATAACTGTACGAATAAGCATGTGTTCAAGGTGGGTACTTCAGAAGAGACTGATACTCATGTTTTTGACATATCATTGAAACTTGCTTCAGAAAATAGTGTTGTTATAAAGAAAGTGTTTACAGAATAGTTTAGCAAATAAGTGGGCCCGGTTGTCAAGTACACAAGTGCTGAGAGTCTGTTGTAAAAATGCCAACTATAGTTTGCAATAATAACATTGCAAAAGTTATATCGAATATCTAGTGGAATTTACGGCAAGTTAATTATGGCAAGTATAATTACTTTCATATTACAACACATTTATCAAGTGCAGAATTTCAGGATGTACACCAAAAAGCAAAACTCTAAAACTGATGTTGGTGAGTGCATTGACACAGCAAGTGACACCAGTGAGCAGCGACTTTTGCAGCATCCCCCTAGAAGCGTAGGAGGATGGAAAATCAATAAAGGGGTTATTTCCGATCCCATTCTGAGCTTTTTATAGCCCATGTCAATAACTTGATCAATCTCTCGACAAAAGGCAAACACAGCACAAAGCATGGTACTTGCTACTTATATTTGCTTGTATGTAAAGAACTCAGGATCATAGTTTTGTTGAACCTTTGTTAATTTCAGTTGCCTCTTAAACACAACAATTTTTCTACTTTTGCTTTGCACTGGCGTTTACAACAATGAGGTCATCTAAATCACACTCCTCTTGTCTTTTGGAAATTCCCAAGCTGTTGTAAAACAGTGGAAACAATGTCAATCGATGCACTACATTTTCTTTTTCCATTTCAATACTGTTTACAAATCACTGCCCCCTCTAATTGAAATTTCAGATTCAAAGCTTAGAAAAAAAAAACAAAAAACTATGGGGTTACCTAAATCACACTCATTTGGTCCGGTGGAAATTCCAAATGTTTTGTGATACTTTCGTAATGAATACAAATTTGAGCATAATATAATTCGACAGGAATTTGTTTTACGCTATCACCAACAGACAAATGCCAAAGACATTCATGTTATTTGGATTAACAAGAAATTCTTTAAAAAAGAATTGTAGGGACCTGAGGTTTCTTCAAACACATATTTTATTTTCCAAATATTCAAATAATGTTTTATGTATGTATAGTTACATCTATAGGCTACCTCCAATGTACCACTGTGAGTGTGTGATTTAACAAACTTAACACATGTTACCTCATGATGAGGCATGCCTAATTACGGGTGTTATTAACATAGACAGCAAACCAAGCAATGAGAAGCCCTTTTATATTCTTTGTCATGAACATGAAATTTCTATTTCCATTACAACAAACTAATTGTGGCTTGCATAATATTTGGATTATTACACTTTTAGACTGGCCATTTTGTGAGAAGTTGAATATCTAATGTTCTCATACAGTGTTTTCTTTTATCACTTGTTTTATATCATCTCAAATCTTTATACACTTAGGCTATACAATTTTTTGAAGGAAATCTCTATGGGATAATATTATGCTCCAGGTGTGCTTTGGATATGGTCCCCAATCACTCAACCATAACAGTCCAGTCATGGTTGAGTGGCTCCCAAGGTCATGCAGTGAAGGAGATACTGAGCATAAAGAGGGGCAAATATATACTTGATTTGTAAATTGTAGTCACAGTTACCTTCGCTGTAGCATGAGTACTCTCCTAATATTGGAGGTAAATTTGGAGGGTACTCCTGCTATAGAGAAAGTATATCTGGAAGGCCAACTTCCTAGTGGCCCCCTCCAGAAACTCAAAAAGCTCCACCACTGCAGTACACATAAATTGATGACAAATAGCACTTGACTGATTCTTTTTGTCCCTTTAGTTAGGGACCTCCACTGTCAAATCTTTCCTCATTTGGAGCTTATAACACAGATCTGAGATGGTCCCTACAAAAAAGTTGGTTAGAACTATCAAAAAAGATAAAATTTCAATAAAAAGGCATTCTGAGATAGATTAATTAAGGACAATTACATACAGTCGCTGTTCAGAAACGAAAACAGTCACGACCCTGCTCAGTGCAGAGACACTGATATACTTCTCAATACCCCCCAAAGGATGAGTGTAACATTGTCTGGGGGTGAAGTTGATTTTTCCAGACCAGTTTCCTATAAATCTCCTTCAAGGAGACAAGGGATGATAAAAGACCTAATGTTTGTTTTCAGGGGAAAAGAAATGCCAAACAATGTTTGCTTTAAGCTCATCATCTGTAAAATTCCACTGTTTGATCACACTATACATATATAATCAATCATTCATGACAAACAACAATTACTGCACCTCTTCCTTATTGCACCTATTCTATTTCATCGCTCAAGCATAAAATACAAGTGTCAAAGAACGCAAAGAAAGATCAAGAGGACGTCTTATCCGAGATATACATTTTGGAAGTGGGTCAGAGCACTTTGTTATGCCAAGAAGTCCCCTATCAGCATGCCTCGGTGGTCCAACGTCGGACCAGCATCAGCCCGATGTCAGCAGCATCGGACCAGCTTCGGGCCGACGTTGGACCGCCGAGCCACGCTGATAAGGAGGTAACAAAACCATGTCATGCTTAGGTTTGGATGATGTAAACCAGGATAAGGATTGAATTATAGAAACACTCATTGACAACATGTATCCTTGACTTTCAATTTGTTCGAAACTCCGACTTTGTAAAGAGAAAATGATTTCAACAATATTATCATTTGCCACATTCTCAAACATACAATGCTGCTTCTACTTGTAAGTAAGTGAAACATATATTTTGCAATTGAATCAACTTGATGCAAAACATTCTCAACTGAAATGCTTGTGGCAGAATTTTAAAATTCAAGTATAATCTTAAATAAGGTGTTTTATGGTCGCTCAAGTTGATGGTCTAATTGAAACCAGTATTTTGTCCCCACTGTAAAGCTTTTGACAGATCTGTCCATTGATTAATGTTGTTAGATTGGTTTGAGAGTTATCAATCCATTATCTGCAAATTCTGTGTAGGTGAATGGTTCGCCAGGAAATGCATTTGAAAGTTTTCCCAGCACACCAATTTTCAAAACAAGTGTCCAGAACATAGTAATTAGGGAATGGTAGATTTATCTTTGAGAACAAGAAGGACAAAGCATAGTATATTATGATGTTTTTATTTGTTTTCTTTCGGTTTTTTTAACTATAGAGTATACAGACTGATGAAATTTAGGGTTTACATATTTCAATTTTTTTGCGGGTAATATAATGAAAATGTGTTTAATTCACGATAACTTTACAATTCTAATTGATTTTCACATTGATGAGATTTTTGGCAACAGTTTGCTAGGAAATCTATTGAAAAATACTGTAAATATATCATTAACCTTGAGGTCTTGATGCATCCCTTTGTACATATATATGCAGATTGGATTTTACATATGTCTGTAATTAACCGGAGAAAACAAATTTTGTTAGAGTAGAAAAAAATTGTGATCGATGTTCAAGAGGTGAATGTGTGGCCTAGACCTGCTAAAGCCTTCGTATTAGGAGGGATCAACGTCCTGCCAACATTCAATTTGTCTTCAGGGGAGAATTAATTATAGTTTATCACAGGGACCAGAGTCTAGAGCAGACCTCAAGTTCCAAGTACTCACGGTCTCTGTAAACCAGACAAGTGACAAAACAAAAAGGTAAGATACGCTCCATATTCAAACTTCTCTCTCTAAGAATTCAACCATGCTCATTGTGTACCCAATAATGCATTAAACTCTTATCTAATCCTGCATGCTTGTTACGTCTCTGCATAATAGAACTGCAAACATCTTTATAATATACTAGAAATTGCCCATTATATCATTTAAAAGAGAGTGGTTGGCCAATATTAGTGTTGAAAGACAGTGAAATAGATGATTAAAAGAGAGATGTAATGAGTGAAAATTGTGGAATGCAAATTATGTAAGTTGAGGCCTTTCACACTGACAGTTCAATAGGAGTGAGACTGCAAGACAGCAATACCAATGGCAGGTAGTAGTAATTACAGGCCAATGATAGTGCAATGAGAAAGCCACATGGATGGATGGTGATCATAGAGGTGAGCAAGTATTGGAGTAATGAATCAGTAAATACCATTTGATCATTGTTGATGGCAATGAACCTGAACAGGTTGGTGGCACAATTTACAACACTGGACTATGAAAATGGAATTTCACCTTGCAGGTGGCCCCCTCTGGTAGCAAAGGGTGGAACATCACGGCAATGTGATGAGATACTGCTGTTAGCATGATTCATTGTTGACTGATAGTGATTTGATATTATTTGGTTGACATACAGAGTGGAAAATACATTTAGGAAGTATGGATAAGATAGAAAAGAATGGGTGAACCTTTTTTTGACTGTGGTACACTGTCACTGGCCAGTGGTATGACATGTGTCAATCCTCCTCAAATATGCATATCATGCACTCCTGGTGGTGAGAATGAGGGTGGACTCAAACATTAAGAGAAAGCAGTAAAATAGCACAAATTGATGATCATGCAAAGCATTTAATGTTTGAAGAAGACGTTAAGTGGAGGGAATATCCAGGGAAGGTGTCTACAGCTGTTAACGGAGATGGTCATGTGACTGCTTTTTTAACTGAAATGTTAGGAGGATAATCAGTCTTACAACACATTTTCTTACCATTCCCTTGTTCTGACCATGCATGGGGGGAAGTGAATATAACAGTGTGACATTTACTTTCTGCGTCTCTTTGCCTTCAGTATATCTTTACCTTGGGGAGGATACCTGTGATTCTGGCCTTGTCATGCCTCCAATGGTACTTGTCTTTTGTGAGGATCTCGCTGCCTTCCTAGGTAAAGGTCAAAAGCATTCTTGATCAGAGCAAAAGGCTGCTGTTAGCTTCAAGGAGCTGGTAAAAGCAGCAATATATATTGAAGAGTATTTTTCTTCATACAGAGTGTCACTAAAATTATTGTATTACATTTTGTTATTGACATATATTCTGCTTGCCCATCGTAGATAGACCAGGACAGAAACATTGCAGATTCAAAAATAGAGAAATAGCTTAAGCTAAAACGCCACACTTACAGAAACACATGCTGCCTTAAATTGGCATAACTTTTGAGCTGTTGTCTGAAAATGACAGCAATTGCATTACTGCTCAGCTACTCAGTGCTAAGAGACTCAGTGGACTGACATGAGAAAGTTTCCCAGATGAATATTTAAAGTTAATTGCATTGTCTGGTGTTGAGCTGATCTCCACCAGAACGTCTTCAAGCAGACAGAGAATTACAAATGACATAATGATTGTTGCAGAGAAAGTTACACAGCAAAAATCTCTATTTGATATTTGGTGCATGGTTGGAGAACGGACTTTCATGTTAATTGCATCCTTTATATCATTGTGAAGCAGTAATAAGGTTTTCATATTATATCTTTTTATGCTTTTATGAGATTAGTAAAGAGCTATGATGAAAATTCCTGATCAAGCAAATAAATCCTTCCTTCGCTTTCGAAGACAGATTTCAATTCCTAAATAATTATACCTGGAGTATTTTGGTCACAGAACGTTAGCAAAAATTAACAGATATCTATTCACATTTAGAACTACAATATTCCCTTATAAAAAGGTATCATTTCATGTGTTGCATTACATTGTGTTATTGGCTGATTCACTCGGCTCTTCTCGTCATTACCAAGGTGGGCCTTCAGTGAGGTGGCAGATGCCTGTTTTGAACTAGATGTAGCATTAAATATCCATGAAATGAGACATTGGTCCGCGTAGTATTGGATTTTAAACGAGGGAAATACCCTGGAAAGCCAATACTGTCATAACTACAAATGAAGTGTTATTGTATAAGCTGGTCCTACAGAAAATGTGTTGGTTTACTTTTATCTCAGCTATTTCGTGCAAAGGTCCATTTCCTTCTTGATTGCTATGAGACAAGGGATAGATCTGTTTGTTGGCAGTAGTTGCATCTTTGGATTACTTTTCTCATTGTAGAGAATGGAGCTCAATTGAATTTGACATATGTGAAACAAATTTTCAACTTCCTGTAGCAAATTTCTTCAGGTTTGATATAAATACTTTTTTATACCTTTATTGATGAGGACTTGACGGCCTGCAATCTAAGAATTTCATATTACAAGATTGGTCAAAGATGACTTTAGCGTGTGTAGCTACGTACTTCAGAAGAAGCTGTGCGTCACTTCTGAGTTATCACATACCGTTAAAACTTGCTTCAGAGAAGAGACAGTTTTTACACAAAAAGCTTAACCATTCAGTCACAAAGTGCTGCAGTGCCGAAATCCAGTTGCGACCATGTTACATAGCTATGTTTTGCAAGAATGATGCTGCCAAAATTAATTAAAATCTTGAGGAAATTACAGCAAAATCATTATGTTCATCATGAGCAATACCTCAGGTCACAACAAGCTTAACCAGTGCAGAATTTCCGGATGTACACCCAAGAGCAAAGCTCTGAAAATGATATTGATGAGGATGCACTGACACCACAAGTGACACCAGCGAGCACCGACTTTCGCAGCATCCTGCTAGAAGCGTAGGAGGATGGAAAATCAATAAAGGGGTTATTTCCGATCCCATCCTGAGCTTTTTATAGCACATGTCAATAACTGGGTCAATCTCTCTACAAGCAAACACAGCACAAAGCATGGTACTTATATTTGCATGAACGTAAAGAACTGGTGCTAGTTTTGTTGAAACAATGTCAATTTCAGTTGCCACTAAAACACAGCAATTTTTTCTACTTTTGCTTTGCACTTGCATTTAGAACAATGAGGTCACCTAAATCACACTTCTCTTGTCCTGTGGGAATTCCCAAACACATTTTGTAACACAGTGGAAACAATGTCAATCGATGCACTACATTTTCTTTTTCCATTTCAATACTGTTTACAAATCACTGCCCCCTCTAATTGAAATTTCAGATTCAAAGCTTAGAAAGTAAAAAAAAACTATGGGGTTACCTAAATCACACTCATTTGGTCCGGTGGAAATTCCAAATGTTTTGTGATACTTTCGTAATGAATACAAATTTGAGCATAATATAATTCGACAGGAATTTGTTTTACGCTATCACCAACAGACAAATGCCAAAGACATTCATGTTATTTGGATCAACAAAATTGGTTAGAACTACCAAAAAAGTTAAAATTTCAATAAAAAGTCATGTTGAGATACCTTAATTAAGGACTATTACATACAGTCGCTGTTCATAAAGGAAAACAGTCACAACCCTACTCAGTGCAGCACCACTGATACTTCACCACAATACTCCCAAAGGATGAGTGTAATGACATTGTCTGGGGGTGAAGTTGATTTTTCCAGACCAGTTTCCTATAAATCTCCTTCAAGGAGACAAGGGATGATAAAAGACCTAATGTTTGTTTTCAGGGGAAAAGAAATGCCAAACAATGTTTGCTTTAAGCTCATCATCTGTAAAATTCCACTGTTTGATCACACTATACATATATAATCAATCATTCATGACAAACAACAATTACTGCACCTCTTCCTTATTGCACCTATTCTATTTCATCGTTCAAGAAGCATAAAATACATGTGTCAAGGAACGCAAAAAAAAATCAAGAGGCCATCTTATCCAGATACATTTTGGATTATACACACTTCTAAAGAGACATTTTTGGCTTCTGCAGTTGAAGTGGGCCAGAGCATTCTATTACACCGAGAAGTTTTGACTGATATATATGAGATAACAAAGCCATATCATGCTTAGGTTTGGATGATCTAAACCAGTATAAGGATTGAATGAAAGAAACACTCAACGACAACATGTGTCCTTGACTTTCAATTTGTCCGAATCTGTAGAGAGATGATGATTTCCACATTATTATCATTTGCCATGTGCCTTCTCAAACGTACAATGCTGCTTCTACATGTATGTAAGTGAAGCATATGATATTTTACCATTGAGTCAATTTGATGCAAAACATTCTCAACTGAAATGCTTTTGGGAGCATTTAAAAATACAAGTATAATCTTCAAAAAGTGTTTTATGGTCGTTCAAGTTGATAGTCTAATTGAAACCAGTATTTTGTCCCTAATGTAAAGCTTTTGACAGGTCTCTCCTTTTGATAATTAATTAAATGTTGCAAGATTGGTTTGGGAGTTATTAATTGAATGTCTGCAGATTCTGTGCAGATGTTTGGTTTGCCGGACATGCACTTGAAAGTTTTCCCAGCAAATTTCAAAATAAGTGTCAAAAAGACAGTGATAAGGGAAAGGACGATTTATCTTTTGAAGAACAAGTTGGACAAAGCATTTTAGGGCTTACTTATTAAAAAATATTTTGCTTTTCATGGGTAATAAAAAAAAAAATCATGATAACCTAACAATCTAATTGAGATTTTTGGCAACTGTTCGCTCAGAAATCTATTGAAAAATACTGTAAATATATCATTAACCTTGAGGGCTTGATGGATATCTGTGCTACAGATTGGATTTTTACATAAGTCTGTAATTAACCAGAGGAAAATATATTCTGTTAGAGTATAGAAAAATTGTGATGGATTGTCAAAAGGTGGATGTGCGGTCTAGACCTGTGAAGCCTTTTCCTTAGGAGGAATCAACCTCCCGCATCTTTCAATTTGTCTTCAGAAAGAAATGAATAATAGTGTAACATAGAGACTAGACTCTAGAGCAGACCTCCAGTTCTAAATTCTCATGGTATCCTGTTCAAATAGCTCTCTCCAAGAGCACATGCTCATTATGTACATGATTAATATAATATTCCTGCATGGTAGAATTGCAAACATCTATAATTAGAGTCTAATGACCTCACAATTTTTTTGCTACTCCTGTCGGACCATCGGTGAAAGTGAATATGACCGTGTGACATTTACATTCAGTGTCTCTTTTTCCTTCAGTATCTCCTTGCCTTGGGCTTGAGGAGGATACCTGTGATTCTTTCCTTGTCATTCTGTGTCCTTGTCCTTTGTGTGTTGCTCAGCGTCTTTAAAGGTAAAGGTCAAAAGCATTCTTAATCAGAGCAAAAGGCTGCTGCTAGCTTCAAGGAGCCGGTAAAAGCTACAATGGATTGCAGAGCATTTTTCTTCATACAGTGTCACTAAAATTTATTGCCTTACATTATGTTATTGGCATATATTCTGCTTGCACATCCAAGATGGACCTTCAGAAACATTGCTGATTCATATAAACAGAAATAGCTTGGGGCCCATTATAAAATGCTAGACGCATCCTTAACAATAACAGTTTTAATTATACAACTTTAATGAACTTATTATATGTTGTCTGAATACAACAGCAATTACAACACCGCTCAGCTACTCAGTGCAAAGAGACTCAGTGGACCGACATGAGAAAGTTTCCCAGATGAATATTTGAAGTTAATTGCATTGTTTGGTTTGGAGCTGATCTCCATCAGAAAGTTAACGAGAAAAATCCATCGGATATTTCTGGTGCATGGTTGGAGAACAGCCATTCATGTTAATTACATCCTTTATATCATTGTGATTCAGCAATAGGATTATCATATTATATCTTTTATGCTTTTATGAGATGAGTAAAGAGCTCTGATGAAAAACCTGATCAAGCAAATAAATTCTAATTTTGCTTGGAAGAGAGATTTCAATTCTAAAATAATTGTTCATGTATAATATTTTGGTCGCAAAAAGTGGTAAAAAATTGACAGATATCTATTCATGTTTACGACTACAATATTCCCTTATAACAGTGCCTCATTTCACTTGTTCCATTACATTGTGTTATTGGCTTATTCAGCCAGATCATCTTGTCACAGTCCAGGTGGGCCTTCAGTGAGGTGACAGATGCCTGTAGTGAAGCTGGATGTAGCATTAAATATCCATGAAATGGGACATTGGTCCTCATAGTATTGGATTTTAAACGAGGGAAAGACCCTGGAAAACCAATAGAACTGTCCCCATAACTACAAATGAAGTGTTATTGTATGAGTTGGTCCTACAGATAATGTGTTGGTTTACTTTTATCTTAGCTATTGAGTGTAAAGATCCATTTCCTTCTTGATTGTTATGAGGTGACAAGGGGATAGGTAGATCTGTTTGTTGGCAGTAGTACTAGTAGTGTTTGTGGATTCTTCTCTTGTAAAGAATGGAACTCAATTTAATTTGACACATTTGAAATAAATTATCACCTTCCGACATGAATTTATCTCAGGTTGGATATAAATATTATTTTACCCTAATTGTAGACTGACTTGAGAGTCTGCAAACTACCAATGTATGCCGCAGCAATTTCATATGACGAGATGGGTCAAACGTGACCTATGGACACATATCTGGAGAATACTGTTGCAATTTAATTTGCCTAATTGGATGCACTGAACAAGCTGCAATTAAACTGGGCTAACTACATGTATAGTATACTCATCATTAACATATTTAATCCAATTTGGGCTGCAAAATTGTAATCTGGTTAAAGTCCTTTTTATAGGAAAAATTCTATAACGTCACTCATAAGCCGCTTGTGAGATTTGAATATATGAAAGAATTTTCGTCTAAAAACACAATAATCAAGTGGCTCTGCTTCATTTTCTCAAGGATTTGTGATTGGAAGCCCTTCCAAATATAGAAGGATAGTAGGATTATTGAAGATCAAGTTTTTCTGGGTAATTTTCAATCCACCCACATCTTCAGAACAAATGTGGTCGAGAATTTTTATCAGTTTGCATTTTTTTAATGAAAAGTTGTTGGAAAAGTAAGCATAGAAGTGAAGCAGAGAGAAGAGGACCTTCACTAAATTTTGAGAAAATTAAAGTGACAAGGAACTACTATTCATTAATATCAAATGTATTAATATTATTGTTCACTGGAAACTTACGATGTTGGAGACATGACGTTTCAACCTCTCAGCTAGAGGTGAGTGAAACACAGGATGACTTAACAAAAACAGACACATCAAGTCATCCTGTGTTTCACTCACCTGTGAACTAGACCTCCAGCTGAGAAGTTGAAACGTCATGTCTCCAACATTGTAAATTCTGAAATTTTGAGTTAACTCTAATGATTGAGTGAGACGGTTGCACAATTTGCTTGAGCCATGATAGCTTGCTGTTTTGAGTTATGATAATCTTTATGTTGTTATAACTTGCAAACAACAAGCTATCTTGGCTCAAAGGAATTGTGCAACCATCTCACTCAATCAATTAAGCTAACGCGAAATTCAACATTTACAGTGCACAGAAAATATTCCATATGGAACCCTGCATGCTATGTCATTTTCCATTTATGTACCTGTCTTGTACATTATTTCATAACACTCATCCATCACGAATTCACAATCGGCAATGATGTCCTATAGTCAAGAAACAATTAAGGCTCACCTTGAACATGCTAAACCTACTTCAGTGAATAAATACATGTAAGCCAGCACCTGCTTCAGGACTATGTCTCAACTTTGAACCACCCTGGCACGAGGTAAATCTGGAGGGGACGTTGACTGGCTACATTCATGATCTCAATGTCATGAAAAAAATGATTTGTAGTGCAGAAATGTCACCTGGGAAGAGCAATATGAGAGACTGAGACCAAGTTGGCCATACACAATACTCAAAAATGATTTTTTTTTTATTAATGTTTTAAAACTAGGGAAGAATGCTAATTGGAATGGCAGCTGAATACATGAGTTCTCAACATCAAATCTGTCTTTGGGATTAACATGCGTACAGTTTTCTCGTGCTCTCATTGTAAACTGAACCATCAATTTTTGACAATTCAATAAGCAGACAGAAGCTCTACATCCTGGAGTGTAGGCCTTGTTCTCAAATTAGAAAGATTAAATTGTTACTAGAAACAGGATGTCGGTCTGAAAATACATTAAAATATCTTATACGATACATGTACAATATAATGTAGGTAAACCTCAAGGTTTTGCTTTTCTTCATTATTTTGAAATTAATCTAAGAATAAGATGACATTACCTTGGCAACTTTCTTTTCAGCCAGTCATAACAACTCCAAATAACAGCATGTTTAGACTTGATTTATTACAACAAATAGTGTCGAAAACATTAATTCATACTCCCCCCCCCCCCCCTTGGCAAGTCACAACAGCTCAGTTCAACCTCAGACAATTAATTAAAAGTTTTAAAGAAAAACAAATCCAAAACGTTTGCAATATTATTGTCTTTAAGCAATAAATTATGAGGAGGAAGTAAGCAACCATCTACATGTAATTGATAATTAAATTAATCAGAATAATTAGGGTCACTGTATGGTCATTATACATGCATCACTGTACTGCATAACTACAAGAATTGCAGAGACAAAATGAATCACCCAGGCTAAATCAACAAAATAGAAGTAACAACAAAAACCATCACTTGAAAAGCTGAAAATGTCAGATTAAAACTCCGCACAACCATTGCTCACAAATATTGTATCAGTTCAACCCTGCTCAGTGCAGAGTTGCTGATATTGCATATGGTTCCCTTGAGGAGGAAGATAATGACATTGTCTGGATGAAGTTGATTTCTGCAGGACCAGTTTTTCATAAATCACTTCAGGGAGACAAAGGGTGATAAACGACCTGCAGTTTGTTTTCAAGCTGCACTGCAAGAATATTTGCTTTAAGCCAATTCGTCTGTGAATGCCAGTGCTTGATCATTTCAATTGATCATGCTTGTAATCATTCACGTCAACTGGCAATAATTGCTCTCATTTTTGTAACATTCTTTTTCCTTCTTTGCTTCATAGGTAGAATGTTGTGTTGGAGAAGTCCATCTTTTTGGAAATGTACTCTTGAGAATTTGCTTTCAAAGTATAAAAGGTAAATGCTTTGTGACCTGAAACTAATAGAGGAAAATGCAATTCAGAGTTGAATGTTCATTTTACACTGTATTTGAAATTTGGGATAAAAAGGAAAAACCTTAAATTTAAAAAAGGAAGGAAATAAAAAAAAAGTAGAACATTTCATCAGAGAGGTACAATTAGATTACATACTACATAGCGCTTGAGGAAGTTCTTGCTGTACTTGGCCAGAGCAGTCTGTTACTCTGAATATGTCCTGTGGCAAGACTTGCTTCACATCTTTAGCCTGTTGACGTACTACTACTGTATGGCTGGCCACTCTTTGAAATAGTCTATCCACATGAAACTATAATATTTTCCAGCCAATCTTGAATAATATCTTAATTGATATCGAGTCACAGGTCAAGCCGTGCGTATCATACACACTCCAGAGCCTCAGACAATTCATCTAACCTAAAACAGAATCAGAATGTATCAGAAAGAATTTCTCACCGACTGCATTTATTCAATAAATTTGAATTTGTGGCAGTCTAAAATGAAAAATGATAAGCTCAGTACGTTGAATATTCTCCAGTAAATTGAGACATTGTTAAATTGTTCCCTATTCCAATTCATTAACTCGAAAACAAGCACAGATTGTTTTAATGAGTTTCATTCATGTAAACTTTTTCAAGTATATTCATGCGCTTACATTTACACACATTGTATTAGAAGAAAAAACCTGTCTCTCCCAAAAATGGGAAAACATGACCTGAAACAAATCATCACTACCAAAGAAATGGAACAGAATCTTAAAGTTTTATCGGATTTTTATGAACAGGCAGATTGAAAAAACAATGCCGCTCAAATGGACGCCTTCTGAAAGATGTTTTTCTGATTGATGTTCCTAAATTGGGAGCTCTTAATTCAGCATTGCAAAGGTGAATGAATTGCCAGGAAAATGCATTTGAAGGAAAATCACAGCTTAAGTAGTTCTGTTCTATTATGGAGCAGCATTAGTGCGGTCCCTTATGTCATCACAAATACTTTCGTTGGATTCGCTTATTGATTTTATATACCATACATTTTCGGAAAGCCCAGATTCTGAGGAATCCGAAAAAACATGTCGCCATTTTTTTCTATTGCCAGATTTTGCAAAAATGGTTGCCATAGCAACCAAAGTCAAATTTTTGCTATTTTTAACAAATCTTTCAACTGTAGCCTGCAATCAACATATAGATTTAATTGAAGTACCTTTTTAAATATTCAAGGGTATAAGGATTCCTGTGATCATGTGACCATTGGGGTCAAAGGTCAATTTTCTGTAACAAAACTGGGTCATAGGTCAAACATTTGCATATTTTTTAGACAATTTGACATTTCACCAACCCCTGTAGCCCATGTGATGCTGATATTTGCATGTAAGTTATCAGCACTGGTTTCGGTAATTTCCCTGTCTGTAGAATACACATGTGCAATGATCGAAGAGGTGCTGGTGCAATAAGATTTTGCAGTAGATTTTTGGGAGTTCAGTACGTTTTTTTTTTGTCTACTTGCGGCACTTGCCAGTGAGAGCAGGCCGATACTGTTGGCTCTTGCCTGGCTCCCTTAACATCTTTAGCCTGTTAACGAACCACTACTGAGTGGGTGGCTGCTTCTCAAAATAGTCTTATTCCTGGAAACCATCAGATCACTGAAATCTGGAATGATATCTCCCCAGAATGATGAATGGAACCTTTTGAGTTACAGTAGACAATGAAGAGCAAAGCCTCTTTAATATGGCACTAAATTGGCTTTATCTTCAACATAAAGCAATCAATCAACTCAGGAATGGCTAGAGTTTCAAATGATGCTTTAAAGTTCTGCTGTTGAGTTTTGAAAAGGTCTTGTTCAAACATTCTCCTATAGGGTAAACAAGGGACTTCTTTGCCACTAAGTATACGTTTTAGCTTGTATAAGCTATTAAAAATTTGACTGCCAGGCTCTACTTTGAAGAATATTTTCAATTGGCCCTGCAATATGTGATATTTGGCTCTCTGCAACTCTAAGCATATGACATTAAACTTTCAGACCCAGACAATCTTCAGACAAGCCATTTTAAAATCAATGTGGCTTAATGGAGATTGCAAAGAAAAAAGGCTAGTTGAGCTTCGTAAAAAATTATGAAACGTCATTTTTCTGCTATCATCTGCAGTTTATATGTGAAATAGAAGTCAGGGGAATGTTTTGAGAAGTGAAACATAAAAGAAGACAAATGTTAACATCTCATTTTAATGGAAGTATTTTCGTAAATCGCCCAGACAGTCAGCAGACACTTGCAGCCAAGACTCAGCCAGACACTCCCATCCATTGCCACCGGCAAATATAGGCTCTTCGCAGTAACACCCGTTCTGTAATTTTTCGAGGGGTAGTCTATCTCAATTTACCTCAGTGAAATATATGGTTATCGAACAGCTATGTGATGCATGTGAATTGAAACCTATTTATGAGTCTATGACTACCTTGCATTTTCATAATTTGGTGCATTGTTTGTAAAGATCAATGGAAAGTAGACCTTTATAATAACAGTAATTCCTTTAAAACATTTTGTATTGCAACTTGTGCCATAAATTCTAAAAGTTTGCAATATTGTTGTCTTTCATTAATCAATTATGAGGAGGAAGTAAGCAACCATCTGCATGTAAGCGATAATCAAATCAATTGAGATAATTGGGCTCAGGGTATGATCATTATATCACTGCACTGCACAACCGCAAGAATAGAAGAGGCCAAATGAATCACCTAAATCAACAAAATAGAAGTAACAACAAAGAACATCACTTGAAAAGCTGAAAATGTCAGATTAAAACTCTGCACAACCATTGCTCACAAATAACAACTATTGTATCAGTACAACCCTGCTCAGTGCAGAGCTGCTGATATGGCATATGGCTCCCGAGAGGAAGATAATGACATTGTCTGGATGAAGTTGATTTCTGCCAGACCAGTTTTTCATAAATCACTTCAAGGAGCAAAGGGTGATGAACGGCCTGCAGTTTGTTGTCAGGCTGCAACAGCAAAGATATTTGCTTTAAGTCAATTCATCTGTGAATGCCAGTGCTTGATCATTTCAATTGATCATGCTCGTAATCATTCACGTCAACTGGAAATAATTGCTCTCCTTTTGTAACATTCTTTTTCCTTTTTTGCTTCAAAGGTATAATGTTGTGTTTGGGAAGTCCATCTTCTTGGAAATGTACACTTGAGAATTTTCTTTAAAAGTCAACAAGGTGCATGCTTGGTGACCTGAGAAGCTACTAGAGTAAAATGAGGTACAGAGTAGGATGTTCATTTTAAATTGAATCTGAAATTTGGGATAAGAAAAGGAAGAACGTTAAATTAAAAAAACGAAACACCTTAAATTAAAAAAAAAGGAAGGAACTAAAAGTGAAAGTCGAAAATTTCATCAGAGAGGTCCAATTTGATTACATGCTACATGGCGCGTGAGGAAGTTCTTGCTGTACTTGGCCAGAGCAATTTTTTACTCTGAATTTTTCCTAGGGCAGACCTGCTTCACATCTTTATCCTGTTGACGTACTACTACTTGGCTGGCCACTTCTTAAAATAGTGTATCCTGCATGAAACTATAAGATTTTCAGTCAATCTGGAATAATATCTTGACTGATGTCGAGACACAAATCAAGCCATACATAATTACATATCATACACACTACACAGACTAAGATAATTCAAATAACCTAAACCAGAATCAGAATATATCAGAAAGAATTATTCCGTGACTGCATGTATCCATCAATTTCAATTTGTGTCAACCTGAAATGAAAAATTATATACTCAGTACTTTCAATATTCTCCAGTTAATTAAAACATTGTTAAATTGTACCAATGCCAATCAATGAACTCGAAAATTTGCACAAATTGTTTTGATGAGATTCTTTCATGCAATATTTTGTAATTATATTTATGTTTTTATAATTACACACATTGTAATAGAAAAAAAACTTGTCTCTCCCAAATATGGATAACATGAACTGAAACAAATCTTCACTACCAAAAAAATAGAATACAATCTGAAAATTTTTATCAAATTTTTAAGAACAGACAGAATGAAAAAAACAATGATTCTCAAATGGACAGCTTCTGACAGATGTGTTTTCTGATTGATGTTCCTAATTGGGAGCACTTAATTCAGCATCGCAAAGGTGAATGAATTGCCAGGAAATGCATTTGAAAGAACATCACAGCTTAAGTGGTTCTGTTCTATTATGGAGCAGCATCATCTCCAGTTAGAATAAATTTAGTGAAAATATTATAAAATCTATGACAAGAATATTTTATTCAGCATATACATGTATATGTATTGACTACAGAATTTGCACAAATGGCTGAAGTTAAGATAACAATTTTAAGATGTGTAATAATCTGTTGCATCACTTGTATCTGAGAAAGTTCCACGAAGTCAATGAAAATTTTTATATTACACTGTTAATCTTGGTACTCCCAGTGTAGTCATTTTGTGAAGTGACAGATGCCTGTAGTGAAGCTGGAATGTTGCATTAAATATCCACGAAATGGGACATTGGTCCTCATAGTATTGGATTAACGGGGGAAAAACCTTCAGAAAACCAATAGAACTGTCTCCATAACTACAAATGAAGTGTTATTGTATGAGATCGTCCTACAGAAAATGTGTTCGTTTGCTTTTATCTCAAGTATTCTGTGTCAAGTTATGTTTCCTTCTAAACTGTTATGGGGTGATGACGAGATTGGCAATTCTCTTTAATTGTTGTAGAAGTGCTTCTGATTCTCTGAGTCGAGAACCAATAGTTTATTTTCTGACCAATTGGAGTCTGGAGACAAATTGAGGCTAGTCATCACAATATTTAAAGGTTATCGATGTCCCAATTTTCCTGGTATTAATGAAAGAAAAAGAGATGATTTATAAAGATAAATAACTAGCATCGAGATTGTGAAGTCCATTTCTATAGTAAATGATAACTGAATAAGGACGTTTGCTTGATCCTTTAGCCTGCCTTTTAAGGATATGCCTTGAAAATCGATCAACAAGACAATACATTTAAACTTGGAAACTTCGATGATAGCATTTTAGTTGTTTTTTTGTCGACCATGCTCAACATAGAAACCATTGTAATGCGATTGACATTATTATCACAGAACTAAATATCGATCTCACACATTGATTTGTGGAGTAATCACAGGACATTACACCCCATAAGCCATTCTATTTACAATTGTACAATGAGCTGATTTCGAAAGTGCAAACTTTTTGGAAGTATTTTTGTAAATTGCCCAGACAGCTAGCAGACACATTTAGCTTCGATTGCATGAAGGCTTGACTATCTTACTTCCATTTGAGGTTGGGTTGCACATGCAAATACCAACTTGTAATCCGGCAAACAGATTGTTGGTATTGACTTATTAATGATGTATCTTTACTATTATTGCAATCAAATTTAAATGCTGTATTGACGGTTTTGAATAATCCCAAAATAAACTCAGTCATTTTAAAACTTATTCATGTTTTTTCACCAAGCTAAGGCCCAAAAAGCCACCGGTCCTTTGATGAACTGATGACTGATGAAGTATAAGGTGGTTTCCATCTATGCATCTATGCAATATTCACACAAAAATGTGATCAGAATGTCAGACACTCAATATGACATTTCCATGATGGAATAGAGATGAATTAGCAATCTTGATGATCAATAAGTAAGACATAGCCAGACAGCCCCATCCATCACCACATACATAGTAAGCTCTTCCGTTCTGGAATGACTTCTAAAGGCACACTGGAACAGTCCATCTCTTAGCATTTTTGCATTTTCCAAAATTAAAGGCATTGCTTTAAAAGGTCAATGGAATGAGGTATTTTTAACAATGGCAATTCTTTAACCCCTCTGTACTGTGGAAATATTTGTAATACTGCTGTCTTTATATCAATATATGGCAACCATCCTCATGCTAGTGATTATGAAATTAATTATTAAAGGTAATTGGGGTCATGTTATCTACAGCTGTATGCAGTGCACAACTAAAGAATGGAAGAAACAAATTGAATAACTTTTAAAAAGTTGAATAAAGATGCAGTAACAATAAAATAACCATTAGGGTGCATCAGTTGCCCCAACTTTTTAGAGGAAACCTCTCCTTTTGCAGGAATGTTCCTTTTATACCAGAAACACATTGTGTGAAGTTTCAATAAGTTTGAAGAATGTGTAGGGGTGGCACACTTGCATTGAAGTTTCTAGGATTTTTGCATTTTCTGTCATTTTATCGGTTACGCGGTTTATTATATTTCATTGGTTATTAATCCAAGAACATTAAAAATGATACCATGTGGTAGCTCTCATCATGAGCTTCAATTTGAATACCAACATGATGGGTATATGACTTAGGGAACTATTTCATGGTCACATGAAATTTCGCAAACACATGTGATAATGTTAAAATAATGAACAAATTATGCTATTTCTTTGTAGATTTTTTACCAACTAAAAGACACATGTAATTAAGCAAGATACCATGATTATATGAAACAGTTTATTTCTTGGAATTCAATTACCCATTATCTGTGGTGTGATTGTATATATATGCATGTTATGTCAGACATATTCTCTAGAAGTAAGACACCTCGTCAACCTCCAGTTTCTGTCACAGAGCAGCATTGCTAATTAAGATCTACATTAATGCCTCAATCAAATCTCCTACTTGTCAAATTGGTTCTTAAAGCACTAAAATACATAATAAGAAAAGCAATTTCAGCTGGTAATATGTTTCCCTACCAAAGTGCCAAGACTCTTTCATATCTTCTTACTTGTATTAGTTTTTTGCTACTTTCAGCGTGTTCAATGATGTTATGCAATTGTGAAAGGAATGAATGGAATTGATTTCTGTAGAACAGAATAAATCACTTTGCCTAGCAATCTCATTGTTGACAATGAAGTGGTTAACTGTCATGTGAGACTAATTTAGGGCAGCTGAAAAAAAAAAGACATTGCTAAAATGGTTTAACCTTGATTGGCCTATACCAGCTGTACTAGCTGTAGGTTTGTGATTTTAAAAATTGAACTGCTGCAGGTTAGACTCCAACTGACAAAGATGAAAAGACCAGTCCTGTTAAAAAAAATGTCTGTCTGTTTATTGGAACAAATAGCTTATGATGAGTGAAAAAAAAAAACCACTAAAATTTGTAAAAGTTACGAAAACAATGCTATAATATTACAGTTTGAATTCCAGGTACAGAGTAATTATGATATTGTAAAGGAAAATTTGTCATGGTGAGCATTTAGGATCTTTGGATAAGTATAAATCTATACAGTAAGGAAAATTTAATCCCCTTAGAGAATTTAGGCATTGTCATGCCCATGTCACTTTGGATGAGTTTCTTCGATCAGACAACTTTGAAGGAAATTGGCCTGTTGCCTTAAGATGAAGTTTTGACCTTGGTACTGTAGCACAATATATTGTACATTTTTTGACAGCTCAAAATCTTACAATTCCAATATAATGGCAGTAGGTCACTCTTTGTGCTGAGTAGTTGAAATGCAAGTTTGGCTCACCAAGCCCTTGGAAATTAGTAACATTCATAAAAATGCAACATATTGTGCAAATGTTTATGTAAAACAAGGTATCTGAGCTTAAGGTCCCCTTTAACGGATGTATATCTGAATATCCCACTTGACATAATGATAATTATAACAGTATTAGAAATAAATCAACTTTTATTTATTCTAAGGGACTCAACAGTTGCTAATATCAAAATTCGTAATTTATGTATTATTGCCAGATAACTTGGATGGTTGCTTTTAGTACTAGATATAGCTTCCTGGTACTCAAATTAAAGCTCTCTTTCTGCTCTACATCATGGTGTCTATTTTATTGTTCTTGAATAATTAATAAAGGAGTTATCACATACCGCAGATTCCGTAATGAGATATTTTTGGTCAAAATCAGTTAAACTTTGGGGCATGCGTGCCACCCCTAGACATAGTCCGATTGTTTTGAAACTTCACAGGACATGTTTTTTTAGCAAAAGGAACATAACTGGAGAAGGAGAAGGGAATCAAACAATTTTTTAATTTTTGGGGGGCAACTGATGCACCCTAATAACCATCGTTCAATAATCTGAAAAAGTCAGATTGAAACTCCATGCAACCATTACTCACAAATAACAGCCACTGGTGGTTCAACCCTGTTCAGCCCAGAGCTGCTGATATGGCATATTGTTCCCTTGAGGATGAAGATAATGACATTGTCTGGATGAAGTTGATTTCTGCCAGACTAGCTTTCAATAAATCACTTCAAGGAGACAAAGGCTGATAAAGGGGCTGATGTTTGTTTTCAGGGTGGAACAGCAAAGATATTTGCTCTAAGCCAATTCATCTGTGAATGCCGGTGCTTGATCATTTTAATCGTGCATGTTACCATTCATGTCAACTCGCAATATTTGCATTCCATTTTGTAACATCCTTTGTTATTTTTGCTCTAAGGGCAGAATATTGTGTTGGAGAACTCGGTCTTTTTGGAAATGTACACTTGAGAACTTACTTTCCAGATTGACCAGGTGTAAAATGAAGGCCAGTGTTGAATTAAAAAAACGGAAACTTGGCATAAAAAATGGAAGAAAAGAAAACTAAAAGTAGGACATTATATCAGAGAGGTACAATTAGATTACATAGTGCTTGAGGAAGTTCTTGCATACTTGGCCAGAGCTATTGGTTACTCTGAATATTTCCTTGAGCGGGACTTCCTTCGCGTCTTCAGCTTGTTGAATCACCACTACTACTATGTTGGTGGCCACTTCTTAAAAAGTCTATCCCACACGAAACCATAAGATTCCATTCAAATCCGGAATAATATCTTGACTGATATCAAGTCACAAATCAAGCCATGCACAGATTTAGACAGCTCATCTAACATAAACCAGAATTGGAATATATCAAACCAAAATACTGCATGTATTCATAAATTTCAATTTGTGGCAATCTGAAATTAAAAATGATATGCTCAGTACTTTGAACTTTCTCCAGTTAATTAATACATTGCTGAATTGTATCAATTCTGATCCATGAACTCGAAAACAAACACAGACTGATTTGTTTATGAGTTTCATTTACGCAATATTTATGTTTATTTTCGTGTCTCAATTTACACTCTGTCTCTTCCAAAAATGGATTTACAACATGAACTGAAGCAAATCATCAATACGAAAGAAATTGGTTAAATCCTAAAAGTTTTGTCTCATTTTTAAGAACAGACAGATTGAAAAAATACAATGCTTCTCAAATGTACAGCTTCTGACAGATATGTTTTCCGATTGATCTTCCTAAATTAGGAGCTCTTAATTCAGTATCCGCGGCGTTGAATGAATTTCCAGGAAAAGCATTTGCAAAAACATAACATCTTAAGTGAAAATATCACTATAAAACTGGTGACAGAAATAGTTCCTTCAGCATATGCATGTATGTGTATTGAGATGCAGCAATTCAAAAAATGGCTGAAATTAAGACCACAATTTTAAGATGCATGTACAATAATCTGTCACACATAACTGAGAAAGTTCCACCAAGACAATGAAATTTTTTTTTTTTTGTAACACTGTATATCTTGGTATACTCCCAGTATAGTCGTTTTGTGAAGTGACAGATGCCTGCAGTGAAGCTGGAATGCTGCATTAAATATCCACAAAATGGGACATTGGTCCTCATAGTATTGGATTAATGAGGGAAAGACCCTGGTAAACCAATAGAACTGTCCCCATAACTACAAATGAAGTGTTATTGTATTAGCTGGTCCTACTGAAATGAGTTGGTTTACATTTATCTCACCAATTCAGTGAAAAGGTACATTTCATTTTTAGTTGTGGGGAGGTGACAGAAGTACAACAACTCTTTTTTCAATATAACAGTATTGCTTCTGATTATTTGAGTCTAAAATGACAGTTTCTTTAATCTCATGAATGAAAGGAATTAAATTGAGGCAATAGGTGTAAAATAAAACTTCAAGAGGGGTGTCTAACTGACTTCCAAGCAAATTGACATTTAAATATATGAGTAGACACCAAGTAATATCAATGTACATGCATTGGACAAAACCTTTAGATAAAGGCTGATGTAGCATATCTCCAAAACTACAGACTAAACTTTTTTTTCTTCCTCCAGACTAATCAAATACTCATCCATCAAAATTAGAAACGATATCCTGTGGTTAAGAGACAACATGTCCCATAAATAGCATTAAAATAGCTGTACTTAAACTAAATCTGCACGAATCAATTGTTTCAGTGAATGATACTGCCAACCGTTCATCTGATATTCACTTCAAACTCAGTGCAGTTCAATTTATTCTGAGAGTTAGATCAGAACATCCACATGGTTCACTATCACAGAACATGAATTGTGAACTGTCACCATTTCAGACAGGCAGAAACTCAGTGAGTACTCCTTCCCAGAATGGGTTTGCATAACAGCTAGAGATATACATATATGTATGTATGTATGTAATTTTATTATGGTACCAGAGGAAGCAACATATGCTTATCGAGCTGGCACCAGTACTTCCAACAGCACTTCCATTGCAGTAGATTTCATAACCAGGTGATAATTTTAGGCAAGGTTTTTGTTTCAAGACAAATGCACATTTGCAAAAATAGTTGAGGAATGTTGTAGACAGACAATTAGACAGAATATATCATTTGATAAAATAAGTAAATGTAGTAAAGATTTTTTTGCTTTAACTAAATCAGTCTCTATACATGTCCATCAGGGTTATTCAGATGGGTATGACACCTGGCAAACATTTGTTCTCAAAATCATGTCTTCATTTAAAATTTAAACATGAACATAATTTCAATGCCAGATTAGAGTGACACAAAACCATTCATTTCAGTCAATAAACAGAATCGTAATTCTACTTAGAGAAGGGTTGGCCTTGCTTTTAAATGAAAATGATCAAACTGCATAACAAAAGAGACAATACTTGTGTAATGAGATTGAAAGTGAGTTCAAGCATGTTTCTTCTTGATGATAAAAGGTCTGGTTAACTATTATTAAAAAAGGTATGGCTTGTAATCACAATTAAAGAGACGAAGCTGTCAGACAGGATAGTCATTTCAATTCACATTCACCTTGTAGCAGTGACTGTTTATCATACAGGAGATTGATACAGAAGTCTTGGCACATCACCTTATATTGCACCAAGGTAGAAGAGATGACTGTCCCTCCAGAAGTCATTCCAGAACGGAAGTTGCCGGGGAAGAGCTTATTTGGCTGCCATGATGGATGGGACTAGCTAGTAATGTCTTACTTGATAAAACATGAAGGGCTAATTTATCTCTATTCCGTCATCGAGATGTCACATTCAGTATCCTACATTCTATTCATGCTCAGACACTACAGTGCACATCCAAGTTGAGTGTACTTCTGGCGAACGTATTGTTTATTACCATAATTTGTTAAGCAGATAATTGTGATGGAACCATAATGTAAAAGTCCTTTAGAGTTTTTAATAAAATAAATCAATGGTCAAATGACTTACGGCTCAGTATTAATTGGTCAAATTTCGTGTTGCATATACATTGTAAAATGTATACTTCATTAAAATTCTAACAACAGAATTTTGCATGGATTGTGTATTAACTCCAAAGCGTGCCTTGATGAGCATCCAGGGAAGGCGTGAATATATAAACTAATTATCAAATAATTATATATACTGTTTATGTAGTAATCCCAAGGTCAGACTTACAAGGTACTTTTGCGGCTAATTATCATACAGATGGGTCATGACAAGAACTTAATGAATGTCAGAATTAGTATTTATAGAAAGTTGATGACAGGGAACAAATAAGTTGTCATAACATAGTCTTTCGGTGACATTGATTGGACAATGGACATAGGACAGGCATACTTTCCTGGCTGACATTTTTGCTTTCCTGGTGGAACCTTGATTTGATGATAAATATATATTTACAACGAGCTGGATCGTTTTTCAGGTGCCTCGATATGTGCAAAAGCAGGACGTACTTTCTCAGGACCAAGCAAATTCTTCCCCAAATCAAAGAAAAGCACTGTAGCATTAAAATGACAAATGAGTTGTCATCAGGGAAGGGGTTGAAGTAGTGAGATTATAGAAGATTATCATTGACTATGTTTTGCATTTGGTGGCAAAGAATTTTACCAGTGAATGTCAAAACTCCATAGCAGGGGCTTAAAGCATCATTTCAAACTATAAGCTGTCTTGAGTTGATTGATTGCTTCATTTAGGAGACTAAGGCCATAATATTAGAAAGGCTTGGCTCTTCATTGTCCACTACAACTCAAAATTTCTTTAAGACCTCCTTCATCAATTAAGTATCAGTCGACATATCATTCCAGATTTCATTAATCTGATGGCTTCGAGGGATAAGACTATTTTAAGAAGCAGCCACCCACTCACTGGTGGTGAGTCAACAGGCTAAAGAAGTGAAGTAAGCCAGGCAACACAAATTACCCAAAGCAAAAAAGTGCTCTGACCAACTGCAACAAGCAAACAAAAAGAACAGAGCTTTCCAAGCTTCCTAAGTCAACCCTGATCTAATTCTACTTCTATGATAAGATGTGCGCCATTATTACCACAAGTGTGTCTTCTTTCACCCTTTGTGTTCTTTTGTTTTTTGCAAGAACATTTCATCGAATTCATCAGTCTTGTTACCAGGAAACTACATGTATGCTTTACACAGATCATTTCTTAGTTATAACAATCAATTATTTGGTAAATTACAAATTGGGGAATTTACCACATTGGCACTTTTATATTGTTATCATTGTGCTGGAGCAAATATGTAAATCTGTCGGTTAAAAGCTTTAGCTTTAGCTTGTGTTACTTGTTTTATTGTCACCACCGACTTGAAATAAAGTTTTATCTTATCTTATCTTATCTTACCTTTTAAAGTTTCAAAAGTAGCACTCTGTAATTATTTCTGTTTATTAAAGAGGTCAGTAGCTACATTATGAAGCTGCTATTCTATAAGTTGATAATTTCTTTATGAGTGACTTTTTCACTGACGGTACACTCAACTTAGAAATAATTATCAAAGCCATGTTTGACGCAAGTGCATGCTCAAGTGCATCTGGTGATATCATTGTGCACATATTAACTGACAATACCAATCGTCATTGAAGCTGACTTTTCAATATGATGCGAACATCTGTTATTCTCCCTTTTTTACATGTGCTACTGAAATATTTCCCAAGACTAATATGTAAGCAGCAAAAAAACAGGAATTTAAAATGATTTTTTTATGAACCTCCATCAGTCCTCTTTTTGTCTGTAATCTTTGTTCAGTCATGGGGATTAAATAGCTTGTCTCGAGACAGAAAGTTTAATACCAAATATTTGGAGTTGCCAAGATGCAAACATAGCATATAGCAGTAAAAATTGAAAATGGTCTTATTGCCAATTTGGTGGCCAAGAAGTTATTTGCAAACTACAACCTATAATTGTCAATTTTTCAGAATGTTCATGATATATTATATTATAATTGTAAGAAATGTTAGCTCCAGCCAATTTATATGCACTGAAACCATTGAATAGTCAATGAATACCACAGCTCCTTGTATTAATGAAAGAAAAAGAGATGATTTATATAGATAAATACCACGCATTGAGATTGTTTAGTCCATATTCCATAGTAAATGAAAACTGTATAAGGATGCTTGCTTGATCCTTTAACCTGCCTTTTAAGGATATGCCTTGAAAATCCATTAACAAGACAATGCATTTAAACTTGGAAACTTCGATGATAGCATTTTAGTGGTTTTTTTGTCGACCACGCTCAACATAGAAACCATTGTAATGCGATTGACATTTTTTTATCACAGAACTAAATATCGATCTCACACATTGATTTGTGGAGTAATCACAGGACATTATACCCCATAAGCCATTCTATTTACAATTGTACAATGAGCTGATTTTGAAAGTGCAAACTTTGTGGAAGTATTTTTGTAAATTGCCCAGACAGCTAGCAGACACATTTAGCTTCGATTGCATGAAGACTTGACTATCTTACTTCCATTTGAGGTTGGGTTGCACATGCAAATACCAACTTGTAATCCGGCAAACAGATTGTTGGTCTTGACTTATCAATGATGTATCTTTACCATTATTGCAATCAAATTTAAATGCTGTATTGACGGTTTTGAATAATCCCAAAATAAACTCAGTCATTTTAAAACTTATTCATGTTTTTTCACCAAGCTAAGGCCCAAAAAGCCATCGGTCCTTTGATGAACTGATGACTGATGAAGTATAAGGTGGTTTCCATCTATGCATCTATGCAATATTCACACAAAAATGTGATCAGAATGTCAGACACTCAATATGACATTTCCATGATGGAATAGAGATGAATTAGCAATCTTGATGATCAATAAGTAAGACATAGCCAGACAGCCCCATCCATCACCACATACATAGTAAGCTCTTCCGTTCTAGAATGACGTCTGAAGGGACACTGGAACAGTCCATCTCTTTTACCTTGGTGCCATCTGAGGTTAACATGCATAGGCTTCTAGGTCAATTTCAGTTGTGAAGAACAGGTTTGAAGTGAATGTGAATTAAAAACTACCTTCCCTTCTTTTCTCATTTTCCAAAATTAAAGGCATTGCTTTCAGAGGTCAATGGAATGAGGTATTTTTAACAATGGCAATTCTTTAACCCCTCTGTACTGTGGAAATATTTGTAATACTGCTGTCTTTATATCAATATATGGCAACCATCCTCATGCTAGTGATTATGAAATTAATTATTAAAGGTAATTGGGGTCATGTTATCTACAGCTGTATGCAGTGCACAACTAAAGAATGGAAGAAACAAATTGAATAACTTTTAAAAAGTTGAATAAAGATGCAGTAACAATAAAATAACCATTGTTCAATAATCTGAAAAAGTCAGATTGAAACTCCATGCAACCATTACTCACAAATAACAGCTACTGGTGGTTCAACCCTGTTCAGCCCAGAGCTGCTGATATGGCATATTGTTCCCTTGAGGATGAAGATATGACATTGTCTGGATGAAGTTGATTTCTGCCAGACTAGCTTTCAATAAATCACTTCAAGGAGACAAAGGCTGATAAAGGGGCTGATGTTTGTTTTCAGGGTGGAACAGCAAAGATATTTGCTCTAGGCCAATTCATCTGTGAATGCCGGTGCTTGATCATTTTAATCGATCGTGCATGTTACCATTCATGGCAACTGGCAATATTTGCATTCCGTTTCGTAACGTCCTTCGCTCTATTGGCAGAATATTGTGTTGGAGAACTCCATCTTTTTGGAAATGTACGCTTGAGAATTTACTTTCCAGATTGACCAGGTGTAAAATGAAGGCTAGTGTTGAATTTAAAAAAAGGAAACTAGGCATAAAAAAATGGAAGGAAAGAAAACTAAAAGTAGGACATCATAACAGAGAGGTACAATTAGATTACATAGTGCCTGAGGAAGTTCTTGCTTGCTTGGCCAGAGCAATTGGTTACTCTGAATATTTCCTATAAAAAGATTTCCTTCACGTCTTTAGTCTGTTGACTCACCACTACTACTATGTTGGTGGCCACTTCTCAAAAGTCTATCCCACATGAAACCATAAGATTTCATTCCAATCTGGAATAATATCTTGACTGATATCAAGACACAAATCAAGCCTTACCATCCACAGATTTAGATAGATAGCTCATCTAACATAAACCAGAATCATAATACATCAAAAAAATTACTCACCGACTGCATGTATCCATAAATTTCAATTTATCGGCAATCTGAAATGATAAAATGAATTGCTCAGTACTTTGAATTTTCTCCAGTTAATTAATTATTAAAACATTGTTAAATTGTATCAATTCCAATCCATGAACTCTAAAAAACAAACACAGACTGTTTTAATAAGTTCCATTTATGCAATACTTAAGTACATTTGCATGTTTCGATTTACTCACGTTGTAATAGAAAAAAACCTGTCTCATCCAAAAATGGATTTTACGTGAACTGGAGCAAATCATCAATACAAAAGAAAAAGAGTAAATCTTAAGAGTTTAATCTCATTTTTAAGAACAGACTGATTGAAAAAATACAATGCTGCTCAAATGGACAGTTTCTGACAGATGTTTTTCCGATTGATGTTCCTAATTTAGAAGCTCTTAATTCAGTATCCGCAGTGTTGGATGAGTTGCAAGGAAATGCATTTGCAAAAACGTAACATCTTAAGTAAAAATATCGTTATAAAACTGGTGGCAGAAATAGTTCGTTCAGCATATACATGTATGCGTATTGAGATGCAGCAATTCCAAAAATGGCTGAGGGTAACATTACAATTTTAAGATGTTCAATAATCCATCACAGTATAACTGAGAAAGTTCCACAAAAGTCAATGAAAATTTGTTTGATACTCGGTAAATCTTGGTATACTTTAAGTACGGTCGTTTTCAGAAGTGACAGATGCCTGTAGTGAAGCAGGAATGTAGAGTCAAGGATGGTAAATCCGCCCAGGAGGGTAAATCCGTCCACCCAATCATGTAGATATATCTGTTACTTTTGTGTTGTTTCATTAGTCTTCGCAATTATAGAATTTGTGTGGATTATGGAGAGGCAATTTTTTTGAAAGGCTAAATCTACCATGTCCTCGAAACAAGATAAGGTGCAGATACAAAATCAGAAGACCAGAAGCACATCACAGGAAATAGAGCACTGTTCAAACATATCAAATTTCAAGTAAATTGCAGTGCAATAACTAATTTCTGCTATAAATAAATATGTCTTCGACATGGTGAGACTAAGCTTTGGTTTGATGGTCACAAACAGAGTGGCATACATGCATCTCCTGATATCCCTGCCGGGTAGAAGTCTAAAAATTCCCAGGTCCCTTCCCCACCCCTTCTACAGCTAAAGACGCCTCTCCCACCTATCCCACTCATCTCAACTGTCCACCTATCTTTCTTTTCCTCTCATATGCTTCTCATGCATCCAAAGAAACATCTCAGTACTCTCTCATTCACGTTTTCAACCCAATCTTCAATCCCCCACCAGGATTGCATGAGTAGTTTGTTTCAGCAGCCAAAATTTACAAACATAGAGTGCGCTGTTTTCCGAAATCTCTCACCAGAGGGATCCAATCCATCAGCCACCTGACGGCCGTTTTCTAAACTACCATCTGCCTTCAATGGCCTTGACTGCCAATTAACAACTGCCTTAACAGTGTCAGTAACCAGGTGACAGTCTGTCTCTCAATAGAATTCACTCATCCCAGAACAGTCAGTGCATTTTCAAAATACATACACACTGATTTTTGTATGCATGTCTTAACCTTAAAAGCACTTACATTTGAGTATTCTTATATTAGCATTAGATCAATTCAACAAGGTTCAAGCACTGAATCAAGCACTCCATAGCTGCATTTTGCTGAGGGGGCTTAATAAATAACTTGCCCTAACAGACCTTAATACATATCCGATTTTCACAATTTAAAAATCAAGTAAACTTCTCCCAATTCCTTGCACTTATTCATTTTACTCTATTTACAATATTAACATTGCAAATTAGCCTGTCGGCGCATTACGCTGTAAGCATACAAAAGCTAACTCCAATGAAAATAATAACAACCAGTGGCATATCCAGGATTTTTGAAGGGGGTCGTATTTGCACATTTTCCCATGAAAAATCAAACAATTCACATTCCATGTTTAACATTTATTGTGTGGGACAACTCTATGCTTATCCAAAAATGTGGGGACTACGCTTTTTTCTCATGGACATTATTTCATAGAAATGCCTACTTCTACATATTGAAACCATTTCCTTACATTACACATGCTCTCAGATCCATTTTAACATCAATACAGCACCATTTCTTTTCAGGGTCCTTTCCTTACATGTATATTTGGATTTGATTTGATTTATTTAACAAATTCATCAGTGCATATACAATGAATGTGCGACATACTACATATGATATAACCAGAAATGCCTTAATGCAATGGACATGAACTACATACAGTGATGAAAATTTCAGGATGGCCCACGAAAGCTTCATCAAGATAGAGATATATGTTTGTACAGCGGAGGCCTAATACCCGTTTTGCTACTGTTCAATATAGCTCCTTTCCACACTTTCTTGATCTCCTTCACCGAACTCCCCCGCTCCCCCCCCCCATTCTTCCCCCATTATGCCTGTAATCCTGGGTAATTCTAGTAACATGATAATGCAGTTACTTCTATATTTTATATGTTGACACAAAGTGAATTTAATCATCATGGCAAGATTGAGTATTGCATGCATTCAGTACTTCAAAATAATGATTTCGTTGCATCAATTTATTAGGAAAAAAAGGCAATTGGTGTTAAGTGAACATTTAACAGGGATGTCTGATTGCTGTAACTGTCGATGCAAGACCAAAATCATGTAAAATGTTGATTTTTAATAATTGTGTGCTAGTATCAAACAAATTGGTTTTAATGATATTTAGTACATACCTCATACTTGCTATCAATGAATATGCCATAGACATTGCCACCAAGCAATTCCTGAAGTAGAAAATTTCTAAAACTCCAGATAAGACTACACTTAAGTCTTTATTTTTCCTCCAGACGAATTAAATACTCATCCATCACCATTAGCAACAATGTCCTGTGGTTAGGAGACAATATGTCCCATGTAGATAGCTTTAAAATAGCTGTACTTAAAGTATATCTGCACAAATCAATTGCTTCATTAAGTGATACTGCCAACAGTTCATCTGATATGCACTTCAAACTCAGTACGGTTCAATTTATTCTGGGATTCAGATCATAACATCTACATGGTTCACCAGTCTGGAACCAGACAGCTTCTTTCCCAATCCCCTGATCTACTACCAAGACTATTGAAATTATTTAATGAATGCTCCCTCTTATGAAATACAGTATGCTCCCTAGGGTAAGTTCTTTACCCATCTGCTTATTTATTTCACAACAATTAAAAATTATTAGAATAATTGGATGATCCCTCTAATGAGACACAGTATGCCCTGGGATGAGATGCAAACACAGTTTGCAGTCTGAAAGAATTCAGCATGAATTGGAATCATAGGGGGGGGGGGAGATAGAAATTGAGTCCACTGGGACCGATGGTGGAGGCTTTTGAACAGAGGGACAGGTACAGTCTGATGGTTCACCACCATTGAACATGAATTGTGAACTTTCACCACTGCAGACAGACAGAAACTCAGTAGATACTCCTTCCCAGAATATATTTACACAACAGCAAGCTATATATAACTATCTGACAGTACATCCATTACAGCAGATTTCATAATAAGGTGATAATTTTAGGAAAGATTCTGGTTCAAACAAAATGCGCATTTGCGCAAATAGTTGAGGATATACATTATATATGGACAATCAGACAAAATATATTATTTGACCAAGAACAAATTACTTTGCTTACACTAAATCAGCTTCTGTGCATGTTTACCAGAGTTATTCAGACGAGTATGACAACAAACATAGTTCTCAAAATCATGTCTTTATTTGAAATTAACAAGAATGTAATGTTAATGTCACATTAGAGTAAAACTAACTTCCTCATGCAAAAGAGTTGGCAGTGTCATTAAATGACAATGACTAGACTGTGTACTGAGTGCATAACCAGAACGAGACAATACTTGCATCTTGAGATGGAAAGTGAGGTCAAGCACGTTTTTTGGAAGACAAAAATCTTGTAAAACATTTAGAATAAATAAGGAAAGTTATCACAGTTAAAGAGAACAAGCTGTCAGACAGGATAGCCATTTCAATTCAAATTCACCTTGTAGCAGTAACTGTTTATCATACAGGAGATTGATACGGAAGTCTTGGCACATCACCTTAGATTGCACCAAGGTAGAAGAGATGACTGTCCCTCTAGAAGTCATTCCAGAACAGAAGTTCCCTAGGAAGAGCTTATTTGGCTGCCATGATGGATGGGACTAGCTAGTAATGTCTTGCTTGATAAAACAGGAAGGGCTAATTTATCTCTATTCCATCATCGCGATGTCACATTCAACATCCTCCATTCTATTCATATTCAGTCACAACAGGAATTAACCAAAGTAACAAAGTGCTCTGACCAACTGCAACTAGCGATCAAAAAAGGACAGAGCTCTCCAAGCTTTCCTAGTCCAACCTAATCTAATTGTACTTGTCGGATAAGTTGTGTCGCTTACTTACCACAAGTGTGTCTTCTTTCAATCTTTGTGTTCTTGTGTTTTTTGCGAGAACATATCATCCAATCCATTCCCCTTGTTACAAGGAAATTATGCTTTACACAGATCACTTCTTTGTTATAACAATCAATTATTTTTTGTAAATTATCAAGTGGGGAATTTACCACAGTGGCATTTTTAAAATGCTATCATTGTGTTATGTTGTTTTTTTTCAATATATCCAAAAGTAACATAAAGCTTCACAAGTAAGCACACTGTGACCATCCTTCTTCATTAACAAGTTCAGTACATTATGTAATGAAGCTGCCACTTTGCAGGTTCATATATGTTTATGGGTAATTTTTTAGGGCGATGCACAGGCCAATCGCTGTTATGTATTGTAATACTTTCTTTCTTTGCAAGGAGCCCTCAGTATGTTCATCACCCCTGAAAGAAAATCTGCCAACAGGTGTGCAAAAACATCATCAAAGTATGGGCAGAAGCACTTCCAAGAAATACAGAAGAATCCCAATTTAAGGCCACATCTTTTTATGCAATTAACAGCATGCAGACCTGAAACTGGATATATTATATTTCTTTTATGCTGAATAAGACCCCTCTTATGTTAGTGCAGCTTACCGGGCTATAAAAGCTGCACCAAAACCTTTTTTAGTCTCAGTTAAATGCAGGCACTACTGTATTAGCTGTTTTTGTTGCATGAGCCTGTGACCCACTTTTCCCTCTGTGCAATGAAGCGTGGTAGTGGGAGATTTAAGGCTCTGTGCTTAAGGGTACATCTGTATTTTTTCAAGCTTTTTCACTTGTAATACACATAAAGCCTTATCAATTGCTGCTGTCAAATCTTGGGAGAAATGATCAGTAGGCCTAACTGTCAAGCAAGTTGACTCCATTCTTTAGATCCTTTCAAAAAAATTTGCCCATTAATTGGGCACACAATGCAATGCTGAGATAAACACAACCAAGCAAGTGATGTTGATAACCTTTTGTGCATATCCCTGTATGCATTAAAGTAATTCAGAATTGAAACTATTGAATTAAATGTTTTTTGGGAAATCCACCAGAACTTGAAATTTCAGCTCTGATGAGATAGACAGCAAAAAAGCAAGATGGATGTATACAGACAGATTTTATTACATGTATGGATGTGGATTAATGGTTGATATGTTAGAAAAAGACATGTATGTATACACTTAAATCATGTAAAATGAAGCTTACATTTGTCAAAAATGCCTTATGGTGGCAAAGTAAATCGCCCTATTTTTTTTCCAAAAAATTTTCTTGTTCACAGACGGAATACTGAATTTTTAAATGATTATCAAAGCATTGATTAACATAAGTGCATATGGTGATACCATCATGACTGGCAACACCCATCTACAATACTACATTGAAGGAGACTTTTCAATATGATGCAAACATCTGTTTTTTTCCCCTTTTACATGAGCTCTTGAAATATTTCCTTAGACTGATATGTATATAAGCAAAGACATAGCTTTCAGATGACAGCAGCAAAAAACAAAAAACAAAGAAGAAATGTAAATATTTTTTTATGAACCTCCATCAGTCCTCTTTTTGTCTGTAATCGTTGTTCAGTCATGGGGATTAAATGGCTTGTCTGGAGATTGCCTGGGACAGAAAGTTTAATGCCAAATATTTGGAGTTGCCAGGATGCAAACATCATATCGCAGCAAAATCTTAAAATGGTCTTATTGCCGATTTGGTGGCCAAGAAGTTATTTCTAAACTACAGAATGTCATTTTCAAAACTAATGGAAGAACTGAAAGTGTCATTTACAACTGTAAGAATTTCTGAGTTCATTAATTGCTTTATTTGGTATATTGAAGCCATATTAGAGAGCTCTGCTCTTCACTGTCTACTGCATTGGAAACTGGTAAATTTGAGACCTTATTCCTCAGGATTTCAGTGATCGACTATCCAGGGATATAAGACTATTTCGAGAAGATACCACCCACTCGGTGGTAGTGAGTCACGAGCAAAAGATCTGGAGGAAGCCAGGCAACAGGAATTACCCGGAGTTGCAAAGTGCCCTGACCAACTGCAACAATTGAACAAAAACCAGTCCTTATCTAATTGTACTCCTCAGATAAGCTTTTTGTCTTTTTGCTACAATATTGTTCTTTTTCTCCTAAATTCTAAAGACAATTTTCCAATTCTTTTCCTTGTTGGCTGAAAATCTACTTCATGTGTGGAACATTCTTCAGTGACATGCTATATTATTGCAGTAACACAATTTATATTTATTTCATTGAATTTGTGTCATAACCAACGTGAATGTTACAAGCATCATTTTCCTGTTATGAGTCAAATGCATCATTTGGTAGATCGACAAATCTGTTTTGAGAAAATGTGTACAATCAATCGGATTTAGATCTGTGACTTGTTTTTTTGTGAGGAAAGGTATGTAATCACATGATATGACAATTGCTTCTTTCTCCATATAAACCGCTGCATATAACGGCTGCCAGTTGCTCTGATTAAATAAGCCTTGACCTTTACCATGAACGGCACAAAGAGATAGGAAGAGGCAAGGATAAGGCATCAAAAGACAAGAATCTGTGGGATTCCCCAGGGTATACGGCTATACGCTGTACAGAGAGATAACAAATACAAATGTAATAGGCATTGGAGAATGGTGTGTGTCTTTGAAGACTGACATGTTGATTGGATCACATCCATGTTTTTCGAAACCTGTAGAATTGTATGTGTTTATTCTTCAATAAGGGACATGGTGTAGATTCTTGGTGTCCATAAGACTGCAAATGCATCTCCTACTGAAACATCGAGACTTTCAATGTAGAATGTTTTTTTTTTATAAGTTTAGTTTTACAAACTCAAGGAAAACAACTATGTCTCCTACAAATGACCTGTCCATTGGGCACTGAATTGAGATGTAGAACACTGAATATTTCTCTTTAATTATGAAGCTTCATCAGCAAAAAAACTCCATACAACCATTACTCACAAACAACAGCTACAGCCAGTTCTACCCTGTCGATGCAGAGCTGCTGATATGGCATATGGTTCCCTAGAGGATGAGGATAATCATTGTCTGGATGAAGTTGATTTCTGCCAGACTAGCTTTCAATAAATCACTTCAAAGAGACAAAGGTTGATAAAAGAGATGATGTTTGTTTTCAGGGTGGAACAGCAAAGATATTTGCTTTAAGCCAATTCATCTGTTAATGCCAGCAATTGATCATTTTAATCGATCGTGCATGTTACAATTCATATCAACTGGCAATATTTGCACCCTTTTTGTAACGTCCTTTTTCCTCCTTTGCTCTAACTCCATCTTTTTGGAAATGTGCACTTGACAATTTACTTTCCAGGTTGATCAGGTGTAAAATAAAGGACAGTGTTGGATGTCCCCTTGACACAGAATCAACCACTTAGAATAAAATAAGGAAAACCGGGCATGAAAAATTAATTGAAGGAAAGAAAACTAAAAGTAGGACATCTTATCAGAGAGGTACAATTAGATTACGTAGTGCTTGAGGAAATTCTTGCAAGAGCAATCGGTTACTCTGAATATTTTCTAGAGCAGGACTTCCTTCACGTCTTTAACCTGTTGACTCACAACTACTACAATGTTGGTGGCCACATCTTAAAAAGCCTATACCGCATGAAACCATAATACTCAGTCAAATCCAGAATAATATCTTGACTGATATCGGGTCACAAATCAAGCCGTACCATCCACAGATTTAGATAGATAGCTCATCTAACATAAACCAGAATCAGAATATATCAGACAGAATTACTCACCAACTGCATGTTTCCATAAATTTCAATTTGTGGCAATCTGAAATGAAAAATGATATGGTCAGAGCTTTGAATTTTCTCCAGTTAATTGAAACATTGTTATATTGTATCAATTCTGATCCATGAACTGAAAAAGAAACACAGACTGCTTTAATAAGTTCAATTCATGCCATATTTAAGTATATATATGAAAAAAAGCTGTCTCTTCCAAAAATGAACATACAACATGAACTGAAGCAAATCATCAATACGAAAGAAATTGAATAAAATCTTAAAAGTTTTTATCTCAGTTTTAAGAACAGACAAATTGAAAAAATACTTTGCTTCTCAAATGGACAGCTTCTGACAGATGTGTTTTCCGATTGATGTTCCTAAATTGGAAGCTCTTAATCCAGTATCTGCAGAGGTGAATGAATTGCCAGGAAATGCATTTGAAAGATCATCACAGCTTAAGTACTTCTGTTCTACTACGGACGAGTATCATTTCTCCATCCAGAATTAATTTGGTGAAAATATTTCTGTATACCTTAAACACAGGAATATTTAGTTCACTGTATGTATACATGTATATGAATTGACTGCAACAATTTCAAAATGGCTGAAGTTAAAATTGCAATTTTAAGATGTATAATATTCTCTTGCATCATATGTAATGGAGAAAGTTCCATCAAGTCAATGAAAATTTTGTTGCTACACTGTATATATCTTGGTACTCCCAATGTGGTCGTTTTGAAAATTGACAGATACCTGTAGTGAAGCAGGAATGTAGCATTAAACATCCATAAAACGGGACGTTAGTCCTCATAGTATTGGATTAATGAGGAAAATACCCTGGCAGACCAATAGAACTGTCCACATCACTACAAATGAAATGTTATTGTAGGAGTGGGTCCTACAGCAAATGCTTTGGTTTATATCAATCTCAGCCATTCATTGCAAAGCTTCTTTCCTTCTAAACTGTTATGAGATGGATTTAATTGTAATAGTGGTGCTTCTGAACCTCTTTTTCTAGAGTTGATAGTTTCTTATCTGAACAATTGGAGACAAATTGAGGCTAGTCATTGCAATGTAGCTTCAATATTGTAATTTTTGTATTCAAGGATATCACCCAATGTATATATATAATGCAGAACATTATCCGGTTGGTTCATTCTGATATGAAAAACCGCATGATGTCACTTAAGCAGCTTGTAAATATGAAAGAGTACGGTTCAAACATATCAAATTTCAATGACATTGCGATGCAATAACTAATTTTTGCAATAAATAAATTTTTGACATGGTTTTGGTTTGATGGTCACACACACAGTGGCATACATGCATCTCCTTTTGATATAATAGTTACTGCTTCTCTATATGTTGATACACAGTGAATTTAATGATAAATCATGGCAAGATTGAGTGTTGCATGCATTCAGTATTAGAAAATAATGATTTTGTCTCATCAATTTATTGGAAAAAAATTGAGGCAATTGGTGTTTAATGAACATTTAACATGTCTGATTGCCTATGCTGTAACTGTTGATGCAAGACCAAAATCATGTAAAATGTTGATTTTTAACAATTGTGTGCTAGTATCAAACAAATTGGTTTTAATGATATTTAGTACATACCTCATACTTGCTATCAATGAATATGCCATAGACACTGCCACTAAATAATTCCTGAAGTGGCAAATTTCTAAAACTCAAGATAAGACTACACTTCAGTTTTTATTTTTCCTCCAGACAAATCAAGACTCAAGACTCAAGACTCAAGATATTTTATTTCTTTCTGAAACGTTATGTTACAGTAAAGAGGGAGGACATCTCTAAGACAAGTAATTATCGCTGGCGAGATGCCCCCCCTAAAAAAAAAAAATTAAAAGATCATATCATCATCTCAGAGAGATCCATTAAAGAAATAAAATAAACAATAGCGTACAGAAAATCAAAGCAACAATGGTACAATGAGTGCATATTGGGTGAAGAACCAAATATATATTATATATTATATATTATATAATATGATGAGAACAAAAGTATGAGGACATTAGGATAAGAGCAAAATTTCAGAAAAGGTAATTGCACATTTGGAGGAGTATGTAAGTCCAAAGAATCTGAGAATATTTCATAAAATAAAATTTGATGAGAATCACATGTCAACAGATTCTGAACTTATTTTTATATCCTTGTAGAATTTGCAATGCGCAATTTGCACTTTAAGAAGCAGCTCAGAGACCGAAATTCCTTTGTAACATGGCATTAACTAGGTATTCAGACATATATAGCATAATGGGATATTACACAAGTTTTCATAGTTCAGAATAATTTGAAATTTGATGTATTTTGCAAAACCCTGTAAACTGTGAGTATGTATCTTATCTTTGAAATTCATTGGAGCATTATTTATGATAGTAGGTAATCTAAAACGAATACTATTTTTGACAAAATCATGCTTCTGCTGGGGTATTCGGAAAGCATATGCATGCCTGGTGTTGTAATTATGCATGTCAACGTTTCTAGTGAAGACAGATACTCAATCAAATACTCATCCATCACCATTAGCAACAATGTCCTGTGGTTAGGAGACATTATGTCGCATAAATAGCTTTAAAATAGCTGTACTTAAACTAAATCTGCACAAATCAATTGCTTCAGTGAATGAAACTGTCAACCGTTATTCTGATATTCACTTCCAATTACAGTTCAGTTTATTCTAGGATTTAGATCATAACATCCACATGGTTCACCATCATTGAACATGAATTTTGAACTCCACCATTGAAGACAGGCAGAAACTCAGTAAATACTCCTTCTCAGAATGGATTTACACTTCAGCCAGCTATACATTACAACAGATTTCATAATCAGGTGATAATTGTAGGCAAGATTTTGGTTCAAACGAAATGCGCATTTCCGCAAATAGTTGAGGATACACATAACATACGGACAATCAAACAGAATATATTATTTGACCAAAAACAAATTAAAGTAGTAAAGATTTTGCTTATTCTAAATCACCCTGTGCAAGTCTACTAGAGTTATTCAGACGAGTATGACACCCGATAAACATAGTTATCAAAATCATGTCTTCATTTGAAATTAACATGAATGTAATTTCGATGTCACATTAGAGTAAAACTAACTTCCTCTTACAGAAGGTTGGCAGTGTCTTTAAATGACAATGATTAGACTGTATACTGAGTGCACAACCAGAACGAGACAATTCTTGCAGCATTTGATTGAAAGTGAGGTCAAGCATGTTTCTTTTTAGTAATAAGAAGGTCTGGTAAACCATTATTTAAAAAACGGCAAGTAATCACAGTTAAAGAGACGAAGCTGTCGAAAGTATAGTCATTTAGATTCACATTCACCCTGTAGCAGTTGCTGTTTATCATACGGGAGATTGATATAGAAGCCTTTGCACATCACCTTAGATTGCACCAAGGTAGAAGAGATGACTGTCCCTCCAGAAGTCCTTCCAAAACGGAAGTTGGCCGGGAAGAGCTTATTTGGCTGCCATGATTGATGGGACTGTCTAGTGATGTCTTACTTGATAAAACAGGAAGGGCTTATTTATCTCTATTCCATCATCGAGATGTCACATTCACTATCTTTCATTCTGTCCAGCTCTGTCACTTAATTGCATACCCAAGTGATTATACTTCTGCCAAACTTTTTTTTATCACCTTAATTACTAAGAATATAATTGAGATCACACCAGTCAGTTAAAAAAAGACAACATTTTGCAATTTTCATATAATATGCTTTAAGTTGTTGTGATTATTGTAGTGAAGCATGGAAACGGTATATAATAAAATGTATAGGAGTATTTTTTGGTAATGTCTCTTTCAACTGTTGTGCAATTTTATCCTTCAGGGTGTTATGCCTCTTTTTGTGTAAACCCCTGTACCCATATGAACTGATTATGATTGTGAAATTAAAAAAAATTACATAAATCAATAGTCAAAGGCCGCCCTAGGTTCCACATTAATTGGTCAGATTCTGTGCTGCATTTAATAAATCATTGAATTCTAACTAATGAATTTTTTAAAGGATCGTGTATTACCTCCAAAGCGTGGCTTGATGAGTATCCAGGGAAGGTGTTAATATTTATTTTCATTATTAAAGAATTATATAAACTGTGTATGTAATAATCCCAAGGTCGGAGAGGCTAATTATCTAACAGATGGGTCATGACAACAACTTAATGAACGTCAGAATTAGTATATATTTAATTGGAAAATTGATGAGAGGGAACAAATAAGTTTTCATAACTTGTCAAGTGCTTCAGGGACCTTGAAGGACCTTGATTGGACAATGGACACACATGCATAGCATGGTTCAGTTTGCTTACAGGAACCTTGATTTGCTGATGAATATATATATATTTACAATGAGCTGAATTCATTTTTGGCACCTCGATATGTGCACAGGCAGACTGCACTTTTCTGGACCAGATTCTTCTCCCATTCATAAAGAAAAACATTGTGGCATTAAAATGACAAATGAGTTGTCATCAGTGAAGGTGCTTGAAATAGTGAGATTATAGAAGATTATCATTGGCAATGTTCTGCTTTGGTGGCAAAGAATTTAACTGGTGAATGTCAAAACTTCATAACAGGAGCTTAAAGCATCATTTCAAACTATAAGCAGTCCTCAGTTGATTGATTGGACTGTTTTGGAGACTAGGGCCATATTAGAAAGGATTTGCTCTTCATTGTCTACTGCAACTCAAAATTGCTTTGGCACCTCATTCATCAATCAAGTATCATGAAGTTGAGACATGGCTCGAGATTTTAGTGATCTGATGGTCTCCAGGGATAAGACTATTTATAGAAGCAGCCACCCACTCAGTAGAGGTGAGTCAACAGGCTGAAGAAGTGAAGGAAGCCCGGCAACAGGAATTAACCAAAGTAACAAAGTGCTCTGACCAACTGCAACTAGCAAACAAAAAAGGACAGAGCTCTCCAAGCTTCCCAAGTCAACCTAATTCTACTTCTCTGATAAGATGTGTGACATCACTGCCACAAGTGCGTCTTCTTTCAATCTTTGTGTTCTTGTGTTTTTTTTGCAAGAACATCTGATCCAATTCATTCCTCTTGTTACCAGAAAATCATATTTTGCACAGATCATTTCTTAGTTATAACAATCAATTATTTGGTAAATTACAAGTTGAGAAATTTACCACAATGGTACTTTTAAAATGTTAACATTGTGCTAGAGCAAAAATATAATGGTTCAAAATTAGCACTCTGTGGTGATTATTTCTGTTTATTAAAGAGTTCAGTAGCTACATTATGAAGCTGTCACTCCGTAGGTTGATAATTTCTTTATGTGTTACTTTTTCACTGAGGAAATACTCTATTTATAAATAATTATCAAAGCGATGTGTGACACAAGTGCATGATCAAGTGCATCTGGTGATATTATTGTGTACATATTAACTGGCAACACCCATCTTCATTGAAGCTTTCCAATATGATGCGAACATCTGTTGTTCTCCCTTTTTCACATGTGCTCCTGAAATATTTCCCCAGACTAATATGTAAGAGAAGGCATAGCTTGCAGATGACAGCAGCAAAAAAAACAACAACTGAATTTTCATGTTTTTTTTATGAGCCTCCATCAGTCCTCTTTTTGTTTGTAATCTTTGTTCAGTCATGGGGATTAAATGGCTTGTCTGGAGATTGCCTGGGACTGAAAGGTTAATGCAAAATATTTTGAGTTGCCTATGTGCAAATATAACATATTGCTAGAAATATTGAAAATGGCTTTTATTTTGCCAATTTGGTGGCCACTAAGTTTTATGTCAACTACAGAATGTCGCTTTCAAAACACTAATACTGGAAGACCTTAAAATTTCATTTAAAACTGCAAGTATTTCTTAGTTGTTTGATTGCTTTATTTTGAAGATTTTGCCATATCAGAGAGCTCTGTTTTCCAATGTCTTTCGCATTAGAAAACTGATCAATTTAAGACCTCAATCATAAATTGAGCTATCATTCCAGATTTCGTTGATCTGATGGTGTCCAGGGAAAAGACATTTTTAAGAAGTAGCCACCCACTCAATGATGGTGAGTCAACAGGCTAAAGACGTGAAGGAAGCCAGGCAACAGGAATGATCTAGTCACAAAGTACCCCAAATATGTACAGAATAAAAAGACAAAATGCTCAATCCTTCCAAGTCCTAGATATGTAATTGTACTTCTCTAATAAATTGTGAGCCTTCCTTGCTACAATGTTGTTCTGTTTTACTATTCTGGAGACAATTAGCCAATCATTTTCCTTGTTTGCTGTAAATCTACTTTATGTGTTGAACGGTCTTCAGTGACACACTCTATGGTTGGAGTAATGACCATAAGGGTCAAACTAGTGGCCTCCCCCATCAGAGACAGATTTCATGATAAACATTTTACCAAACATATTATGTAAAGAAATAAGACCTTCTCTAATGCTATTAAAACGTACTTCATTGACTCTACATTGGAAGATTTTTAGTTCAAGTTCAAGGGTTACTGCCATCAAATTTTTTATTGAAGAAAATGCTGATTTCTTGCACTAAGGCAAACCTGCCTTTTGTGCTGTAAGTAATGAGAAGGTTACAAGCATTATTCTCCCATAAAGACCAACAAATCTGTCACTCTATTCGTACAGTAACATGAAGAGCCGGATGATGAAATGTTTACATTTTGCAGTGTGCAGATACCATCAGTTACATCTTTGCAATGGTTTTTGTGAGAAGAGCTATACAACACATTATAGCTCATTATTTATATATACGTATATATATACAAGTATTTTAAGCCACATGCACATATCTTTCAGGGAAGGTGTGAAATTAAAGTGGCTTGCCCCCAGTGGTCATTGGGAGTCTCATTCAAAGAGTCAATATATATTCATACTTGGTATTAGAAATAAAGCAACTACGTATCAAACAAATAACATGTTCAGTTGGGCTGATTTGAGAAGTATATTATTTGGTAGTCCAACAATTTTTCGGTGATGTGGTCTACCAGATGGACAATTAGTATTTTTCCCTGAAGACAAATTGAATGATGGCTGGAGGTTGATGCCTCTTGAGGCAAAGGATTTTTCTCAACCGCACTTCCACCTCCATGCAAGCTGAATTTATTTCAGCAGTCGATTATATTAAGACTCCCTGATAACAAAGTTGCCTAGTTATTACATTCAAGGCTTGTAACATTGAAGGTCTTTGTCGGCATTAATTCAAAACAAGGATGCGTGGACCGAAAATATATTTATTGGACATACAAAGCAAAATCCAAATTGGATGTTGTTCAGATGAAATGTTAAATTTTCAGTACTTGCATCAGTGTTTGTGCTCGGCAAGTAACTAGATCCTGACTTGCAATGAAAGGACTCCTGTATATACCATACCAAATGTTATAATATGATAATATCCAAATCATCAGCTGAAGTTGCGAAATTCCTATCAAAACAAAGCAAAGAATAAAGGAATGTGAAATCTGTTGTTTCTTTATAGTGTGCCAGTAGCAGAAGCCTCCCATGCCATAATAACTGGAAGAATACATTTCATGCCCTTGCTCCAGACTGATCAACATCAGGATTTGCTGCTTTGTTTGCATATTGGACTAACAATAGGGATGAAGAAGCACTTCTTCAATTTCTCGGATGAAGCAGATTTGATTATTTTCGGATTAAGGATCCACCCACTCCCTCAATGATCTAAGACATGCGAGAGACTGAACAGCTAATGCAGAGTTAATATTAATGAAAATATGTGTTCATTGGCATTATTCATGAGATTAGTTTGTTTGATGAGGAAACTGAGGAGCGCTCAGCACTGATCTGCATTTTAGCAGATAGGTCCTTGTTAATGAAAAGGAAATGACATTCCAATGATTGACAGGCCACAAGCTGAATGTTAATTTTGAAGTTTTGGGCATCGTTTTAGAAAAAAAAGGAGTCTGAAGTCTCAAAAGTTACTTGCAAAAAGTAACTGAATGTAGGACTACATCAGTACATGCCGTGACTATAAATCTTGATATACAGAAGTTTTCGGTAAATTTCATTTTACCGCTTTCTCAACAGAACCCACTGTGTAGGTGTTGCAAAAGAAAAGTTATACCTTTAAACCAGGTAAGCCTATTAAATATTGATCTCTGTCATTTTATAGTCACACCTTATGCCTATTTTGTTTACATGAAAGAATTCCAAGGGAGTTCCTAATTTGGCTCATGACACAGAGTTCTACAAATAGAATGTCCTATGATCACTCCATGGGTCAATAGTCATTTTGTGAAATCAATAAGTTGTTCACCATGCACTAAAATCTACTGAGAGCCATAAAAATTTTAGTCTGTGAGCAAACATCGTATGTTTTTCCAGTGTTGACTGGTTTCTAATCAATTTTGATATAAGATTCATGATAACAACTGTCACTCAAAAGTGCTTTAAGACCTCATTCATTAATCAAGCATCAGTCGAGATATCATTCCAGATTTCAGTGATCTGACCAATAGCTTCCAGGGATAAGGCTATTTTAAGAAACAGCCACCCACACAGTATGGTTAGTAAACAGAGTAAAGAAATGAAGATAGCCAGGCAATAGGAATTACACAGAGTAACAAAGTGCTCTGATAATTAAAAAAGGACAGAAAAGAGGTCTGAACTCTCGAAACTTTGCAAGTCCTACCTAATCTAATTGCACTTGTCGGACGAAGAAGTTGTGTGCCTTTCTTAACACAATTATGACCTTTTTTCCCACTCTTCCTGAATGTGTTTTTTGATGAGCCAATTTCATTCTAGGACCTCTTGTTACATGAAAAGTATACTCTTTAGTTGCATGGTTCATGTATAAATATATGGTTGTTATGATTTGGAAACAGACGTCTTTAACAGAAATTTCAGACCATTGAGATGAGGCCATTCACAAGAGAGAATGCTGACTTCTTGTACTAGAGCACTCCTGTCACCGGAATCAAAGCAATGTGAAGGCTCCCTGCACTGATTTCCTTTCATATGTCAAGTACCATCATTTTGAAGGTCAGCAATGTAGCTATTTTATTGACTTAATTTGCAATTGCAAAGTCTTGCCACCACATCTCTTCAACAGATGGACATTATTAAAACCTGCATCAACAGCTCAACCAAATCAGTAAAGGAAAGATTAGTAAGATGTTCACATTTCCTTTGGAAGAATGTTTCAATATATCCCACTTTTAAAGGCAATTGTCTAAACTGATCCAAATTTTCACTTCTCCAATTCAATGAATTCTGCAATTAATTGAAGACTCCTACTGGCACAGCAACTCTTGGATCTGAGCAGAAGAAAATAATAATATTCCTTGCATTACCATCTTAATATTCCATTTCTAATGGTAATTTGACTGATATGCAAATTCGTACAACCCTCCCAAGACTAACAAAATAGATTTAGTGGAATCTCAAATGAAGCAGCTCATCTTGCCTGTCGTAGATGATCCAGATATGATTATTTTTGGAAGAAGGATTCACCATATAACACCCACTCACTAATGCATCAAAAACATGTGAGGCACTGCACACTTAATGCACAGTTAATATTATTGAAGATGTGTGTACACAGGCATTATTCATGGGATTAAGCAAAGTGTGTTGTTTGACAAAGAAACTGGAGAGCATTGTTTTGCATTTAACTGGTTTAGGCATAGCGTGGGTGCAAGTACATAATAATCAAAATATGAAGTTAGATTTAATGTACTCAGGTGGCATCCCTGACAGCACTTAGTGATTTCTGCAAAACAAAAGATCACTGTCCTTGAAAGATGGTAAAATTAAAATTAACTATAACTAATGAAAAAAGGTATGTGTACGAGGGGTTTTCCAACTAGTCATAACTTTGGCTAGATTTGATGTAAAAACATGATATTTGGGTCAGATAATATTGACGTAATTTGCAAATAACTTTAAAAAAATCAGATCATAAAATTAAAAATAAATGCTTAATCTGTTGCCATGGAAACCAGAAGTCATGAAATGCGGCCCAGACTTTGTAGATCTCACTTAAAACGACCTGAACACCTGCTTGCATTATCTGTTTCTTCACATATTGAATTGAAGTATATTCTTAATTTTTTTCATGAAATATAATCAGTTAATTGTAAAATCATTAATAACAATGGAAACTGGTATTTTTGTTACATCCCAGTTACTTTACCATCACTCATGCAGCTTCTCAGTTTTTTTACGAGATGAGCAATTTTTTGGATATGGAGACATCATATGTACCTGTTTCATTTTTTTCATTTTAATTGGATAAAACTAGCAGAGAGTGTAAGAACCTTTTATCATACATACAAGGAAGACAGTATGGTTGACAGAACCAATTAAAAATTGCACAAACTTTTTCTGAATGAAGAGAAGACTGAATGAAGAGAAGACACAATGGAAAACCTAAGAAAAGAAGACTGCAAAATTCCAAAACTATCCTTAACATGAAGACTGAGGCATCATACTTAGAAATGGATAGAAAGTATGAGAAATCGTATTCACAAGGTCCCAGTCATTATTTTTGGAAGTAGTGAAATAACTATGAATGTTTTCAAAAAATTATTTTCTATATATCTCGTAATAATTACATATTTTACATGATATGTCAAGTATGTGCCTGTTAACAAGCTCTCGGTCGCATTTCATGACTTTTGGTTTCCATAGCAACAAATGAACAATTTATCATTACTTCTATGATCTGATTTTTTGGGGATCATTTGCAAATTATCTCAATATCAACTTACCCAAATATCATTTTTATATCTAAAATCTAGCAAAAGTTGTGACAGGCTGGACAGAACTTATGGAAAACCCATCGTAAAGAACAAAAAGTCTGCGAAACACCAACTGTGATCTTAATATAAGGACTATGAGGCATTGATTTTTTAAGGGATATAAAGTTATAGGAAATGTACTCAGTGTCAAGTTCATTATTACAAGAATTTGTGAAATGTTAGGGATTATTTTTAATGTGTTTCTTGTCCTGTAACTCTGGTAAAAATTACACTTTTTGACAAGATATAATGAATATGTGTCCCTAATAGTGCCCTGGGCCGCATTTCATGACTTTTGGTTTCCATGGCAACAAATTAACCATTTATTTTTGTTTTTATGATCTGATTTTTTCAGGATCATTTGCAAACTATTTCAATATTATCTGACCCAAATATCATGTTTATTGTATTGAATATTGCAAAAGTTATGGCAAGTTGGACAGAACTTTTGGAAAACCCCTCGTAAGTAAGTCAGCTTATTTTTTGTGATGATCGGCCATGACTAAAGAATATTTATATACTGGTTATTCTATACCTTGCAAAACAGGAATTGTGTAGTGCATCAATTTTTTCTTGTGTGATTGTCAGAGATTGAAAGATATGGTCTGCATGTGTCTTTTAAAAATGATATTCTAGTTCTGGGTGCGATTTCATCAATCATCAGGTCTGTCTGTGATATTGGTTATTGCGGGACTTGATATCAGTGAGGCTTAAGAGACCCACTACTAATTTGCTAGTTCGAGGCAAGACTTATTCCAGATACATCCCCCTGCTCAGTAGCGTTTAGTTAACAGGTTAAAGATGTGAAAAAAGCCGCGCTCCAGGAATTTCGAAATGTAACCTAGACTCTCAGCAAATACAACAAAAAACGCGAACTGCCAACTTGCCAAAGTATTCTGTTACTTTGTAATTCAATTGACATTCTAGATGCCTTCTTTTCTTAAGTTTTGCATTTTTCTTTGTGTCGAGTTTTTCAAGTCTGTTGGATTGGAAAGTTGACTACCGACCCTTATCTTCATTATCTGAATGCAGACTCTTTTGTTCAGGGCATCAAAGATCGCATTGAATTGACTTTTCGAATATGCATAAGAGTAATCAATGCTGAAACATATTTTTAAACATGTCAATGTAATTTTAGCAAGAAAAACTTCCTGAAAATTCTTACATATACATATAATTTTAGTATCCAAATGGACTAGCTACCCTACACCTAAAATACGTTGCAGCTATCCTTAATTCAACAAAAAAAAAGCCATTCTATTTGTACCAACAAGTCGTTTTCAAAACTCAAGAAGAAAAGTTGCAGGACCATTTGAAGTTCAAAGTATTAATGTGTTGATATGAATTGCACTGAGTAGATCAAAAGCCATATCAGAGAGGCTTTGCTCTTCATTGTCTTCTGCAACTCAAACTTACTTTGCGACCTCATTCATCAATCAGTACCAGTCGCAACATCATTCCTGATTTCATTGATCCAATGGCGTCCAGGAATAAGACTATTTTAAGAAGCAGCCGCCCACACAGTGGTGGTGAATCAACAGGCTAAAGACGTGAAGGAAGCCAGGCAACAGGAATTACCCGGAGTAGCGAAGTGCTCTGACCAACTACAACAAGTACAAAAAAGGACTGAACACTTGGAACTTCGCCAGTCCTGCCTAATCTAATTGTACTTCTTCGATAAGTTGTGTGGCTCATCGGCATTCTTACCACAAACGTGTTTTTCTTTTACTGTTCTCATTTTTTTATGAGCCAAGTTCATTCCAGGACAAATTCTCAATCTGCAAAGTAATTCATATTTTGTAATCGTTTTGGATAACAGTTTGTATGGCCGAATATGGAATTGGATTCTTACATCATTCAGTACACAAATGTTGCCTGCTACCAATTGAACCGATACAATATTTTTTTGTCAAGGAAAGCTGCATAATCACATTCTATAATATTACTTTGCTCCTATTATCTTTTATGTGATGCTATATATAAGATACACTGTATAACAGCTGCCATTCACTGTGATTAAAGAGCTTTTGACCTTTACCACGAAGGACGCATAGAGACAGGAGAGGCACAGAGTAGGCGCGACAAAGCCAGAATCTCAGGTATTCCCCTAGGGTGCACTGTTAAGTAAAGAAAGTAGATGTGAATGTCATGTCATTTTCATCGTTGGTATAAAGTTTATAAGACAAAATTAATGCTTATAGTTGCAATCTCCTATAGTCAAGCTTTGAACATGTAATTTTCTCTCCAAGGGCTGACAGAGTAGAGGGTACGTGTGTTTATCATTCATTCCCTCCTTGATTCATAAACTGTGCTTGCACTTCTGCAACAAATTGAAAACATACAAAAAGGCTCAATTAAAAGTGTGCATTCAGTAGATTTAAGATTTGTTAAACTTCACCTATTACCATAGGTGAAGTTTCTTGTTTTCGTAATTATTTATTATTATTATTATTATTATTATTTATTATTATTCTTTCACCCTAACCTACCCTCAAAAAATTCATGAAAGGAGCCTCATATGCCCTCATTACATTCCCCGAGTTTTTTTGACACCGGACCATTTTTCAAGGTCAGAGGTCACTTCAAAGTTGGACGTCAAAAATTTTCAAATGGCAATAACTTTTTCGTTTATTGCTGGATTTCATTGTTCTTTTAGGAAGTTTGTTTAAAAGTCCTTTTACATAATTTGACCCAATTTCGTGAATGTAGGTCAAGGTCAATGTCCCGTATGACCACTTTTGGTGTTTTATGGTTTTTTCTTATGCAATTGCACATTTTTCATGCAAAGTGGCCCAAATTGTGGCAAAATGTTGCTTGACTAACGGGACATCTGCATGTGTATTGTGGTTGCATTTCTTTGGACAGATTTTGAGTTACGTAATTTTAAACATTGGTAAGTCATCAAAATTGGTGACCTTCGTCATTTCACCATGAAATATCGATTTTGGCTGATAACATGCTATAGTAAACTGCTATTCTTTTTTGCCATTCACCCCAAATTGACCTTCACATTTGACCTTGACCTAATTTTTCAAGGTCAATTGGCGAATTTCAGTGCAAAAATGTGTTTTTTTCAATGACCTTGAACACCATGCAATTTTCATATAGTTATTTTGTTTGTGACTGATTCAAGTACTCATTCAGATGTTTTTTATACGGAGGATGCATATTTCCAGTTAAATCAAAATGGATGCCTTTTTTGATTGCCTACTGTGACCTTAGTATTTCAAATACAGTTATGAAGTTTGGTACACGTATTGGCTTGTGGGTATTGTTCACGCACGTGTGGAGAAATTCGAACTTGTCAATGTACTTGTCGATGCACTTGTCAATTTACTTGTCAATTTACTTGTCAATTTACTTGTCAATTTACTTGTCATGTTACTTGTCATGTTACTTTTGCATTGAAATTACTATTGAAATTACTTTTCCAAGTACTTTTCAAATTACTTTGAAATTACTTTTCAAATTACGTTTCAAATTACTTTTCAAATTACTTTGGAACTTTTCAAATTATTTCTGTCATTTAGTTTTTCGTTTCGACCAATATTTCTAGGTGAAGTTTTGTTACTGCTTGCAGTTACTCATTTCTAGTTACATTTACTTTAGAAAAATGAATGTCACACAATTTAAAATGTATGTGCCTTGATAATCTGAAGCACATGATTGGTATTGGAGGGTAAATGTTTAATTCATGTTTAGGTGGCACTATACTTGGCCCATGAATCAAATAACTAGTCTCTTCTATCGACTATATACAAAGCACATCCAAGAAGACAGGATAAATTATTGGTGAGGCAACATCTATTAGAGATCCAGACCAAATTTTCACCTCTCCAATCCAATAAACTTCTTTGTGACTGCAATGGAATTCTGCAGTTAATTGGAGACTCCTATTGGAACGGTAACTCTTGGATCGCTTTGCTGAAGTGTTGGATTTGAGCAGAAGAAAATAATATACATTCCTTGCAAAAACATATAAATATTACAATTTAAATTTAATTGAGATTTTAATCTCTACAACCCTCCTAAGACTAACTAAAGAGATTTAGTGGAATTGCAAATGAAGTAGCTCATCTCCAATTTCTGGGTTGATCCAGATTTGGTTATTTTTGGAAGAAAGATCCCCCATGTTCCACCCACTCACTCACTAATCCAAAAACATGTGAGGCACAGTTAATATTATTGAAGATGTGTGTACACAGGCATTATTCATGGGATTAAGCAAAGTGTGTTGTTTGATGAGGAAATTGGAGAGCACTGTTTTGCATTTTACTTGATAGCACATGGTGTGGGTGTAGGTGCAAGTAAATACAAAATAAGAAGTTGGCATTAATTTGTCGCTTGTTTTTGCTAATTTTCTTTAAGATTTTACTCTTAATAGTGAAACTGCAATATAATTAACCACTTCCTTCATCTGTATTTCAACACTCCCATTATATGCAGGCCTTTATTCATAGCAACTGTTCATGTAAATTTTGATACCTCTATTATTATGCGGGGAAAGGTACTGTGAGTAGTTGGAGCTGATGAAACTACTGCAAACTAATGTTAACCAGTATTGATCTGTTTTGTTCCTTTTATGCTTACACATCATTTAGACCTCCAATGATTCTCACATGAAAAATTCCACCAATTCCTTATTTGGCTCATGTACAATTGTACAGGCAATAAAGTTCTACAAATGGAATTTTTTATTGGTGTCCTCTCATTGGGTCAATAGTGATTCCATGAATCAATATTCTGAATCTGCTGCAAGTCCGTTAAGTACTGGCTGTGGTTTACAACATCTAGTTTGGCCGGTGTTGACTTGTATGTTATTTGTTTCATGGTTGTGACGACAGTAATTATTTATTTGAGTGCGCGACGTCCCCAAATATTTATTTCCAAGTCATGCAATGACCTGTTATTAACTACCCAAACCAGAGATTATCATTTCAAGACTTAAAATAAATTATTTTTATTTCTCCTAAACTGAGCCAGAAATAATTTATTGAAAAACAATCCAAGACCTATTACTGTGCTAAATTTAAATCAATCTTCACTGCTAATTTTTTATGGTAAATCTTAGTATGCATATTTTATCACTCACATTATTATATCTATATAGGTAGCATCCCTGATAGTGCTCAGTTATTTATGCTAAACAAAGGAGTTTTCAAATAGTTAATGCTGTCCTTGGAAGCTAATTGAACTGTTACAAAGAGGAGTAAATTTGAGATAAGTAAGTTAAGCTTGTTTTTCAGGATTTTAATTGGCCATGATTCATAAAGAGTATTTATACACTTTTTACTATTCCATACCTTGCAAAACAGGAAGTGTATAATTATTGTCGAAATTTTTTCTGTTCTAATTTCAGATATATATAGAAAGGCAGGGACACATGTGGTCAGGTTCGGGTTTACCAATCATTTGATCTGTCAATCAGGTCAGTCATTATGAAACTTCATATCAGTAAAACTCAAGATAACCCTCCACATTTCATAGATTGAAGCAAGACTTGCCAAGACCAATTCAAGATTCAACCACCCACTCAGTAGGATTTAGTCAACAAGCTAAAGATGTGAGAGAAGCCAGGATCCAGGAATTACCGAGGTAACTTGGTTCTCTCTGAAAATACAACTAAAAATTCACCCAGCCAATCTGCTAAAGCATTGTGTTACCTTCTAATTCAATTGAACCTCTAGATGGCCTTCTTTTCTTATGTTCTGCATGTGTCTTTGTATCAAGTTTTTTTTCAATTCTGTTGGAGGGGGAAGAAGATAATTGACCCTGACCTCCATTACAATGTATCCGAAAGCGAATGCTCAAATAATATTATGCTTCATTCAGTACACAAGAATCACCTACTAGCTCTGCTCTGAATTAGACTGTCACAATGACTTTTTTGTGAGCTCACAGAACTGGGCTCAAAGGGCTGTACTTACCATATCTGTCTAATGTAATTCTGGTTTGGGTTCTATGATATAACTTCTATCGATCATCCGATCTATCTATCATATCCGTTATTTTGAGACTTCATATTTGATAGTTTGAGGCAAGACTGATTCAAGATATAACCGCCCACTCAGCACGTTTACATGGCCAATTGTGCAGCGTACGTAAAACGTACGTTGCTCTTTCTTGCGTATTTCGTACGTAAATCAGTTGTTTTCATGTATGAATTACGTACGAAAATTTACGTACGTAAAACATACGTAAATTTTCATATGGATTTCATACGTATAAAGTTGGTTTTTGGGGCATTAACTTGATTTTTTTGCTGTTTTTTTTTTCACATACGCCAATACAAGGTCTAATCTTAAACCGTTTATGATAACCATATTGCACTAAAATGGCCAAAGTAACTGAAAAGTGCCTGTGTGAAATTTTTATGAATTCGTACAAAATTCGTACGAAAACGTACGTACGTTCTACGGATCGGCTCTTTTTTGTGAGTTTCGTACGTAGAATTTATGTACGTAATTCGTACACTGCACAATTGCTAGTGTAGTCAACAGGATAAAGATGTGAAGGAAGCCAGGCTCAAGTAATTACCAATGTAACTTCGTCTTCTGAGCAAATACAACTAAGAATTCGTCCTGTCAATATGCCAAAGCGTTGTGTAACCCTGTAATTCAATTGTTCAAACCTCCAGATGTCCTTCTTTTCTAATGGGAAAAAAAGAAAAGAAAACTGAACCGTATCTTCTTTATGCAAATGCAGTCTTTTTATTTGTTTTTATTTTATTTTGGAGTATCACAGATAGTGTTGAATTCACTTTATGTGTGATATCGATTAGTCCATATTTTATTGTATTTTTAAACATGTTATCATGCAGTTAAATGTATCCAGTCAAGATATTCATTCATTCATAATTTTAAGAATCAGCCTTATAGTTAAGCAACCTAAAACATGCCATTGTGATCCCGAATTGTTCCTAAAAAGGCTCCTTGCCGCAGTCAAATTTCTCTCATAAACCAACAGATTAAAAAGTGGTAATTTTTAACAACAATAGAAATAAGAATCTTTTAAAATATACTTTATCTAAACATGCCTCAATGTTTAATAATTATTCTACTGAATGTGACTAACAGAGGTTAGGTGGCCACCATTTCGTTCCAGGCTGCTGTTTCGAAGAAAGAGAAATTTAAAAGAACAAAGCAAAGGAAGATAGAACAACCAAAACCTTCCCTTCGCTGAAGCATGTCGTAAAAGGGTTGTAAATTATTCCCTAGATTTAGGCTTAATAAATTTTATTTTGCTCAGGGACTGTCTTTCTTGGTGTGTAGGTGTTATTCTGCAAGTAATAATGCTAATATATCAATGTTGTAGTGATTCAGATGCCCATTCGACAGTATAACATCCTCCAATAATTTCTTTATGTGCCTAAGGCATTTTCAATTTCATTGTGACAATGTTTAAAATGTTTTCATCCTAAATTTCTGAAAGAGCATATCAGATATTTGAGATGTTATCAAATTTTCACCTGCATCAAAATTGAATTGCTGCTCTTGCAGATTAGATGGTAAACACACATTTGCTGATTTGCTCAATTTCTCAATTCCATTATTTGGAGCAGCCTTTCTGTCTGCCTGGTGTGCATTTGAAACATCTAATTTTTCTCAAATATCGAGATGCCAAAGTTTGAACAATGTGGCCTCCGCATCATCCTGTTTTCCCCATGGCTGTGTCTGCACCATGAATGATTTGAGTCGTGACATCGAATTTGCAATTGCAGCGAGTCAATATCCTCTCCTGACACTACTACCCTCTTGGAATAAACAACTTGAGAAATTCACCTCTCAGTTATCCTTGGAATTTCTAACTCATTGCTAGCTCCAGCAAATATCCACCACTACAGACAATAAAGTAGTGGACTTGTGCAGATCTGCTGATGCACTTTATCACTTAATCTCAGATCCAAAGACATTGTTAGTAAATCAAGTAAATTGATACAGATGAGCAATGTTTTGCCTTTAGACCGAGAGACAAAAAATAAGATTGCTGTTCACGTCACATATGTCTATCATAAGGGGGAAAGATCCTCTGATTCAATTTATGCTCATTTTAACTTCCAAGTTTCTCATTTGCATCACAATTATGCTACACACATACCTCATATAATCTCATAAATGCTAATTGCCTCCATTCAAAGCAAATTCCCGTGTATAGTATGAGACCCATTCACAACTTAAAACATTAGAAGCAATTATATTTATCAATTTACAAAATGGACCATAAAATCTTCATTTGTTAAAGATGGAAATATGCTGTACAAATGGAACTGAATAACCCATTTAGAGAGTCGCCCATCAAACTTCTTTAATTATCAAGACATGTACGATAATATCAATTACCTAGTGCAAATTTTTGAAAATCACGAACTCCAATCAATCTATATTGCTTTATTCTAAAGTGGATACTTTTTTTTAAAAGGTTGAATGTTGGTAGGCGTGCTATAATTATAAGAGATTGAGGGTAAATTCTCACTGGAGTGAAACTCTGGCAGGATCTTCCATAGACTATTAATCAGTTCTCCTGAAGATAAGTTGAATATTGGAAGGAGGTTGATCCCTCCTAAGGCAAAGGCTCTAACAGGTCTCAACCACACTTCCACCTCCGAGCATCCATCAGAATCTTCTTGGCTCTATTTTTTTCTGAGGTGAATTGGAGGCATCTGGAACCTGTGACACACCAGTTAATGATATTCATGACACAAAGTTTATGTTATCTTATAACACTCAGTTTTTGAGAATGTATGTATTCTGTTCAGAACACTTACTGTCAGTTGAGAGTCATTGTCTTCTTGCTTCACTAACTCGCATCACTTACACAGTATGTTTTTATGGCTGGGTAATTATATGCCTTTTTGTGAATGTTTGTTCGCGCAGCATTAAAAAGTTTACAATTACCCAATCATACTTGTAATTCCAAAAATGTACAGAAAGGGTTGAAAAAAAAAACAGCAACCTATTATTGGAAGTAAATGATTCAGATTAGCAACACTGACGATAAAGCTTTACAGTGTTATTTCAAAACTGTTCATTGTCACTTATTGTCACAACACAAAATGTTTTATCAATCAGAACAGAACCACTTAAGCAACCGTGTTCTCCGAAAAGCTCTTCCTGACAAAATCCATTCATCTCTCTGCAGAATTAACTGACACGAAATTAATAGTCCCCAATTTAGTAACATTCATCTGGAAAACACATCTGTCAAAAGCTGCCTATTCATTTCAGTGGAGCTCTATGTTCACTCAAATCATGAAAAAGAACAGAAGGAAAACTAAATTTTCTTGGTAATCAGGTGAATAAACACTTTTTTGTATTGTAGGATTAATGAAACCCTCTAGATCAAGTTCATGTGAAAAACTTTATCATTGCTTGGCGAGTTTAAACTATAATCTAACAAACGTATTTCAGTGAGAAAGAAGATTAATGTAGATTTCCAAAAAAGTGCAGTTGTTGCCAAAAAGGTTTGCCCTTCAAACACAACCACTTAACAGACTAATGAGGATAAATAAAATATTTTGTGGTACCCTCATTAGGAAAAAAACATTTGGAAACTCAATTCCACATATACAGACTACAGAGCAGGTCATGCACATCTAAATAGGTTCATCCTTTCGGAAAATTGTGTAACATTACTGCTTTGGACAGAGTCGTAATTTCACTCACTACTGAACAGTTGTTACCATTCAATGTTCAGTTTATATTTTTCAAAAATGTATTTTGGAAACTAATTTGACATACAGAAATTGCTATCTTGAATTCAACCAAAGTTATCCCTCACAAACACAGTTCTCATTATTCCAACAACAGTCTCTTTTCACTACAGGTTCAATATTTGCATTGTCTGGCAGTAGACCAATATCTTTGAAAACAAAAAATGTGTCATGAGTTCCTTTTTTAAAATTTGTGACAGCATTATGAGCACATTTTACATGGGTGAGGCGTCCCTGTACCATCTCCATTCTCACAGCAACTCTTTTTTCCTGGTTGCACTGGATTGAAGCTAGAGAAATACAAAAGGAAATAAGAACAACCATGACCTTTTCTTTGCAGAAATCCATTGTGAAAGGTTGTAAATAATTAATTTGAGTTTGACTTTGAGTTTACTTTCAGGAAAAGGTGACTTTCTCCCACTTCAAGTAGTTCATAAATTTTGCAGTTTCCTCTCTTTCATTGTGACATCTGCATATAGTAGTTGTCTTTGCTTTAAATAGTTTCTCACCGACAGATTGTGTTTATCAATTTCATTATTTCAAAGAACAATTTAAAAATTCCCATTCTGCGTTAGGAGTAAGACAACTATAAGAGATAATGTCACACTTGCACATACATTACCAATTGAATTTATGTTGCAGCTCTTGCAGTTAAGATGGAATAATGCACATTAAATTTGCTGATTCACTCTTTTCTTCAATTCAGTTATTTGGAGCAGATTTTCTGTCTGGTGCAGATCTTAAACATCTCATTATTCTTGAACATTGAGATGCTGAGGTTTGAACAATGGTGGTCTCAGCCTCGTCTTATTTTCCCCATGGCTGTGTCTGCAACATGAATCACCTGAATCCTGACATAGAATTTACAAATGCATCAATTCAAAATAGTCAATACCCTCATCTGTCACCAACCTTGTTGAAGAAGGCTCGTGGGAGGGAATTAACAACATTTGAGTTTAGCAGCTCAGTTATTTCAAATGACATGGACTCGTTGTGAGCGTGTGTAAAATTGTGAGAAATTGCAAAATCCTAATACTTCCAATATCATTATACTTTCTAGTTTTAAAATACCTGAAAAATCATCTAAAAGCCACCATGCAACGTATTTTAAAGTTGAATCCCACACTTGGCAAGAAATCTAAAATCCATGAGATATTCATGAAACTTTGCCAAAAAGTTCTTCAAAAAGAAAGCTTTCCAACGTTTAAAAAAAAAGGCGGGCTATCCGACATAATTTTCGAACTATGATCTTTTCAAAATCTTATGTCATTACAGTAAAATACCAAAAACGTGTGGGATCTATAACGAAAAGCAGCAACACTCGAACAATATCCATGAGATATTTATGAAAAATTAAAGGAATATAGTTGAACATACACTTTATTGAAAAACAAGTCTTTGAAGGGGGGTTACCAATGTTTTTTGAGAGTTATGTGGTGTACAATATGAGAAAATTATGAAAAACAGTTCCAACAAAATAAGTCCCCCTTAAAATAAACTTGAATATCTCAAAGATTCCTTCTCCGATTTTTATGAAAGTTGGATTGGATTATAGGCCTATATATCGACCCAAAATGTGTGCATTTATAGTTTAGTGCCATTATTCCTGGCTGAGCCAGCAGCCTTCAAGTGAGCCTACCTCTGTCTTCAAAAATCTGTGGCTTTCCAATGCATATGAACAATTTGACCAAGCGGGGGAGCCACCAGCTGGGGTATTTTTGTTGAACTGTGGAGTACAATAGGTGGAGTAGCTGTATTCTGTGGGATTCAACTTTAAGAGATGACGGATCAATATCTCCTGACATAACCAAATTGAATGTACCTGCCTTCTAAACTTTCCAACATATATGTCACAGCCATTGCTGAAGGTAATGGACTGGAAGACATACATCTCTGATCCAATGCATCATTTTTGCAAAAAGCACTTAGTTCTGGAATTCAAAGTAAAATCTAAATTGATTTTTTGTGCTAAGTATACATGGTATATATCGCAAAAGAAAAGTCAATGGATGGCAATTCTTTATTCGATTTCAGAGGTTTAATATCAATTCACATTTGGCCTATATAAAATTTTCGTAACTTAGGTTGTATACTAGAATATTACCAACATTCCATATTTGCAAGGATGCATCCAGAATGAGAGAAGCACTGCACATCTTGTAGTATCTCTGTGCAGTTGTGGTGGTAATTACCAAGGACGATGTTGTTAAAATAAACATTATACATATAAGGTCTATGTGAAGTTAAGGTAATGAGTAAAATAATGAAGTAAAAAACCTCCAGCAATTTTCAAACAAACTAGATTCCAACATTATAAGAATCATGTGAATGCCCAGCAGACCAACTGAAATGGATGATTACACTTTAATTTATTTCACTATAACTTGAGGCATAGAGTAGGTCGTGGCAAGAAGCCCGGGTTAGGTGAGAGGCCCCCCCAGGCTTATATCCAAACTTACATTTTTGGTGCGTTTATCTATTGATAGGATTGAAGCTAGAGGCGTATTAGGTGACGTCACAAATTTTCAGGGCAAACAGCACCAAACCATAGTAGAAATTAAAGAAACAAAAAAATGAGCATGGTTTTTGTAACTTTGACTAATTCTTTGAAAGGGGTTGTCAGAAATAACTTTGAAAATTTTCAAAAGTGTAATGGATATCTGCATTGCTTCACTTTATGACCATCACATAAATATGATTTGGATCACCTTTTTTGAATTTTAGTTCAAAATATAGAGGTCAAATTAAAATATATGGGTTTTGGGCGAGAGGCCCCACATGGTACGGGGCATGAGGTCCCCTTCGCTGGGGGTTCAAAGCTGCTTCAGGAACCATTATTAATGTGTACTATACCTTAAATCTTGATAGAATAGCTAATTGAAATAGAAAAAAATTTGGCCTGAAACAGGGCAAAAAATATTAAGTAATAAAAGTATGAACAGAAAAATTCTGAAATTCAGAAAAAGTGAATAGAATGCCTTAAAAAGGATAGAAGAACCCTTAGAAATAACTTTTAGGCTGAATGCGCTCGTAAAAAAAATTGCCATAGGATTATAATAGGGGGGCTTCTTGCCCGATGGGTGGGGTAAGAAGGCAATTTTAATTTTTTTACAAAAATGGCCGTAACTCCTTTATTAAAATTGGTAGACATTTGTTTCACTAGTTATTAGTAGAGTACAGTGATCCCTTCCTGACAGCATAAGCATTCAAATAATCGCCCATAAAAAGTAGGTCAAATCGCACCTCGAAGTTAAGGGGGGCCGCATGCCCCGACCTACTCTACACTAATTTCATTGAAATTGATTCTATTTCAAAAAGCCGAAGCACATTTTCACTTCATCTCAATTCACAAGACATTGTTGGTAAATTCCTTAAATTGAGATGGATGGGCAATTTCTTGCCTGTGGAGAAGCAAAAGAAAATTGGTGTATTATAGTTGCTATATATATCATGTGATAATAATATTAATAAAACAACTGATTTGATACTCACTCTTTATTAGTCTTTAAATGCCAATTTCTCAGAATATAGCCATGATGATTAGTCACACAATCCTAAGTGAAGTCTCTGCCTATAAAAGTTATGCCACACACATTCCTCTTGAATTCTCATTAAATGCAAATTGCCTCCATTTCAAGACAATTTCCATATAGCAAGAGACCATATGAACATTTGAGTTTGTGTGCAACTTTTGCAGATACAGGTATATTCAATTTATAGCACATCACCTTTTAAAGAAAATATAATATACTGACATATTGTGTTTGTTTATGCCATTATTTTAGGCAATACTTAAATTCGCATTCTGCTTTTGAAGTTGAATAACTATTAGATATCTTATAAAATGTTCACGTACATTGCCAATCAAATAGCTGCCCTTGCAGGTAAGATGGAATACACAATAATTTTACTGATTCACTCCATTCCACAAATATGTTATTCAGAGCAGGTTTTCTGTCTGGTGCATACGTATCTCAAACATCGCATTATTCCTTAATGTTGGGATGCTAAAGTTTTAACAATGTAGCCCCTGCGTCATCCTGCTTTCCCCGCGGCTGTCTGCACCATGAATCACCTGGATCGTGACATTGAATTTGCAAATGCAGCAAGTCAATGTCCTCCTCTGTCATAAATGTCTTTAAAGCTGCCCGGAGAGATGGAATTAACAACGTTCGAAATTAGCACCTCATTTATCCCAGAAATTTCAAATTACATCTAACTCATTTTGATGAATCACCTATAGTAAAAGTGATATTTCCAGTCATCTTTCTCTAGTTTTTTTAAAATAGCCGATGAATCACCAATAGACTACTTCGATAAGTCATTTAAAGACCGCACATCAATATCTTCTGACATAAATAACGTGCTTCCCTTCAAAACTTTCCCACGTTAGATATATCACTGCCATTGCAGATTAACATTGCTGATTGAAATGGAGTGGAAGAAATACATTTATGATCATATGCATCACTTTCGCTGTGTCGTGTAATTAAAGTGAAATATTGAGCTTGTGAGTACCAACCATTGGATGCCAGTTCCTGATTCAATTCAGATGTTTTATGCCAGTAGCCAATATAAAACAGATCATTTCAAAGTCTTGCAGGAAAACTACCAACATGGTATTTCTAATATCAATTGACCCAAGCAAAACTAGAAAAGTTTACTTTTTTTTTTCATTGTGGAAAAATGTCAGACTAACTGAAACAGATTACAAGTTTATTTCACTTTGACCTGCGAGGCATCCACTACTTCAGATAATGAAGAAGGGGGCCTGTGAAGATTTATTGTGTAAAGGCACTTGATCACTTTTGTCTCCGATCACAAAACATTACTTGTAAATTGAGACGGATGAGCATTTTTTGCCTGCATAAAAGAACATTGGTGAACATATCATACCTACCATGTGGGAAAAGACATTCTAATTCGATAAATCCTCATTTTCCCTTTTCCTTTGCGTCACAATTATGCCACACAAATCCTTCTTAAATTCTCATTAAATGCAAATTGCCTCCATTTCGAGATAATTTCCATATAGCATGGGGCCAAATCACCATCTGAAATTGTGTGTGGGACTTTTATTCATGACATATGTTTTTGGGAAATATATATTAAAAATATCAGACTCCTGTTCAATTAGTGGCTGAAGTCTTGAAGATAGAATGAACATTTGCCATGAATGTCAGGACAAGCCAATAGATGGAAAAGATTTTCACTATCAACTTGAGGTGACATCATGAGAAGCTTTCTTCCCTTAACTTTACATTTGTCATGCTGAATAATTATGCGCATATTCTCTTTAAGACCAGTGAGACCATTCTTGCAGCACGTACCTATTATACAGGTTAAAAATTACCGACTCATACTTATAATTTGGAAAATTTGAAAAATTTTTGGTAATGGAAACAATTATATGAGGCATAAATGATTCAGATTTTCAACAATGGCTATAAAGCTTTACAGTGCCATTTTAAAACAGTTTGTTTTCACTTATTGTCACAACACAAAATGTTTTATCAATCAGAAGAGAACCACTTAAGCAACCACATTCTCCGAAAAGCTCTTCCTGACAAAATCCATTCATCTCTTTGCAGAATAAAGTGACACAAAATTAATAGCTCCTAATTTAGTAACATTCAACTGGGAAACACATCTGTCAAAAGCTGCCAGTTCATTTCTGTGGAGCTCTGTGTTAAAACAAATCATCAAAAAGAACTGAGGGGAAATCAAATTTCCTTGGTAATCAAGTGAATAAACAATATTTTTCTTTGTACCCTCATGATCAACTTAATATGATTAACTTTATCATTGCTTGACTAGTTCAAACTATAATATGACCATCTTATTTCAGTGAGAAAAAAGATTCTTCAATGAAGATTTTCAAAAAAAAAGCAGTTGTTGCCAGGAAGGGTTGTCTGTCAGACACTGGCACTTCACAGATGAATTTGCTCAAAGCAAATACTTTGCAGTACCCTCCTGAGAATAAAAAAAACATTTGAAGCCTCAACTCCGTGTCAACAGAGCAGACAATGTACATCTAAGTAGGTTCATGCTTGCTTTGGGAAAATTGTGTGACCTCATTGCTTTGGGCGCAGTTGTAAGTTCAGGCATTACTAAATACTTGTTACCATTTACTGCTCAGTTTATATTTTCAAAAGTATATTTGGGATACTTAATTGGCAGACATGAATTGTTATCTGGAATTCAACTCAAACAACCCGTGACAGGCACATTTCTCATTATTCCAACGACATTCCTCTTTTCACTACACATTCAAAATATATGCATTGTCTGGCAGTAGTTCAACATCTTTAAAAACATTGTCTGGCAATAGTCCAATTAGTCCATCTTTAAACACAAAAAAAATGTGTCATGAGGAGAAGTTTTTTAAAAATATGTGACATCATTATGAAGGGGGTAAAGGTAAAGGTAGGGGAAGAGGGGGTGAAAAGTCACAGGGGTAAAAAGTCACGGGCCTTTTTGACCAATTTGCAGTGACCTAATAATTAAACTTAAATCATCATTTGGGACGCTTTTATGAGGAGAAGGTCTGTAAGGAATATGAAAATTATGCTCATTATGCAAAGTGGGTTTTTACCAACGTCATGCTTTTTTGCGGTCCAAAACAGGTTTTATCGACTCGGAACTTTCCCTATTAATGTCTGGTCGCTGTGACATAGGAAGTTGTGCTACTGTTTCAAGGTCTTTTGGGTAACAGTCTTTCATGCTGTGAACCCATTTTTGGCCATGTGGTCACCAAGTTGCCATGATCATATGTTGAACTTAAAAAACAGCTGTGACATTTCACCCCAGCACTGTGATATTTTACCATAGGGTACCGTGAATTCAATATTCTGTGCTAAGGAGAGTAAAATATTCAACAATTAAGGCTTTAAGCTTACAATATTATCATCATCCATCATCAATAATACATCTGAGTGAGTATTGCAGCAAGTTTTCATTTCGCAAATTTTGGGCAATTTCTGACGCAGGCTTTGCTGATGGTGCATCGTCATTGCATGCAGATAGCTTTGGAAGGCTCAATAGAAATTTCATGCACAAGGATGGCTATCCAGTCTAGGTCTGCATATTACCTCATGTAGTGCTGTATGTTCACAAAAATTGCATGTGATTTGTTACCCTGTGGGTGTGACTTCTTGACCCTAGCATGGGGTAAAAAGTCACACCTGACTTTGCCCTAAATAATTGTGGACTGACTAAACCCTATTTACAACACAGCAGCTATCATGTGATACAAACATAGTCAACCAAATACTGCATAATTGTACCAAAGGTCATTCAGATCTAACAAACACCTGCTCTGTTCTGGGGCTTTTTTAAGATTTTGTGACTCGGGACCCCCGCCTCCCCTAGTCGTTATTTAACGTGGGTAACCAGACTAAGTGAGAGACATATTTATGGCTGGGCACACGGCACCTCCAATTAAAGTCTGTGGAACACATTTTACAGTGGTGAGGCGTCCTTGTACTCTCTTCATTCCAACGGCAACTCCTTTTTATGGCTGCACAGAACAACAATAACCTTTTCTTTGCAATAATCCATTGCAAAAGGATTGTAAATTTGAGTTTGACTTTGAGTTTACTTTCAGGAAAAGGTGGCTTTCTCCCACTTCAAGTTATATATAACTTTTGCAGAGACTTATTTGTCCTCTCTTTTCATGACATCCGCTTATAGTTAGTTGTCTTTGATTTAAATAGTTTCTAACTAGGCAGATTGTGTTTATCAATGTCATTATTGCAAAGAACATCTTAAAATTCCCATTCTGCGTTTGGAATAAGACAACTGTTAGAGATTGTGTCACATTTGCATGTACATTACCAATCAAATTTATGTAGCAGCTCTTGCAGTTAAAATGAATTATCTTTCTATTTTGAGATGCTAAAGTTTGAACAATATGGCCTCCGCCTCATCTTGTTTTCCCCATGGCTGTGTCTGCACCATGAATCACCTGAATCCTGACATTGAATTTGCAAATGCAGCAAGTCAATGTCCCATCCTGTCACCAATGTTTTTAAAGCTGTCCTGAGGGAGAGAATTAACAACATTTGATATTAGCACTTCAGCTATCCCAGGATTTAAATTGACTTCCAACTCATTTTGAGGAGATGTGAGCAGAAACAACTTTTCCAATTTTCCTTTTTTTTCTTGTTTCTTAAAATACCTGACAAATCAACACTACTATGAAAAGCCTTTTAAAAAGACAGCATATCAATATCTTTGATATAACTGATGGGCTTGCTTTCTAAACTTTCCAACATTTGATATATATCACAGCCATTGGTGATTCACATTGCTGATTGAAATGGACTGGAAGATATATATTTATAATCCAATGCAATGCTTCTGAAAAGAGCACTCAGTTCTGGAATTTAAAGTGAAATATATATGCTTTTTAGTGGCATACATCATATATATGGAGCTGCTCATGGGATTTTAGACTGGAGAGTGAGTAGGAGTTTGACGCAATAGATGGCAATTCCCATTTCAATTTTAGATTTTTAAATGCAGACTGCTATAAAAAAAGTTAAAATCTTCAAACTTGTGCAAGAAAAGAACCAACATCATATATTTGTAAGATTTTTCTAGAATGAGACTGGTGGTAATCAGTTATCCTATAATAGTATTCTCAGTGGCCATCTTGAAGCATTTTACACTCACTCATAAGGCTTTCTCCTTTTTACACCTATACTATTAAAAGTAACCCTAAAACCCCTAATTTTACCTCCCATTTGAGTGTTTCTCATCTCCCAAACTCAATTCTCATTAGTTGCACTAATAACAATCAGTCTAAATCACCCTCTCATCCCTCTGGTGGCTCTCACATCAAAATTTCTCATTTTCCATCAGGTGCATAACTCTCACTTCAACAATTGCCATTTTCTCAAAGGTGCCTTCACTTCAACAACTCCTTCCACTTTATTGATACACACAAACAACATATATAGATAGACAGATAGATGCATACTTTCCTCCTTGATATTATACCTTTTCAATAGCACAGGTCCATTCTATGCATTAATCTCTCAAAATATGATTAAATCATATCATCTATCGACCTTAAAATGTATTAAGGGGCCCAACCACTTCATATCCGGGCGGGCCAACCATTTAATATCCGGAGGGGGAGTTTTTTTTTGGGAGTTTTCCACGACGGGAAATTAATTTTATTATTTCACGCTACCTGCAACAAAACTTTCTTCATATAAACTACAAATGCTCTTCATACCATGTGAATGTCTTCTTCCTATCTCACACATTTTGTGAAACAACATTTCCATTTTGCAGACGACCACATAACTTTCTCACTGCCATTTGTGTAACTCTCATACTAATTTTCTATCGTTCTACAAATTATTTTCTCACAAATTTCCACACACAAAACTTTACGTAGTCAAGCCCATACCTCACTGCCATTTGTGCAACTTTAACAATTTCTGTCATGGGAAAATGCTAGTGTTATTATATTCACAAACAATGATGTAGCACAATTTAATATCCAACCAGAGTCAAACAATGTCATAATAAAAATGCCTTGCAAATAATTTTGTGTCAGCCAGGGAGCTCACATTCTATATATTCAGAGGATACATTTGATTTGAATGCCATGCTATTTTTGTTACATTGATGACATTATTGATCTCTTTTTATGACTATTTTTACTTATACATTCATACATTCACAATTCTGATTTTATAATCGTAAAATTTCAGATTCACTCTATTAGTCAGAGGCATTTTATCACTATATTTCAAATAAGCAGACATTCTTAGTAAATTCAGTAAATTTAGGTTGATGGGCAACTTCTTGTCTACAGAGACACATGCAGTACACATTTCTTAGAGCTCTTTGCAGATTCACAGTACTGTGGAAATCTTTATTTTTTCACATTTTTAACTTTCAAACTGGCTTTGCAACGTCATTGGCAGCTACCTGTTAGTCTTCTCATCCTCGTGTCAGCTGCATATTTTGCAAAATATTAACAGTAAGTGTTTTAACACCTATGTTAATAGGTTTATCAGATATGCTGACTTAAACAGTAACTGAAACAATCAAATCATTAAAACTCTTCCAAGTCAAAGACATCACAAGCCCATGTTGAAAGTTAATTTTGAAAAAGATGTAGACCGCTGACCTGTAAAGATCTATATTGGCTGCGTTTGTTTCGGGTGAACTGAGTGATCTGTGAACTGGATCCAGACCAGGATCAGTGCTGAAAAAATGTAGTTATATGAATCCAGATCGGGATTCGTGTTTGTTTCAGACAGATTCAGATGATCTGGATCTGGATCCATGGATCCTCAAATTTTCACTGCCAGATCCCAAAAGATCCGAATCTTGATCACTAAACTGTGGATCCTTCTCCAGAGCAGGGTTCAGCTCAGATGGATCCAGATCACTTCAGGTCAGCTGAAGCAAACAGGCCCAATATGGCTCAATTTAGCTGTTAATAGCTTGCAAGTTAACAAGCTATTCATTACTAGCCTTATCCATGGCTTTCTACAACTATTTGTTTATATTCTTTTTGTACACTGAAATCCTTTGCCCATTGTTTGAACAACTGTAATTGTCGATAGATATGGATAGCTGGGGATTGGTTTAGCTCAGTTTTGCTTCATATGGCTTTGGATAGACAGCTTAGCCTGGATTTTAAATGACAAGCCACTTTTAGAAATTTGTAAAGTGACTCAATTGGGGTATAGCTTAGCTATATCTATAACATGACTTAGAAATTGATTCAAATTAATACGCCTTTGTTCCAGTGCCAATTTTCTCAGAATATAGCTGCAATGATTCAAACCTGTTTTCCACATCATCCCCATATGCATGTTCTTAAATGTCATCTCTGCCTAAAACTTATGCCATACACATCCCTCATAAATTCTCATTAAATGCAAATTCCCTCCATTTAAAAGCTATATATGTAACTTTTGTTCAGACAAGAATATTTCAATGTACATGCATAGCACATCACAATGAAAATATAATGAACCTCCATTTTCAATGATTCGTGCATAAAGATCCAATTATAAGCAATATACTGAAGATAATAAAATAAAATAAAATTAAGCTAATCTAGTGATTCTGAAATAATAACAGCAGACCATGCATGAATAAAGATCAAAAACACAATAATTGCTGCAGAAGTAACTCATTGATAACTTTAGGAGATTCCTACTTTTCAGATCTAGCAAATTATTTCTTTTCAGTTTTTGTTTTCAAACTACTTGGGCGAAACGGCTTTTGTTCTTAAGGAGGATAATTTGGATTTGAAAGTTATTGAATGTTGTTACGCATGATATGGTTAGAGCTAGAGGGTTTTAAATTTGAAAGAAACTGCTGCAGGATGTTCAGTAAACTGTTAATCACTTCTCCTGAAGACAAATTGAATGTTGGTGGAAGGTTGATCCCTCCTCAGGAACTGGCTTAACAGGTCTAGACCACACTTCCACCTCTAAGCATCCATCAGAATTTTCTTGCCAAACTTTTTTTCTGCAGTTAATGGACAACATCTAATATATACAGTGCCACAACTAATGAATTTTTTATGGGAAAAACACACTATATTTTATACCTCGACAACTGCCCAGTTTCTGCGCATTCTGACCAGACGAACTTATCCAAACGTAAATGTAAATGTAAATGTAGGTTTTTTTTATGGTCCATTACACCAATGAAGTCAGTCTCAACAGACTTTACAATTACACCCTTGGCAGGCCTGTTCAAGCATGAGCCTTTATCAACTCCCCGGGGAGTATGCAGCCAGAAAGCCATTTCCAGCGCACACAATGCTAATTTACAATCACCATCACTGCCTATTTCCAAGTCCCCATTTACACCTGGGTGAAGTGAAGCAAAGAGTTATGGATGATCTGCTCAACTCCTCCATGCCATGGTTGGGATTCGAGCCTGCAATGTCTCAATTACCAGCTGTGCACCTTATCCACTATGCCATGGTACCTCTACCTACATGGACGCTGATATAGTTCAATTCTGACTTTGACAAGAACTGTTCTTGCACCAGAAAATTCACAGAAAGGTTTGTTAAGAAACTGATCAATTTTGACGGTTAAAAGATTCAGGGACTCATGATTCTGGACAGTATCTGAACAAAAGAGGTTAAAAGGGTCATAAACATTTTTTATTTTGGCTTATTCAGTTATTGTCACAAAATTTCCATCAAATAGAACAGAACCACTTAAGTAACAATGTTCGGTCAAAAGCACTTCCCGACGAAATTCATTAATCTCTCTGCAGAATGAACTGATACAAAATTAATAGCTCCCAATTTAGCAACATTCATCTAGGAACACATCTGTCAAGAACTGCTCTTTTCATTAGGGGTCTACCATAACTCAATTCATCAAAAACAAATAGAGATGATAAGTTCCAACCTCAAATAATCTTTTGCAATGATTGATTGTGTGGGGTCTAGAGGAAGAAAAGCAAACATTTACTGCAAAAGATCGCATTATGTGTTGAAAAAATATTTTGGTCAAAAGCATTATGGCCTAAGTGATTTGCACAAATATCAATCATTCATTCTGGATGCAATCATTGAATGAGGTGAAGGAAATCATGCAAGACCTTGCCCATGATCTCCACAAGGAGTATGAGTTTTTGCCTTCCAGAATTAAGACCCTTTGGATCGCTTTGGATCAGCCTAGGGAAAAACCAGGAGAATGAAGCAATCATTTGTGCCCTCAAGTATAGTGAAACCTTCGTTTATCTATCTATCTATCTATCTATCTATCTATCTGTCTATCTATAATCTATCTATCTATCTGTCTTTCTATCTATCTATCTATCTATCTATCTATCTATCTATCTATCTATCTATCTATCTATCTATCTATCTATCCATCCATCCATCTATCCATCTATCTATCTATCTATATATCTATCTATCTACCTACCTATCAATCTATCTATCTACCTATCTGCCTCAATGAAAACAATACAACTTGAAGTCATTTAATGTCATAGTTTACAAGCCCTCTCCTTGAGCGGATGTTGGAAAAGATAGTTTAGAATGACAACATAAATTCGATACTGCCTTAAGAAAATATTCCAGACACTAATTAGCCCGAACAGGAAACAGATGACATCCCAAGGTTTTGACATTCCAAGCGCCAGCATGCAGTTGTTCTAATCTTGTATTTGGCCTCGCCAACAATGGGGCAATAGTGAAAGTTTAAACTTGGGAAACAGTCTGCTTGTTTCAAGGTTTTAGTAAGTTACAGATGATTTCATATTTGTAGACACCAGGACTGAATGTGATTTTTTTTTCAGTCTTAGTGTCTAGAATTATCTGGGACATGTCATTCTATGCGGTAAAGTGATATCATAATTTTATCTTATGTAATTCTTCCCTATAACACGTTCTAGGAGAAAATTCTTATTCAGTTTTAGTGTCTACAATTATGAAATCATCTGTAAGCTAAATATAAACGAAACTCTCGAGATAAAATTTAAAAGTTTATTCTCTACTATATAGTCATCATAATTTGAGGTACATATTCAAGCTGCAACACAAAAAGGATATTTCTCTAAATCAAATTGTCCTTATGTTTTTCCATCTTTATCAATCTTTTTCCATTTCAAAAGATATTCACAGTTTGCGAATGCTGTTAACTGATGACAAAAAAAGTTAACCTTTTCTCTGGACATGACCTTCTTCTTGAAGGTCAAAGCGATTTGTATCAAAGAGGTTGCAGGTATCAGCAAATTGTGATGGTGATGGCTGATATTGCGGTATCAAATGTCAGACCGTGCAGCATACCCTCGGATTGTACATGTTGTGATATAGTTGAAAGCGAGTACAAATATTGGGCATAGCGACAGGCCCAAAACCAGTTTCACGGTAACCACTCGTGGAATGTAAACCCCACTTTTCTGACAGAGGATTTTACCCCGCGACAAACTGTTTTTTGAACGCGGATGCATGACAATTTTATTTTCATGTACTGAACAAACTGTATTTCATTGACGAGTTGGAAACAAACTATTTCGACGTTACTCTAGAGTCTGTTTTACATCTGGTCTTATATATGATACATTGTAGTCAAAAATTTATGTACAGTGAAAACAGTTTTCTTTGCAGATGGTGTAAAGATATTGTTTGTCAATATTAATTTATGTTGATATAAATGAATGGCTGCAATAAGGTGATAATAAATCTCAGTGGCCTTTTATGGTGATACCCAATCACCTAATGGTCAACACCACAGATTCCATAAACCTACACCTTATGTAGTGATTTCTACGGACACGGAAAGTATCACAACATATATCTGGGTTAAGCAGCAAATACCAATGCAGAAAATCATGATACCAAATGACTGAGAAACAAGGATGTCTGTTCTCAGCACAATTTTTCAACAACAAAGTTGTATTTATTAGTGTAGCTTTTCATAGCATTATATTTGGCAGTTTTTGTTTTCATGGTGCAAAATGATGTTGGATAAATGTGTAGATGATATTGCCTCATAGGCGTACGGCGCGCGAGATTTTTGGGGGGGCGAGCGACATTTGCCCGAATTTCACGATCTAAATTTATAAACATTTCAAATAAATTGCCTGGAAATCATTAATTTTCAGTAGTTTTTATTCAATCATCTGCCCAAATTTTTTAGCCTTTTTGCCCGAATCTTACTGTTTCCCAAACTTTTGGGGGGGGCGATCGCCCCCCCTGCCCCCCCCTCCGATACGCCTATGCATTGCCTTCTTTACCCAGGTTTTCATTTCAAACCATTTCTTTTTTTCTTTGGAGCATACAGTTTGCAAACCTTTTTTCAGGTATCAAGTCATCCTTATCCCTTAATATTTGTTTCTTTTTAAATTTATAAGACCAACTGGAAAAATCAAGTAACTAACATGCCAAAATTAAGAACTTACAGAGAGTTTAAAACTACATTTGGTACTGAGGATTATGTATATAAAATTTATGATAGAGGTCATTTGTCTGTTCGTTCACAATTTAGGCTTGGTGTTTTACCATTAGCAATAGAGACAGGACGTTACAATGATATACCATAAGAATATAGAGTTTGTGAATTTTGTTCCCATCATGTTCTTGAAGATGAAAATCATTTTTTGTTCCATTGTTATACTTATAACGATTTAACTCGTGTTTTAGATTATTGTGTGGATTTTTACTTTTTATCATTACAAGAAAAATTTAAGTTGTTGATGTCCAAAGATTTAGTTAAATTTACCGCAGAATATTTGTTTAAAGCTTTCCATAGAAGAAGAAGTTTGTTGTTTAAATAATGTAAATATGTGATTGTAAATGTTTTAATATTGTAAATATGTGATTGTAAATGTTTTAATATTGTAGTTTCCAGAAAATTTGTTGTTAAAGTTACTTTTGAATTGTTTTGATGACTTGTAAGCCCATATAGGGCTGGGTGTATATTTTTTACACAGGTAAATAAAGAATTTGTCTGTCTGTCTGTCTGTCTATGATACAATGATGATCTGTTATGTCAATAACATGCACCAGCTGCAAAATGCTGCTTGAATTGACTATATTTAGCCAATAGATGATAAATCTCTTCAGTAATAACCAAAGTTGACAGATCAGGAGTCTCCCACTCCTCTACAAACGAGCCAGTCCAAACTTCTTGTATTAAATTGCTGTGAAACCTGAATTAAACTTTACACCTTAAGTATTTTTTAAAGTAGATAATTAGTATTTGAAGATGTTAGCATAGACATGAAGAATCCATTAAGAACTGCTATTAAATGGAGTGAAACTCCTGCAGGATCTTCAATAAACCATTAATCAGTTCTCCTGAAGACAAATTGGATATTGGCAGGAGGTTGATCCCTCCTAAGGCAAAGGCTCTAGCAGGTCTCAACAACACTTCCACCTCTGAACCTTGATCAGAATCTTCTTGGCTCTAACTTTTTCCGATGTTAACTGGTGGCATCTGGAATCAGTTGCATCACAGTGGATGTCATTTCACAAACAACATTTTTTTCTTATCAGAAAAATGCTTACAGCTGAAGTCAAAAGCACTGACTCAAGAGGGGTTGAATCCATCATCATGCTATACACAGTGTGACGCGTAAAGCATGACATGCTTTTGACTTTAGCAGTAATAACGCGAGCATCCTGTCCAGAATACTTAACTGAAAATTCTTATTCAGCAACTGATTAATAGTTGATTAAATAAGTTTATCTTAATGCACTGCCGACTTATCATTATGGATGATTAGATGTTTCATAATCTGACATAACTATGCAGTATGCATGACAGTTTTTGCACCCAAAATGGATAAAAACAATACAATTGTCGGGGGTTAAATGATTCAATGACACTAAATTCTCAAAAGTACCTGAAAAAGCAGCTTCGCAGTGCCGTTATCAGATAATTGTCTCTCATTGTAACTTATTGTCACAACACTAAATGTTTTTCATCGATCAGAACAGAACCACTTAAGCAATCGCATTCTCTGGAAAGCACTTCCTGATAAAATCCATTCATCTCTCTGCAGAATGAACAGACACAAAATTAATAGCTCCCAATTTAGTAACATTCATCTGCGAAACCACATCTGTCAAAAGCTGCCTTATTTAGTGGAGCTCTGTGTTAACTCAATTCATCAAAACAAACATTGACACCAAGTTTTACTTGGTTACCGAGTTTATATTAAGTAAACGCTCATTCTGTACAGCCCTCTAAGGCAGGTTCTTGTTCCTACCAATGACAGATTTATGAGATGAGACAGAGAGGAAGATTTCCATGTCATAAGAGCTATTAAACAAAGGTTTTCATTGGATCTCTCAGCTGTCCAGTAGGGTGTACCAAAAAACAACATGTTCTTTGATTTTTACACGTGTCGGAAGAATTGTGCCTTTTGGTGAGTAAATCAATTGGAAAAAAAATTTTTTGAAATCGGTCAACTCCTTAAGCCGGTTTACCCCCTTTGAATGATAAGGGGTCCGAAAACACCAAAAATCGCCGTTTTTATGCAGTTTTTGTCACTAAAGAGAGTCACAGATGAAATATTTCACCCAAAATGCTGTGCATACCCATCAGGCAAGGTTATGACATCTATATAAAACAAACTTGACAATTTTGTTTATGAAATTTATCAAAATGGACTTTTTCAAGGCCAAAATGCCAAAAATCACAATTTTCTCTTAATTTTCAGCATGTTTTTTTCCTAAATGCAGTCCATTGCAGATACATTTCTTATCTAGCAAGTGTTTTTTGTTCATCGATGAGGCCTTTTTACCCTAAAGGTATTGTCATTGTCAACCTTTGTGCCCTAGATCATTGCAGATCTTGATTTTGCAATGCTGAATACCAAATAATATGAATAATATCAATCTTTCAGCTTACCTTGCTCATGTTGAACTGTGCCAATAAATTGCAATATGAATTTTTGTATGTCATGTAGATGACAATAACCACATAAGGAACCTAAAAGGAAATAGAATCTCAAAGTTCCTATATTGTGTAAAGACTGCAATCATTCATGATAACAATATATAACCTGCAATGTAACAATATATACATTGTAGTATGATTTATTTCAAATGGTATCCATTCCAAAATATATCTGCTCACCAAGTGCTGATCACCATACTGACTGACAATCTTTCCAATCATTACAATGATAAGTTACTGATGACCTCTGGACATAGCCACTATTAGGTTAGAAGCTTAATTCCTAACTTTAATAATCTCGATAAAACCCAACAATTTATTTTGATTCTGTCGGACAAAAGGCCTGAAATCATACAAGCAGTAGGTTCCTACCTTAATGAAGTGATGAAAAGTTGTAGGGAATAATCAGGACAAATCTCAATAGTGGTATTTAGTTTTAAGCCTCTCTATCAGTCAAACCAATAAGCTCATATGCTGCATATATGTGGGTTCCAACTGACTGCCTCAATAGCCCTCGTAGCCCGGACTTTCATTGCTTGGACTCGTAGCAGTTGCCGCTGTTCGTCTTTGCCTGCTCGATGGCCATTACACCCATGAAAACAAACTGACTTGTGACATTTTCTTGTGACTGTGCGTCACACCTCTGAACTGTATGCTGTAATTGGACTCTTGAATTTTTGAAATTTTTAAATGACATTTTACTTTACTTTGCGAACTGGGACCGACGTGAAATAACTAAGATTGGACTTAATATAATATTAATTTTCTGTAGATGTAGAGTAGCTGTCGATTTCATTGTTTTTCATTTTTCTTATGACACATGTATCTTTTTGATATGCAGATTGTCAAATAAAACTTTATATATATATTAACCACACAGTGTAGATACATGCAGACCACATTGCATGCCACTATGCAATTGGTACCACTGCCACACATGAATACCAAATATTAAATCTACATTGTTTCTAAAAAAGTTAGGTCCAGAAAGAAGACACCACACTGTCACCACAGAGAAAGAACCATAAGTTCCTATTGTGCATTCCTTAGATCAGTTATGTCATTTATGAAAGTGAGCACTTTTACACCATCCCTGCCTTAGTGCTGTTGTACTGATCAAGAAGTTGGAAACAGGACATTACATGCTGCAGGAATTTGCCCACACTTGGAATGCCTACATGTGAGGGTTGAGCATGAGAATGCCAGTCAGCGTTGAGAATGACTGGTAAAAGGTTCTTAATATCACAAATAAATGAATATTTCAAGTTGTAAATTTTATTTATTTTTCTTATTTGATTTGAATTGTGATAGCCCTTTCCGCCTTTTATACTTTTACTGAATCAGTGTTGTGTTTGCATTGTGGGAATGATCTAATTTCATGATGTCTAACTCATTCAGAAATCATTGTTATCTAAGTAGTAACAAGTCTGCATAAAATTGACTTATCGTGGGGAGTTTAAAACCCAATCTGCATCTCAAGCTGGCATAGAGTCAGTATCAATTACTTTACCAAGCTAAGACAATGATAGGCAGAATTGTTTCTAATGACTGATGGTTGATAAAGATTTGCTGTGAGAGGTTGACCAGTAGAACAATTTATCAATTTTGTAGCATTGAGTATGTCTAGGGTTCCAACATCATAATGATTAGCAAAGTACACATAAATCAGTCTTTATAATCCATTTTCGTTGTAGGATCATTGCAATTGAGAATATAGGCCTCTCAACTGTAAACAAATATAGTAATTGATAATACTAGCTACAAAATAATACATAAAACTAAAAAACCATGATGGAATTGAAGCACGAACTGCAGTGTAAAACTGTACATTTCATAGGTACTTTAGTCATAAGCAACAAGACAAACGACAAGATTAATAATTTCATAGCATCAACTTAAGTAAAACAAGAATTATTTGCAATAGATGGCTTATTTTTAAAGACTTCAGGGTTGACAAAGAGGTCACCAATGGGATAAAATGGCTTCATAAATAAAAAAACATATTCATCTGTCAAGAAAAGTATCTGTAGTGGCACTGTATCTAAGAAAAACATGCTAAAACGAAGCGAAAAATGTGATTTTTTGCATTTTTGCTTAAAAAAAGGGCAAAACAGATAAATTTCATAAACAAAATTGTCAAGTTTATATTATATAGATGTCATAACCTTTCCTGATGGGTATGCACAGCAATTTGGGTGAAATATTTCATCTATGACTCTCTTTAGTGACAAAAACTGCATAAAAACAGCGATTTTTGGTGTTTTCTGACCCCTTGTTATTCAAAGGGGGTAAACCGGCGTAAGGACTTGACCGATTTCAAAAAAATTTTTTGCAACTGATTCACTCACCAAAAGGCACAATTCCTCCGACAGGTGCAAAAATCAAAGAACATTGTTGTTTTTTGGTATGCCCTACTGTCCAGCATGAGTACGTCATTAATTTTTTGTTATGAAAAAAACGTATGCGGGGTATTATCATGACAGTCTACCAATAGAGTTAACATTGATCCTATTATGTGAATCAAACTCAAACTGTCAGAGAAACAAGCATAGCTTATATTCACCTACAAAATGAACATACGATGTCAACAAGGTGGAAAGATTGAAAAAAAAATTATTGGACCTAACATAGATGTAGCTAATGTTAGTTACTCTAATCAGCAAGAAGTCCTTGACAGGATGTTTGCAAAGACGGTTTAGAAAAGCAAAATAAATTTGTTATTTTCCATAGATGATTTCTAGACACCAATTAGCCCTGACAGGAAACAGATGACATCTCAAGGTTTTGTAATTTCAAGTTTCCGCATGCAGTTGTTCTAATCTACTGTGTGGTTTCGTATGTGCTTTCGATTGTAGAATAAATGTACATGTATCTAGTAAAATAGGATAACAGAGAAAGTTTATTTTAGTTGCGAAAGCTTTAAATCAAATTATTATAATTTCTTTCCCTTGGCAGTTCCCCTTTGGTCCATAATCAAGAAGGTATTCAGCTGAGTTCATTGTTGCAGTTAGCTGATGACAAAAATAGTTGACCTTCTCTCCAGGTATGACCTTCCAATTGAAGGTCAAAGCGATTTGTATCAAACGGGTTGCAGATGTCTGCAAATTGTGACTACTGATATTGATGGAACAAATGTCAGACCATGCAGTAGGTTCTTGCATCACAGATTCATATATGTTGTTGTCTGGTATAATGTGTAAATCAGCAATTAGGCAGAATGGGTTATAGTCACCGACCCAAAACCAGCTTCATGATACTGTAACCACATCCTGACTGTAAATCCCACTTTACAAACAAAAAAAACATAAATTTTACACTGAATAGAATTGGGCAAAGCAGATAAACCACTTCAATAGATCAGTTGTATTATGCAGGAAACCATTTAAGTATAGGGAGAATATGTATACAGAACAAATTTCTAAAAGTGGCTCGTCATTTAACATCTAGCCTTAGCTATCTATCCATAGCCATTCCAAGCTAAACTAAGCTACACTTATTCATAACTAGCCAGAGCTATCCTCAATTACTGTTGTTTAAACAAGGGGTAAAGAGATTCCTGTGTACAGTATACAAAGGAATAGAAATGGATAGTTATGGATAGATATGGATAAGACTAGTAATGGATAGCTATAGACAGCTAAGTTGAGCTACATTTAGAAGTTTGTACAGTATGTTGTTTTGGAATAGATGGACATACACATAAAATCCAAACCATACACAAGGCAAGCTGTTAGTTTTCCTTCAACAGTCTTGCATAAAATAAATGAGGTCATACACCAAAAATGTACAATTATTGTACATTATACATACGTACAATATATTATAATGTGCCTCAGTGGAATACACACATACATTTATAAGAAATGGAAATATGATCAAAATCTGATTTTAAAGACTCACGTGAATGCCTACTCAAAACTTGACCTTGCACATTTGACATTGATGGTATTTTGGTTGAAGAAACCACAAGAGAAATTTTTCTAATCATGATAGAAGTGCAAGATACTTTACCATAATTGTATGTGTTTGTTTTGGTATGTACCATCCTACATCATCACATATTTTAATTTAAAAGGTGGCAATGGCGATGCATTTAATCTTGTTTCCTCTATACAATGTCATTGAACTTCTTATTAGTAACACAAAGACATCATATTCCGCCAAATACACATGCATCCTGATGTATGATGTTTCAACCACACACAATTTCATGCATACACCTACACTCATAAGATTAAATTCGGTTAAAAAAAAAAGAAAGAAAATCTACTTCTATGCCTAACCGCCACATTGAATTGCATAATACATATAATAATTTTCTTTAGCAATTAATGCCTAGTTCACACGAGAGTGGTTAAGTGACGGCGAAGTTGTAGAGGTGCCAGGAACTTCAGATTCGCCAACTTTCGGCGTTTCAAGTCTTTTTTGGACAATTATATAATCAATTAGAGGTTCTAAATCGTCGTTGATGGTTCCTATTACGACGAGGCACTCGTTTTCTACGCCGAATCGCTCGTAATTACGGACGAGGCAAGAAGAGACTTGTGTCGGCGAGTTGTCAGGAGCCTCGTCGCAGTTCCATTGCTTCAATGTTAAACTAGATTCGCCCAAGGAGTCTCTTGGTTCGCCCAATCTGCCTCTAACTTCGCCCTAGCATCCTCTTACTTCGTCCTAATCTTCAATTACGGCCAAGCAAATACATTTTACGGTGAAGCAAGTAGCTGTTTCGGCGTTTCAACAGCTTGTTTGCGTCGGCGAGTTGTTCTCTTTTTTCGCCAAAGTTCCATTGACTCAATGATAAGTAACCTCGCCCAACCTACCTCTAACTTCGCCCAACCTGTCTCTAACTTCGTCCAAGCTGTCTCTACCTTCGCCCAATCATTTTGGGGGTCTTTCTGGTCTTTTGCATCGTGGCTTCTTCCTTCATAAAGATTCAACCGGTTGAATCTTTCGTGAAGCAAGTTCTTGCTTCACTAACCTGTCACGTGACTTCTAGGAACTTTTGGCGAGGAAGTTTAAGAAGCGCCGTAGACGAAAATATCGTCGCCGAATTGTTGAATGTAGCTTAAGAACCTCCCACTTTCCTGGAAAAGCAAGAAGCGCCGCAACAGGAACCCTCTGTTACGTCTCCATGAGAACTAGGCATAAGATTAAAAAGTATTTGTCTTCCATGAAGTTCTTTCCTTCTTTTTGAAATTGTCTGTATTTATTTTCGTAGTGCACAATATGTCATACAGGCGGCAGTTCTAGACTCTGGAATGCATAGATTCACCAAGCTACACGAGCACCGCCTTGTGGCACATTGGAAAAGCAGTGTTTGTAGTGTGTGACCTCAATCAACAAGATGCTACTGATCCCAATAACTTAATGAGGTTCAAGCCAAAGACTTCGGGATAAAGGCATACAAAGATGACATGGAGTTGTCTACATTTTCAATTTTCCAAAAGGCCATTGCAAAATATGTTAAAATGAGCCAACCATCATCCATTCAAAATGAAGATAAATATAAATTTCAGTAATTATTGAATATTGTTACACTCTTGTGAAATGAAGCTCTACACCCTGAAATGAGCTTAGGATGTCAGATCCACTTGCACAAGATGACAGAGACAAATTGACATTACTTTTGATTCAGTAATATGTGGGTTTTCTTTAATATACTTTTTGATAAGATCTATCGTAATAAATATGTATTGACAATGAAAACAGTTTTCTTGTTAAAAAGCATGGCTTGTGACTACATTTTGTGTTGATTTTAGTGAACAGCTGTAAACAGGCCATACATGTAATAAATCTCAGCGACCTTTTATGGTAATACGCAATCACCTAATGGTCAACACCACAGAGCCCATACACCAACAGCTCATTTGGTGATTTCTAATACTACCTAGAAATGTGTCACAACAAAATCTGGGTTAGGCATCAAGTAACAGTAATGTCATTTCGGGAATATCTATATGTAACATAGCGTCAGCCTAAAGCAAAATTGGCCTGAGTAATTTTTGGCAATATACGGCAAACAGCAAAAAACTGAATTAGGCCAAATTTTTTTTTGAAACAAAAATGACTTAGGCCAAAATTCTTTTGTGGTGTAGCTGTGTTATTAAGCAATCCTCCATAAAATTTATGAATGAAATGCGAGGAAACAACTTCAATAAAATTTATAATCACAATTATGACCAAAAAATATAGGTGATATCCACTAGAATTAGTGATAATGCAATTGGCCTAAGTCCAAATGGCCTAAATCAACAGCACTTAGGCCATTTGTGCGAAAATTGAGTTGGGGTTTTGAAGGGTTTATTATTATTTTAGGAGTCCAAGTTTTTTTTAGCATATGTATTATCGTAAGGGCCTTCCTATAGTACCAAAAAGGAAAAATGACGTAAGTCTGACTTGGGCCAATTTTGCTTTGGGCTGATGATAGTATCTATCAAATACTTTTATTTACCAGAGGAATTTGCCAAATGACGGAATTTGTCATATCTTAGTCAGTGCCAGATGTTCCGAAGCACCTTGCTTGAATCTTCTTCTAAAGATCCAAAGTCAAGCAAGAATCAATTTTTCTCTATAGAAACAAAGTATGCCAAAAAGGTGACAATGCCAACTCAATTTAATCTCTGTTTCTCTGTAAATATTCATCCTATTATTGGGAAACAGCTATTTGGATTATAATTTCCAAGCATTGTTTCACTGTTTTTCTTTGATTGTTGGCTTTAACCATCTGTCTAAAACATCAGCTCAATTGGTTGAGTCCAAACATTCCAGCCATTTTACGAGTTCCCTCGTTTCATTTTTTTTCTTTTCAAACAGACATGCATTTGAGAATGAGTAAATCATTGAAAGCGACAACAATTCCAATATCACAAACCTAAGCTTACCAGATGAAAAGACCAGAATTTATCATTCCCTTTCCAGCCATTATTTACGTCTGGACCATGATTAATCTTTGCAAATTGAGAATGAGGTAAAGAGCCTCACAATGATTTAGAAATTAGGTTTACATTGCCCAGACAACTTGCAATAAATAATTTGGATTAAAAGCTTGTAATTACAATCACTTAGAATTCCATAGAATTATTCCAAATGATAAATGCTGATTGATCAATATTAGTTTCGATACAAATTGTGCTGATATAACAATTCTGACAAAATAAAATCTCTGCATGAATTGTTTATGTAACACGCTTTGTTCCAAGCAACACAATGCACGATTAGAAATTTGAACCTACCAGGAAAAATGTGTCTTTTAATTAATGCTGAATGACATGGACATTCAACCAACAACATTGAAGCAAAAAAACTTCGATAAAGTGGGTCGCGAATGCCGAAACACATCCGGGTCCCCAATAGACTATCTGGATCCGCCACTGCACTCATAAAATAGATAATTTCTAGTTTTTAGTTATCTCTGTAATGGCTGAATACTTTTGCGATATGGTGCAGAGAAAAGAGGTGCATTCTCCGTGTACGACCTGTCCAACTGCATACAAGGCCTCATTATAGGCTACTAAGGAAAACCAGCCAGCTAATGACTTCATGGGATTTCCCCTTCTCTTTCTTTTTGGCTGTCAACCTCCCACTCACCACAGACGTTCTGCCTCTTTAGGGCCATTAATGTTGCATAGATTCAATGCAATTGTTTCAAATGGATGTCTGTGCAATATTTTGTTTGTAAGAATCAATTCTCATACATTTTGATAAAGGACTCAATTGGAATTCAGATTTATAAAGCTAAAATGTTGCTTTGCTCAACGTGATTCATTCTTCAGAAGATTCCATGCTCTTCCAAGAATACAAGAATCACATTCTTAACATTTTTGTGCGACAGACATAGAACCACTCAATACATGGTAAATGTAGAAGTAAATGTAGAACACAAACAAATTTGGAGGGATTTTTAATGTATTATATATATTATATATATGTAACATTATATGTAAACTGTCTAATTTTTTCATTAAAAGGTATAATGTGATATTCAGTCGAAATAAAAGTTATGAACATTGAAGAAGCCTAAAATTGTATAATACAGTGTAATGACAGTAATTATTATGCGCTAAATCGTATGGTGTCATTTATTGTTAGGATGTGTTACAATTTTTGCAATTGAGCTAATTTCATTCCTGAAAATCTATGAAACAGATGGTGGAAATATTCTAATTTCTTTTCTTGCCACCCAGTTCACAAAGTAAAAATGTTCAGAAGAATTAATTTTTTCCATCTACTTATAGTTATATGTTGTTTTTTTTTGTGGGTGAATATATTCACAAATTCCGACACATCCTATGCAGAAGCCAGCATTTGCTTGTCTTTGATGCTTGCTTAAAGCACTTCTTATAAATGTTGATGAATTTCGGCTATAAAGAATTCAAAAGAAGCTGAGGTTTGTAAGACGAAGATATTTATGTCACCCAACACCATTTGTCCTATTCAAGCTTTGAAGTAGCTAAAAACAAGAATACAGACACATGCATACCTGACCGAGAAAGAACCATTTAAGAATATAGCATAAGTATTGGTAAACAAATTGAGAAATAAAACTCATGAATGGATCAACTTGTTGCATACAAGAAAGAATGGAAAAAATATGTTTCCTTTCAAAGTTTGCAAATGGAATCTACAAATATGGGAGTAATAAGGGGAGAGCTAATTGAGACATATGGGTCAAAATTTGAAAACCTTGAAATTTCAGCTGAAAAATTTTTGAAAATTTTTCGACCCAGAAATGCCTTTTAAAGTTTGCGTTGGGTAGGTCAAACAATCAGCTATCACTGCACTTTCATGTCCAAGGGTCCAAATGCCCCGCTGATCTGTACTGAGGTGATAAACACAGCTGTAATATGTTTTTCGACTGTCATTAAAATTACACTTCTGACTAAAAAATCCTGACCACTCAGGGCTAAACAATGTATTGCCAATGATTAGGCAAGTTGCTTGCACATTTTGGGCCAAGTTCCAGGTCTCTAGTGCCAATTATTGTTGAGAAACTGCATTTTGATCAATTAAAATACCAAATATGTGTGTCATTAGCATCATGCCTATAACTTGAAATCCGTACCACTTAGAGCTGAAGAATGTATTACCAACAAATAGGAAAGTGGCTATTCTGCACACAATGAGCTATATTTCAGGTCTCTATGGCCAATAATTATTGAGATAGAACAAGTCCTTGAACCAGAAATTTACAAAAACAAACAAAAATACTCTTTTCATCAATAGTTTGGATTCTGAATAATAAAGATGATCTCCACTACTCCCTCCAGTGCCCAATGTCTTTGCTAAACCATATTTCAGATGCTAGAAAATGGTAAAATGTTACTGGCACCCCATATTTGGTTAGTAGTTTCAGAGAAGAATCAAACTTCATACTAAGCATGTCAGATGCAAGGAAAATGCAAAAATTTTATGTAATAGTCTGTTGAAACATTTATTGATAATATATATTCAACTGATTTCAATTCCGGTCACCTGCAACAAAATTTTAGTGAGATAAAGGCAATAAGCCATTTTTGACATGATGCTAATGACAGCGTGATGCTAATGATAATTACAGTAAAAATACTAGCAGGGACCAGTGCAAAACTGGCAGTCTGGCAATATGTGCATGCAATGACCATATGAACACCAGAAACATGTTCACAGTGATTTTGGTCCAGAAATATGCAGTCAAAATAGAGTAGCAAGGCGTTTGCTAATGACAAATTGAGATAGGACAACTGACATACCGACAGAAATACTCTAATATTTTGGTTTACATAAGTGATACAGAGCTACAGATAGTTCAGTTATTTTCTTGGGTTCTCAGACAACATCAGACATAAGGTTTTCTCACAGAAGGTGTGTCCCTTTATTTATTATTAATAAACAAATCCGACGTGATGCTAATGACGCAATAATAATAATAATAATATTAAGTACTTATATAGCGCCAATTCCAGTAAACTGCTCATTAGCGCTTGGTTAGATTAGCTTATGTCTCCATGAAACTTTGCAAAAAGATATGTTTTCAGTCGCTTCTTGAAGTTATCAAGTGTCCTAGATTTTCGCACATTTTCAGGTAAGCTATTCCACAGTATTGGTGATGAATAGGAGAAGGCTCTGTCCTCAAACTTGTTTTGATTTTGTGTAGCAGGTACCTCTAACAGCATTTTGCCATTACTGCGGAGGTTCAGATCATTTTCGGGTTTACGTTGAATTAGACTTTTGAGGTACTGAGGTGCTTGATTATTCACAGCTTTCCATGTAGTTGTCATAAGTTTGAATTGGATCCTTGCAGGAATTGGAAGCCAGTGTAACTCTTTCCTGTAATGACTAACTTTATCTTGTCTTTTTAGCCCTTCAATGAGTCGTACAGCAGAGTTTTGCGCCACCTGGAGTTTATTTATCACTTGTTTCGACGAACCATACAGCAATCCATTTCCATAGTCTAAGTGAGGAGTGACTAATGCATTGACAGCTGTTTTGATCGATTCTTTGTTCAGTGACTTACGCAGTTTTGAGATGTTTCTAAGGTTAAAATAAGCATTTTGACACATTTTGTTCACTTGCTTATGCATTGACATGTGTTTATCAAAGAATACACCCAAATTTCTGGCATGATCTGTTGCCTTGATTTCGACATTGTCCACACTGATTGATGACATATGAAGTTTCTTGAGTTGAACTGGCGAGCCAATGAGAAGTAACTCTGTCTTTTCACCATTGTTACAGAGTTTGTTTCTGTGAAGAAAATTGCGTATTTCTGTGATGCATTTTTCCATTTTCTTTGTTGCATTTTCCTCTTCAAGAAAAGTTGGCTTGAAGGAAAGGATTAGTTGTTCATCATCGGCATACTTTTGATCATCAACCTCATTTTCTTCAGCAACCTGACTTATTGGAGCAATGTAAGAATTGAATAAGATAGGACCAAGTTTCGATCCTTGAGGGACGCCATACTTAAGTGGCAGTTTGTTTGATTCTGTGTCATTTATGAGTACCGATTGAGATCTATTGGTTATGTATGATTTGAACCAATTTAAAGCAGAGCCATCAATACCATACTTGTCTATCAACCTTTTCAAAAGGATGTCATGATCAATTGTGTCAAATGCTGCCGATAAGTCTAGTAGTACCAGCATTGTGACTTCACCACGGCTCATGTTCATCATGACATCATTGTGGATTTTTGTCAGTAGAGTTTCTGTACTGAAATGCTGCTTGTATGCTGACTGTTTTTCATCGTGCAGACTTTCAAGTGCAAGGTGATCAGTGTATTGTTTGATGACAGCACCCTCTATGACTTTACTCAGGAAGGACAGATTTGAAACAGGTCTGTAATTCTTCTTAATGAGATCAAGGCCATTTTTCTTAAGGAGTGGTTTTACTAGAGCATGTTTCAGTTCAGTAGGCATTTTCCCTTCTCTGAGTGATGTATTGACTATTTTAGCTATGATAGGAAGAAATTCATCAATGCATTCGAGCAGTAACCATGTCGGTATCGGATCAAGGTTACAGTGCTTCACAGGCATATCAGTGATGATTTTCTTAATGTCCCTCTCCGAGAGTGATTTGAATTTACTAAGTTTCAGACCCGAAAAGGTCTCAGAATCATTTTCCATACTTGTGCTGTTCGTGTCTAGTCTTGATCGTATTTTCTTTATTTTATCATCAAAGAAATTGTTGAAATCATTCGCTAGATCTGCTTCATTTGTGTGATGTGGCAGAGGTAGTTCTTGTTTTCTGTTAAGGCTAGAATTTAGGATCTTAAACATAGCCTTTGAGTTGCCCTTTGTTTTTTCAATTTTTGTCTTCAGGTCATCTCTTTTTAGTTGATTGAGTCTCTCATTTAGCTCATTTCGTTTCTCCTTAAATATCTCCCAATCAGCTTGTAGCGCGGTACGTCTCCATTTTCTTTCTGCCTTTCTTTTACTGGTCTTTAGATTCTTGATATCAGCATTTGTGAAAGGTGTTGGTTCCCGAAATGTTACTTGTTTGATTTTCATTGGCGCATGTTTGTCTAGCACCTTTTTGGTTGAGTTGTACAGGAACACTAGACTGCTTAGGTCATAAGCCGTTTGTTGTTGTGGACCATTCTGAGCAAAATGCAAGCAGATATCCTTCTTGAAATTTGACACATTAATGTCATGAGTTTTTCGGAATGCTACTTTCTTTTTTGGATTTTTTCCTTTGGCCATTTCTATATTAAAAAGGATGCAATTATGATCAGACAGCAGGTCACCAACCACACAATCTTTAACATTAGAATTTTTTCTGGTAATAACTAGGTCAAGAGTGTTCCCACTTTTGTGAGTTGGAGATGCAACGTGTTGTTCAAGGTTAAACATTTCTAGGATATTCCCAAATTGGATTGCTCTGCTATCCTCTTGTTTGTTCATGTGAAAGTTGAAGTCTCCTGTTATGATTAGTTCATTGTGACATGTTTGATAACGTGCGACAAAATTAGTGAATTCCTTGTAGAATTCGGTTAAGCTGTACTTATTTTGGTTGGAGGGTTCAGGGCGATACACAAGAAGGATTGTTAGAATTTTTCCACTCAGTTTCACTTGGACTTCCATATGCTCAAAAGCCCTTGTCTTCACACTGTCCATTTTAACCGCGCTTAGACCTGATTTGACAATGCAGCCAACTCCACCCCCTTGTCTACCTTCTCGGGGTGAGCTAAGGAAGTAGCATTGTCCATTCTTTTCAAGTTCTCCAATTTCAACTTTATCATCCGCTTTCAGCCAAGTCTCAGTGAAAAGAAAGATATCCAAGTTAAATTCATTCCTGAGGTCATTTACAGATTGAGTTTTTTGTCTAAGACTTTGGGCATTCCACACACAAGCTCTTAAAATATTGTTTGAAGTTTTAAGTGGATGGTTGTCCGAGGAACTTGGTTGTCTGACAGAATCTGATAGGATGTCAAATCGGTTCGCAATTTTGATTGAGTTATTGCAACTAGAGTTATTTGCATTCTGAAACCTTGCCATCGAGAATGTCTTGGTTGATTCTTTTAACCCAATACGCAAGACATCAGAGTACAGTCTTGATTTATTTGTCATGGTGATGCCACTAAAATGCTTCAGAAGTCTAAGTGAGAACACAGGTCACAAAATATCTCACAGGTGCTTTGTGAAAATATCAAGGTCCCTGGTTGCTATGATACCTCACAGGTGCTTTTTTAATGTACTTGATGAGTAATTGTTGCTATGATACCTCACAGGTGCTTTGTGAAAGAATCTGAGTGACTGGTTACTATGATACCCCCAGGTGCTTTGTGAAAGTATCTGAGTGACCGGATGCTATGATACCCTACAGGCACCCTGTAAAATTATCTGAGTGACTGGTTGCTATGATACCCCACAGGTGCTTTGTGAAAGTATCTGAGTAACTGGTAGCTATGATACCTCACAGGTTCCTTGTGAAAGTATCTGAGTGACTGGTTGCTATGATACCTCACAGGGGCTTTGTGAAGGTATCTGAGTGACTGGTTGCAGTGATACCCCACAGGTGCTTTGTGAAAGTGTCTGAGTGACCTGTTGCTATGATACCTCACAGGTTCCTTGTGAAGGTATCTGAGTAAATGGTAGCTATGATACCTTAAAGGTACTTTGTGAAAGTATCTGAGTGACTGGTTGCTATGATACTACACAGGTTCCTTGTGAAGGTATCTGAGTGACTGGTTGCTATGATACCTCACAGGTGCTTTGTGAAAGTGTCTGAGTGACTTGTTGCTATGATACCTCACAGGTTCGTAGTGAAGGTACCAGAGTGACTGGTTGCTATGATACCTCACAGGTGCTTTGTGAAAGTATCTGAGTGACTGGTTGCTATGATACCTCACAGGTTCCTTGTGAAAGTATCGAGTAACTGGTTGCTTTGATACTTCACAGGTGCTTTGTGAAAGTATCTGAGTGACTGGATGCTATGATACCTCACAGGTTCGTTGTGTAGGTGCCTGAGTGACTGGTTGCTATGATACCTCACAGGTGCTTTGTGAAAGTATCGAGTGACTGGTTGCTATGATACTTCACAGGTGCTTTGTGAAAGTATCTGAGTGACTGGTTGCTATGATACCTCACAGGTTCGTTGTGAAGGTACCTGAGTGACTGGTTGCTATGATACCTCACAGGTTCGTTGTGTAGGTACCTGAGTGACTGGTTGCTAAGATACCTCACAGGTGCTTTGTGAAAGTATCTGAGTGACTGGTTGCTATGATACCTCACAGGTGCTTTGTGAAAGTATCTGAGTGACTGGTTGCTATGATACCTCACAGGTTCTTTGTGAAGGTACTGGGTGACTGGTTGCTGAGGGTTTGCTGCAGAGCACTGTTATGTTCTTTACTGCAGGCTGTAATTTTCTGAAAAATAGTAAATCAATTCAATTTTCAAAATTGGTAGCAGTGACTGTGCAGAAGTGACCAGGTTAGCAGCTGAGTTGAAGTTATGTTGTGATGCAGCTTATGTTTCCTGGAAGGCTGAAAATTAAGTAGAGTTCCTGGCAGTATTTAGAGATGTTCAATAATGAAAATTTCCGTTATTTAATGCTGATTTGTGATGTGGAAAGTATTAGCAAGAAGCTGAGAGTACTTGTGACAAATAAAAAAGATAAATAGATGCTATAACAGGTGTAAAACGATCGTGAAATGAGCGAAAATTGGGCGAAAATTGAGATCAATCCAATGTGTATTGCAGCAATTAGCGTGGTTGAAATAGAGAGGCAGATGAACTGCAAGTATTTGCACTAAAATCGCTAAGAAATAGCACAAATATGATCAGAAACTTAAGAAAGGCACTTTACCGACAATCACACAAAAATTCAGCAGTTAAATATGCCCAAAACTTGTTCAAAAGATGAAAATATCCACTGCTAATTTCACTCTGTGTTTACAGTCAGGAGCGCCATGTTGTATCCAATATTGGAGACATTGACACAGCAACCTCCTGCTCTTATACAGAATATTATTTCAGCTATTGGTGACCAGATTTTAGAAGACTGACAGTCAAGTCTCCATGTATGGAAGAGTTTAATTGAATCAGAATCCTGTACTAGTTTTTGTGATGCAATCTTTCAAAGAAAGTGTTGGTGGAGACAGGCCATTTTCAGGGGGGTTGGTCACATCAATGCTATTTTTGGATGGGATAAAAATATTCTGCCACATATTTTTTGTGTTATAAGTTTTGCTAATATGCTTGTCTATGACAAATGACAACAGGAGGTCCTCTATTGGTCTTCCTGCCATCATGAATTATTGTTAAACACTGGAGACAAGAATTTCAGACTTATCAAATTTTGACCCATATATCAAATTTCCAATCCTGTGAAACTTTTATTTTCAATAAAATTAAAGGAAGCCTTCTCAACTATGGGCATTGCTAGATAATTATCTTAAAAGTGAGTAAATGTATTCTGTATGCGTTCATCAATGACCAATTTCCAGCAAAAAGAGATGAAAGACTGCATGTCAAATCTTCCAAATTTAAAATGATTACTTACCAGTCGTAGTGCATAGAAGCCAACTGAAGAAGTAACAATTCCCGTTCCCATTTTAAATGTCCATGGCAATCTGTAATAAGATGAAAAAGACACCAATCAAAAATAACTTATTGATAATAATTTAATGACACATGTATCTGTATTCGATATTTATATTTATCAATAAAAGTTTATTCATATTATAACTGTTCGAGTGCATGTGTGTGTTTGTTGTCTTTTTAAAGGCAAAACAACCTTGTCGTAATTCTCTTTCTGCTATGAGCTTTGTCAAAATTTCACCGAGGCAATAACCATTGCATATTCGGGGAAGGGGGGGACTAATCTGCAGTATATCTCCAATAAATGAAAAACTAATAGAATGTCGATAACTTGTCAAGTACAAGAATTGTTTTTATCACTTTAAATTCAGTGAAGCGAAAGCATATGATATCCAGGCACATTTTACCTAACGGACTAACAAGCATTTTAATTGATGTATTGCTTTTGTATTCAATGTAGCACTGACACCCATTTGCATCCCATTATGCATTTCCATTCAAGGCAATCCTCACATAACAATTTAGCCCGAATGAGTACTGTGCTTTGGAAATTGCACAATAATCATTTATCACAATTAACCTGATTTGTACCCAATGACCAATGTAAGCACTAAAAGCCATGGATAACATAACATGACACGAATTTCCAATTAGCAACCACTGTTAACCTGCACTTGATAAACACCGTCATTGTAGCATGAATCACTAATTAGTATTTATATCATCAAATTAGGTGCAATTGCATTGCATGGAATCAGGCTGTACCTAGATGATCTAATTTGCTGTAATAAAGTTAATTTGCAACAAATGGACCAAGCAGAACACAAATGACAAATTCATTACGTAGGGCAAAGGACATGGAGATAGATAACTTTCAACTCGGAATTTGCACTCCGGATTGCATTATTTTCCATTAGTTTTGTGGACAGGACCACAGAAAGGTTTGGTTGTTCAGTAATCAGACCCCACGGTTATTTAGTCTCTACCAAAGAGAAAATATACTACACTGAGCAAAAAAAGAAACATCCTCCTGATTCAACAGGATTACAAAGGTCCAAATTATGCTTTTTAATTTTTGGAAACTTGATGAATGTATAGAGGAATGTCATGGCAACAACATGAATGACTTTCATCAATATGGACTCCACAGTAATTTCACAGTAACAGTGAAAGTCAACAAGGGGTGCATTTGCAGTTTTCAGTTTTTTCTTACAATTTGTTTGGTCTCGATAGACCTAATTAGTGTTTGAAACATTTTGACCACTGCTCATGTTCCGCTTGAATGATTGTATGCAAACAAAATTTTTATTGACCCTCTGGACAAATATACAAATTTTGATGTCGGTTTTGCAGAAGTGATCCCTATATTCCAGAGTTAACAGTATGTTGAAAAGGGGACGTTTATTTTTTTGCTCAGTGTATATTTGAAAACATATAACATACGCTAGGCCAACTTCTAGCCATAGCAACTTCTTCTAACATTGATAGTAGTTCTGGAGCAATTAATGGCACCACTAATGCTATTTTCCCTTACAAGACATTTATTTTGCTAATTACGTCCCCTGCTTAACAGAATAATTGATGGCTATCTGAAACGCTCAGCATTTATCAACTGATAAACCTCCTTCAATTGCTCCAATTAATTGGCAAAAGGAGCTTAAGATGTCTCTTTAAAGTATAAATAACTTGCTACAATATGAAAAGAAAGAATAATGCTGCATGTCGACATAATGTTGAGTGTTGATATGTTATATTGTGGAGTTCACTGCAAATTGTTGATTCTAAAATAGTAAAGTAATTGATAGGCAATATATGAAATGCATTGTAAGTCTGGATTGCTTGTTGGAGAGCTAGTGCAAAAAAATCATCATTTGTCATTACCAGGAACTGCCATGGAAATCTTGGTGAGTCTCGGATGACAAGGCAGTGACTCGGTCTTCATGTAAAAGTCAACTCTCCGACAAAACCCGGTATTCATTCAGTTACTTTCTACTACATTCACTAGAAACATTCAGTTGGATTCAGTTCTATGATTCAGATTCAGTTACACTCAATTCCTTGATGCAGCCATTTGATTGGATGTTCTAAATGTGTTATACATATTGTGATCTTGACTATGTATTTTGGACATTTAAATTATAGAATAAAACAGTTTATGTTTAGCTCTAACCAAGCGAGTTTGTCAGCTGATTCCTCCAAACCTACAATATCATAGATATACGGATTGCATTTCTCAGAAAGATTCTATTTTGCGAGGAAGGAGTCAATGGGGAGGAGAGGATCAAAATTTGCATTTGTTATAAAATCCTGCATCATTTAACACTCAACGTGCAATTGATCTTTTCAAGAGAGAAAGATACACTTGTAACGTCAGATTTACAATTCGGATTTAAACCTAAATTGTCATCATCTTTAGCAACTGCAGCTGTTACCGAGACGGTAGACTATTATTTAGATAGAGGTGGCTCTGTTTATGCTTTAGCCTTAGACGCTAGTAAAGCTTTTGATCGTGTCGAATATGTTAAACTTTTCAATCATTTAATTAACAGAGGAATCAATCCTTTTTATATTAGAATACTATTGAATATGTATATTAAACAACAAGTTAAAGTCTCCTTTAATAATACAGAGTCTAATTACTTTGGTGTTACAAATTTAGTTAAACAAGGTGGGGTTTTATCCCCAACATTGTATAGTGTTTATATTGATGATATGTTGAAGAAATTAGAACAGTCAGGCTATGGTTGTCATATAGGAGATGTGTTTACCGGAAGTGTTGCTTATGCCGATGATTTAATTTTATTGTCACCGACTTTAAATGGTTTAAATAATATGATCAAAATATGTGAATCATACGCCAAGGATCACAGTATTATATTTAATGGTAAAAAAAGTAAATTAATGAGGTTTAGTAAAAATCTTTCTGATTGTTATGCAGATGTCTATGTTTGTGATCAAAAAGTAGATAAAGTTCAAAAAATGGAATATCTTGGTCATACGATTTTTGCAGATAGAAGTAATAGTGTGATCGGTACAATAGTTAATGACTTTAATGTCAAGATTAATACTATGTTAGGTACCTTTAATCATTTATAGTCATGTATTAAAAATGATTTGTTAGATAAATATTGTACTAGCTTTTACGGTTCAAATGTGAGTGCTTTATATGATAAGGACATGAAAGATCTATGTATCAGTCAGCGTAAAGCCATAAGAAGAGTTTGGAATCTCCCATGGAGAGCTCACAGTGATCTGTTGCCTCATATCTTAGGTTATATGCCTGTCGATGTTATACTTGATAAAAGATTTATAAATTTTTATATCTCAGGGTGTCACAGCTATAACCCAGTATTAAGATTCATTTTTAGTAATGCTTTGTTTTGTTATGGTAGAACTAGTAGAAATTTGAATTATATTTGTTACAAATATGGAATCGAGAGGTTTGATTCTAGTCAGTTTAATATTAATTCAATCAGTTCTATTATTGATTTATTTATTTATTTATTTAAGAATATATTTATTCTGGATTACACATCTACATACAATGTTGTAGTTTTTACTGTGGTCCAGTATGTATAAAAGTAACAAAGAATAAAATATTATATAAAAACAAAATCAAATACTAAGCAGTGTTGGCCATTTCTGTACATTTACCAATTGAAAAACACTTTACGTAATATCTATCGTTTTACAAACTTTTTGTACATCTTTTTAAAATTTTCAACATCATTAGCATTGTGTAAATAACTAGGCAGTTTGTTCCAAGCCTGAGAACCTCTATATATAAATGATCTTTTCATGACATTAGTCCGACAGAAGGGAACATCAACTAACAGTGTGTCATCAAATCGTGTAGAACGATCACTGGTTTCACATGCCATAACTACTGAATTGCAGAGATAAGGGTTGGTGTTACCATGGATACAATTATATATAAGTACACATAAGAAATAATCAACTCTTTCATTTATAGTTTGCCATTTTAAACTTTTTACAATTTCAACTCCTCTATAATTAATAATATCAAAATTACCAGTAATTATACGTGCAGCTCTATTTTGCAGTCTTTGAACATTTTCAATATTATACGAAGAACAACCCCAAACTGAACAAGCATAGTCAAAAATTGGCATAATATAAGTTTGATAAGTTAATTCTAACACATTTCGAGGAAGTACATGCCTTAATCTAGCTAACCATCCAAGCTTTTTTGATAACGACTTTGTTAATTCATTTACATGTACATCAAATTTCAGTTTTTCATCAATATGTACTCCTAAATATTTTGTGGTTTTTACATTATTAACAGAATTATCATCAATAAAAAGTTGGAAAGAATCACTGTCATCATTATTTATGCCTGCACTGATTAACATACAATGAGATTTGGTAGAATTAAGTACTAATCTATTTGCTTCATACCATCCATTGACAAGAGAAAGAGTTTCATTCATATCATGTGTAAGTTCATTGACATCACTAGCCTGACAATAAATAATTGTGTCGTCAGCGTACATACTGCATCGACCATTAACTACATGCATCGGTAAGTCATTGACAAATAACATAAATAGAAGTGGTCCAAGCGTTGAACCTTGAGGAACACCAATCTTAACATTCGCTGGATCAGAGAGTACATTACACTGAATAACACTTTGGGTTCTATCTGATAAGTAAGACTTAAACCATTGTAGTTCTCTATTGCGAACACCATATTTTTCCATTTTTCTTAAAAGTATGTTATGGTCAATTGTATCAAAACACTTTGATATATCAAGAAAAGTTACACCAGTTATAAGTTTGTCATCCATATTTTGTAACCATTCATCTACAGTATTGTGGAGACAAGTTGCTGTTGAATGAAATGCCCTGTAGGCTGACTGATCTAGAGTTAAAAAATCATGTTTAACTAAATACGTAACAAGCTGTAATTGAACCTCCTTTTCTATAATTTTTGAAATATGTCCTAATACAGAAATGGGTCTAAAATTGGATACATCATTCGAATCACCCTTGCCCTTATAGACAGGTGTAACTCGGGCATATTTCCATTCGTTTGGCACTTTGCCAGAACACAAAGACAAGTTATAAATATGAGAAAGTGATTTAACAATAACATTTGCACCAAGTCTAATTAATTTACAGTCAAAACCAAGTACATCTAAGGAGCTGCTTGGGCTTAAGGCATTAAGCAATTTGAGTACTGTTTGGTCACTTACAGTGTTAAATTTAAAGTCATAGATACTGTCATTACCTTTCCATAATAAATTTGAATTTTGAGTGAAATGCTCTGTAGTTTTTTCACCAATGGTCGAAAAATATTCATTAAGCTCGTTTGCATTCAGTGAACTTTTACATTGATTCTTATGTATATCATTTCCAGAGAGCTTCTTCAATTCAAACCATAAGTTTTTAGAACTATGTTTTCCTTCTTTATACAAGTTATTATAATAATCTTTTTTAGCTTCTTTAATCGCCGTATTCACCTGATTGCGAACTGACTTATATTCATTGGTTATGTCAGTATCATTACTTTTAAGTGACAACTTATGAAGATGATCTCTCTTGTACATTAACTTAACAATAGCCCCGTTTATCCATGGATTATACCTATTTTTCATTCTAGAAACAGCAATAGGAGCATGAATATTACTAATTCTTAAGAATTCATCTCGAAATATTAACCATGCATCATCAACATTACGACAGTCAAATATGTTATTTAATACATTTGAATGTTCCAAGTCAGACAGAAATCTCTGTACATCAAATTGTTTATAATTTCTGTACTTGACCTCATGATGGATCTGCTTGTTAACTTTGGCTTTACAATCAGTAATTACAGTATGCACCAAGTAGTGATCACTCAAGGTGATTTTAAAAACACCAGTACAATCATGCAATTCTTTTTTTGAGGTAAATATAACATCAATAATTGACTTAGAAGTAGGCGTCACTCTTGTGTACTCAGTTATAAGTTGTGTAAAGCCATTAAGATTTTCAATGTGATGGAGTGGATTTCTACTTAATGATTCATCAAGTGAAAAATTAATATTTAAATCACCTAACACAACAACCATTTTATCCTCAAGAGAAGCTTTTTCAAAACTATCTAACATGTGTTCAAAATAATCTACATTTGCTGATGGGGGTCTATAAATAGAACAAACTAGGATATCACTTTTACTCATTTCAAGTTGGATCCAAATACATTCAATCACATCATTCTCTAAATCACTTCTTCTTTTATACTTAAGTCCTTCTTTAACATACATAACCACTCCGCCACCATGGCGATTTCGATTCTTGGTTAAGACATTATAACCTACGACATGAAATTCATGCGAATAAATGTTTTCATCAAGCCATGATTCATTAATACAAAGAATGTCAAGATTGGTAACATGTAACAAAAATCTAATTTGGTCAATCTTAGGTAAGAGGCTTCTAACATTTAAATGAGCTAGACTGAGTCCATTTACCCTATTCACCTTTTTACTAAGATCAAGGAAAGGTTTAACAAAATGCCTATTAAGCCTATCACTTGCAAAATTTACAACATCAGGATATTTGGATTTAAAATTTAACAGATCATTAAATTGACAATTCTGCTCATCAATACACGTATTATGGCCAACACCGCTGTAATTGATATCACAATTCGAGTTAGATTCATTTACATTTGAATCAAAACTATTTTCCAATAAACAAGAGTAAAAATTTTCATTAAAATTGTCTGCACCATAAAAATCATTCCTGTCCAAGACAGACAAATTGTCACAAAATTCATTCGTATCACATAAAGAGTCCACAGCGGCAGCCCAGTCTTCATGGCTGAGTTCCTAGTATTTTCTTTTATGATGCTTTTCCTTGTGTCCTCTTCGATGGCATAAATTGCATGCGACTGGATGTGAGTGTCTACATGTATCTGTATTATGGCCTCGTTCGTTACAGAAACGACAGCCGTCACGATTAATGTAAATGTCTTCAGGATCACGATTTGCTGAACCATTTCTGTAATAATCATCACGATTTGATGAACGATTTCGGTAGTTATCATCTCGGATGAAAGGTCGTCTGGGTCCGTCTGAAGGGTTGAGGTAGTTTGGCGAACGATTTGTCACCCTTGGACCGGGCGATCTTGTAACATCTATCTCACCAGGGCGAATCTTCATTTTCAGGTTGCGTAACACTTTGTTCACTCCAGGTCGTGTTAGATGGGGCCCATTTTGCCAGACATATCCATCATTGACATTCCCATCTCCAAGAGTGAAACTAGGAGATGATAAATGGAAAGACAATTGTTTGTCTGAATGTGTAAGAGTTGCTAGTCATATCAAAGAACTTGTTGTTATGAGGGATTCTTTTGATCCATGGTGACTAGGAAAGGCATGAGTGCCAAGCCATTATTGAATTTTTATCGCAGATGTTAGATCTACTCCTGTAAATACTTTTTATGTTATATTTTATTTTATTTGTAATTGTTTTTATAACTTCCTCTGTACATTTAGTACGAATAAAGATTATTAATTAATTTAATTGCAGGGTCGTGAGAATCAATGCATCTACTAAAATGTATCATCCCCACTTGATACTGCTTTTATGGCATTGATATTCTTCTATGTCATTGCTCTACAGAACTGTTGGCGAAGTCATTTCTTTTTTAATGTCAACTCAGGATGAAGATTTTTTTTCCTTATACCAGGTACACCAAATGAAATGATATATATTGTAGTCTACATCCAAGAACAGAGTTTAGAGGGTTTTAAGTTTAAAATAGCTTTTATAAATTCCCAAGTCACCAGTTGAACTCTCCCTGTCAGAGTGTCTTGCAGAGGAAGTCAGCCCAGTCAGGACAGGAAGCGGAAGCAGTTGCAGGTCAAAGGCTGTCCTAGCTGCAGCTGGACCCATTATTCTTTTGCAGAAAGGTGTATCCTAATAATAATATACAGTATAGTATGATTTTACATAGCGCCCATTCCAGATAAATCTGCTCACCAGTCCTCACCTTACTTAACGGCAATCATACCAATCATTATATTGTTAACCTCTGGACATGGTCGGAGCGGGGATCGAACCCACGTCCTCATGTGTACAAGGCGGGGATGCTACCCACTGTATCACGGAGCCCTATATATGTTAAACAATGACTTTGCCCACCGTATTTTTTGCATTTTTTAGGTTACACTGTTTATCCATCATCCATCAGATGTCTCCAAGGTGCCATAGTAAAGGACTTTGTCCTGAAGAGAACTATTACAAAATCAGTTAACAGGAGCAGATACATTGAATTAGTGACTGCTTATACAAGTTGATAAATTGACAAAGATATTATACCTGAAATGTTAACGTAAATTGTAAATTCATAAACATTTAGGTGCAGGAATTATTGTTCGGATGTGCATTTCCAATCTGAAATTTCTTCTACTTTTGACATAAAACTACCCAAGAATAGCATATCGCAATTTCCCTATGGAGTGGAAGAGTCAGCTTTCAACATTGGAAAGCAGGACTTCAGCCAACAGGTCTTTCTCCATTTAGAGAATTTACTATTAGCCGATAGCTTCAAGGAAATATCTCATCAATAACCAAGTTGTCAAATTAAAGTGATACATTTAGTCTAAACTTCTCCTTATCAATAATAAATTGCTGTGAATTCACATAACAAACAATGACGTTTTAAGTGGATAACTCCCGCAAGATCTTAAATAATCTGTTTTTACAGCTGCTTGCAGCCTGTATTGCAAGAGGAGTTCAGGAAAACTTATGACAACTCCCAAGGTCGTGCTGTTTCACCTATGTCATTAAAATTTGGCATACAGTCTGAATAGAATATTATCTCGCATTGAAAAACTTTTGGTGCCTCTCTCAGATGGAAAAAATTATTAAAGAAAACAAACAGGCTGACTATCTCGAGGTCAAAGGTCAATCACGGCAACAAATTATCTGGGTCACACTGACCTACTTTTGCTAGTGTTGCTGGGGAGCTCAGACGAGGAGGGAGGGAAGGAAGGGAGGGAAGGAAGGAAGACAGGGAGGGAGGGAGGGAAGGAAGGGAGGGAAGGACGGGAGGGAAAGAAGGGAGGGAAGGAAGGGAGGAAGGAAGGGAGGGAAGGAAGGAAGGAAGGGAGGGAAGGAAGGGAAGGAAGGAAGGGAGGGAAGGGAGGGAGGGAGGGAAGGGAGGGAGGGAAGGAAGGAAAGGAGGGAAGGAAGGAAAGGAGGGAAGGAAGGGAGGGAAGGGAAGGAAGGAAGGAAGGAAGGAAGGAAGGAAGGAAGGAAGGAAGAAATATATAGATAGATCGATAAATGGATAGATATCTAGATAGATTTATATAGTAGATTAGTAAATTAGTAGATACTTGCACCTATATATCTACAAGCAGCTGTTAAAGTGCTTGCACGTTATTTTTGAATCCTCCTGAAGACGAATGTTTGCAGGAGGTTGATCCCTCCTAATGCAAAGGCTTTAGCAGGTCTTGACTACACTTCCACCTTTGAGCATCCATCAGAACCTTATTTGCTCTGACTTTTTTGAATCTGGAATCCGTTGCATCACAGCTCATTACATTTATGCTGCAAACAACAACATGTTCTTACCAGAAAAGCAGTGAATGTTGTGAGCATCCTGTCCAGAACATTACAGACAACGCCTATTTAGCACTTGATGCATCACCTATTTATCATTATAGCTAGATGAGATTTTGCAGTATGCATGACATTTGGTTTACACAAGAAACAGATAGAAACAATTGTGGGATTTAAATATTTATTACTTGAAAATGGAACTTTGTAGTATCATTGAAAGGTTATTGTCACGTAGTGTCACAACAAGGAAATGTTTTTATCAATCATAACAGAATCACTTAAGCAACTGTGTTCTCCGAAAAGCTCTTCCTGCCAAAATCCATTCGTCTCTGCAGAATGAGCAGACACAAAATTAATAGCTCCCAATTTAGTAACATCCATCTGGGAAACGCATCTGTCAAAAGCTGCCTATTTCTGTGGAGCTCTGTATTAACTCAATTCATCAAAACAAACATTGACATCAACTTTTTCTTGGCTATCAAGTTAATATTAAATAAATAATCGTTCAGTATGACTGTGCATTGTGCAAGCCTCTGTAACAGGTATTTTTCCTAACAATGACAGATTTATGATATGATGTCCATACAAGAGACTTTTAACCAAGGTTTCCAATAGATCTTTCAGCTGCCCAGAATGAGGTATATTTATTGCGAGTGAGAACAGCCCACGAGGCCACAGATTGCATGCCCACGCGCTGGACAAGCGTGGGCCTGCTCTGTAGTGTACAGCCACGCGCGTGGATGTGCGTTCACTCGCACGCGTGAAGCTGGACTATGCCATCCAGCGCATCTAATAGCATGAGTGGCTATGCAATCCAGCGCACCTCAAGGCTCTCACGCGGCAGCTATTGACACCTCATGAGTGCTACTGAGTACACATTCACGGAACTGCATTGTGTCATCCAGCGCACTCCTGGAGGTGTTCTCAGGAGCCCTACTGGAGGTGTTCTAAGGAGCACTGGTGAATGTGTTCTCAGAAGCCCCAGCCTACTGAGAATGAAATGTTTTACAAACATTTTTGCATAATTATGTAAGAATTCGGATTTTCCATCTATCTATCTATCTGTCTAGCTGTCTGTTGGGCTGTGCTATCTATCTATCTATATATCTGTCTATCTATCTATCTATCTATCTATCTATCTATCTATCTATCTACCTATATCTATCTATTCATCTATCTATATATCTTTATATCTGTCTGTTTCTTAGTCTGTCTTGCTGCCTTTCTTCAGTAGCACTCCTGAATGTGTCAAATGTGACAATAAATATATATGGAATGGATACGTCATCAACCTTATGTTGTGAAAGACGTCATCTACGGTTGGATGTTACTCAAGAAAGTCTACCAATAGACTGAACTGTGAACATGAATCCCAATGTAGTAATATATGCGAATTGAACACAGAACTGTCGGGCGAACAGACATAGCTTTTATGCACCTACAAAATGTACATGCGAGGTCAACAAGGTAGAAATATTGAAAATTTAATCACTTTACTTAACTTATAGATGTAGTCAATGTTAGTAAGTTTTATCTGCAAGAAGTCATTGAGCAGATGTTTGAAAAGATGATTTAGAAAAAACAAAATAAAATTGATATTGTCCAGAGACAATTTCCAAACACTAATTAGCCCTGATAGGAAACAGAAGACATCTCAAGGTTTTGTTATTTCAAGTTTCTTCATGCAGTTGTGCTGATCTACTGTGTGGTTTCGTTGTGCTTTCTATTGCAGGATATGATATTACAATCGGAAGATAGTGAAAGTTAGTGTCATTTGCAAATTCTGAAATCAAATTATCATTATGTTTTTCCATCATGGCACTTACTGTTGCCCTATTTTCAGGAAGGTATTCAGCTGAGTTCATTGCTACAGTTAGCTGATGATAACAATAGTTGACCTTCTCTCCAGATATGACCTTCTCCTTGAAGGTCAAGGCGATTTGTATCAAAGAGGTTGCAGATGTCAGCAAATGGTGATGACTGATATTGCAGGAACAAATGTTAGACCCTGCAGTATAGTGTGTATACCCTTGCATCATAGCTTCATATATCTTGTGGTCCAGTATAATGTGTATTGACAGTTGGACAGGCAAAAAAAACAACTTTATACTGCAGCTTCTTGATATTGTAACCACCTGCTGAATGTAAATCCTACTTTCTTACATATTGCCTGACCTTTCCCAGTTGGGAATTTGAAAAAATTGATGTTTGGGGTAGTAAGCTGACGTCCCAGATGTCGTCTTGAAATTAGTTTCCCCTGGGTTACTGCAAAAATGAATACTTTTGATACAGATAAAATTTGACAATACTGAAAAACCACTTCAATCAATGTACATTGACATTATGTTGTATCCTGCAGGAAACCATTGATTTTATGTATAACAATTCAGGCGGTATCAAATACAAACTCATTTTGCATGCATACATACACCTACAATGTACATATTATAAAGCGCACTCAGTGAAGATCAGCATCCAGGTATGCATTTATAAGAATTGGCAATATGATCAAAATCCGATTTTAAAGACTCACGTTTATACCGACGTCGAACTTGACCTTGTGAAAACCTTGCACAATTGACATTGATGGGATTTTGGATGAATAAACCACAAACGAAAATTCTAATCATAACGGTAGTGCAAGACGCTTTGCCATAATTGTATGTGTATATTTTGGTATGTACCATCCTACATCATTACATATTTTAATTTAAAAGGTGACAATGGCAATGCATTTAATCTCAGTTTCCTCTACAAAACGTCATTGAACTTAACAGTAAAATATAAAGGATATTGCATACCATCAAATACAGACGTATCTTTATGTCTGATGTTTCAACCACAAACATATATTCATATATTCTCCAGTCGCCTACACTTTGTCGGATTGTTTCCGGTTGATAACAAAAGAAAATCAACTTCTACGCATCACCACAATATTTAATTGCAGATAATAATTTTTCTTTCGAACTTTAAATAGAATTTTTTATGTCTTCCATGAAGTTATTCCTTTTTAAAATTGTCCGTATATATTTTCATCGTGCACATATTGTCATAAAGGCAGCACACTCCAGAGTGCTTAGTCTCACCAAGCTACACAAGCACCACCTTGTGGCATATTTTGAAAAGCAGTAGTAGCGGTATGTATGTATGTATGTAATTTTATTATGGCACCAGATTGCAAATTAGTTACAATGCATTAAAAACTATATATCAGAAATATGGAAAAAATACCAATAAAAGATTCAGGTTTAAATAACAATTGAACTTTAAAATATTAAATAGAAAATAAGCATTGGAGATATCAGTGCAAATGAAATTATAAGTCAGCATTAAAATGTAAAATGTGCAATAATAATTAGTTATAAAAAATTCAAATTTGAGAACATTAATAAGTATAATTTGGTATTTAAACGTGCATATTATGTGTACATAAATTATATATAAACTTAATTAATTACACATTAAAAAAGATATAAATGAGCTTTTTCCTAACTCAATTGACGCTGTGGGGTTACGCTTATGGAGCGCCTTACTCGTCTCATTACTAAGTCTAGTTAATGTTTTTTAGAAATTGAATTGAAGTCTTCCATGTTCTCTATGGACAATCTCCAGTATTTTCTGGTCACTTGAGCTACATAATCATAGTTTTTACTGTTCAAATGTTCGACTCCGTTTGCATGAACGTCCTTGACAATGTACAAGTGGAATACAGACACTACTGTGATTTGATGGAAGCCTGCCTTTAACGTGATAAATAGTGGAATTATCATATCTACGAGGGGCGTTCAGAAAGTTCGAGGCTTTTTTTCATATGGATACTTATTTTCAATCTAGAACTATGAATTTTTCACAGGATAAAATTCAGCATATTTGGAATGGATTTCCAAAATTTTGGACAATTTGGACATTTTTAAGCCATTCTGTGGTTGCCATGGAAACTGAAAGGTCAGCTTCTTGGGGCAGGTAACACTGAAACCAAGAATGCCAAGAAATTGTGACTGTGAGAGACTCCTCTCTGTCGCTTGTATTAGTGAGATTGACAATATTTGACGTGAGAAATATGGTATTAGCTTCTAAATATGGTTTCAAGCACACCAAATGTGTGTATTCTTACACTGAACCCATGTAGGAAAGCACTCCTGCATGCCAGATTTGGCGAGGGAAATTCAAGAGGCAAAGGTGTGTTTCCCTGACCACATAAGGACTTGTGAAAGCATGGATTCACTACTATGAACAAGAGACCAAAATGGACAGCATTATTCATCCTAGCTATTCCTGTGACATGTTGCTTTACATAAGTCCTGGTTTTCCCTTACTTTAGTCCATGGGGGCTATAGTTTCAGGCGCTGGAGGAGAAAAGGCTTTGGATGACCGAAATTCTTTCACAGAACTTTGTTTGGAGGACTTCAAGGAACATTTACTTCAATGGGTCAGGTGTGTGAATCAATGCTTTTGGTGAGCTTGGGAGTATTTTTTAAGGCTAATATTATATTTCTTGTGTCAAATATTGTCAATCTCATAAATGCAAGTTATAGAGAGAGGTCTCTCACAGCCAAAATTCATTAGCTTTAGTGGTTTCAGTATTATCTGCCCCAAGAAGCTGATCTTTCAGTTTCCATGGCAACCACTGAATGACTTTAAAATGTCCAAATTGTCCAAAATTTTGGAAATCCATTCCAAATATGCTGAATTTTATCCTGTGAAAAATTCATAGTTCTAGATTGAAAATAAGTTTCCATATAAAAAAAGCCTCGAACTTTCTGAACACCCCTCGTATGTCTGTTGTCTATGGGGAGTGGTCAAAGATTTCTTGCTGAAATTGCCAAATGCCTAGGGCATGTGAATTTCATTGGACTTATGAAATATAACTATGTTGCTTAGATATATGTGTGATCTGCTTTCTAAAACTTGGGCTTTCAATGCAATTTTCTGTTTCAATCCAAAGGGGCAATTGGATTTTTGAAATTCAGATTTCATCCTACTGGGGTTACTATTTTAAAACAAACTACTTACTTTCTTTATGTTAATCTAAAATGTGTAATTATTTGCAAGCTACAAAGTCTTTAAATGTTGAAATATGGGATTATATGTATTTTGGCTCAGGAGGTTCCTAAAAAGCTGTATTCTTTATCTTAGGGTGGTTCCTAGATAGCGGCCATTGTTTGGCACAGAGGAATCACCCTACATAATGAAAGTTTTTTGTTACTTTTCCTTTTGTATAAATGTGTGATTTGCTCCTATAAATGAATGTGTATATATGTATTTTCATTATGTTAATATATTTCTATTGTCTTGTTTGTCTGTCTGTATGGTAACTTTCTCACACTCCTTTGTTTCGACAATTATATTCAAGTCCTTTGTCCATGTGGCCAATATTCTCTCTTTTTTTTCAAAGTTCTGCATTTGTAGAATACATCATGTTCCTCTTTTTTTAAATTCTCGTTTATGTATAAACCTGTGCCTTTCATCTTGCTTCTCATATAAAAAATTTCGATTCTTTTCCAAATGCTGTTGAATTTTATGAGAGTCGAATTTTATTTCTTTTTTATGATCTTTTTCTGGCATAGTTTTCTGATCACCCGGGCTTTGCAGTGTTTTGGTGGTTATTTCTTGCTTTTGAAGCTCAATATCCATTTTGTCTTTTACTATTTGTAAGAATTATGTGTCTGCTAATTGATCTAAAGCCAATCCAATCACTCTTATTACTTTTCCTCTTTTTGCCTTGACCAGTGCAAGTATTTTCTTTATGCCTGGACCATGGTTCATCTTTGCAAATTGAGCATGAGATAAACAGTCTTGCAATGCTTTAGAAATTAGGTTTACATTGCAAAAACAACTTGGAATAAATAATTTGGATTAAAAGCTTGTAATTACAATTGTTTAGAATTCATAGAATGATTCCATATGATAAATTCTGATTGATCAATATTAGTTTTATTACAAATTGTGCTGAATCGACAATTCTCACAAAATAAAATCTCTGCTTGAACTGCTTATGTAACATGAAACACAATGCACAATTTGAAATTTGAGCCTACCAGGAAAAATATGATTAAATGTTTTGATATGTCTTTTAATTAATAATAAATGAGAAAGTTATTCAACCAGAAACAGTGGAATAAAAAATTCAATAATACTACGAAAATTGCAACGTACATTTTGAAGGCCTGCGGAACGGTTGGACAGTTAAAAAAATCCATTCTCACATAATCCTTGCAGTCAATGAAGCAAGGCAAAGAAATACAGTCAGCAATGGAATCAGGAGATCTAAATGTGGTCATTTATAAGGTACCAAAAGGAAGGGGGTTTCAATTTATAATTTCTTGCTCGACTTGGTGAAATAAACAAATTCCTTCAAGGCACTCATGAAATAAATAATTTATAGTTATCTCTATAATGACTCAATGCTGATGTGATGTGGTACAGAGAAAGGAGGGACACTCTCCGTGTACGACCTGCCAACCGCATAAAAGGCCCAGCTAATGACTTAATGGAATTTTCACTTCTCTTTCTTTTTGGCTGTCAATCACCCACTTGCTCTAGACGTTCCACCTCTTTAGTGCCATTAATGTTGCTTAGATTCAATGCAATTGTTCGAATGGATGTCTGTGCAATATTTTTGTTTGTAAGAATCAATTCTCATACATTTTGATGATTCCTTGTTCATAAAGGATTCAATTGGAGTTCAGATTTGTAACCAGAAAATGTTGCTTTGCTGAATAGGATTCAGTCTTTAGAAGATTCCACGCTCTTCCAATACAAGAATCATGTTTCTAATATTTTTCTGAAACAGACATAGAACCACTCAATACGTGGTACATGCGGAGCACAAACAAATTTGGAAAGAATTCTGAGAAAAAGAAATTATTTATAGCATAATACATAAACTGCCGAATTGTTTCATAAAAAGGTATAATATGATATTGAGCCGAAATACAATGAACATTAACTTTGTAATAGTGACAGTAATTATGCGGTATAACTTTTCTGAAACGTCACACCAATTGTTTGGTGTCATTACAATTTTGCCAAGAGAGCTCATTTAATTCCTGTTATCTGAAAGGCTATGAAACGTTAAACACTGGAAATATTCCTTTCTTGCCACCCAGTTCACTAAAGGAAAAATGTTCAGAAGAATACATTTTTCCAAAATGTTATTGTGTATATTTGCTAGTCTTTGATGTTTGCTAACAACACTTCTTATAACTCTTATGAATGTTTAAGAATTCCGAAAACACAAAGATTAAAGAACTCAACAGAAGCTGAGGTTTGTATGATGAAAATCTTTCATCCAACACCATATATCCAAAACGAGCTTTGAAGCTCCAATAAATAATGCAGAAATATGTGTAGGGGAGACCGGGGCTAGTTGTCACAATTTTTTTTACCTCAAGTTTGACTGTATCTGAGAGGTCTCTAGTCTAGGTTCAGGTTGTCTGGAAATTTCCAACCCTGTAACATTTTTTTAGTCTCGAGAATGTTTTTATTCAGCTTTTGTCCTGATTTATCAACCATGTGTTTCTTTGTAGGTCATATGGTAACTCATATGGTAACTCAAAGTCACTTTTGTGAAAATGTGACAACTTGCCCCAAGTCACACTCATATAGCCCATCTAACATCTCTTGACAGATTTTCTGTAATCCAAGCTTGCAATACATGGGATTCCTGTTAAAAAAAACAAAAACACACATCTTACAAAGACTCTGGATGAATGCCACCATAAATCAGGGCCTATTTCTACCATCTCGAATAGGAGGACAAGGAAATGATTGTAAAATTTCTGTTGAAAAAGTCATTTTTAAGAAGTCCACGTATCACATAACAGATTAGACTTTCTTGCAACCACATCATACAAAAAGCTTAACAAAAAACACATCTTGAAATTTATTAATAACGACACAACTGCTGCCACCTATTGCCAAGTTATAAGCATTGTGACAACTTGCCCCTGTGACAACTAGGCCCGGCCTGTCCTCTTCACGATCATTATGTCAATCATATATCCCGGTAATCAAAGGAGAATATATTCTGGTTCCATTTAGATAACACAGACACATTGTTCACGGAGACTATGGGTTAATGCCATCATGAATCAATGCCTTAATCTCCCAAAAATTGTCTCAAATTGGATGATGATGAAAAATTTGAAAATGGTGCAAAAACTTGAGTTTAAACTGTCATTTTTGGAAATCTTCACATAGCGCACAACATACTATACATTTTTGTGATATCATCACAAAAAAAAATTCACATTTTAAAAAATATCAAAATTGATTAATTTCCATGCAGCTGCTACCATCCATAGCTGAGTAATCAGCATTGTGACAACTTGTCCCTCTGACAACTAGCCCCGGTCTCCCCTACCTGACAGAGAAAGAACCATTCAAGGCGGAGCAAATATGTCGGTAATTAAATTAGGAAAGAGCACTCATGAAATGAATCACCTTTTTCCATACAAAACAGGAATGAGAAATACCTTTCTTTTCAGACTCTACATAAGGATTCTACCAAAAAAAGGAATAATAAGGTGGGAGATTCTTGAAATACATTAATTTTTCATTCCTGTGTTCTGTAAAACTTTTACCATCAATTAAATTAATGGAAGCCACTCAACTACTGTCGTTGCCAGATAATTGTCTTGAAAGCGAGTAAATGTATGCCATACACATCCATCATTGACAAATTTCCAGCACATTGCTTCGTAAAAAGTGACAAAAGACAGTGTCGGATCTTCCAAATATGAAAAAAAGATTACCTACCAGCTGTAGTGCGCAGACGCCAACTGAAGTAGTAACAATTCCAGTTCCCATTTTAAATTTTAATCGTAATCTGCAATAAGATGAAAAAAGTCAGCAATCAATAAAAAAGACAATCGTAAAGAACTTGTTAATAACTGTATAAGTGCATGTGTGTGTCTTCGTCATTGCTCTTTAGGCCCAATCAACCTGATCATAATACTTTTTTACTGCACAAAGAGCTGTGTAAAGATTTCAATTAGGGACAAATGTACAATATATCTCCAATAATTCAAGAACCAATCGAATGTAACTTTCCATGCATATAACATATAACATAGAACATCAAAATCACAACTGAGTAGAAACAATAAAAACTATTGTTCTGTTACTGTTAAATTTTGATCACATTGAATTCAGTGAAGCTAAAGCAAATGGTTTCTAGGCACAGTTTACCGAACAGACTAACAAGCATTAATGTGTTGCTTTGCATGCAACATACCCTCCCGAGCAGCAACGTAAATCAAACCTTTTGCTACGTAATTATTTTGGTTAGAATCAGACGTTGGGCCAAACAACGTATGACAAAGGTAGGGCAAAGGTAATTTCCAAACGTTGCACTCAGATGGAAAACCAAACGTACGTCGCAACCTTAGTAAGAGGTTGGCAGATAGTTTGTTTTATAGTTTGGCCTAACGTTCGAGTCACACGTAAGTCATACCTTTGGTTGAGAGGTTGGAAGAATGTTTGGTTGTAACGTTTGGCTAAACGTGTCAGTCATACGTAAGTGTACCTTTGGTTGAGAGGTTTGAAGAACGTTTGACTATTATGTATGACCATACCTTTGATTCATAGGTGTGTCGAACATTCATTTGAGAGGTCTTTAAAACCTTAGACTATTACGTAAGTCATACCTTTGGTTGAGAGGTTTGAAGAACGTTTGACTATTACGTATGACCATACCTTTGATTCATAGGTTTGTCGAACATTCATTTGAGAGGTTTTTACAACCTTAGACTATTACGTATGACCATACCTTTGATTCATAGGTTGATCAAAGGTATGGTCGCACATTTGGAAATACGTAAGTTCAAAGGTTTCTCCAACATGTTTTTGATATGTATGGACAACGTTTGAAAGTAATGTTCAGGACAAACGTCTGATCATACGTATCTGCCAAAGGTTTGTTGAAGGTTTGCACAAAGTTGCAGAACCTGGGATCCTAAGTCTCAGAGAGCCTTGTAGCGCCATCTATTCCATACCTGCTCCAATGTATCTGGTAACTTTGATATTATATAACCTGCAACAGGATGCTTGCAGGTGATAATTGGATGAAGCCATAAAGAAATAGTACCTACACCAGCACAAAAACTACCAAATAAATATCTCTTAAAATATGAAAGATTAGATAGGCAAAAAAAAAAAATCTGAAGTACTGCTCAATCACAAACGAGCAAGAGAGAATCAGATGAGATCGGAGTTGAACTGAGACTACTTGCATCGGAATGCCACCTATCCAGCAGGCCAATTTGGATTGGGATTTTTCCAACTCTTCGGAGTTGCAGTATTAATCCCTTATAAGGTAAGTGAATTTTGATATTTTTTTTATTTATTGTAGTCCTTAAATGGACTGTAGACTGCTTGGTAAAACAAGGAAGAAAAGTCTGCTAATTTTGGAGCCACCTTCAGTGCTTGCTGCCTGGCTCTGCTCTCTCTATCTCTCTCTGTTTTTCTCTCTTCACTGTTTTAATTCATGTTTTCTTTGCAGGTGTTCAACAAAAATCCAAACCAAGCACAACCCCTAAATAAATAAAAATTCTTGAAACCCCTCCCCCCCCCAAAAAAAAATCCTGCAGCAAAAATCAAATCAGAACATTCTTTTATCATATATCAACAAAACAACAATTTTATCATATATATAAGGGCCATTGTATAAGGGCTTTATTTTATTTTTTTTTCCACGGGGGCCGGGTGGCTGGACGGCAAGAAGCAATGCGGCAGTCCCCCGGGCCCCTCCGAGCGCTCCGCCCCTGGCCGGCGCCTCCCTGGTACAGTGAATCCACATCTTTCAGATCGCCGATTGACATGATGATTGTGAAGCATACACACCAGCTAGAGTCCGTCCGAAGGAGTCATTTGACCCATACACATCCTAGAATCAATCGGTCATGGTTAAATAAATTGTTACGGTAGTATTAGTGGTGTTCTAGACCGAAATAAATCTAATCCACACGAGCGTGCCCAGCAATGGCCGCCTCCTCCGAATTCTGCGCATGCGCAAGAACCAGCGCGCTGGGCTGGCCTGGCACGCCTGACGCCCCAGAGGCGTATAACGACCGATCCTTCAACGTGGGGGGTGCGTTCATATCAGAGGTTGGAGAAATACGCAATAAATACGATGTATACGTACGTAATAATCTCGTAGGCATTTGTCGACAGAATGCGTAGTTTTCAAACGTTGGGTCCGATGTGGATTGGAGGTTTAATGCTTCCTCAGACCAACGTTCCTCAAAGGAAATTGTCCAGAAGGGTATTAATGACACCTATTTGCATCCCATTATGCATTTCCATTCAAGGCAATCCTCACATAAGAATTTGGGTCAAATGGGTTCTGTGCTTTGGAAATTGCACAATAATCATTGATCACAATTAACCTGATATGCACCAAATAACAACACTAGTACTAAAAGCCAATTAGCAACCACTGCTAACCTGTACTTGACAAACGCTGTCATTGTTGCATAATTAGTATTTATAGCACCAAATTAGGTGCAATTGCATGGCGCGGAATCAGGCTGAATCCAGATGATCTTAATTCTGAAATAAAGTTAATTCGCAACAAATGGACAAAGCCGAACACAAAAGACAAATTCATTAATATGACAAAGGACATGCTGAGAGATAACTTTCAGCTCAACATTTGCACTCCAGATTGCAGCATTATTTTCCATTAGTAAAAAAAATAGGACTTGCGTTTTATGTACAGGACTACCGAAAGGTTTGGTTGTTCAGTATGCAAACCCAATGGTTATTATCGTTTTCATAGCTACGTGTTTTTTGAAAACTTCGTTTTGCAGTTAAACCGTGACATCATCAAGGCATCTGTGAATGTAATTGGTCTAATCTTCAATCTGTGACACATAAGTTCTGAGTTTGACATCATGGTTTATGACATAGGAAATTAAAACTGCCACGCAATGTTACTCTTTTTGTACAACCTCAACAAACAACTTCTGTCTAAGCTGATTATTACACCTTGCCAGAAGAGTCTCTGTTTCAATGATTCCCAAACAAAGCCCGTTTTATTGTTATTCAAAAGACGCTCGTCTTCACAATTTCAAGTCACTTTGTTGCATTTGTTTTTAGTCATTGTACACTACAGGCCAAAAGTTGGGAAACAGAATTTTGCTTGCCATCAGATCAGTGTTGCAGAAATTTGCGTCAGTGTGCATTGATTGCTGCTTTCAAAAATACTGATAGCCCAAACCAAGTTGCATAAAAATTAAATTGGAATGGCCAATGCTTACTCACTTTGACACTTCCGCATTTTTGAAGGGGCAGGGTTGGTCAAGAATAAGTGGTAGCGTGCTGGGCTGCCAATCGCTGGGTCCAGGGTTCGATTCCAGCTCTTGCCGAATCTGGGCCTATGTTGGATGGCTGTTTCAGTCATCCTTTGCATCATTGCTGTTTCCTCCTCCTGTCCTAATCCTACCAAGTGCATAAATACAGGACGTAAAGCCCCAATCATCCATCAATCATCCATTCCCATTTTTGAGAGCAACCTTTGAAATTTAATGCTATTTTTTCAAATTTATTTTTAATAATCCACTACTTAGACTTAAACAAGTATAAGAATCCGAACAACCAGATACCATTTTGTGCGACACTAAGGCAGCTTATTGTTTCCCAACTTTTGGCCAGCAGTGTAACTCTCCTTTGAGGATAAGTGGTCTGTTTGGTTCAGTTACATTTCATTGAAGTATCTGTCAACCTATATAGGTATTAAAGCTAAACAAGCTAAACATACATAATCCATGTGTGAATGCATTTGGTCAGTTTCTTGAAACATGTGCCTGTAATATACAAAGTTATGCAACTAAATCTGTGACATCACAGTTTTGAGATAAAGCGAAGTGCAAACTGGAAAAACTCTTTTCTATGAAAATGATAATAATAGCCTATACCAAGGAGAAAATAGTATATTCTAAAACGTATAACATATGTCATTAAGTTTTAGCCACAGCAGTGGCTTGCATTACTAGTTGTAGTTCTAGAGCAATTGATGGCACCACTAATGCTATTTCCCTTGCAGGACATTTATTTTGCTAATTATGTCCCCTACTTAGCAGAATAATTGATGGGTTGTCTGAAACGCCTTGCATTTATCAAATTATAATAACCTAAATTTTTCTTGCATGGTTGAGTGATCACCATTGACATTCCATTGGAATACAGTAAGACTTCTCTCTAAAGGATTACTGACTGTCACTTGCTTGGACACATTATTGCAACTGAACAGTCATTTTTTACGTTATATGGACATCATATGATCAGGTGTGTGGTTATTTCTTGAACTTTGGTGAATTTTTCTTTGAATTTGGCCCACCCATTGAAAATACCTGAGGGAGATATGGTAGGGGGGTGAATCAAGAAATAATTTACCAAAAAGTTCTTTTGAAATACACAGAAAGGTGTGATATACTGTGAGCAACAAAGACTCTTTGAATCCAGAAAAGTTACTATTGAAGCTGTGACAATGGCCACACAACTCAATAGAGAAGCTGGCAAAATGTGCTATGAAAACTGCAAACATGGGAACAATGGCAAAGTGAGGACCACAGGCCAAATCAGCTGTTGCATTTGTGCCCATACATTCCACACTGATTGCACAGAATGCACGGATCCAAAAGCAGTGTGGACATGTCACTGCTGCAGATCCATGCCACAGACTGTTTCTGAGTTAGCCTCCAAATTAGATCATATCATCACCCAGAATGATCAATTAATGGAATTGGTACAGAGACAGCAAGCAAAAATAGACGCCCTGCAAGAGTCACAGTCCCAGTGTCAATCCCAATTGAAAACCCATGATACTGAAATAAAAAGAGCAGTTGCTCGTGTGATAGACCCCCATGGTGAGAGTGATGATGATGAAGATGATGATGAAGATGCTGATGAGGATGCAGAGTATACTGGCACATTACTGGTTGGAGATAGCATGGTGCGCAATGTCAAATCTGCCTGTGACAATGGGAAGGTAGAGTGGCGTGGTGGAGCCAAATTTACTGACATTAAGAAGTACATCAAAAGAATAAACCCTAAACAAAGAAGATACAAAGACTTGTACATAGTGTGTGGCACCAACGATACCACAACTAAGAAGACTGCAGAGAAAATCACTAGTGAATGTAAAAGCCTGCTGGAAGTTGCCAAGGAGCGTGCTGAGAATGTGCACTTATCAAGCATACTTCCGAGATCAGACGAGAAGGCTGATACTACGAAGATTGATCATTTGAATCAACTACTTACCACTGAAGCAAGGTCTTTGGGAGTTACTTTTGTAAATCATGATACAAACTTTAGATACAGGGATAACTCTGTGGATGAGACCCTACTGTCATCCACTGACAAGCTGCACTTGTCCTCCTTTGGAGTGACCAAACTACTCCTTAATCTCAAGTTACAAGACAATTTCAAGCCAGATTTCAGCCGGAGCCCATTCAGTCACTGGTCAGATGAAAAGATGGTTGCCAAAGCGAAGCACCGGTCCCCCATCAGTGCATCATCTGACACAGCTAAAAATGGGTCACAATTGCCAATTCAAGTGGAAACCCCTGGATCTCCATCATCTGAAACTTTGAAGTTCCGTGGTACAGAAAATTCTTTCAGCAATTTCTACAAATCCAGTCTGTCGGTCTGGAACATGTCATTTAAATCAAATGAACACGCCTATCAGTATCGCAAGGCAATAGAGATGGGCCAACATGTGACGGCAGAAAATATCCGCAAAGCTCACACCCCGAGGCAAGCCCAGCTGATCGCAGAATCTATCCAGACGAACAGCCGTTGGACCGACATGAAACAGAGTGTCATGTACCTCTTACTTCAAGAAAAGGCCCGTCAATGTCCCACCTTCCGCCAGCAGCTTCAAGCATCTCACGGCAAGATGCTAGTAGAGGACACATCCCATGAGTACTGGGGCAGAGGGAAGTCAGGCGGTGGCCTAAACATGTTGGGCAGACTCTTAATGACTTTGAGAGAAAACCTACCTGATCCTGTTCAAACTACTGAAGTATCGCAAGCCCAGCATAACTTTCGATTCTTCCCCAGTGCTCGGTACCCTAGACGGAATGACCAGCAACCAAGGTGCTATAACTGTGGCGAAAAGTCGCATAATGTGAACACTTGTCGTCACGCATCCCCACTGAGATGCTACTGTTGTAATGCCTTTGGACACAAAGAAAAGTTTTGTAGTAAGAAAAACTTTAACAACTCTCACTAGGTTGATGGCCATGAGGAGACGGCCGAACGTGTTCCTGTTGTTGATGAACATTTTTATTTGCTGAAAAAAGACTGTGTTTTTAAGCCACCTGTTCTTAATCATGTTTCTAAATCACCGACTCTTAATACCAGTACTACAGAACTTGTCATATCCAAAAATCAGATATGTGATCGATTAAGTCTGTGTTCTAACACTGAGGTAAATGAAAGTACTTCAGATTCACACAAGAATTGTGTTGAATATGCATGTAACTCGGTTTGTGAAAGCATTGATGCAAGTTATACTGACGAAACTCAAGTACTGAATGAAAATTGTATTTCAAGCTTATCTGCAGTTTCTGATCAAACACCCTTTCCTCAACTAAACCAATTTAGGGCCCTCCATGAGAAAAATTTTATTTTTGCCCATTTAAATGTGAATGGTCTCTGTTCAAAATATTCTGAAATCCATGAGATTTTGCGATCTGAATATGTAGATTTTCTAGCTATTGGCGAAAGTAAACTGTATCCTGAACTGCAGATGAGTTTCAAGGTTCAAAATTATACATTCTACAGAAGGGATAGGTCAAATGTAAATGAAAGAAATGCAGGTGGAGGGTTAGCTGTTTACATATCTTCAGTAATACCTCATAGAATTCGGAAAGACATTTCATTTAATCAAGATGGAATTGAAGATATGGTGTTTGAGGTTGCTATGAACAAACATAAGTGGTTCTTTGTTGTCATATATAGACCTCCATCTGCTAGTATTAATGCTCTAAGACAAGCTTTGAAATATTTGTACACTCGATGTGAAAATGAGAGTAATTATACTATTGTTTTAGGGGACCTAAATGTAAACTTTTCTCATGAAAACAATCCACTAAAAGATGATCTTGACATTCATGCTTTGAAAAACATTGTTGATGGTCCTACATGCTTCAAAAGTCAGACAAATCCATCCTCAGTTGATGCAATTTTAACTAATAATATTCGTCGGATAGCGTCCAGCCTAAATGTTGACATTGGAGTCAGTGATCACCACACTATGGTACTGGCAGCTACGAAAATGTTTGCACCTAAGGCTGACAAAAAAGTACTTTATTATAACTCATATAAAAATTTCAACGAACAGGATTATTTGACTGACTTGGCATGTGCACCTTTTCAAACTGGATTGATTTTTGATGACCTGGATGACCATGTATGGTATCACAATACCCTGTTGAATGATATAATAAGCCATCATGCACCCAAAAAGAAACGAGTAATTAAATCTAGACAACTTGTTTACATGAATGGTGAACTCCGTAGAGCTATAAATGTAAAAGCCATGCTGAAAAGAAAAATGAACAAAGTTGCTAGCAAAGAAAATGTCAAGAAATATCGTGCTCAGAGAAATTATGTCACCAGTTTAAAACGAAAGTCCCTCAAATCATATTTTGATATTAAATGTACAACCAATACCATACATGAAAATCCCGGCCAATTTTGGAAGACTGTTAAACCTTTCCTTGGGGAATCCAGTAAAGGAACTGGTGACATTAATCTGCGTGAAAATGGTGACATCATCACTGATGCTTCTGAAGTCTGCCACATTCTAAACAACTACTATATCAAGATGACAGATAGTTTTAGCAAGGATGAATTAGTTACTTCGGAAAGTCCCATAAGCGAAATTGTTGATGTTTATAAGGATCATCCAAGTATAGTGAAAATCAAAGAACAAGTCAGATCTGAATATGACTTCAATTTTACAGAAATAACATATGATGAGCTATTTAGCAAGCTCAAATGTGTCAGAAGTAATAAAGCCACGGGGTTTGATAGAATACCCCCTAAGCTTATAAAGGCTGGGGCGACAGTATTAGCCCATACATTCCTGCCTGTCATTAACACTGGAATCAAAATGAGTTTATTCCCTAACAATCTAAAATGTGGTGATATCACACCAATTTTTAAAAAGGATGACCCTTTAAACAAAGAGAAGTACAGACCAGTTAGTGTACTTCCATCGCTATCAAAGCCTTATGAAAATGTCATGTTTGACCAATTAATGAGATTTTTTGACAATATTTTGTCACCTTACCTGTCAGCATATCGTAAAGGTTATAGTACCCAGCATGTACTGATGAAAGCCATAGAAGATACGAAAAAAAGCTTAGATGAAAATAAACATGTAGGTTGGGTATTGATGGACTTGAGTAAGGCCTTCGATGCCTTGCCACATGGACTTTGGATAGCAAAATTAAATGCTTATGGTCTTTCTGAGTCTGCATGCAAATTAATTTGTAATTACCTTTCTTCACGTATGCAAAGAGTTAAACTAGGAAATATTAAAAGCAGCTGGCAAATGTTGAAGCGGGGTGTTCCTCAGGGATCAGTGTTAGGTCCCCTACTATTTAATATTTTTAAAAATGACATCTTCTATTTTCTTGAATGTCAATGTAAACTATATAATTATGCAGATGATGACACCATAAGTCAGAGTGATCACGATATTTCACAACTAGAAAACAAATTAAGTCTAGCCTCTGTTAAAGCTGTCGAATGGTTCAAACACAATGGCATGCAGGCAAATGCTCCAAAATTTCAGGTTGCCTTTTTCACGAGATCAAAGGCAGTAAACAACATAAAGGTTAAGATTGACGAAGTGGTCCTAGAAAGCCAGCCATCAGTAAAACTGTTGGGGGTTACTGTTGATACCAAGCTGAATTTCAGTGAACACATCACAAATATATGCAAAAAGGCTGCTATTCAGGTCAATGGTTTAAAAAGACTATCTGTGTATTTATCAACAGAAACCATGTTTAACATTTATGTATCATTTGTAGTGTCAAATTTCCTATATTGTCCTCTAACCTGGCATTTTTGTTCAACAAAGGACTCGAGAAAAGTAGAAAAGGTGCAGGAAAGAGCCTTGAGAATATTATTGAAAGATGTTGATAACGACTATAGAATCTTACTACAGAAATCGAATAGAAATTCTTTGTACTTAACTCGACTCAGACTATTTGTAATGGAAATCTACAAAATAGTTAATGGAATGTCACCAATCTTTGTAAGAGAACTACTAATGAAAAAAGACAATGTTTATACTCTCAGAGATGACAATGTGTTGGTACTTCCTTCTTATAAGACAGTTCTGTATGGTAAAAATAATTTTTCCTATTATGGCCCTTTTCTGTGGAATTCACTAGATACAAGGTACAAAAATTCAAATAGTGTGAATGAACTTAAGGAACAGTTACACAGCTGGTTAGGACCGGCATGTAATTGTGGTTTTTGCTTGGTATGTTTGTTTCGGTGATTTTTTATGTCCTCTGTCTATGTATGTTTTAATGATTTTATGACTCTCAATGTCAATTTTATGAAATTTGTATCACTTATTTCATCCTTTCATCAACTCATCTCTCATTTGTATATATATATTCCATATTTTAAATGTTTTTATCATGGATAAAAAGCACTTGTGCTTCTGTTTCTGTTATTGTACCAATCCATGTAAAATAAAGATTACCTTACCTTACCTTACCTTAACCTAGAGCAAATGTCGCTCCCTCTCCCAAAATATATTTTGCATGCAGTACACCTATGGTTGGGAGAAAGGACTGTGTAGGAAGGCGTTGATGAAAATTTGCACGTGTCATAAAATCATGTGGCGGTCATTCAAACACGATATACAATTAAATTACAAGTGCACTGTGCACGGGAAACAAAGCAACTACTACAATATATCATTCACTTTTGATACTACTACTAAAATGGCAAAGATATTCTCCTATATCATTACTCTTTTGAACAACAGAGCTGCTGGGAAAGACATTTGTGTTATAATGTCAACTTACGATGGAGATTTTTTTTTCCACGTATTTTGTCAGTAGCAAGCTAAAACGAAAGATTTTGTAGTCTAAATCCAAGAACTGAATTCAAAATGGTTGTTGAAGTTTTACAGTTTTAATAAATTCTCAAGTCTCTGGTGAACTCTAGTGTAGAAGAATCCCAGACAGGAAGTCAGCCCAGACAGGACAGGAAGCGGAAACAGGTGCAGATCAAAGGCTGTCCTGGCTGCAGCTGGACCTGCTGCCGGCATTTAAGAAGAGCAATGATGCTTTGCTTTTTGTCCATCTTCCGTCTGAGGTCTTCAAGGTGCCTTAGTATAAAAGACTTAGCCCTAAAGAGAATTATCATTAAATAAGTAAGCAGGGGCAGATACATTGAATTGGCAGCTGCTTATACAAGTTTACAGATTAACACAGGAATTGTCAATGAAACATAATTACAAATTCTAAGGTTTAAGTACTGGAATTTTTGTTGGAACAAGCTTCTTGATTCTAAAATCTCATTTCCTTTTGAAATAAACCTTTCCAAGAATAGCATGTCTCAATTTGCCAATGGTGATGTATTTCTTTGCTTTTAGTGGTCAATAAATTGAAATTGAAATTGAAATTGAAATTGACTTTTATAACATTGCTTTGCATAACTTCTGACTGAAGTTCTTTTTCCATTTGAAGGTATGATGCTGAATTCAGAGACAAAAGAGTTATGAGAGCCATAAGCGTATGGGGCAAACTTTTTTTACCATTTCATTTAAAATTGCTTGTTTTGGGGAACCATCAATTTTCAATAATGTATATATATATTTATTTAATTAATCATCCTTTTTCAGTCTGGATATGTAAGCACCCATTCTAAGAGTACATTTCAGAATAGTAACTTTAGGCAGAATCTCACAATATGACAAAGAGGAGATGATTTATGATTCCGTTGTGTGGTAACCATGCAATCACACTCCTGATGCCTAGTTATTTCCCAACAGATTTGTCAGATGTCTTGATAAGTACCCTTGTGTCCAATTAATAAGAGATTGATCAGATTATTATGTCAGCGTCAATAAGAATAGAGCGTTCCATCACATCAAGATTGATCATAATTGAAATACACCAGTCCACACCACTCTGTGTCTCCTGCCTTGCCTTGTCAGGAGGCGTAGTGCACGACTGAACTCTTCATAAGCTCGCTGACTCCAGGCAATTACAGGATACTTCTCTTGCTTCCTTTCTTGAAAAAGTAAGATCAGGTGTACGACAAGGAGAGTTTGTATCCTATTCATATTTGATTGGCTTAGTCTGCCTGCACAGTTCATTTGGCAGTAGTGAATAAGATCACTCACCATGTAAATAAGTCTTTAATTGTAAACTATTGTTTGATGGTTATATAGTAATGCAATAAATTTAGTGTTTTCTACAATGAAATTTTGAGCAAAAATCATATCCAAATGACCAAGCCCCAAGCCAAAACTAAAAGCTTATAATATAGGTCAGACTCTAATAAATGTAATATCCTGAAAGGCATTAAAAAAATTTAATTTATGTACAAAGACACTTCCCCCTCAAAGCCTGAAGTCTATATTTCTGACCATAATTCAATATTTGTTACTACAAACAGTAGGCACCAGAATTGCTTAGCTCACTTTGTGCGGCTTACAAAACTTCCCGTGTCACATACAATCAAATTCCGAAAGTAAATTACTCTGTAATAGCATCAGATTTTAAACTAAGTTTTGTAATTGCATCTATCCAGATTTGCATTAAATTATTCCGCCAATCTGCAATTCTGAATGGAAACATTCCTTGAAAAGATAAATTCAGCCATGGTTGTTAATCACTAATAACAGCAGAGGCAGTCAAAATTCCCACATCAACTAACAAGACATTTATTTTGCTGATTCTGTCCTTTACTTGGGCTGGGTTTCATGCATATGCCTTGTTTCTTCACACATTCCATCAACTATGACAGTCGACAGATAATAATTACAGCCATGAAATGCAAGCTGGGAATAAGACATAACTGGGAGGTAATATTATGTACTGCTAGGTAAAGCCAATAAATAGTTTGCATCTTTCTAAGGGATTTTTGGAAATGTGTTGTGACTGGCATGAGAAATTGCAAAGAATAATACTACTATTGTACTGTCATCAATATCAATGAAGCATTCCGCGCAGTCATTTGAGATTTCTTCTTGTTCTGAACAAGCCAAAGTGACTTAATGAGTCTATATAACTACTATATTGACTATTTACCACCCACATGGTGTGATGTCTGGTGCACAAAAGGCAGAAACACTCCAAGCGATATACCTGGACCAGCAAAATGACAGAGTAGCGAGACCACCTTGAGGTCACCAGGTTGCCTTTTTCGAGCTGTTATTTATGGACTCGGAGGTGATGGCCAAATTGCAAAATGCTGCTGAGAAGTGGCAAAAGACATCATCTACTGCTCCAACATGTCAACCAGGTCAAAAATAGAAATTCTGTTATCTCTTAGGTGCAAAGGGAGATCTCCGCAGGTGACATAAACATTGAAACCACGGAAAAGGAGTCTAAAGGTGGGAATGGAAGCCCTATTCATCATACAAGAGATATAACACACGACTGAGTAACTCGTCAGCACGATTAACTCCAGCCAATAACAGGCCACATTTACTGCATCCCATTCTGGTTAACTTCAGAAGTATTACAAGCAGGATGGTTGTCACCATGTTTACTGCAAATCAAACATTTTTCCCATTCCACAACATTTTACAACAGATAGAAAGAATGATTCACTTGGGAGGCAAAATTAGTTCATATATTTAACACCTTCCATATGCATACACCTGTAAAACGAAAATAATTTATTTTATTTTACTTAAAGTAAAATCCTATACTATATATACTCTAGTAATAGAAAACAGCCCTTGAGATTGGTTGCCACGGCAAAAAGAGATCAGTATATCTTAACAAAATGTAAATGTCACCCTCAAGAAGGAGGCGGCCAGTGTCCTTCCTGCTGTATATCAGGTAATTCCGTTTGTTTTCAATTTGACTTTTCTATAGTTCTCCTCTCACCCAATCAGTCAAAGGTTCTTGGCTACTCAAAACTCCTTGAGGATGTATTTATTGTATGGTATATCCTGTTTTAAATACACATTGTGAATAGAACACAGTCAAATTGTCAATTTCTCTGCATCATGTAAATGTTCTCAGCGAGATTAACAAATCAAATATATTGTTGTCTTGTGTGTACTTTGCTTAGGTGTAAATTATTTTATACATCATTACCCTCTTGTGTCAGAATAGTTTTATTCCAACTACCTGTCTTCATATAAACTCGACAGTATCATTCTATTCAGGTCTGCGATTTTCTATATCTGCCATGCATGTTCTACTTCTGCATCATTCTTGTGTTGCTCATATTACCCATCTCATAAAGGTTTCCCTCTGAGCTGTCTAATTGTCTGTGAAAACTTCCTGGCTTCCATTTGTTTTAATTGTCTTCCCTTTCTCCTTCTTTTAAATCATGGTATCTTTCCATTCTATATACAATTTCTTGGCATCAGAGATATTGTTCTCTGGGTAATTGGACTCCCATGTGACATTGCATGGTTGGCAGGATCCCATATGTTTATGATGCCGCTCCATATTCCAAGTTCTTGAACATGAATTTTTAGCTGAGTAAAACAAACTTTTCTCATTGTGCAACTCCAATCATGTTGCAACATAGATATGCTGCATACTGAGTTACATAGCATGTTTACTAAAGTAAGCCTTTCATTTGGCTGTAAACTTTTGTGAGAATGCTTGGCGAAGAGACAACTTAATAATCTTCAATTATTATGTCTGCCCCCTTCATATATAATGCGTCTAACATATAAGGATACAGAGCTAAACTTTGTTCAGAAATACAAAATACTTATTCCAAGTCAAAGATAATTATAGTTGTAGTGTAACTCCAAGCTGCAAACAATGAACTGGAATGCAGTGCTGAATCTAGACACACAAACAAATAATTGGTATTGTTAAACCATCATCGAGGGGCTTCGACCAGCCATATACCCAAATAATGATGTTGTTCGACATTTGCATCCCTTCCAGAGTTTGTAGATGTGAAGAGATAAGAGAACAAGATAAAGAGAATGAGGAGAGAGTCTCTTAGAGAGTCTAATTCAAGCTCCATTACACAATTTCTTGCCAGTAAGATGAAAGTAAAGCCTAATAGCCGAGTCATTACTCTGATGTATGTTTGTTTGTGTTTCGTCCATTCCACATTCCTCTGCTGGGGAAGCAGTAACTTTCTTTGGGACCTGCTGCCTTCTAATCGTATATCCTAATCAACAGCGCATGCTATTTGAAATAAGATTGATATTATACAGAATTAACTTGGTGAATGTGTAATATATTGCATTAAATAAACATTTGAAGATGAAGGCAAACATTTTAGGCTTTACTCTTTGCTTTTCAGAAAATTATTAATTGTAGCATAATAGGTCAACATTCAACTACCCTAGGATAATTTGGTCAATTCAACTACGGAACTTAATGTGAAGACAATAATAAATTATGTAAGTTTCAAATGTCAGATTATATGAGTTACAAGTCTAAACTGAATGTGTGTTCTGTAAAGTTTGAAAACAAATAAACTTCAGTTTTTTTTTCAGACACCAGCAATGACAGTTATGAATTATTGGCTCCCTCGTGTGCTTGGCAGCAACAATCACACATCTGAAGCCAGCTAATTTTCCCGCGGGGCTTGTTAGATGTCTTCATAAGATACCCAACTGCTTTTAGAAATAATACGAGATTAATAAGATTATTATATCAATGTCAGACTAATTACGCATGTTCTGCTACATCATGTTTCATCATAACAGCATGCATGAGTATACACTAAACTATGTTTAAAAGTGCTGTGACTGGGGTAGATTCTGCTTCATTCAATAGACATACATGTACATAATTTGTTGAGTTCTTCCAGTCGATAACTTTCCATTCTTACAAAATTGTCCACCTTGTTTTGATGTCCATTTAATTTTCCACTCTGCTTTTCTTTTCTTTTTTAGAACTGCATTTAACAAAATATATAATATTTTATATTCCATATGTGGAATCCCATGTGACATTGCATGGTCTTGTGGGATCCCAGATGTTGCTGTTGTTGTTCTGTACACCAAGCACATGAATCATGCACATACAATGTACTTTGAAGGAGAAACAGTATTGTTGTGCACCTCCAATTACATGATATCTACTCTCCAAAATAGGAACATGCTGCATGCGTCATTGTGTCTCTCAACAAAAACTTTCAGTTTACTTCATTCATTCATCTTGAATATAAAAATGCAGATGTACCATTACGCTAAAATCAGGAACTGCATTGCAAAGCATATTTTTAACAAGGAGATAAAATGTAGAGGTTGCCATGTACACTGCCTTTTTAAACACAATACCAACATCACAACAAAATGCAGTGATGTTTACATTAATATAGTAAGTTACACATTGATAGGCCATGACTTATACTCATTTACAACATGACATTGTTTTGTCATTTTCTTGTTTCATCAACTTAAAAATACTGTGTAATAATCAGGAGCCAGAATCACAAGGCACCAGTTGTTTCATATCTGCTCGCTGAAGCAATATACAACTGCATCACAACACAGAATCCAACAGACTCAAGCAATTACAATAATTGCTGTAGGATCTGCACCTATCATATTAGTCTGCCTACAAAACAGTTTAAAATGAAATTCTTTGGTCATGACTGTCACTCATGAGAAACAAAATTGTTAGTTCAAATCGGAGACTCATTCAAATGCGTAAATGAGATACTGTTCATCGATAATCCTAAATCTAATTATTTAGGTTTCCATAAGTTTGAACAGTTTTTTTACCCAGAATTGTTGCTGTTTGAAAAACATATTCAAGGTACCAACTAAAAAACTAAACATATTAGCAAATTAAATATGTAATTTTTCAAAACCCTATCACCAAAATGGTTATACATTCTTGTCTTTATATCAATGCCTGAAGTCAGATTGAAATTCTTCTTCTAGACAAGCAAAAATGAGCACCCACAAAGTCCCAAATGCCTATTCAGTCACATGGTATGATGTCTGGTGTGCAACAGGCAGGTGAGGGCAGAGGCACTCTGAGCTAATATGACAGCAGTGCTCAGCAACATGACAGAACAGAGAACACACCTTGAGGTCACCTTTTTTGGGCTGTTATTTATGGAGTTGGGGTGATGGCCAAATTGCAAAATGCTGCTAAAAAGTTACTGTAGTCAGGGTCTTCACTCTCTGCTCACAGAGGTCAACCAGACATGTGTTGCACCTGAAAACAGAAATATTTTTGACTTTGAGACTCACTCAAGGTTTCTCTGAAAAAAAAATGAACAGTCGAACCAATGAAAAGAAGACTAACACAGAACGCATGGCTGACAAAATCATCAGCTACATTAACGCCAGTCATATATATATATATACAAACTACTCATACTCAACCTCTTAGGAAAAAAAAGAAAGGTTAAGGCAAAGCTGATTGCCCATCAAATAAAAGTTTCTGTTGCATAACATGTGTCAATAACCATTACGCCTACAAAAACCATATTTCTCTAAAGCACAAATGTTACATATATATATAGCATACACTTATAACGAGGCCATCGACATCTTTGTACCATACCGAGAGATATGCCACAGGCTGAGGCTAGGTATTCCATATTTCAAGCAGAATCATATTCTATCAATTAACAGACAACAGACATTCACTTTCTGGCCATACATAACAAAGTATTTGCTTGTGGCCAGCTCAGCTTAGGCCACCAGACTAAAGCTAGGGCAAACCCATAAAATTTGCAAGACAGACGACTATTATTATTATTCTGGGCAATGCCATATCGCGAAATACCGCATCCAAATGCAAACCACTAGCAAGGCAGATTCCGATTAATATTACCTGTTCACGAAGCATTTCCATGAGCTCCCTCAGTGTCCGTGAAAACTTCTCAGAAGCCTTCTCTTTGTTTTAATTGTCTCCCTCTTCTACTTCTTTTCAATTATGATACCTTTCCATTCTATAGAATTTCTTGGCATTGCCAATATTGTTCCCATGTGAAATTGCATGGTTGGAAGGATCCCATATGTTTTTGATGTCGCTCCATATGCCAGGTGCATAAACATGAACACACAATTCTATGCAGGAATTATTCTCATTGTGCAACTCGAAGCCAATAAAATGTACGCTATCAAATTTTTATTTGCCTTTACACTCTCTTCAGCAATATGAGAGACACAGGGAGGGTAATTTAGCCTCCGTATCCATTCTCAACGAGTTTTCTACCTTTTTGATATTGGCAACATTGTTTGACACACAAAATCATGAACACCTCCAATTGTATGATTTTGTGTCTTCAATAGAACAATTACACCTTGCATCTTCCAACAAAGATTTCAATTCCTCAACTGAAATTCAATGAAGCAATTTAAAGCCACATACAATATATTACAACCATAAAAATTCATGATTACAACAAACTGCAAACAAATGTACCGATTATATCTCAGTTTGATCCCACACAGATTATTATAGAATTACACTGCTAAGTTTCAGTGAAAATCTGAAGATGTTTGTAATCGGCACATAAAAGCAAGATGGCTCAGTATAAAAGATATGTAAATATTGGTACATCCACAGACACATTCAAATTGGTTTAGCAGATAACATGGCCATGTCATATACATAACATTTACATTGGTGTGAGGAAAACTTTATTCTAATAGAATGTAATTTACACCTACTCACAGTGAAACATTCTCTGCTAATTTTCAGAAGGTGTGACTAGGCAAAAATTATAAGGCTCCACTTGCTTCATATTTGGAAAAGGCTAATGGAGCTCACTGAAACACTAAAAATGCATCACAACAAGCTCTGGCAATTATAGTAATTGCTACAAATCTGCATCTGCACTCAGACAATTCCCAGTTTTAGTATCTATAAACTCTTTAAAATGATTTATTTGGACATGAGAACCTGAATCAATTGCTCAAATCAAAGCTCCATTCACAATTTTGAAAGATCCACAAATATCTGTTCAGATTGAACTAATATTATACTTTTTTTTAAATCTTTATGAACACAGATAACCCTAGAATGCTTGCTGTTTATGATAAAATTCAATATTGATACTACCTATGCTTTAGTGCATAGAAAATATAATAATTGGAAGCCTCGTCACCAAATAATGATACATGCATTTATATCTATGCTGGCAGTAATGTTGGGTTTCTTCTTCTAGACTAGCCGAAATGAGTCTTTATATGCACCCAAAAAGTCCCACATGCCTTAACAGTCATATGCTGCGATATCTGGTGTGCGTCAGGCAGGTGATAGCAGAAACACTCTAGCTAATATGGCAGCTGCAGCAAAATGACAGGGCTCACCTTGAGGTCACTGGTATGCCTTTTTGGGCTGTTGTTTATTGACTCTGAGGTCATGGTCGAATTGCAAAATATTACGAAAAGTGGTCATACACTTCTATGATTGCTCATATATGTCATTGTCTAGCTGACTTGACCAGACATGTTTTTTTTTTCTTGTTCTGTTTTCCTTTTTTGACAAGTGTTGAATCCTGAAATAGGAAACAGGTGTTGAGTCCAAAAAAAGGAATTTTCTTTGCTTTTAACGTCTTGATATTTAATTCATACATGACTCAGGCAATATTTGCAAAACTTTGACTGAAGTTGTGACGGCTGAACTGGAAAGGTCAGATGGACAGCAAATGTGATTGCCGTCACAACATTAGTCAAAGTTCTGCCTCTCTTCATGTCTTAGCCAGTATAATTTTTATCATAATGATTACTGTAATTTTCCATCCATGTCTTTTTCAAATTTACTCTATCTGTCATATATTTTCTTCTACATCATTCTTGTGTTGCTCATATTACACATTTGATAAAGCTTTTCCTCTGAGCTGTCTCATTGTATGTGAAAACTTCCTGGCTCCTATTTGTTTTAATTGTCTTCCATTTCTCCTTCTTTTGAATTATGGTATCCTTCCATTCTATACACAATTTCTTGGCATCAGAGATATTGTTCTCTGTGTAATTGGACTCCCATGTGACATTGCGTGGTTGGAAGGCTCCCATATGTTTTTGATATACCTCCATTCCAAGTTCGTAAAACATGAACATACAACTTTGTGGAGGAATTATTCTCATGGTAAAATACAATACAACTAAAGCATACCCAATTACAAACTTTTATATGCCTAATGCTCCTCTCAGTCATCCGAGACACAGAAGCAGAGGCACAGACAGAGAAAGAGACAGAGGAAGACAGATAGAGACAGAGAGATGTCTAATTGAGCTGAACTATCCCCAACACCACTTTTTTGTAGACAGGATGAGAGGAAAGCCTGACAGCCTAAGAGCAATTACGCTAATGTTTACCTGAGTGCTTCAATTCAACAATCCTGTGCCTGAGTCACTTTCCTGTGTACTGGCTAACTTCTACTAGTATTTTAATTACCAACGATCCATGTCCATATTTGAAGTAAGACTGTATTTACAATGAATTAGCTTGAAAATGAAGGCATTATGTAAAATACACCTAATTGTTCTACAACTGTTTCAAAACTGCATTAATTGGAGCACAACGTGTTTAAAAATAATACCAACTCGAGGTTTAATATAAACTAAAACAAAGGAACTTGCAATGTGCACCATGGTCCATACCAGACTGAATGAGTTGAAAGAATGAGTGCTCTGTAAAGTTGGAAACAAATTGAGTGAGATTTTTCTCAAATGCTAACAATGACAAGTGATGAATTAATGGCTGTCTCATGCAGTAGCTGCAATCACACATCTGAAGCCTGCTACTTTCCCATCGGGCTTGTTAGATGTCTTCATAAGATACCCAACTGCTTAATTAATAAGAGCTTATAAAGATTATTATGTTAGTGTCAGACTAGTTACACATGATCCACTTCATCGCGTTTGATCATAATTGGAATGCACCGAACTATGTTACGTCTCTGCAACTTCGGGCAGATTCTGCCTCATTTACAAGACGTACTCCAATGCAGAGTATATTCACTGATTCATTCCAGGCAGTACAGCCTCATCATAGCAAATAAGAAGCCCGGGTGAGGGAGTGAATCTGCAGTCTGGAGAATGACCCCAAACATTCAATGCACTATGCTCTCCAGAATCATCATTATGCGAACGTAGCGATGGTGGAGGCTTGATAAGTATAGGGACGGGTACAGTCTGGTGAATCTGAGTGATGTGTTTCCTATCTTGATGGTGCACCACTGCACCTTGTGTTTTTCCTTCCACTTCCATAAGTCGTTTTTGACATATTTTTTTTTTCTATTTTTCATGTGTAATATCTTTGTACTTAGAATTCCAGTTTATGATTTACAAGAACCTCAGACGTTCTCGATACGATTACGTACATCAAGCACAATCATTCACATTGTTGAAAGAGAAACAATTCTGTGTGTACCTCAAATTATATGAACAAATGCTGCATGCGTCTTCCAAGAAAACTTGAAATTCTTCATCTGGAATATAAACGAAGCAGTGTGTAACCGAATGGCACCATCTGCATACAGATACATCAGTAGGGGGAACGGGGGCACATTGGGACGCTTTTAACGTCTACTAATTTTGCTCAATGCTGAAAGCACTGAAGAACTCAGAAGTTTGCATGAATATCACCAATACCATTGAGCTTAAATGCAAGGCATAATAAACTAGACTTCACATACCCTTTTGCAGCCAGAGAGCAAAATTTGAGTTGAAAAAATGACTGTCCCAATGTGCCCTGCGGGGCACATTGGGACATCAGCTGGGGCACATTGGGACATCAATTGAAAAATCATTTTAACACCTCATGTGCAATAGATATCACATATAAGTAGTGCGTAAGACAATATACAGTGCATTAACACCTTGTAGTGCCAATAGTTCATAACTTTAAACAGTTTTAAACATTTAACATAAAATGTCCTGGGTGCGGACATCTATGTAAGTAACACACGGTGCTTTGTGACAATTTTGTTCACAGAGCATGGTAATCCACTATACCTCTATTCACTGTGGCCTGAACACCTGTTGTGTGCTGTCCCACTGTCCCAGGTCATTCAGTTGCCTTGGACACTTAAATTCTGCCATATTAAGTGCGTCCCAATGTGCCCCAAATTCACTGTCCCAATGAGCCCCGATATGACTTTTACACCAAAATGCTAATTTCTCGGACACCAGTGAGTGTGTTTATACGGATAGCAATTCATAACTGTTCGTTAGGATATATAAAATTCATACAAGCACTGAGAAAGCTTCATTGTTCATGGTTAGTCACAGAATGGTTTGAATTGAACCTGTCCATATTTACTTCAGTAGTAGCAAAAACAAACTTTTGCTCGCCATACTTCTGCATTTGGCTGTAATTTGTCTATAAAACCATGGAAACATCAGGATGTGAAATTACAAGATATGATGGCACTACCATATCATATACCTTGCCAGGATCCAAGAAAACCCCACTGTCCCACAGTGCCCCGCGTCCCAATATGCCCCCGTTCCCCCTAAATGAAACTAGGACCTACAATTCACACACAGGAGGACCTTCCCCTACTTTTGGGCATGCGTGTAAATGGCTGAGGACATAACTAACTGCATGACATATATGTACGTCCGATACAAATCCTTTAAGAATTGATGAGATCTTGACGTTTCTATATTATCTTGATTTTTAAAAAAAGGAAAACGCAGTGAAGTCCTACCAATTGCTTTCAATGATATTCCATTTTGGAGGTTTTATTTCTATTAGGCTATTATCTGTACTCATTTGCAACATGGCATTCTCTGGATCAGGTTTCAATAACTAATGAATGTGGTAGTGACCAGGCTAGAATCAATAGGCACCAGTTGCTTCATATTTGGAAATTGCGGAAGCAGATTGTTGAAGCCGTAAAATTGCTCCACAACACACAACAGAACCCCACATACCACCTTAATTACAGGCAATGCTACAGAACAAACACTCAATAAATTCCCTAAAATATAAGTCTATCTGTAATGCAAAAACTTGCAAGTTGAAGAGTTCCTCTTACGTGTCCTATTAAAGACCTTTCTAGACATTCACATGTGACTGCCTTTGGGATAGTTAGAAAGAAAGGGTCCAATTCAAGCACCATTACAACAATCGCTAATAGGATGAAAGAGAAAGCCTAATAGCCCTGCAAGTCATTGACCTAATGCAAGTTAATTCAAGGCACTTCAATTCCGCATTCCTTTACTGAAATCTGCAGACTGAACAAAGTTCTTAGGAATTTCCAACTTTTTAATCTCGTTTCCATTATCAACAATCCATGTCATTTGAAAACAAGACTGTAATAACACTAACTGAATTAGCTTGGAGAAGATGAAATGAAATGCATTAAAGTAAGATTTGAAACAAAGAAAATCCATTCAAATATTAAAATAGAACTACTGCAGCAGAATTGACTAAGAATTTCCATAATTACCATGAAGATGCAAAGTGCACCACAAACATAAGAAAGTAACATCCAACTTGATATAGTCCATAAAACTATTTGCATTCTTCAATGGGGCAACTACACCACATGATAACACTATCTAGTCTTCAAACTTTGGTAATCAAAGGAATTTCTGTCTATTCCACTTCACAGCCAAACAAGTCTGAGTAAACTTACCATTAGAGGTATAGTAATCAACAGATTGGGTTTTTCAAGGGCATATATATAAATACACCGACCATATGCAGGCAGAGTCTGATATTGAATCCATAAATACTATACGACTGGCAAATGGATACATTGATACTGACTGACCCCAAGCCAAGTCTGTCAGGCAATTCATGAAGTTGATGGGCTAGTCCTTAAGGCTGTCTGGTAGCCACTGTGCTCGCTTCAAGCTAATATTTACTGAGTCATAGGAGTCTCAGAATGTTGATATTTGGTATTGTCAAACAATTTAGTAGTTTCTTCAATTAACAACTATCACGCATACCTTTGCTTTGTCTAAATCGTTATATTTTCTTCATAATCTTTCATATGATTTCTGACGTAAGAATGCCAGTTACAGACTGTCCGTTTACATCATGTGACCATAACCATTACAGAAAGCATTTTTCACTTGCTAGCAACAATCAGTGCAGACAGTAACGCACTTTACCAGGCTATCGTCATCTCTGTTATGTACCATACCAAGACATATATACTATAGGCTCAGGGCATGTAGCCTTTATTTCAACAGAATCAAATCAAATTATATACCATCAATTAACAGATGCAAGACATTAATTTCTAGCCATACAGGTCTAAGTAAATATTATTTACTTGTGGCAAGCTCTGCTTTGGCGGCCAGACTGATGCAAGGGCAAACTCATAAAATTTTCAAAACAGATAGGCTATTATGCTGTGCAATGCCATATTTCAAGTTACCACATCCAAATACACCCTAATAGTAAGGCCGATTCAGATTAATATCACCAGTTTTACGAAGCAGTTCGTCTGAGCTCTGTCATTGTCTTTGAAAACTTCTCAGAAGCCTTCTCTTTGTTTTAATTGTCTTCTTTCTCTACTTCTTTATAATTATGGTATCTTGCCATTTCTATAGAATTTCTTGGCATTGCCAATACTGTTCCCATATGACATTGCATGGTCGGCAGGATCCCAAATGTGCTTGATGTCGTTCCATATGCCAAGTATATGAAACATGAACACACAATTGCTTGCAAGAATTATACTCATTGTGCAACTCGATGCCAGTAAAATGTACTTAATCATACTTTTATTTGCCCATACACTCTCTTCAGCCGTATGAGAGGCTAAGTTAGCCCCCTTATCCATTCTCAGCGAGTTTTCTACCTTTTTGATATTGGCAGCATTGTTTGATACACCAAATCATGCACATGCTTTTACAAAGAAAAACAATTTTGCTGAACACCTCGAATTGTATGACTTTGTGTCTCCGATAGAACAATTACACCTTGCATCTTCCAATAAAGATTTCAATTCCTCAACTTAAATTCAATGAAGCAATTTAAAGCCAAATACAATATATTACAACAAACTGCAAACAGATGTACCGATTATATCTCCGTTTGATCCCACACAGAATATTATAGAATAACACTGTCAATATCATTGAAAATCTGAAGATGATGCAATCTGCAAATAAAAACTTTGTCTAAACAATGTATAAATACTGGTACCTCCATACATCCATTCAAATTGGTCTTAGAAACATGACCATGCCATTTACACAACATTTACATAGGTGTGAGGGAAAACTTTAGTCTAATAGAATGTAATTTATACCTATTCACAGTGAAACATTTTCTGCTCATTTTCTGAAGGTGTGACTAGGCCATGATCATGAGACTCCAGTTGCTTCATATTTGTAAAAGGCTAATGGAGCTTGCTGAAGCACTAAAAATGCATCACAACAAGCTCAGGCAATTATAGTAATTGCTGCAAAATCTGCATCTGCACTCAGAAAATTTCAAGTTTAGTATCTATAAAACTCTTTAAAAATGAATTATTGGGCCATGAGAACCTGAATCAATTGCTCAAATCAAAATGTTTGAATGAGTCACAAATATCTGTTCAGATAGAACATATATGATATTTTTAGTTTCTTTTTTCCCCTATTTTTAGAACACAGATTTTCCTAGAATATCTGTTGTTTGGGAAAAAATTGAATGTATACAAGATCGGTACTACCAGTGCTTTAGTGCATGGAAAATATGATAATTGGAAGCCTCAGCCTCATCATCAAATAATTATACATGCTTTTAAATCAATGCTGGCAGTAGTATTGGATTTCTTCTTCTGGCCCAGGCGAAATGAGTCTTTATAACCACCCACAAAGTCCCACATGCCTTTACAGTCACATGGTGTGATGTCTGGGGTGCATCAGGCAGGTGAGAGCAGAAGCATGATATGGCAGCAGCAGCAAAAACACAGAGCCAACCTTGAGGTCACTGGAATGCCTTTTTGGGCTGTTATTTATTGACTCTGAAATCATGGTAAAATTGCAAAACACTGCAAAAAGTGGTCATGGAATTTGCAGGACTTCGCCAGACATGTTTTTTTCTGGCTTTTAGACTAAAAGGAGCATCTCCGTAGGCAATACAAACAGAAAAACCACATAAAAGGAGTCTAAAGCCTGAGTGGAAGCCTTAGTCATCATACAAGAGATATAACGCATGGCTGAGTAAATCATAAGCCTGATTAACTCCAGCCAATAACAGGCTATACACTCTGCATCATATCTCAATTCAGTAACTTCAGGATCAGGCCAAAAAGGATGGTTGTGCATGCATGACCATTACATAACAAATGACAATTACCAATAAAGAAAGCATATTTTACTTGGCCAAGACAATAACACATGTTCTTAATAAGACTTTTGAAATTGTTGTAACATGTATACCAAGAGATAAACATCTTTACATTCTATTGATACATGACTCTGGCAATATTTGCTTTTAGCAGCTCAACTGAGACTACCATAGTACCTTAGAGATAAAAGCATAACATTTACAAGACAGACAAGACTTTAGCACTGCATAATATCATATCTCAAGGTATTTTGTCCAAGTGAGAGCCACTTGTAATTGCAAGGAAGATTCAGTTTGATATGAAAAATAATAGAAAATACTAACTCAAATGCATGATGTAGTCACAATTATAATGCTCCTCTCAGTTATTCAAGAGACAGAAGCAGAGACACAGAGAGATACCGACAGAGGGAGACAGACAGAGACAGAGAGATGTCTAATTGAGCTGAACTATCTACAAAACCACTCTGTTTTGTAGACAGGATGAGAGAAGAGCCTGACAGCCTAACAGCAATTACACTAATGCATGTTTACCTGAGGTGCTTCAATTCCGCATTCTTGTGCCTGAACGATATTCCCGTGAATTAGCTACCTTCTACTAATATTTCAATTACCAACAATCCATGTCAATATTTGGAATAAGAATGTATTTACACTGAATTAGCTTGGTAAATGTGTAATATCACGATATATTGCTTTTAAATCAACATTTGATTGATTGATTGATTGATTGATTGATTGATTATTTATTTCCACGATTTTTTGAAATATGTACAAAATAAATGAAGGCATTGTGTTAAATACACCTAATTGTTTCAAAACTATTTCAAAACTGCATTAATTAAAGCATACTGTGTTTAAAAAATAATGCCAACTCCAGGTTTGATATATATATATACAACAAAGGGCAATCAATATAGACTGTACAGCCAGCAATGTGCACCAGACTGAATGAATTAAAGGTTAAAACTGTGAATGAGTGCTCTGTAAAGTTTGAAACAAATTAAATGAGATTTTTCCCAAATGCCAACAATGACAAGTGATGATTTAATGGCTGTCTCATGTGGTAACTGCAATCACACATCTGAAGGCTGCTAGTTTCTCACGGGTCTTGTTAGATGTCTTCATAAGATACCCAATTGCTTAATTAATAAGAGATTAATAAGATTATTATTATGTTAGTGTCAGACTAATTACACATGCTCCATTTCATCGCGTTTGATCATAATGGGAATGTACCAAACTATGTTACGTCTCTGCGACTTCGGGCAGATTCTGCCTCATTTACAAGACACACTCCAGTGAAGAGTATATTCAATGATTCCTTCCAGCCAGTACAGCCCCATCATAGCTGCAAATAAGAGGCCCGGGTGAGAGAGTGATGTAATTCCTATTGTGATTGTGCACCTTGTCTTTTTCGCTCCACTTCCATAAATAGTTCATGACATGAATTTTTATTTTTTGTATGTTTCATGCATATAATTTATGTATTTAGACTTCCAGGTTATGATTTACAAGAACCTCAGATGTTCACAATACCATTACGACATTACGTGCATCAGCACAATCTTCCATGTTGTTTGAAAGAGAAACAATTCTGTGTGCACCTCCAATTACATGAACAAATGCTGCATGCATCTTTCGAAAAAACTTGAAATTCTTCATCTGGAATATAAATGTGCAACCGAATGGCACCATCTGCATACAGATGCATCAATAAACGAAACTAGGACCTGCAACCCACACACATGAGGGCCTTTCCTTCCTTTAGGGCAAAAATGGCTGAGGACATAACTAACTGCATGACATACGTCACATTCAAAAACCTTTAGGAATATATTTGATCTAGACGACGTTCCTGTATTATCATGATTAAAAAAAGTAAAACACAATGAAGTCCTACCAATTGCTTTCATTGATATTCTATTTTGCATAAGGAACTTTTATTTCTAATAGGCTATTATTCAGTACTCATGTGCAACATGGCATTCTCTGAATCAGGTTTCAGCAACTAATGAATGTGGTAACAACCAGGCTGGAATCAATAGGCATCAGTTGCTTCATATTTGGAAATTACGGGAGCAGATTGTGGAAGCCTAAAAATGCTCCACAACACTGAATCCAACATGCCCACTCAATTGCAGTAAATGCAACAGAATCTACACTTGTTAAATTCCCTAAAAAATATATGTCTATCGGAAATACAAAATACTTGCGATCATTGAAAAACATATAGACTCTTTTTTTTAAATTAATGCTTTTGCCATGAAAATTTTCAATGTGTTTGATTGAGTGACAAATTTCTGTTTAAATAATATTTTTCATAGGTTTGGAACAAATTAAAAGTACCGGTGACCAATAAAAGTTTCATGTCAACAAAATGTTGATGCAATTTATCAAATTTTGGAGAAAATTGCCTCACCAAATGACCTGTTCATTTATATCATTTATATTCGGAGCGCTCCGAAAAAGGTTGAGACATTGTTCATTAATTTGTGCATTCAAAATATTATAATGACGCGAAGCATTGTAGTATTATCAGAGCCTACGTAAATTTCCAGCTGGAAAATACATATACTGTTTCTCCTATATTTGTAATGGTCTTCCTGTTTCACTTCTTTCTCAAAATTGTAACTTTCCATATATCATAAACTTCCTAAAGTTGCAATGAGATATTGTTCTCTGTGTAATTGGACTCCCATGTGACATTGCATGGTTGGCAGGATCCCATATGTTTTTGATGCCATTCTTCATTCCAAGTTCATGAAACATGAACACACAAGTTTGTAAAAAGAGCCAATTCTCACTGCACACTGCTGTGCTTCAAACAAGCATGATTTGGGAGTAAACTTCCACAAACAACAAAGCAGCATATCCAGTACATTTCAAAGACTGCTCATGCAGCTGAATGATTAAAGCTCAAACTACATGTAAGAGAACACAGTGAAGGAGCATTTCATAATATACATGTATATGCCAGTAAAAACCATGAAAGAAAATGGTAATAGAGAATTTTAAGAAATTTTCTTGATGAAGATGGGATAAATTTATACTCTCACAATTAAAACATATCAAATTTGTTATTACGGATATCATGCCCCTCCTTTACCGCACACAAAAAAGGTGGTCTGACATTGGGTGAATAAGTTTATTTCATGACGTTACGTGAATATGTGTTCTTTTGCATTGTGTTGTCATGCTAGGAACCAGGCGCCATGCTGCACAAATGGTATTTATATAACTTTATATATAATGTCAATATACGCTGGTCTTTCGAGCTCCAACTGCAAGTTGAAGAAATCAGCTTATGTGTCCTAATAAAGACCTCTCCAGACATTCTGCATTTTACAAGTCGCTGCCTTTGGGATAGTTAGAAAGACAGTCCAATTCAAGCACCATTACGACAATCGCTAATAGGATAATAGGATGAAAGAGAAAGTCTAACAGCCCTGCAAGTCATTTACCTAATGCAAGTTAATTCAAACCACTTCAATTACGTATTCCTCTACTGCAATCTGCAGACTGAACATAGTTCTTGGCAATTTCCAACTTTTTAATCTCGTTTCCATTATCAACAATCCCTGTCATTTGAAAACAAGACTGTAGTTACACTTACTGGATTAGCTTGGTGAAGATGAAATGGAATGCATTAAAGTAAGAATTGAAAACAAAGAAAATCCATTCGAACATTGAAATAGAACTACTGCAGCGGAATTGATGACGAATTTCCATAATTACCACAAAGATGCAAAGCGCACCACCGACATAAGAAAGTAACATTCAAGACTTGGAAGTAGTCCATACAACTATTTCCATGCTTCAGTGGGGGTAGCTACAGCACATGACAACACTATCCAGTTTCCAAACTTTGGTAATCAAAGGAACTTCTGTCAATTCCATATCAATTTCGTATTTCAGAAGTCCCTTCATTATCCTGAGTGTTTACTTCAGGTGAATCACATGACCCGCTTATTCAGAAATCTTCCCAGTGCTTTCACAGCCAAACAAGTCTGAGTAAACTTAACATTCGAGGTGCAGTAATCAACAGATTCGATATTTCAAAGGCATATACAGTAGCGGACAAAAGTTTAGGCCACGTCAATTTTTTGGCAATATTAGGGAAAATAGGTGCTCAGCTGAAAAATTTCTGCATGGATTTTCTTGCCTATGTGTCAGGGAAGTTCTACAAGAGAGAAAACTTGATCTATTTTTAGCACTTCCTTGAATATGTGTGATAAACAAAAATTTAAGGTGGTCTAAACTTACGTCTGATGCTTGCTTACATCCACAAAGGCCCTTAATGGCATTGTGCATTAGCGGAAAGGTGGCTTAATTATTCAATGTTATTTTAGACAAGTTATTCAAACATGTTTCATGTGATTTAAAGGCAATTAGTCATAAAACAGGAAAAAACACATTTTTTAATAATTTTTAAAAATTTCAACTTAGGAGGTAATAATGGTGATTAAATGAGCCAAAATTGTAAATAAACAAAAGGTCAACTACAAACAACTAAGAAAATAGTGTCTGACACATTTTCATCCTTCTAATGGAGTATGAATACACTTGACACCCGGTGATACTGCAAAAATGGTGTTTTTGCCTGGTTTTGTCTAAGAGACTCCTATTTGAAGCATCATTAAACAGTGAAAGGAGAGTTTTCATTCACCTGAATATGTGTCCTGATAAAATCAACAAACTTTTGTTCTTTTCCCACTGTACAGACAAAATTACAGACGCCACTCTGGAAAGTGTACTGAAACGTAATGTTAACGAATGGACCAGTTTTACGCCTTCCATAAAAGTGGCTGTAGTTTCATCATAAGTAAAGCGAACAAACAAAACTTGTTTGATTTTATCAGGACACATACTCAGGAAAATGAAAACTCTCCTTTCACGGTTTTATGATGCTTCAAATAGGAGTCTCTTAGACAAAACCAGGCAAAAACACCATTTTTGCAGTATGACTGGGTGTCAAGTGTATTCATACTCCATTAGAAGGATGAAAATGTGTCAGACACATATTTTCTTAGTTTTTTTTAGTTGACCTTTTATTTATTTACAATTTTGGCTCATTGAATCACCATTATTACCTCCTAAGTTGAAATTTTTAAGAATTATAAAAAAATGTGTTTTTTCCTGTTTCATGACTAATTGCCTTTAAATCACATGAAAAATGATTGAATAACTTGTCTAAAATAACATTGAATAATTTAGCCACCTTTCCGCTAATGCAAAATGCCATTAAGGGCCTTTGTGGATGTAAGCAAGCATCAGACGTAAGTTTAGACCACCTCAAATCTTGGTTTATCACACATATTCAAGGAAGTGCTAGAAATAAATCAAGTTTTCTCTCTTGTAGAACTTCCCTGACACATAGGCAAGAAAATCCATGCAGAAATTTTTCAGCTGAGCACCTATTTTCCCTAATATTGCCAGAAAATTGACGTGGCCTAAACTTTTGTCCGCTACTGTATAATATATATAAGTACATTGACCATTTGCAAGGAGATTTCGATATTGAATCCATAAATACAATATGACTGGCAAGTGGCTCGCAGTACAGCCTCCAGTACAGCCTCCAGTAATACATTGATACTGACTGACCTCAAGCCGAGTCTGTCTGGCAATACATAAAGTTAATGGGTTTGTCCTTACGGCTGTCTGGTGGCTTTGCTATGCTCGCTACAAGAAATAGTTATAGGTGGCTCAGAGTGTTAACATTTTTAAAATATTGTCAAACAATTTAATAGTTTCTTCAGTTAACAGTCTATAACGCATACCTTTACTTTGTCTAAATCTGTGTTTTTTCAGCATATTTTATTTGATATCCGGCATAAACAGTACCTAACACATGTACAATATGTAATTGCTTTGGGAATGCCAGTTAAAGACTGGTTTTACTTGGTTTTTTTTACCAAGTGTGCTCTTGACCTGCTTGTAGAATGCCCAAGACAAGAGTCACGGCACATAGCATAGTACGAAAGGTGGCAACTATGAAGACAGAAACCTTTCATGTACAATGAGCAAGGCCACAACCATCCTCCTTGTAATACACCTGAAGTTACTGAATCAGGAGAGGATACAGAGGGTATGGCCTGTCATGGTTGGAGTTAATCGAGCTGCTGATTCAATCAGTCATGCGCTATATCTCGTGTATATTGGAGATGTCTTCCAAGGCCTTTGAGTCATCAATGCTCAGTTTCGTATTTCCTGACCATATACATCAGATTTTACCCTTGGGCTTGTACTTTACTGTTTGCAACTGTGATATTAACTATTAGAACAGAAATTTTGATTAACTTTATGGCTATATGAGATTCATGGTCTTGGAATGAAATGAAAATGCCTGAACATCATTTGGTTGTTTCCTTAATAACCAGCAGTGATACAGATAGATGTACGCACAACATTGTGTACAATGAATGTTGATTGAATCAATTACTTCCAGAATAAATCTAGGTCTATTGATAATTTTGTTTGTTATAATAGCCAGTGATCTTACTTATCTATTTGTCTGTATATTCCCCAAAAAGGGGATACTCAATGAAAACTAATTTTGACTGCAGACTAATATGTTGTTGCTGCTACTTTCTTTTAGCATTAGGTCTGTCTTTCATTATACCTGAAAATATTACATCCCTTGGAAACATCAAAGGGGCCTTCCTGACGAGGCAGCAATTTTGTGTGGGTGGCAGCACCCTCTACAAGAGCCAGCAGCTAATATAAGGTGTCCTCATTTGCTATTTACAGTGCATCCCAAGACAGTGATCCTGTGTCTCATACACCAGTAACGTTACAAAAATGATGTGTCTAGTATTATCTCTGAAGAGATGATAATATACTCTTTTATTTTTACATTATTTAAGTGTGTGCCACGTTTATGCTTCTATGAATAAATGTATAATTTCTCAACATACCTGCCCCGCTATAAGTCAATTTGTAATACAAAATATGTGTCATTATCCGACTATATAAAAATATTTTAAAATTAATTCTTAGGCCAAAAGAGAACCAGAATCAAATGTTCAAATCAAAATATCTTCCAAGTGTTTGATTGAGTTACAAATGTATATTTGAATAAAATGTTTCATCGTTTTGAATTTTTCAATTTAGATTTGTTTTCCAAGAATGTTTGCTGTTTGGGAACAAATGCAAAGTAATAGCAAACAAATTAAAGCCTCATGACAGTAATATGTTTTGGCAGTGCGCCTGGCAAGGTTGAGACGTTCTTCATTAATTTTTTCACTCAAGATATTGTAAAGAAATTAAGCACAGTTGAGCCAATATGTAAAGTTCCGGTTATGGTAATCTAAATCTATGTTACATATATCTTCTCTTCAACAGCTTTCTTCTGAGCTGCCTCATTATCAGTGATATCTTCCTTGTTTATATTTGTCATGGTCTTCCTGTTGTGATTCTTTCTCAAATACGTTGTCCGTAATATCATACACTTCCTTTGCAATGCAGATATTCTTCTCCGTGTAATTGGACTCTCATGTGACATTGCATGGTTGGCGGGATCCTATATGTTTTTGATGTCATCCTTTATTCCAAGTTCATGAAACATGAACGTACATCTCGGTAAAATGAATATTTTCTCATAGCGCGCAGCTGAGCTGTGCACAGACAACCACTGTGCATGAGTTAATTGCTGCGAATAACGAAGTTGCATATCCTGTGCATCTGAAAAGAAAGCTCAGCTGAATGCTTTAGCCAGGCTAACTAACGGCAGGCTACAGTAGCCTGCTTCAGTTGCGAGTGTGAGCGAGCAGGCTACAAAATGTCAGAATTGGTGCTTTACTTCACGTCCTCGCACAGATAACATGCATTTTTGAAGCAAGAAAAAAATACTGAGCTAATCTATCGTGAACTTTAATAAATTTTAAATGTACTGACGATAGGATATATTTATAGTTTCACAAATACAACGTTGTACATATCAAATTTCGATTAATAGATTTACACCCCTCCCTTGACACCCATTGATTATAATACCATTTCAAGCTCAAAAATGTTGGTGCCCTTTGTGTATACATTCGCCATAGGTTGAAGTTTTTGAAAGTAGTTTTAATGTGCACATGGACACTGGAGACAAGTTGAAGAGTTCCAGTCATGTGTCCTGTTAAAGACCTCTCCAAACATTCTGCAATTCACAAATGACTGCCTTTTAGATAGTCAAAAAGAGACAGTCCAATTCGAGCACTATTACAACAATTGCTAATAGGATGTTAATAGGATACTAATAGGATGAAAGAGAAAGCCTAACAGCCCTGCAAGTTATTTACCTAATGCAAGTTAATTCAAGGCACTTCAATCACAAATTCCTCTACGGCAGTCTGCAGACTGAACAAAATTCTTGGGAATTCCCAGCCTTTTACTCAGGTTTCCATTATCTACAATCCATGTCATCTGAAAACAAGACTGTAATTACACTAACTGGATTAGCTTGGTGAAGATGAAATGAAATGCTTTAAAGTAAGACTTCAAAAACAAAGGAAACCATTCGAATAATTGCTTAAGAACTGCTATACTGCAGCTACAGGATGGACTAAATATTTCTGTAATTCCGCAAAGTAACTTTGATGCAAAGAGCACCATAAACATTAAATACTTAGATTAGTCTAAGCATACAAGTATTTCTATTCATCAAAGGGATGACTGTGACACATGACGGCACTATCTAGTTACGAAACTTTGGTATTTCGTATTTCAGAAGTTCATTATCTTGCGTATTTACCTAGGGTGAATCAACTTATGCATTTATTCTGAAATCTTCCCAGTGCTTTCACATCCCAACTAGGTGGAGTTTACTACCATGGAGTAGCAGTAATCAACATATTAGTATTCTTAAAGGCATATCCACTGACTGACCAGCTCCTTCACCGACCATGCTATATGTTGCCCATGCAGAAGGCCGATAGGAGAGCTAAGAGCTTCTATGTAATAATTTATATGTAAATGACATTGGGATAGTTTTTAATTTTTCCGGCTTCGCTTTACATTAATATTTTGATACGGGACAATGAAAGTGGTCAATCATCATAATTATACAACATCATGCACAGTGAGCCTGAACGAACTTTGGGGTAAAAAAATGGCCCAGCATAACCATAGGCACTAGGGTGTTTCAGGTGCCCCCAGTATATTCCGATCCTGCTTGACCTTGGTTTGGTATTTTAGTTTATATAGTAGAAGTCACATGTAAAATGTTGGCCCATTCTATAAATACTTACCTTTACCAGAATTCACTTGAAGTTTATAATGTAATTCCCCATTGGCGAACTTGCAAATCAATGAAGGAATATATATATTTTTTCCTCAATCTGTAGTTTCTGAGTAAGTTTTGGGAGGGCAATTCAAATCTGTCATCAGCTATTTTATAGCAGGTCTTCCTTATGAGCTAGGAAGTGTTGAATTTCCTAAAATTCTGCCATTTTATGCAGATTTTCACAAATTTGACAGCTTCTGGTAGCTTGGTAAATGAGGTTATACAAAAAATAACATCAGATTTGAATTTCCCTCCCAAAACTTACTCAGGAACTGTGGATTGAGAAAAAAATATTGATTTCTTCATTGGTTTTTGAAATATCTTGAGAATTTGCATGTTCGCCAATGGAGAATTACATTATAAACTTCAAGTGAATTCTGGTAAAGGTAGGTATTTATAGAATGGGCCAAAATTTTACACGTGACTTTTACTATATAAACTGCAATACCAGACCAAGGTCAAGCCAGATCGGAAAATATTGGGGGCACCTGAAACACCCTAATAGGCACCATTACGTAGCTGAAGATGAGACGAACAAGAAGATGTAAAAAACAAAAAAATCTGTTAAAAACTTCTTGAGATAATGAATTTTTTCACTTTCTGATTTATCACACCCAATTTTTAACATCATAAGTCATGTGGAAAGTCTGCTAAATGAGCACTGCCTTTGCAAAACCATTTCAATGACAGAAAATATCATTCAAAAGACATAATAATCCTTTTTTTGAAAGAAAAATATGCTGTTGCATTTAATGCAAAAAAAAAGGTGTGACAAACTCATGCATGCATAATTTCCAAATAAAGTGTAAATTTTTCATCAGAATTGGAAAAATTTGCATGCTCATTGCTCAACTATTCCCCGGCATTAGCAGGTAGTTTTATGAAATGTATGTGTGCTCATATCTGACAGAGCTTTTGTACTGAAATATTCTTATCCTATCAATTAGGAAGAGTAAGAAGAAAACACTTCACTTTCTTTTGATTTTATGAAACAAACAACAATGTTAGCTGAATAATCTAACAGTACTTGACCTGTATAATACTGTTTGACTACAATTCAATTGAATAATAATAGGTTCTTGAGTAGAAGAAGATCCATGGTCTTCTGTCATTAATTTCGACTTAGTACAGGAACATAATAACAAATTGACAAACTGTACTGTTATGAATAGCTAATACACTGTATATTAAATGTCCATTCGAGGTTCCAAACCTGCGCAATGCCTGACATCCAATTTATTCACCCTATTGGACAATTCTGTGATTTTATTCATAAAAACAATGTGAAACGAACAGATTAAAACTAAGATACCAAAGTCCATAAAAGCAATTGTGCACTTCTTCTTTCTTTAAATACCAAACTGTCAAAGGCAAGCACACAGGCAGACATCTAAGTATTTATAACCATGCATTTTGTGAAGAATTATATATTTCCAGAATAGCCATATCTTTTTATAACTGTAATTTTCAATTTTATTAAACAACAACTATTATAATTTGTTTTGTGTCAATAATCAAGAAATTGTGGTATTTCCGTGGTAAAGATTAACAGTCAGGGAAATTACCAGCATGTGAGGACAATTGCAATTCCAGCCAAGTCCTGGCCCTGACAGGATGATTGAGTGTGTGGGGTTGATCAGTTGGGTCTCAGAAGAAAGTCTGATCTCTTTGCAGCCATCCTCACCACACAGTAGCATGTCAGTTGCGGGACTTAATTCTATCCAATTTCACTAAATACTGCAAAGTCATCAGCAGCTGATGACAATTTCCTAATTTCTCTGGAGCCTTCGGGTTCTTTTCCTCATTATGTAATGGATACGTCTGCCAAAATTCATAGAGTTAGTTGACACTGTGATACAACTTTATACCAAGTTTGGAAGTGATAGTTGCAGTAGTTCTTTTTAAATAGCCAGTCAAATATGATTTTGAGCACTGCCAAAGTCATGGCTAGGCCATGACACTGTGAGAGTGTCATGGGAGGGTGATGACAGTGCTAGGGTGATTGTCATGTGGGGCTGACGACATTGATTGTCATCAGCTGGTGATAATTTCCCTGACTGATTAAGGTAAAGACAGCAAATAATTCTCTTGGGCTTGTGACACAATTCTTATAAATACACAAAAAGAAGTTTATCACACACAACATCAATATGGGACTTTTCCCAATAAAGATAACATTCTGTCTAATTTCAAAATATCATCTAAAACACACAAAAATATTGTTTTGAAGTTTGCTCACATGAATTTGTAACTTGCACCCCAGTTAGATGGAATATCAACCAAACAAAGGAATGTGACAAACCAGAAATTGAAAAATTGCAATATCTCAAAAAGTTTCCAACAGATTTCTTTGTTTTTTGCATCTGCTTGTTCGTCTCATCTTCAGCTACCCAACGGTGCCTAACGTTATGCTGGGGCATTTTTTTAACCCCAAATTTGGTTCGGGCTCGCTGTGCATGTATAGAGTGCATTTTCAGTAAACTGCTTGACTAGCACAGAAATATATATGAAGAATATCTGCAAAGAGAACAACAGAATTAATCTTTGCTACGCCAGGTATGCATAGATCATACTTTGATTTTGCTCAGTAGATACATACTGAATTTTATTTAAGCCCAATAAAAATTGTGCCACTTGGCCGTATTAAAAGGCTTCTACTTTTACTAGATTTAGTGTTTCAGAGCCTCTTAGAAAGCAATGAAACGTGTGATGCTGTCCAGAAGATTGACCCACTCACTTCTCCAGTCCAAAAAGCTCCAACATTCTGCTGAAAAATGTTGCACTTTTCTATTTCCAGGATTGCAGGCACAGCTTCCACAATTCAATCAACCTGGGATATAAAACAACATCTTGATTGAGCACGAGAATACTAAACAATGGTAGGCCTATAAGTCCATAACAACTAACAGCTGCAAATAGTCTAGTAGGAACCGGGGGTTCCCATGCACCCGAAAGATATATTTTTTTAACTTTGGTTTTCGGAATCCTCATAATGTGTAGAAAATAATTTTTTATGTTCCCATCGCCGATTATTGTCCCATGTCATCCGTACGGCGGCCATCTTGGATTAATGTCGAAAATGCCATAATTTTGACAAAAAATCACTAACTTCTAAACTACTGGTCTCAAATAGGCATATGATACCATTTTTTCAAGGTAAATCCACCTGGAGAGTTGATTAAAGAGGTTTATTTTGTGATTTATTCAATTCTAAACATATAAAGTGAATAAATAGGCAAAAATGGTGAATTTTTCACCAAAAAATCGATGTTTTTTTTAATACAAGTAAAGACAATCTCTTCAGACACATTCTGATGGACAGATAGGTAAGAAAAGACTAGCTGTGTATAGATCTATGCAAGACGTTTAAAATGACACCAAAATAAATAGTGTACTATGAGTAGAAGCAATTCTAGGTCAAGATAACTGAATGGAAGCGATTCAGTAGCGTCGCTGACGGCACAGTTTTAAATCTCACCTGGACGCCACTTCCGAAGTACTTGTCATTTATTGACATATGATACCACTTTTTCAGGGTAAATTAGTCTGGGAAGTTGATTAATGAAGCCCATTTTGTGATTTATTCAGTTCTAAGTGCATTAATGTTAAAAAATATTAAAAACGGTAATTTTCGTTTTTTGTCTCAACCAACCGTGCAATTCAAGAAACATCGATTTCTGCAGGCATCGCAAATGGAAAGCTGCACTTGAAAATGTTAGATATATTTATATCCCATTCAAGACATTTAAAATGAAACTGAAATATATAGCATGCTATTTGCAGTAGGGATTCTAGGTCTGAATCTGTGTTGGTAAAGATCATCCATGGTGACGTTGTCATCAGTTTTCCTCGAAGTCACACCCAGGTCTGGAATTGTTGGTCTACATCAATGGTTGGACACATGTAAATAGAAATTTAGAGGATGTCCGGAAAATGTAATTTGAATTGGTCATGGAAATTAGATATGCAAATTAATGGTAATTATTGAATTTGGTCTTGAATATGTGAGGAATTTACTATCTTGATTTTGAGACAGCAGCCTGAATCGTTTTTGGAAAAGGAATGTCACAAAGGCCTATATACATTATACAAAACTAAACTAGGAAATCGGAAGTGCTCCATGAAGGTAGTCAGGGTTGCATGTAATGGAGAAGTGTGATGTTTGGCTAGGTGGAAGTCCAGAAAAGGCTTGTTTTTTGTAGAGTAGGTCAATTATGAAGTCAACATAAATTTTGTTGATTTCTTATGATGTCACTAAATCTAAAAATTGTCCCCCTGGATAAGATTCCTTGAGTCAGACATCTTGAAACAGCCAACTTACCTGTATTGGTTACCTATATCTGGATTTGGTACCAATCTTTTGCTTAAGACTTCCTCTATCCATTAAATATACCAGGAGACGGTGTCAGCCGGTAGGCCTGTTTCAGTGCTGCTAACAGGGACTGGAAACAGGGTGAGGGAAGAACCAACCAAGCCTGTAGGTAGGGAGCCTGAACTCAGAAGGTAGGCCAAAGAAATGCCATCAACAGAGCTACTGGGTTGCCGCCATTAATGCACCATGGAGGGGCAGCAACCTGAGCTAGGCAGACAGACAGGGAACCTCTGAAGGGTCTCCCTGCTACAGATATCAAGGCACATCTGCCGAAATAAGGCCGAAGACGAAGTGAGGATGAGGCCAGGACCCGGACAACAGGGCGAGGATGACCATGACCATAACTGCACTAGGTCCGTCCTCTTCCACGCGTCTATAGGACCCTGGGTGCTCTCCTCCCCTCCCAGTGGTGGAGGCCCGCAGCCTGGGGTTGCTGTCGGGTTCCAGTCTTCGATATCAAGCTGCCCTATGCATACTCGTTAGTCAGTCACTCTTCAGCTAGGGGTCCAGTCCATGCTTGGGCACTTCTGGGTGATAGCAAGAGGTGGCTGACCAGGGCCCCTGGTCTCCCGCCTCCTGCTTACTCAGACCTGGTTGTGCCCTGGGCTTGGAAGTGCGGGGAGCATTTCTACGGGGAATAGCCTCTAGAAATGCTTGCAGTACACCTCCCATTCTGGGGCCTCTGGACTTGGTCATGACGAATGGATTTGCATCTGTTTTGGGCTTCTTCACTCAGTTCAGCACGCCTCGGCCGCCCTCCTCCTGCTTCGCTTTGAGGTTGGTCCTACTTCAGGCCAACGGGCTTTGGCCATTCCACCCTGCTGCCACCTCTGAGATACGATGTGCCGGCCATTGGGAATCCACCCAAGTGCCTTATCAGTGCATGTTCCTTTTCTGGTCTCTCAGGGAAGAAAATTCCGAGAGTCCATAAATTGGCTGGGACATGTGGCCTTGGATGTCCTCACAGGAAGCATGTATGCCATCTGCTTGGGCAGAGTGACCACAGGGAAGTCTGAGGAAAGAGGAATATGGTCAACCAAACAGACCTAGCGGGGGTCCTGGCCAGAAGGTTCAAGGTCACACACCAGGATAGGTGCCACACCCGAGAAGAGGAGATACACGTACCACAATGAAGCAGAGGTACCAAGGACGATCACAGAAGGCATCCAGGAGTGGCTCAAGGGCCAACAGTGTCAGTTCCATTGTTGGCGAAGAGGCAACTGACCATTGAGAGCAGAAGGACCACCCTTTGAACAACCGTCAGGGAGACCAGCCCCAGAACGGAAGAGGCAGGGCATTCTGGAAGGATAGTCCGAGACCAACTCCAGTGAACCAAGGAGACTCCAGGAGATCCCTGCGGCCAGTGAGGCCCCACCAGATGAAGGGCGTTGGCACACTTGCAGCAACAGTGGCCATGGACTAGCAGGGAAATAAAGAGCCCAAGAAGGAGAGGAGTGGATTAAGAGACAACAGGTCCAAAGAGGCCCCAACCAGGGCAAGTCAACAGCGTCAGAAGAAATCTCCCTACACAGGCAAGGGAAAAACAGACAAGGCTTAAATAAAGGAGACCTCCAGCAGCTGAGCGTGCCAGCCATCAAGCAACACCTAGCAGGCCATCGGGGAGCCTTTGTGAGACACGGAGACCAGCCGGTCATGCCGCCAGGAGGGCCAGGAGGGCCAGCATCTAGAGGCACCATCTGACTCGGGCCATTGGAGAGCCTTAGATGGACTAAGGAGAGGTATTGCATGATAGGGGATAGGGGGTAGGAGGATTTCGAGGCAAAGTCACAAGACAGAAAGGCCAAGTGAGGAACAAGCAACACAAAGGCCACCAGGCCACCCTAACTATACCCAGGTGAGCAGTGATAGAGCGAAGTCTAGTTCCAGGGCTCCACTTGCCAAGGGGAGGCTGCCCCAGAGCATCTCAAAGGTGTGGGAGGCCGGAAAAAAAGCACGAAGCCCAGGTCCAACGCTGGGGGAGAATGGGCTGAAGGGCAAGAAGCCATCGCCCCAGCAGGCATGAGTGAGAGTACTTGCCCAGGCAGGAGTCCAGGCCAAGGTTGTGAGGATCTGAGAACCCACCCAATGCAGTAAACAAACCCCGGAGGGACAGTGAGGGAGTGAGTGAGTTTGTGTTTTACGCCCCATCAGCACCGGTGTACCCCAGAGGGACAGAAAATTAAGATGTTGAGACAGGGAGACATAAGGAGGAGCCTTGACAACCTACAACAAGAGCAATCGAGTCGGAAGACAACAGCCCAACACTCAACGGACATGAAAGATGACTCAGAAACCACAGCTAGATGAAGAAGCAGCCAAGGAAGAGGCAGCCAGACGACCAGGCAGCCAGTGAGAGGCCCTCGCCCGGTGCCCCAGCGGCACACAAAAGACCATGCACAGGGGGAGATTGGAAATTTGAGGTCCAGCCAGGATGCTAGGACAGCCTCGACTCAAGACGAGGGATATGAGGGCAGCAAGAGAAATTCACGGAAGAGGGCCAGCTTCCACGGAAGGAGGCCAAAGTCCCCAGCGGTGACCACGATGAGTCTAGGGTGGGAGCCCACCTAGTGTGGGAGCTAGGGTGTACCAAAAAATGAAAAAGTTCTCTGATCTTAACACCTATCGGTCAAAACATGAGGTTTGGTTAGTAGATCACTATGAAATTTTTTTTTGAAAATCGTAGAAGTCCTTACGCTGGTCCAAGCCTCTTGAAATTTACATGTCAAAAAAGAGCAAAAAATCGCCATTTTCGCTTAGTTTTGTGCCTAAAATGCCACCTACAACTATGACTTATGCCTAAAAGTGTAACTAATCAGAGATCGGCCCCAAGGCCAGAGTCCCCCACAACCCAGCAAACAGGGCAGCCAGGAATCCAAAGAATAATCACTCACAAATATCCACAAATATCGACAAAAGACTGTCATGAATTTTGGCCTAGTCTTTTGACTTTGACCAAAGAGCCTATTTGACTATTAGCCTATTTGATATTAGGCTCAATTTTCATTGGCTGTCGGATATTAGATTGGAATCTCATTGAATTCTCAGTGTTTCCAATGAGAATGCAGCTTCTTATCCACTGGCCAATCATGACTATGTGGATATTATTAGACTTGACTGTCATTGGCTAGGATATTTGGCTGGATTCTCATTGGACAGGATATTAGGTGGCATTCTCATTGGACAGACTATTAACAACAGTGCCACCTACCGTGGATATTAGGGTGGATTCTCATTGGTCAAGATATTAGAGCTTATTCTTGTTGACCAGTTCACTATTATCAAAAGTTGGATATTTGTCAAAATCCACAATAGTATAAAAGAGTTATCGCGAGTGACTTGGGCATGTATCCAAAGTATATGATTTTTGCCAAAATCCACTATAGTCGGGAGTGAGAGATAATGAGTGATTTAGGCATGCACCCAAAGGACATATATTTTGCCCAAAGGCCTAGCAGAAATTTTGAAGGATGCGATGACTTTGGGAAAGTTATGCCAAAAGGAGTCGTAATGCGGAAAGGCCTATAGTTTGCTCAAAGACCCTATAATTTGCCAAAAGACCCTATATTTTGCCCAAAGGCCTAATATCACTGCCCAATAGGCCTATTGGGCACAATAATGGATATTGACTGAAACAACAGGTTGCACTGGCACCAATAAGCACAATATTAAAGAATTAGAGCAAGTACAATGTCTAGAATTACTCAGAAACCGACGCAAATGTAAAGATTCATTCAATCAGCTGTAAGCAAGTGGCTGTCCAGCACACGTCTGACATGTTGAACAGCTGAGAAGAAAGAGGAAGGTTAAGCGCAAGGGACTATGGGTATTAGGAGCTGTGGCAATGGTGCCAAATCTTGGCTGTGAAAAAGTGTGAAAGCTTGGTCGAGAAATTATACACACAGGTAAGCATTGTCACTCTCTTAGACGAGTGACAATAAAGCTGTCACACAGTGGGGCCATGAGTGAAGTTAGAGATTACCATTTTCGTAACATTTTTTTTACATTTATGCACTTAGGACTGGATAAATCACAAAATGGGCTTCATTAATCAACTTCCCAGACTGATTTACCCTGAAAAAGTGGTATCATATGTCAATAAATGACAAGTACTTCGGAAGTGGCGTCCAGGTGAGATTTAAAACTGTGCCGTCAGCGACGCTACTGAATCGCTTCCATTCAGTTATCTTGACCTAGAATTGCTTCTACTCATAGTACACTATTTATTTTGGTGTCATTTTAAACGTCTTGCATAGATCTATACACAGCTAGTCTTTTCTTACCTATCTGTCCATCAGAATGTACCTGAAGAAATTGTCTTTACTTGTATTAAAAAAAACATCAATTTTTTGGTGAAAAATTCACCATTTTTGCCTATTTATTCACCTTTATATGTTTAGAATTGAACAAATCACCAAATAGACCTCTTTAATCAACTCTCCAGGTGGATTTACCTTGAAAAAATGGTATCATATGCCTAATTCTGACCAATAGTATAGAAGTTAGTGTTTTTTTGTCAAAATTATGGCATTTTCGACGTTAATCCAAGATGGCCGCCGTACGGATGACATGGGACAATAATCGGCGATGGGAACATTAAAAAAATATTTTCTACACATTATGAGGATTCCGAAAACCAAAGTTAAAAAAATATATCTTTCGGGTGCATGGGAACCCCCCGTTCCTACCCAACTAAAACAGCGAGAGACCTGACTTCAATATGCTTCAGGGGAGCACAGGATTAATGTGAGTTTAAGTTGATCTGATGTTACTGTGGCCCCTAAGCTCATGGGCCATTCGCAAGCAGACCGCAGTACTAGCAAGTCACTTGCAATTGGATACAGCCCCCAGCATTACATTGATATTGACTGACCTCAAGCCAAGTCTGTCTGGCAATTCATGAAGTTGATGGGTTTGTCCTTGAGGCTGTCTGGTGGCCTTGCTATGCTCGCTACACGCAAATATTGACTGAGTCATATGTGGCCCAGAATTTAATCGTTTTTCATTTTACAGTCTATCATGCATACCGTTGTTTTGTCTAAATCTTTTTATTTTCCTCATTATCTTTAAAATGATTTTTGACATAAATTCATGTAAATTAATATACACCTGATTCCTTTGACAATGTCAGTTACAGATTTGTATGTTGTACCAGGTGTACTCTTGAGTATCCTTGACCTGTTTGTAGAATGATCGAGACAAGAATGGTTAAGGTAAGAGACAAGAATCATAGTACATAGTAAGAAGAGGAAACTGCAAAGAGAAAACTTTTGATATGCAATGAGCAAGGCCACAACCATCCTCCTTGTAATACATCTGAAGCTACTAAATCAGGAGAGGATGCACAGAGAGTATGGCCTGTCATGACTGGAGTTAATCGAGCTGCTGATTCAATCAGTCATGTGGTATATCTCATGTATACCGGAGATGTGTTCCAAGGCCTTTGACTCATAAAAGCGCAGCTTGGTATTTCCTGACCATATACATCAGATGTTACCCTTCAGCTTGTACTTTACTGTTTGCAACTGGTTTAGATATGGAAGCATTGCACTGACACATCTTGTTTTCATTAATTAATAATTAATGAGTATTAATGTGTCTGCTTAATAAGAGTTTGATATGAAGATCATATCCATGTTATCCATGTCAGAGAAATTATATTCTACATCACATCAAGATTTATCATTTTTGAATGAAGCAAACCCAGCTATATCTCTCTAACCTTGCTCCAAATATGAAAATATTCAAGGCTGCTAGTTATGAAGCAGTGAAGCAGTAGAAATGCACCAAGATGGAATACAACAGGCCGAGGCAGTTTAAGTAATTTCTGGGGAATCTGCACTAATGCCTAGAAAATAAAATATTTAGACAAATAAATTGCCTTTAATTTCTCGGTAGATAGTATAAAGCGATGCACAAGTTCTAAATATAAGCATATTGTGGTCAATTGATAACCACTTCTTGGACGGGTGCAGTTTTACTTTTTTAGTTAAATTGGCATTGAATTTAAAAAATCTTTTCAAACAGTTTCACCAAAAATAAGATTACTGCTAATTAAAGGTATGCCAGCAAAAAACAGTTAAACATATTGCTTCTTTTGATTACATTTCCGAAAAATTTGCGAAAACCTTCGATAGTATTTAACATTAGTTGACTGACCCGATATACTAAATAAACAAGGATTATACCAGCCACTAACAGGCCATCCTAACAGTATGAGCAGTCTCTTCACAACTTATTAATGGAGACATCATATTGTAATGTAATTGTTTATGTGAGCATGGATAACTCGCTTGAGATGCACTGTGAATAGCAAAAGAGGACACCTTACGTATTAACTCCCAGCCCTGTTAAAGGGTGCTGTCACCCACACAAAATTGCTGGCTTGTAAGGAAGGCCCTTTGATGTTTCCGAAGGACGTATTTTATCAAGGTATAATTAAAGACAGACCTGATGCTAAAGGAAGGTACACTGCAAGAGCAGCGACAACATATTAGTCTTCAGTCAAAATTTGTTTTCACAAAGTATCTCCTCATTGGCTGCTCAGTGGGAAATGTAATCAAATAGATCAGTAAGATCACTGGCAATAAAAACAACATTGTCAATAGACCTAAATTTATATTCTGAAAGTGATTAGTTCAATATTTAAGACAAATGTGATGTATGCTGACATAGCTGAGCTAGGTATATCAACAACATCAGCGTTTGGTTGTAATAAATTGCTCTGGCACATAACACAGTTGTTTGAATTATGAATCCTGACATTGTTACACAATTTCATACATAATATATGTGTATTTCTGTATCAATGCTGGCTTTTTATGGAACAACCCAAAAGACCTTCAAGTATTCTCATTGCAATCTAAGACCATGAAACTCAAATAGCCATAAATCGAGTTTTCCTGCCAGTCAACCATAATACAAAGGCTGAATAAGGAGCCTTATAATTTCTTTAAAACTTTTTAAAAAATAGTTAATAGTTCACACATTTTTAAAGAGGTCAGCAATCATATGAAAAAAAAAAAAAAAAAAGATACTAACTAATCAAATGAGCTAATTAGTACGTTTTCAATGGTTCAATAATAAAGAATCCATACTGGAAAAACATTTCGCACACAAATTGCTTTGAGGAAATAGGCACCACTCCCTCGCCACCAACAAAATGTGCTCTGCCATTACAGGCATCTCCAGACAAGTACATGTGACAGCCTTCAGGAGAGCAGCAGAGAGATTCTAATTTAAGTTCCATTACACCCGTTTCTTGTTGATAGCTAGGATAAGAGAAAAAACACTCAAGTCATTGCATTAATGCATGTCTACTTGAGGTGCTTCAACTCACATTCTTTAGTGAAGATGTGAGGAACTGCATCAAAGTAGGGTTTGCAAACAAGGAAAGCCATTCAAATATTACTTTGAACTGTCAGAGAGAATTAACTGACAATTTCCATAATAACTGCAAAGTAGCTTCTCCTCAAAGGAAGCATCAACACTTTAATGCTTCATGTACAGTAAATTTTCTGTCAGAAGTCCTCTGTTTACCTATTTTGCCCTCTTTTCCCCTCTTCACCCCGAATCTCCTTACAACTCCCTTTGACTCCTTAAAACAACCTTAGCCCATATTAAGAACTCTATTTTGACAGCTACCAATGTAGTAACTGCAATTAGCAGAGGTGTAAAATATAAAGTAAATCAAACACCATGGGGGTGATTGGGTTCAAATTGGTGTTGTTTAAATGTGATTTTAATGTAATTTTAAAAGGTAGTTTCAAGTAGGTAAAAGTAGGAAGTGATTCAGGGGTAGTCAAAAGGTGTGAAAGGGTAAAGTAGTGGCTGATTCTTCCTTCCTGCTAGGGTAATAGTACTTTATTTTGGGTTGTACTGTAAATAGCAAGGTCTGTCTGTTCTATGTTATTTGTATAAGCATTGCAAAAACCTGCAAATAGTGTAAGTTATTCCATACAACTCTTTCTATTTTCAGTTAGATGACTGAACATTGCAAAACTATCCAGTATCCAGACATCAATAGCCAAAGGAATCTTAGTCAATTCAATACCAATCTCATATTTCGTACATTTCTTTTTAATATCCTCTATATCCACTTCAGTTGAATTATTCATATACATTAATCTCACCAACACTGACATTTCGACATTTCTGATTAACTACAAAAATGCATTAATTGGTAGATTTATTAATATTTTAAAAGGCATATCTACTAATCCTTCTTTATTATGCTGAATAAATATCTGGTGCAACGCGCTGGCAACATATACGGCCTGCAGTATATTAGGGTATTATTATTGAGATATCATTTGCACTGGGTGACATATATAATATCCTGAGCTTAATGTTACATCAGTAGTTTGATACCAGATAATTAAAGTGGTATGCGTCCATGAAGAGATACAACTCTGATACAAACACATTTTAAAACTCAAAATTATTAATGCACATCGAGGTAGAAGTTACCTCAGACCTATATCAGTATCTACAAATTGTGCTTGTCTGCCTATTTCAATTTTTATAACTGGAAAAATTAAGTGAGGTTTGGTATTATTTGAACAAAGAGGGTTTCTCAGAAGGAAATGGAATAAGTGTGTGGGCCAGCCTGCCTTAAATTAGCAGCAAACTCGATTGACAAATTCATCCCTTTCCCTTAACATGTCCATTTTCTCTAGTAATGAAAGTGTCGTGGCTTTAATTGAAAATCAACTCGCTGGAAAAACCAGAAGGTTGAGTCGTTCACTTGGCAGGTCCAAGAAGCTCCTGTGTTCTGGTGGGAAATTGTTTGTGCCAAGAAGGAAAATATTTGTTGGCAGTTAGTGTATGTCCTAATAAAGGATCTGCCAGAAAACATTCGGCTATTTCTAGAATTACAAGACAGTGTCTCCACTACTTAATCAAGATAGATATTATACAAATAGTGGATGGTGAGGAGTCCAATATATAGAATATTGGATGAAGAAACAGCTATATTTGACGAGGCGCTAGCCGAGTCCAATATAGCTTTTCTGAGTCCAATATTCTCTATATTGGACGACTCTCCATCCACTATTTGTTATATTCTCCACTTAATATTGTTAAATCTAGAATATAGCCAGCCCCATGCACTTTTGAGATCTTCAGAAATCTTCTGAATTGCCCTTAAGTATTGTTGATATTAAGGTTATGTAACCTAATCATAACAATCAACACAAGCTGGAATGGGTTCAATTATGCATTTACTGATGTTTTGATTTGTTTAATTGGTGATTATGCAACCCAATCATCCAATATAACTTTTTTAATTGGTGATTATGTAATCCAATTGTCCGATATAGCTTTTGCTGCCCAATATAGCTTTATATTGGACAGTGCTACTTAATTCTGATTTGCCAATAGATCATGAATGGAGAATATAAAATAATAACATCATTACACAAAGGATTCCGCAATGAATTCACAGTAGACTTGGGATCAGATTGAGTGCCTTGTAAGTCTGATCTGACCGTGATCTTCTAAATTTGAAATATCTGGTGGTGTGGAGTGTGGACATGACAAAATGTTAATTATTGATCTACTATAATGATTCCTGAAACATAAATAACAATTGGCAGGTGAATTGCAACGACCATAGTTCACGTACAAGTCCTTGTAACTTGCAGTCTGAAGATACCAGGCAATATGTTACAGATGAGGACAAGATTTATGTGAACTTAAGTTGATCTGAAGTCACAGTGGCCTCCAAGCTCATGGACCATTTACAAGCAGATATCTATAAAGACCACTGGACTTGCAAGTCACTTGCAATTGGATACAGCCCCAAGCATTACATTGATATTGACTGACCTCAAGCCAAGTCTGTCTGGCAATTCATAAAGTTGATGGGTTTGTCCTTGAGGGTGTCTCGTGGCCTTGCTATGCTAGCTACACGCAAATATTGACTGAGTAATCGGTGGCTCAGAATGTTCATATTTGGCTTTGTCAAGCACTATTGTCTGCTCTACAATCAACGAAGCATTGGATTGGCATTCCAAATTTCTTGCGTTTTGTATTAATAATCATGAGAGACATAAATATGTGCATGTGTAATTATAGTTTTGTTAAAACCATTCACAGATTAGGATTTTGTATACTGCAGATATATATTATACGACACTGAATCAAAGCAACAGTACTCATAAAGAAATGGCAAAACAACAAAGGAGAAACTTTTTGATGTACAATGAGCAATTGAGTATGGCCATAACCATCCTCCTTGCACGTAATATACCCAAAGTCGGAGAATCCGAATAGGGTGCTGAGAGTGTGGCCTGTCATTCACAGGAGATAATCAACCTGCTGATTTAATCAGTCATGTGCTATATCTCGTGTGTACCGACAGTGTCTTCCAATGCCTTTGACTCATCACAGCGCAGCTTGGTGTTCCTGAGTATGTTCATTGTACCTGATGCCCTTGAGCTGGCAATTTGATGCTTGTAAACTGGGGTATCAACTAGTGCTTGGGGAACTAATTTGATTTTACGACAGCAGGGGATATCATAAAGTATACATTGTACTTAAAATTACCAGGCTACACCATTATGTCTTCTTTTGGATGAAAAAAAAGTTTGACTCAACATTTGAGACTGACAGCTTTATATTCTTGTACAAGATACAATTGGTATACATCCTTCACCAGAAACCAAAACAAATGAATGCTACAGCAGCTCAGATCCAGTCAGAATGTTTGATAAGTTATTAGTACATCAAATGAGAACTGTGTATATCACTCAACAATAACCTAGAATTGACATTGATACATAATTTCATTTATCTCCAGACAACCATATTTGGTGATCAAACTGAACTATTTATCTTAAATTGCACAGCACCTTTCATCGCCAAAGGAAGGCTACTCCGGTTGATGAAATGATTACCTCAGTATGAACAATATCCATCTTGATAATTGAATCTGTTGGCTCCAGAAAGGGAATACTGGTAACTGTATTACCACTGTCAGTCATGTCACATTTCCACTTTCATATATCCAACCAAACAAGATACACAATGAAAGCAACATAATAATATGGCCACTAGTTTATATCTTTCATGAACTCTTGCAGCGTATGCATGCCTTCAAAGGAATCATAGTGACTCTATCAGCAAGAAATTCGACTTTCCATATGTACCCTTCCTCTGGAAAACATCAAAGGGGACTTCCTCACAGGCAGAAATTTTGTGTAGGTGGCAGCACCATTAGCAGGGTCTATGAGCTAATTTCTCAGGTGTTTGAAAGGAGCATTTAAAAGGCTTCACCTTATAGGATAGAGTACATGGTACAAATAATTATGAATACACTTGTTTGTGATTCTAAAAGCAAAGCAGAGCTCTGATATGTTTTAATTCAAAATCAACCAAATGATGGTGCTGTTTCCCTATTTTGTAATTTGATGATATAAGATTCTTCCTTCCTAAACTACGGCTATAGCACAAACTGATCAGATACAAATAAGATTGAAAAAGATATTTCAGTTCCAACATGGTCAATATATAAAATATTGCCAATATATAAAAATATTGCTGGCCTCACATTGCTACAGACCAACAAAATGATCTGTTTCATTTGGAAATAAGTTGCATTATTTGAATGTATTATGAAAATCAAAATAACAGATGGTAAAATTTGCAAAGAGTCTTGATGTTTATAATGTGAGTGCAGCTTCTGTAGCAATTACTGAAATTGCCTCAGCTTGTTGAAGTTTGTTGTGATGTGTTTCCACTGATTTACTGCTCCAACAGGCCTACACATTGTCCCTGTCTTTTTCATATGGAGAAACTCGTTCGATAAAACTTGTAGTAGAAAGCATGAATGATCCAAGAAGAAATATAAGCTACATGAAATGAGCAATCTAACTTCGATTAGTCATAATTATATATATCTTTGGAAAATATTTATATTTTGCCCTCCTTGTTATTTTTCGCAAATTTATGGAGATAGAATCATCAACTCAGTGCGGTCTTCCACAATTATCTTACAAGAAAAAAAATTAAACTTAAATTTATAAACACAATCAACAAAATGAAAATCTGCAGATATATCAAAAGGAAATTAGAGGAAACCATTGTCCTTGTGATACACCTGATATTCTTGAATAAGGAAGAGATGCAAGTGAGGTGGCTTGTTAGCATCTGGAGGTAATCGAGCTTATAATGGGCTCTGTCATGTGTGAAGTCTCCTGATAGGAGAGAAATCCACCAAGGTTAAAGAGACATTGTGTGACTTGGTGCATTTAATTAGACACATGGCTACCAATCTTGACATCTAACAAGCCCAATGGGAAATTAATTAACCTGTACAAGATGTGTCATTGCATAGCTGCCACACGACAGAGCTATAAAAGTAATCTTGTGTTCAGCAAACACTTGGAAAGCACCTTGTTATCGCATAACTGCTACACTATGTATTCAGTTTTGTATGCAGATTTCAGAGTTCAATTATTCGTTAGTCCGAGATTAGAGTCTATTTCTCCCCTAAACTTTGCAGAAGGGTAGTTGGTTGATTGAGTGACGGAATTATATTGGCAGTAGATACCCGACCCAAAGAATCTCCTTGGATTAATAGATTGCTCCTGTTCTTTCAAGTGTCATAAATATGAAGTGTACAAATTGACCTCACAAAGAGCATTTTGGTGTATACATGTCAGAGTCAGTGTGCACCTGACATTCCATGGTTACAACATACATAATTCACAATTACATGTCCTCCATTTACTTGGAGTAAACAATAGTTTTCAATTTGAATAGCATCTGTATGAGATGCTTTAGTAATACAGCAACATATTGATGATATCATTTAGAGTGTTGTTCAAAGTCTATGCTATCTAACTGCATGTTTCAACATGTATTTACTGTCCTGGAGAGTTTGCTTCCTTGATATGCATGTGACCTGCTGGAACACAAGCGTCATTAATGTTGACAAGGAGAGTTTAAAATACAATATAGGTGACAAATATTTCTCAGCTTCCCTGGTGACTTGTGGACTAGTTCCATAATAATTATTGTCTGACAAGAATAAAACTTCCTTACACAATGTGGAAATTGACAACTTCCAGTGCAAGACTGACAAAAGCAGAGCATCATCACTCTTCTTAATTGCTTAATTGCTGGCAACAGGTCCAGCTGCAGCCAGGACAGCCTTTGATCTGCAAATGCTTCCGCTTCCTGTCCTATCTGGGCTCACTTCCTGTCCAGGACAGCCCCTTGCTGCTACGATGCTGTAGTTCTCAATCTGTTCTTAAGACTGCAAAAATTTGAAACTTCTATAAAACTTCAAAGACCGTCTTGAAGTGGAACATATAGGGCCGATTTCACCAACAAAGTTTCAGCAGTTAGACCTGGTCTTAACTCATTTAAACCCGGTTTTACTAAGTCCCTTTCACAAACCGTGTACTAAGTGTGTAAACCAGTCAAGGTTCAGTGAATCAAAAACATTGTCAGCTATTGTTAACATTACTTACAGATTGGTGATCCCAAACAGTTTTGGTGTCAATTGATTTTGTATTTGTTCATTGGGGAGGGGCCGAACCCCACTAAGAAATCTCAGTTTTTTCAGGACTGTCATTTCTTGTAGGTCCTCCTATCATCCCTTGCATGTACTACCCAATTCTTCACTGGATTAGCTTCACAGATTTGGTGAAAGTTCCAATGCCACTGGGAATTATTTTGTCATTTAATTCTTGTAATTTGATGTCAGAAAGTGGATTATTAAAAGTGTTAAAAGATAATTTAAACATGAAACTGAAAATTGCTTCTGCCAAATTCCATTCCCTGGCCCATTTCCACCCATGTAGAAACTGTCATAGAATTCAATATATAAAATATATTTATGAAGTATTTAAGAGTTTGCAGTAGCAATTAGTATCTCTTTGAAGAATCCTTGACTTTTTTACTAGCATCAAACCATGTCTCACAATGGACCATAATAAAGTTAGCTAGATAAAAAGCCTCATTTCTTGCTAACACCAAGAAGCCACCCAATGCCTCGTTCATTTGCCTGACATGCCATCTGGAGCACAATAAGCATTAAGACAGGTCAGTGTGAGAGCCCTAAGACCCTAAGTGCTAATGTGGTAAAAACCTATAGGGAAAGAAGGTTCACGCCAAGGGGTCATGATGTTGGCTTATCTGCCCTCTTATTTATGGTCACATGACAGATTACTGTGAAATCATTGCATTTCTGAGCAATCTCTCGGTCTGGCTTTACTGTTAGCAATTCTATTGGAATAACTGCTTCATTCTATAATAAAATAATCCACTTCGAAATCCTAAGTATCCTTGATATTTCAACCACAATTAATTTCCACAACAAAATTTGGTTGAAAACCTATTTTGTCTAATTTCTGCATCTTGCCTTTCCTTTTTCTGCATCTTCACGTCTTACACAGATGCAAATACAGCCAAATGCATCCAGGTAGGGGAGACCGGGGTAAGTTGTGCCATTTTTTTCGTCAGGCTGATTTTCTGAAAAACCAAAGCTTAATTACGCGATCTGAAAATCAGACATCAAAATATAATACGTTGGCCAGAATCCACCAAAGTTTCAGGGCAGTCCGACCATTGGGAAGGTCATGACAGGCATTTGAAAAAAGTAGGTCAAGTGGCACAACTTGCCCCGGTGCCGGGGTAAGTTGTGCCACCTAATTTATTCCAAAAAAAATTTGAATTTCACCCATTTCTTCAGAAAGATCATTTGTATCTTGTTTTTAACGTATGACTGACATGTTACATGAAACTAATCGGACATTTATGAGCCATTTTATACACAAGTTAAAAATGCTGAAAAAACCAGAATTATTTATTGTTTAGAGGGTGTTATAACTCTTTTAACATGTGTTCCTTTCAGTGTAATTTATTTCACATCATTTTAAGGCCTAGCGTAAAATTTAGACAAAAAAAGATGAATCAAATAGTAATTTCTATGTCATACCATTGGCACAACTCACCCCAATGAAAATGGCACAACTTACCCCAAATTAATTTTCTGGATGAAACTGGTTGTCGAAAATAAACAAACAATGCAAAATGAAATCTAACAGCAGAAATGTCTAGATATACCTTTTAACTCCATCCTACCAGATTGACATCATCTTATTACAAATATCAAATGACTGAGAAACTAGAATGTCAGTCCTCGGCACTTCAAGTTTTCAGCAACAAAATTGAATTTATTAGTGTAGCTTTTCATACCATTATATTTGGTAGTTTTTTTCTTGGTGTCCGATGATGTTGACAAAGTGGGTATATATGGGTGGCATTGCCTTCTTTGCCCAGTTCTTCATTTAACCCCAACAGTGGGCGGCACAACTTACCCCGCGGCACAACTTACCCCGGTCTCCCCTAATGCATGGACACAACACACATTACTAACTGAATACTGTGGATCCTACTAGATAGGATGTCGGTGCACTAAGCTAAGCCATACAACTCACGGATGGAGCTGTCCTAATTATCTTTCTTGCAAATGCATTGGTAGCATTACTAAGACTGCTTTTTTGTGCAGACATATACAGGGAAGGGCCTGTCATATAAATAGGTTGCCATAGACACTCCAACAATCCAACATCCTGAAATTCCACCCTGGTGAGTTTGTCTCTGATTTAGCCAACAGGAACAGCTCAACTGAAATAGCAGTAAATATAGTCTCGGCACCAGGTAAAAATGCTGCCGGCCTAAAGCAATTCGTTGATGTACCAACAATGTGTACTCCTGGCAAATGACTACATCTACACCTGTGAAAATCTGTCTATCACATTTCTTATGGCTGGAAAAAATAAGTGATTGTCAGCATCAATTCAATGTTGATTGTTTCTCAGATTTTACAAGCAACCTGCTTGAATGAAAAGCTTCTTCTTGCCTCTGTTTACTTTTTCAGAAAGCACTAGAATAAGTGTGCATTGGCCTGCCGGCCTTTAATTAGCAAACTTCATAGCCAAATTCATCCCTTTCCTGGGCATGGCCATTTCCTCTTGTAATGAAAGTGTCATGACTTTAATTGATAATCATCTACCTTGAAAAACCAGTCCAAGGACCTCCATTATTCTGCCAGCAATTTTGTTCTGAGAAAGGAAATATTTTTTAGCAATCAATGATATACTATGCCTACACTATGCCATTTACAAGAGATATAAAATAACATTCCAATTGCACCAAGGATTCCACAAAATACTAACTACAGACTTAGGTTTGATTCTTCATGACTATTGAAACATAAATCACAACTGCCAGGTTAACCACAATGTCTTTAAGTCAAATATAAGTTGGTTTTGATAGCTTGCAAGAAAAGATTTGACTTCAATATCCTTCAGGTGCTGACTGAGAACAATCTGCTGCAGAGGCAGGCGAGCTAGCGAGGCTGCAGACTGATAAAATTCAAGTCAAACTGGGTATCGAATTGGAATATAGGGCACTAGAACTGCTGCCTTTTAGGTTCGTGGCAATGCCTGTCAGGTTCACGCTTCAGAAATTATTGTTAGCGAGGACATGAAATAGCGCACCTCCAATGAAATGTTGTAGCCTGCTCACTCACGCTTGCATCAAAAGCAGGGTGCTGTAGCCTGCTTCAGGTGAGCATAGGATTTATCTAAATTTAAGTTGAACCGTTGTCATAGTTGCCTCCAAGCTCATGGACCATTTGCAAACAATTATTGAATCTATGAAGAGGTCTCTAGAATTTAAGTTGACTTGCCAGTCGACTACCTGCAATTGGATGTAGCCTCCAGCAATACATTGATATTGAATGACCTAAAGGTCAGGTCTGTCTGCCAGTGTCTTATAAAATGAACTTGCCTTGATATGTTCACAACACAGAAATATTGACTGAGTCATATGTGATCCTGAATGTTAATATTTGGTATTGTGAAACACCTTAGTTTCACAACAAGTTTCACAACAATGAAGCATAAAATTTGTACTCTTAATTATTTTGGTTTTGCATTATTATTAAACTGAGAGACATGCATATGTGCACATGTGATAATTGTAATTGTTTTGAGAACACCTTTCACAGAATTAGTTTTTGTTTACTGCACTCATGATAATTATATGACAATAAACCAAGGTCACAGTACTCATAAAGAAGCGGGACAACTACAAAGAGAGAAACTTTTGATGTGTGATCAGCAAGGCCACAACCATCCTCCTTGTAATACAACCAAAGTCGCAGAATCAGAATAGGATGCAGAGAGTGTGGCCTGTTATTTGCTGGAGTTAATCGACCTGCTGATTCAATCTGTCATGCGCTATATCTCTTGTGTACTGGAGATGTCTGCCAAGGCCTTTGACCCATCACAGAGCAGCTAGGTATTTCCTGACTATATTCATTGCACTTGATGCCCTTGGGCTGGCAAATTGATGCTTGTAAATTGTGGTATTAACTGGTAATTGGGCGACTAAATTTGATTTTCTGACAGCAGAGATATCATAGAGTATATTTTAAAATACCAGGTTACATTATTGTCTTCTTTTGATGAAAAGAGAAGTTTAACTCAACATTTGAGACTGGCCGCTCGTTATTCTTGTGCAATAATATTGTATATTATACAATTAGTACATCCTTCACCAGAAACCAACAAATTAAATGTTACAGCTTCTCAGGTCCAGTCAGAATTTTTGTCGCCTTATTACTTATCATTACATCAAATGAGAACTGTGTAGGTCACTCAACAATGAGCTAGCACTGAATATGATTCATAATTTATCTCCAAGTAACTATGTTATGTGATCAAACTGTACCATATTTATCTTAAATTGCAAAGCACCTTTCATCACCAAAGGAAGGCTACTCCGGTTTATGAAATGATTACATTAGTATGCACGATCTCCATTTTGATAATTGAATCTGTTAGCTTCTGAAAGGTATAATGCATACTGACAACTTTATTACCACTGCCAGTCATCTCACATTTCCACTTTCATACACCAACCAAACAAGATACACAATGAAAGCGACATAATTATATGGCCACTAGGTTATATCTCACATGAACTCTAGTAGCACACATGTACCTTCAAAGGAATCGTAGCGACTGTATCAGCAAGAAGTTCGACTTTCCATATACCCATCCTCTGGAAAACATCAAAGAGGTATTCCATAAGGTAACAACTTTGTGTAGGTGGCAACTCCATTAGCTGGATCTATCAGCCTGTTTCTCAGGTTTACGAAAGGCGCATTAAGGTTGCACCTTGTACAATATACATGGCACTAAATAATTATCATGCATGCATGTGATCATTGTGGTGTCTCACGTGTATGCGAATTTACTTGTTTTGAAAGGCAAAGCAGCTGCTATATGTCTAATTCAAAATCAACCACATGGAGCAGCTGATTTTTTTTTGTAATTTTTCTTCCTTCCTATACTTCTGCTATAGCACAAACTGGTGATGTCATTAGATAGGAGTATTATTGAAAAAGATATCTTAGTTCCAACATGATTTATATAAAATATCGCTGGTCATACATTGCTGCAGACCAGCAAATAGATAGTGTTTTATTTGTAAACAAGTTGAATTATACTTATGGACTATAAAACTCAAAATAACAACTGGCAATGTTTACTACGTGAGTGCAGCTTCTGTAGCAATTACAGAAATTGCCACAGCTTGGTGATGTGTTTCTACTGCTTTACTGCTCCAACAGGCCTACACATTGTCACAGTCTTTTTCATGTTTGGAGCAAATTGTTCGATAAAACTTGCAGTAGATAGTATGAATGACCTATAAGCTACATGAAATGGGCAATGTACTTAGAATTGTAGAAGAGATATCTTTTGAACAGGTTAATATTTTGCCCTCCTAGTTATTTTTGCGAATTTATGGAGATGGAATCACCAAATCAGTGTGGTTTTCTACAATTGTTGCGTCAACCAATCTCTAAATTGCCAATCTCCAAATAGTCAAAGACTAAAAAGGGTTTGATTTAGATATTGGCAAAGAAAAATCCATGCCCATTTCTGCAATTATCGCTCATTTAAAGTCTTTTCGGGCCACTTAGAACATTCACAAATAGTAAATTAAACTGTGCCCGATCCTGCAATATCGCCCACATTTGTTTTTCTCAAATGCGGGGCTCGGTTGCGGGATGCGGGATCGCGGAATTTAGAGTTTTTTTTAATAGAAATCAGTGAGTTGGGCTGGTTTTTTATTTGAAGCACTTCTAGTAATGATAGAAACGAAATTTTTGCACCAATATGTGGGTCTTGGAGAGACTTGTCCATTTAGCTAGATTACAATTTCGTAGCATGGAAAATGTTCAAATATTCGTTAAAAGTAAAATTGGAAATTAATAAATCTGTGCAATTTTGATTAATTCCCCTGAACTTCTTAAAAGTAAGAATCCGAGCTATAGGTGGTCATCTGTGATATATATGATATATTTGAGGCTGATGAGCAATCAGACTCAAACAAGAAACCAGAAAGAAAGCTAATCTCTTTTTTTTTCTGTTTATTTATTTAATTTATTTTCCATAGGCCTATAGGTGAGAAGGAAGGTAAGAGAAGTTAGTAGCACACTGGTTGTCAAATTGGCCTGTCTAACGTTTATACCACTTGCTTAATTTTATAATACTTTTTTGTAAATCAATGTCTCCAGGCCAGGGCCTTGTTCATGAGTAGAGGCCTGTATGGATTCTAAAGTTCAGACATTTTCAAACAAGGGTGTAGGTAGATGCATCAACCATGCATAGATCGGTCTCTTAAATCAGTCAATCACTCAATTTTGAATTTTGTAAAGAATTTGCATTCTTATTCCAATTTTTTTTTAGATTTCCCTGCAACAGTTATGACACAAAATGGAAAAATTGTCAAAATTTTTCTTTTCAAGCTACGGCGATGAAACTTACCTCTAAAAAAAGCTATTTTCAAGCCGAATTTTATGGTAAAAACATCAAGTCTGTATCTTTGCTAGAAGTCACGCAAATCGCAAAAAACCGAATCCCGCATTTTCGGGATTTCCGCTGCTCTGCCCCGCATTTTAATATCAAAAGTGGGCGATAATTGCAGGAATGGGCACGGTTTAACTATTTGTTAATGTTCTAAGCGGCCCGAAAAGATATTTAGAGATGGGCAAATTTTGCCAATAGGAACAATAGTGTGCCAATAGTTATTACAGCTTATTGCTCCTTTTGGCAAAGAATGCCAGTAGTTGCAATAGTTTGCCAATAGTTAGAATAGCAAATTGCTCCTTTGGGCAAAGTGGAAGGATTTTGCCCAAAGGGGAAATAATTTGCCAAAAGGAGAAATAATCACGCCCGATTTTGAAATTGGGCACGATTTAGAGATTGGCTGCAGCACACATGGCTACCAATCGCAACATCTAACAAGCCCAATGGGAAATTAATTAACGTGCACAAAATGTGTCATTGCATCGCTACCACAGAACCATAAAAGAAATCTTGGAAAGCGCCTGGTTATCGCATATAAGCTATACTACGTATTCAGTTCTGCATGCGTATTAGAGAGTGCAGTTTCTATCAGCTTATTATTATAAATGTTCCCGATGAATCAGAAGTTGAAATTTCAATGCAAATCAACATTGTGCATTCAGCTAAACATATCTTTTTTGGTTATTTGTTAGTCCAAAATTAGAGTCCACTAAACTTTGCCAAGGGAAAGTTGGCAGAATGAGCGACGGAACATGAGCCTTGATACCAGACCCAAAGAATCTCCTGAGATGAATTGATTTTCCTATACATGCAATTGTTAAGTGAAGTGCACAAATTGACCTCACAATGAGCAATTTGGTGCATGTTGGTATGCAATTGATATTCCAAAATTAAAACATACATAATTCACAATTTCACATCCTTCATTTGCTTGGAGGAAATAATAGTTTCAATATGAGTGGCATCTGCATGAGATGCTAAGGCAATTCAGCAAGATACTGGTAATTTTTAGGTGTGATGAAATGTTTATGACATGTAGCTGCATGTTTCAACATGTATATAGTCCTTCGCTAGTCCGTTAGAAACCGTAGTCCTGGTGAGTTCCCTGTCTTAAAATGCATGTGACCTGCTCGTATACAAGCATGGTTAGTGCTGACATGGGACAGTTTAAAATGCAATATAGGTGACAAACATCCTTGGGTTCCCTGATGACTTCATGGACTAGTTGCATAATAATTATTGTTTAACAAGAATATAACTTTCTGCAAAGGTTTACACAATGTAGCACTTGATAATTTGCAGTGCAAGACTGACAAAGGCACGGCATCATCAGTCTTTTTAATTGCTGACAACAGGACTGGTCCAGCTGCAGTCAGGACAGCCTTTGATCTGCAACTGCTTCCGCTTCCTGTCTTGTCTGGGCTCACTTCCTGTCTGGGACAGCCCCTTGCTGCTACGATGCTGTAGTTCTCAATCTGCTCTTAAGACTGCAGAGTATGAAAGTTCTATAAAACCCACCTTGAAGTGGAAAATAATATATTGTGCTGCTGTCGAGGAGTCCCACTTATGACATGTCCATGCACTACCATAATTAACCAAGTGGACTACTTTTTCCTTTCATTTCTTTTGGGTCCTCCTATCATCCCTTGCATGTAATACCCAATTATTCACTCCTTATACCAAATTTGGATAGGCTTCACAGATTTGGTGAAAGTTGCAATGCCACTGGGAATTATTTCGTCATTTAATTCTTGTAATTTGATGTCAGAAAGTGGATTATTAAATGTGTTAAAAGAGGATTTAAACATGAAATTGAAAATTGCTTCTACCAGATTCCATCATCAGTTTCAAATATGAGAACAAAATTATTGTAAACGCAATTTTTGCCAGCCTGCCTCGAATTAACAACAGACTTGATTGTCTCATCTCTCTCAGGCCCATTTCCTCCAATTAATATGTCATAGAATTCAATATAAAAGATATTTATTAAGTATTTAGGAGTTTGCATTAGCACTTAGTTACTATCTCTTTGAAGAAGATATTGATATACCAAGACTTTTTGACAAGCATCAAACCATGTCACACTCACCCTGGGTTTGAACTTTAATTACATGTAATCCTGGTGATCTCAGCTATACTCATTAGCAATAAATACTGAATAAATCATCAATATTTTCAAACATCAGCGCCAACTAAATACTGATTAGGCTGCTGAAGGACACTCACTAATAAATAGCAGTTCTTGAAAAGCAACTGTCTATACTATAGATGGACCGCAATAAAGTGAGCTATAAAAAGCCTCATTTCCTGCTAACACTAAGAAACCACCCACTGCCTCGTCCAATTGCCTGGCATGTCATCTGGAGCAAAATGAGCATTAAGATAGGCCACTGTCAGAGCGCTAAGTGCTAATGTGGCAACACCTATAGGAAAGAGGGAGCACACCAAGGGGTCATGATGTTTGCTTACTTCTAACTTATGGCCACATGACAGATTTCTGTAAAATCATTCCATTTCTGGGAAATGTCTGGGTTTGACTTTACTTTTAACAATTGTATTGGCTTTTCTGCTTTACTCTATTGTCTCAGTTATATATTCCACTTCTCAATGCTCAGTATCCTTGATATTGCAAACAATTAATTTTCACATATTGTGGTTGAAAACCTATTTTACCTAATTTCTCCGTCTTGCCTTTCCTTTTTCTGCATCTTCACGTCTAACAAAGATGCAATTGCAGCCAAATGCATCCAGGTAATGCATGAGCTTAGATAGAATCTTATTACAGACACAACTCACATTACTAACAGAATACTGCGGATCCTGCTAGATGGGATGTCAGCGAACTTAGCTAAGCCATACAACACATTGGTGGAGCTGTCCTAATTATCTTTCCTGCAGATGCATTGGTAGCATTGCTGAGACTGCTTTTTTGTGCAGACATATACAGGGAAGGGTCTGTCATATATATAGGTAGTCATGCACACTCCAACAAGCCAACATCCTGCAATTCCACCTGCACAACTGCTGAATGGGACACACAAAAGGAACCAAAGCTGTTCATATTCTTGAGCTGCAGTTTGTCTCTGATTTAGCCAACAGAAACAGCTCTAAAATGCTGCTGGTCTAATACAACTCAATGATGTATACCGACAATGTGTACTGCTGACAAAGAAAATGATTGCCTACACATATCACCTCTGTTTTACATTCTCTATTGGGCCTCATATATATCATCACCATTTTAAGTTGATCTGATGGTTAACACATTGCAAAACATTTCTCATAAAGGAATGGCTTCAGTCACACACTCTCACTGCAGTTGGGTCCTGTTTCAAGGACGTTATACCTTTACACTGTGTGTTACTAACAATATAATGTCCAAATATGTTGGACACTGTCTCCCTGGTATAGCCTGCTTTTGTAACACATTTTGTGAGGTGGGAAAAGACGTCTGATTTAAAAGCAATGTTTATTGAGCCTGATTAGGATTCGTCATCGATTTGCTACAATAATTATTAGATTTGCACTGGCTGAGAAAAATAACTCAACTGAATTTTAAAAATAGTTATTGAATTTCAATACATATATATATATATTGTTTTAATACAGAGCATATATATATTGTTTTAATACAGAGCAGGAAATGGAACGTCCGTAAGTTTGGACAAATGAAGGACAGATTATGACAATGGCTGACAGGGGAAATCGATTACTATGTTTCCTTTTCTTTGTGAGGTCACTTTTAGATTTAGCAGAAAGGAATTCAGTATAACAAGGCCAAAGGATGTAGCAATTTCTTCACTTGTTAATGGCACGCTAGAGAATCAATCAGAACAGTTGATAAGTGTCCTGCACATGCAACAGTATGTTTTTTATGTACAAATGTAATCACACAGTGGTTTCTTGCAATGGTCTAGTCTTGTATGCTCATAAACAAATTTGATCAATTAGAGCACTATCATGTCAAAATAGAAAAAGAACAAGAGTAGTACTCCTTCTATGGAACTGACCTCAAGAGACACAAGCAGAAAACTTCTCGATTTCAGAGCTAATAACAGCTAGCTAACATTGGGTCACTGAAGTGATACCTGTGACAACTGACTCACATATATGTACACAAAGCACTGCCACAAGAGATTTTCAAATCAGGCTGACATCTAATGTCACCCATTCACACTACCCCTTCTATCCCTACACCTATAGAAACGGAAATAACTGACAAAATATCTTCAAAGACCTCCTTTACACAAGAATCCCTACTCCATCCACCCATTTCTCTTACCGTAGTATTCTGTGTCACATGGAACCAACATTTGGAGACATCACCTGGCCAGTGTTAAATATTAATGCAGCAGAAGATCCAAAAAGAGCAATAGCAAGGGAAGGATAAGGAAAAGGAGAAAAACCCATCTGACATTCAGTTGATACGGGTATTTGTGCAGTGACCATTCCTCCCACATAGAAGTCCTTCACAACCAAGAGAATGACAATTAACTGCCGTAGGTTAAAGGGTGCAGATTGATTCAATATGACTCCCACTGCAGAGCTGATATTGAATCCTTTAAAGACCATGTGACTTGCAACTTGCTCACAATAGGATACAGTTTCCAGCAATACATTGATATTGACAGACAAGTAAGCCAGTCTGGCAATTCATAAAGTTGATGGGTTTGCCCTTGGATAAGTCCGGTAGCCTCAGCAGTGCTTGCCACAAGCAAATGTTGACTGGGCATTGCCTGGCCAAAATATTAATGTACCACATCCTATGATTATTGATTTGAGCACAATTTGCATGCCACAGCAAATTCTCACAATGTAATTGTTGTTTTTTTGGTAGAGAGATCTATATGAATAAGCTATTTCTCAGTATTAATGAAATTTTTAAAAGCAATACCAAATGATTCTGGTTGCCCGATAGTATAATCAGTCAAGAAGAAATAGCCATGCTTGTCAAGTAATTGCCTGCAAATTTTTAAAGCTACTCCGGTGGTTAAATGAGACTCTTGGCCTCCTTTAACAAAAACGAAACAAGCTAATAAAACTAGTAGTGAGAGATAGGTCTTCTGTCCTTCCTACACCTGCCGCCTTCATTTCCCTAGCCATGCCTTCTGAAGCAATGGTCAGCATCAGAATGCTAAACTTATGCTAATGTGGCAATACCCAGGGAAAGAGGGACCACATGTGGTTATCATGTTGCCTTATTTGGTCTCTTTGGTTGCTGATGTGAGGGCCAAGTGACCAAGTGCTGTAGACTTACATGCACTTCTGCTCTCTCACGGTCTACTTTTAGAAATTCTATCAGTCTTGTTGCTTTTATGCACATTTTTATGAAACCAAATTCAGCCAGATGATGCAGGGGCTTAGATGGAATCTTATTACAGACCCAACTCAAATTACGGACAGAATACTGCAAATCCTGCAGGATAGGGTGTCGGTGCATTCAACTGAGCCATATAACCCATGGGTGGAGCTGTTTTAATCATGGTCCCTGCAACCTCAGACTGAAAATATACAACAAAGAGACTATCATGTATATGGGATTATGGGTAGCAAAATACTCTCCAACATCTTGCTCTTCCTCCTGCAAAATTGCTCAAAGAGACACGAATTTAATTACTATACCTGTGAGCGGTACTCAGCGGTAGTTTGTCTTTGTGTTATTTATAAGGTTTTGTTATTCAACCCAAAACATCTGATTATGCTTTTTCAAGTTGTCACATGGAATCAACCAAATATTACAAGTGACACCTATTATAACCAAATATTACAAGTGACACCTATTATAACCAAATATTACAAGTGACACCTATTATAACCAATCACAGTCAGGTTGCCAAATTCAAGAATACCTTGCCACTATGGGAAACTACTACATAACTGCTGATGAGAAAATAGGATACTTGCATGACACGGATAGGTAAACCTCATTATCCTATCAATAAATTAACTGCAACCACATCATATTGCACTGTTATTACAACTGATTTTGGGTTAATAGTCATTGAGTGTCAATAAATCTCAAGACCACTGAAAGCTGCAATTTACACAAACGTCCATAAGTTGCCAAAACAAATGATTGCTAGGAAAGCTGCTTGTGGCAAGCACTGCTGAGGCTACCAGACTTGCTACAATTTTGTAATATTGCACTGGTAGCGAAAAAATAGAACTCCGCTAAATTCTAAAAATAGCGATGGAATATCAATAGTAAACAAGAAAGCAGTAGTTCCACATGTTTGGATGGATAAAGGGTATAGAATATGACATTGGCTGATACTAAAATTCAGAATGTTTCCTTTTCAAAACTAACAGAAACGGCAATAACTGACCCAACATCTTCAGGGATCTTCTTCCAAAAACTACCCTATTCGTCCACTCATAATTCTTACATCACTTGCACAGCAATAAATGTAAAGTAGTTAACACAGAATAAAAGCCAAAAAAGGTAGTGTAAAGGAATTAAGTATATGAAGAAAAGAAGGACAAAGACATAAGATATTACTAGCTAGCAGGGATATTTGCTCTGTGATCATTCTGCCCACACACAAACTTCTCTTGAGTAATGTGGTCACAGGTGAACCTGAAAGGTCAAATTGCCAACAAACAGAAGTCCTTGATAGCCAAGAGAATGACAACTAACTGCCGTCAGTTAGAAGGAGCATGTTGATTCAATATGACTCCCACTGCAGAGCTGATATTGAATCCTTTAAAGACCACGTGACTTGCAACTTGCTCACAATAGGATACAGCTTCCAACAATACATTGATATTGACTGACAAGTCAGCCTGTCTGGCAATTCATAAGGTTGATGGGTTTGCCCCTGGATATGTCTGGTGACCTCAGCCATGCTAGTTACAAGCAAATGTTGACTGGGCATTGCCTGGCCAAAATATTAATGTACCATATCCTATGATTATTGATTTGAGCACAATTTGCATGCCATGTCTAATTCTCACAATGTAATTGTAGCTTTTCGGTAGAGAGATGTGAATAAGCTATTTCTCAGTATTAATGACATTTTTAAAAGCAATACCAAATGATTCTGGTTGGCTGATAGTATAATCAGTCAATAAGAAATAGCCATGCTTGTCAAGTAATTGCCTGCACTTTGCAAATTTTTTAAGCTACCTCGATGGTTAAATGAGACTCTTGGCCTCCTTTAACAAAAACGAAACTGTCTTCTGTCTTCTTCCTCCACCCGCCACCTTCATTTCCTTAGCCATGCCTTCTGAAGCAAAGGTCAGTATTAGAATGCTAATGTGGCAATACCCAGGGAAAGAGGGACCACACCAGGGGTTATCATGTTGCCTTATTTGGTCTCTTTGGTTGCTGATGTGAGGGCCAAGTGATCAAGTGCTGTAAACTTACATGCACTTCTGCTCTCTTTCTATAAGTCAGGCTCTACTTTTATAAATTCCGGCCTTGTTGTTTTATGCAAGTTTTAATGCAACCAAATTCAGCCAGATGATGCAGGTGCTTAGCCAGAATCGTATTACAGACACAACTCCAATTACAGATAGAATATTGTAGTTCCCGCTGGAAAGGGCACTGCATAACTGCTGTTGAGAAAACTGGATACATGACACAGAAATAAGTAAACCTCATCTGCAATAAAGCCACATTATCCTATCAATAAATTATCTACAACCACATCACATTGCACTATTATTTCAACTGGTTTCTGGTTGATAGTCATCGAGTGTCAATAAATCTCCAGTCCAATAAAATCTGCAATTAAAACAAATGTCCATAAGTTGCCAAAACAAATGATTGCTAGGAAAGCTGCATTGAGTGCCAGACAAAGAGATCAGTAATAAACCAAGATAATCTCCAGCACCAACTTGACTTGGTCCATGATAGCCTGCCTTGCACTCATATATTGATTTGATCTACACAAATCCCCAACAGTCTGGCTATTCCTAGATAACTGTCTGTGATACCAGGTGACACTTTAGATGCTTTTGTAATTCTTCTCTGCAATATTTGATTTCGCACGAAAATGTTTTCTTATTTAGCAATGTTAAAAGGTGTTACTCGTTATCCAAGAAGTAAAAGCTTTTTGTAATTCTGAAAAATTCTTAATTCTATATTCAATCAACATGCACTACCTGCTTTACAAGCACTTGTACCATGCACATTTTTTGTAAACTGCATATAATAGAAAAACTCCTGGTTTAAAAGCAATGTTAACTGAACCTGATTTGGATTCCTCATTGATTTGTTACAATTAGATTTGCACAGGTAGGGAAAAAATGGGATTCTGCTAAATTCTAAAAATAGTGACGGAATATCAATAGTAAACAAGAAAGCAGAAGTTCAACAAGATTGGATGGATGAAGGATGTAGAATATGACATTGGCTGACTGTAAAAGCATATTTCAGAATGTTTCCTTTTCAAAACCAACAGAAAAAAGCAATAACTGACCAATCATCTCCAAAGGGATCTTTTCCCAAGACTAACTTTACATCCATTCATAATTCTTACATCACTTGTATAACAATAAATGTTAAGTTGTTAACACAGAATAAAAGCCAAAAAGGCACTGTTAAGTATATGAAGAAAAGAGGGACAAAGACATAAGATATTACTAGCTAGAAGGGGTTTTCGCCCTGTGATCATTCTACCCACGCACAAACTTCTCTTGACTAATGTGGTCACAGGTGAATGTGAAAGGTCAAATTGCCAACAAACGGAAGTCCTTGATAGCCAAGAGAATGACAACCAACTGCCGTCAGTTAAAAGGAGCACGTTGATTCAATATGACTCCCACTGCAGAGCTGATATTGAATCCTTTAAAACCATGTGGCTTGCAACTTACAATAGGATACAGCTTCCAGCAAAACACTGATGTTGACTGACAAGTCAGCCTGTCTGGCAATTCATAAAGATGATGGGTTTGCCCTTGGATAAGTCTGGTGGCCTCAGCTATGCTCACTACAAGCAAATGTCGACTGAGCTATATGTGGCAATCATTGATTTTAGCACAACGTGTATGCAATGAATGGTTCCCATTTTGCACATTGTATTTTGGTTCTAAGATATGAATATATGCCATTTATTAGTGTCCAAGACATTCAAGCAAAACCAAATGATACAAGTGCCCACTTATATAATGAACCAATAAAAAATTGCTACTCATGGAGTTACTGCCTGTTAGCACATGTTTACAGCTACGGCGGCTGTTGCATTGGTTGTTTCGGCTTCCTGGGACAAAATAAAGTGAGCCATAAAAAGCTCATTTCTTGTTACACGAAGGAGCTGGTCTTCTTCCCTCAATGACCTCCCGCTGCCTCATTAATTTGCCAGGCATGAAATCTAGAGCACAATAAGCATAAACTCGCAACATTACAGTGATATAAAATCCTTTCGGCCAACACTGATGGAAGGAGTGAGCACACCAGGGTCACCATGTTGCCTTTTTTTGGCTATGAAATAGGAGCTTCTGTAAACCTTCTAGATTCTGACTTGTTCAAGTATTTCTGCCTTACCTCAAACTTTATAAATTAATAATAACACAGATGCCTCAGTATATGTTTCTCTATCTATCACTTTTATATCCTTGACCATTTTCTAACCAACCTTCACTCAGTTACTTTTAGGAAATATTTCTTCGACAGCTCTGTCTGATTTTTTGGTTGTTAAATGCAACAAAATGCAAAAAGGTAATGGAATCTTGTTACCGGTTACAGACACAATTTGCATTACTGACAGAATGCTGCACATCCAGGCAGATGGAATGTCAGTGCACTCGGCTAAGCCATACAACATGGGGCTGGAGATGTCTTGATTGTCTTTCCTGCAAATGCATTGTTTGCACAAATATACAGGGAAGGGGGACTATATCTTATAGGTTGTACAAAACGTTCCTGCTTCGTGCTCTTCACTACTGCCACACATTAATTTAATATCTCCATCATCACCTACAGGGATGGTGGGGGCTGGGGTTATAAATGCACCTCAACAGTCAACAATGTTGATTGTATCCAAGAGCTGCAGTTTGTCTTCCAACAGAAATCATTTCCTTTGAAGTCAAAGTAGACTTGTTCTCTATCAAACTGCTAACTATTAGCTAATTGGTGGTGAGATTGAAAGCTCTGGGTAAATTATAACCCTGGAATCTATTTTGCATTCAATTTAACGCCTATTGAATAATGCAAGAGCAGGAAGATTTCAGTATGACAGTCGACCGTAATATGACCATGTTTTCTTGTTGCTAATAAAGATACTACCAAATAATGATGAAGGATGAATGTCTGTGCTTCGTAACAAAGTCACCAAAAGTAATATAGAGGAAAATCAAGCACCTATGATCTAGCACCACTGCGTTGCCATCAGCCTCCATTTTGAATGACAACAACAGTTCTGTTTTCATGATATGAATACCAAGTCCCATGGTTTGCTCTGTCAGCAGGTTTCCCCTGGTCATGATATAACTATTTCTCCAATAGATTTTATTAGTTAACTGCGTTTGATGAGTGGGTGTAAAGTGCATCCCTCAATCCCTCAGCTGCAAGTTTTGGCACCAAGTAAAGGAGGGACTAAAAAAGGAACTATCATGTTCTTAACAAATTGGACAAAAAACCATAATAATGCTGTTGTTTTTACGCTGTTGCCACTTCTATACTGCACTATCACCATGACTGTTTCGGTCCAGACAAGTCCATCCCAGCTGACAGTCATCCAGCATCAATAAATATCCAGATCACTGCAAGCTGCAATAAAGGCAAACATCTACGAGCAGCTAAAATGAATGAGTTTTCAGAAACCTGCACGAAGAGCCGGACTGGGAGATCTGTAATAAACCAATATTATCTGGGATAACCTCTTGACTAAATCCCTACTATCTGGCTATTATTGTCTCCTATCGTTAATGACAGTCAGAATGCTTAAAAATCGGAGATATTTTGTTTGCACAAAAATTTTCTGAATGTTGGTACTACTGAACAGTCTTTATCAATAAAAGCAGTTGATATAACCCATGTGGTATAGTATTGTTTCAAATTAAATAATTGGCTATAAATAAGACCAAATGGTTTTATGGTAGTATTTGGAGATGAACATCCACTCGTGAAGATATCCTGGGTCTTCTGTGACCATTCATGTCTATCACACTGGTTTTTCATCACAAGAGAAAAACCCAAAAAATGTTCACAACACCGAGGGAAAGAATTCCAGTTAGATTAATGAATGTTAACATACATGTACATGGTCTTAAAATAACTGAGACTTCTCCCCTTTTTTCTCTAGCATCAGATACTACAAATAGAAGCATGCAAAAATGTGTTGCTTACAAAAAAGAGTGGTGACCTTTTTTCCTCCGTCTTTTTAAATAAGGATTCTGTTTTTGATAATCTGTATGAATATCATGTGGACCATTTTTAGAAAGAAATAAACATTTGGAGACTTGTGTTTATAATATCCATTCTCTTACAACAGCCTACATTTTGATTTATAAAATGATTTTCCACACAGTGCCTATTATATATAGCCAAAGTGATATGGCACTGCAAGGTAAATTGACTGGCGGCAATACTATCATTTCAAAAAGTCTCTACAATAGCATACTCTTAATTCATTTACTGTGAATGTCTACTCTGATGGTGCTTTTCTAAAAATAACCTCATAACTTCTAGGTGAGTAATGTTGAGGTCAAGTAACAAGAATGAAGAACGCAGGTGAGTCACTCAACAGGTGAGGTGGCCTTCCCTCCCGCTGCTCTCATAGCATTATATGTCAGTGCTCCTGTTGGCCTAGCATTCTTCTGTGCTCTGTAGCAAGCCAAACACAGTGGGATTGGAGGCATACTGTAAAATAGATTTTAAATTCAGTATATCAATGGATATTTCAAATGCCATTCTATGGACAATAATGCTGTCTGAGTTCTCAGCAACACGTCTTCACTTTGCCTGCCACACTCCCCATGGCATCAGCAAATAGTTCCCATAAGAATATCACTCGCTCATTTTGGACCAGATTTTTACACAACGGAGAATCCCAAGGTTGTTGTTTAGTGATAAATATATGACATTATGTTATATGTGTCTAGCCTTTGGCTACAACACTTCAGGGATGTCGTACTCCGCCAAAAAAATTTAATACTTTTTGGACTTCAACAGACCTGCGACACAGCTACACTTTTTAAATTAAGCCCTAATATTAAAGGAGGGGGAGTTGCAAATGAAATCTAATTATTTGTTTGGTGCCCAATCTATGATCTAATCTACAGAATGCAGAACAAGAAAGTATTTGCTTCAATCTTTCAAATCTATTGCATGGATTCACATGCAAAGAGTAACATTATCCCTTCCTCATTTGACCAAGAACAAGAATAGTTTTCCTTCAGGAGCTGACCTTAAAAGAATGGAGACATGACCAGAATACCTTTGTCTTGCAAGAGTAATTACACTCTAAAAAATGTCGGGACAAAATTGGTTTTTTAGATTCAAAATGGTTTTTTTGAAAAACCAAATTTCAATGCAAAACCAACATGGATTTTTTTAAAAATCCATGTAGGTTTTTTGCAGTGAAATTTGGTTTTTCAAAAAAACATTTTGAATCTAAAAAACCAATTTTGTCTGAATTTTTTTAGAGTGTACAGCTAGATTGTGTTAAAGCCACCAAGGCACTATCCAACTCACATTTGCGCAAAAAGCACAAAAGACGTCAGACCAAATTTCCAAATAGCAAGTCAAATATCAACAAATGCTTTGGGTATAAGAGTTGCTCTTTTATTTGAACTCATATTAGTGGACCATTTTGCACCCAATTTCAAATCAGTTGCTCTAGCACCTATATAATGTCTACTTCACTTTCTGTGTCTCTCCATGCCTGCTTTGGTTTTCTTTGCTTCTTCCACATATCCGAAAATGAAGCCAAATGCATCCATATAATGCCGAGACGAAGATGGAATCCTGTTATAGACACAACCCACATTACTGACAGAATGCCGAAGATCCTGCTAGATGGGGTGTCAGTGCACTCGGCTGAGCTGTACAACTCACGGGTGGAGCTGTCCTAATTATCTTCCCTGCAAATGCATTTTACAGCATTGCTAAGGCTGCTTTTGTGTGCACAAATATACAGGGTAAGGGAACTCTCGTATAGCACCAGTTATATATAATGGAACGTTTCACTCACTATTTCTATCTTAGGAGCTGCTCAATGATGTGGTGATGCTGCGACCTCTTGGAAAATGATCATATAGCTATCAGAACAATTTCGCATGAAATGTGTCCCAAGAATAACAAAGGATCAATGTAAGCTATCTGCATGTCACACATAGTCAGTGAACTTGTGATCAAGATAAATTATTCAATTGTTATACCTTAATTGCAAAGCTGATAAAGACGCACAATATTTTATAATAATAATTATAGTTCCCCCTTTTGGCCTACTGTGGATCCTGCCAGAAGGAGTTACAGTGCCCAAAGACAATCAATGGGAAGAACTGTTCTAATTATGTATCCTACAAATGGATTAGCAGCATTGCTATGGCTGTTTTTGTGTAGCTGTCATATATATTGTTATGTTTCTCTGACTGAAAAACCAATGGAGTCTGTATCAACCATTTCTGCAGTTATTACAGATCTCGTATAAGTGTGCCATGTTCCATGTGAATATATGCACAGCTGATGTCAGTATTGCAATACTGACATCACTATTGGCACTCCAAGCTTGAGTGTTGATTCCAACTGCTACCAACAAGTCACGCTTATGGGCTAAGTGTGAATAACAATTAATTAATCTGCATTCATTGGTATGGTTGTTTGATTGAGTTGGAGCAGGTGAAACTGATATGTTTGAGCCACTTGCTTGATCCATCATGGACATTCATGGTGTCCTGTTGTGAAATTTCTCCTTGAGGGCAGCACCTTGTGGGTTTTCAGCCTTTTAGGTGAGATCTTTGCCAAAGAAACTGTTCGGAATTGATGACTGGAATGGGAATGATGGGGAGATTTTTTGGAAGTGAACATGGCGGTGTTGCATGGGCATACTAGAGGACGAGAAATGGGGGGGAGGGGGTAGTTTCTCCCCAAAAATTTGGGAAAAGGCCAGACAAGGAGGCTAAGAATTCGATCATCAAATAAACATTATTGGAAATCAGTGATAAGGATGCCCCCAAGCAAAACTCCCCCCCCCTTAGGTCTTAAATTCTGAATGGTTTCTGAGTATATAATTTTTGCCAAGACAGAGCAACACATGATAACCTCTCAGACCAACAAATGAATGTGAGAGTGAATGAATTCGTTTTGTTGTAAAAGTGCTAAAACTGATAGCAGTTATACACAAAATCCATGCATTATATATAGCTGGTTATTGTAACCTTTGGATTTATTCAAAACATCAAACTGAATAATCTATGTTGAGCAACAATCTTACAGCTTATTGTGGATTTGTAATGGTGTGATCAGCATGGGTTCTAAGTGACACAGCTGAAACTGCGAATATACCAACTGTGAAATCACTATGCTGATGCTGACATCACAAGAGCACTGTGGCAGTTGAAAAGAACATGGCACACTTATAAGAGATCTGTAATAATGTCTGATTAAGCTGACCGAAACTATTTCTATTGAAACTACAGTGCAAAGAGACATAGCACGACAACAAGATCTCAAATGCTGATGGCCAAAAGCAACCAAACGATGCTGTGATACTGAGTACTCTTGGCAAATGATCACCATGGCAACCATTTTGCATTAAAATGTAGGGCAAGCAGGAATGATTTCAGATTAATATGAGATTAGAGCATTCATAATCAAAACATTTGACCATGATTTGCTCAGAGCACCACCTCATAATAGAAAAGTTTAAACTAAATCAGAAATGTTTGTATCTATCGGTTGTAGGCCAAGTAATGAATGTAAATAATGAACTTAATTATTATACATAACTTGTCCCATCTTAATCAAACAATGAAAGCTTTAACAAAAGCAAATTATATGTGTTTAAGAAAGCAGCAAAACAAATTATCCCTTCAACAAGCTCCACACAGAGCCAGACTGAGGAGTGAGTGATAAACCAAGATAATCTCTGGAATATGCCCTTCACTAGATCTGTAATGGGCTGTTTTCTGCTCACTGCTCACTCATTGCTTTGACTAGTACAAATCCCAGCTGTCTGGAGGCCCAGGATTCATCTGCCTTGTCCCCAGTGACAGTCAAATTGCTTTGTAAATCCATTCTGTAATATATTGCATTTTTAAACTTTTTCAGAAGCTTCATACGTACTACACTTTTTGCTCCTCATTAGCAAAATATAAAGTCAGTGATTGTACGTGTAAGTCAATGTGTTCAAAATTATTGCTCCCAATCCTACAAACAAAAATGCAGAAGCTTCTGCACACACTTACAGTTACAGTGCACTAACTCCAAGCTTGAGACTATGACAGATACAACCTTTTTGATCAATTACGGAAAAGAGCTGGACTGTCTCTTTTCTGAAGTAGTAGTATTCCAGACAAAGAACAGCAAGGTCCAAATAAAATTTTGATATGTTGAATATGTATTGACACTATTGTCTACAGTGACAAAAGTCTTTAGTCTCACTTCGAAAACCAAATATAGATGACAGACTTCTGATAAATTATTGTCTCAGACTGATGTAAGATTTCTTAAATATTAAGGTTTCTGTGTTTGTAAATCCGAATGCACCTCCCGTTTGGCTAAATATATATAATGATTCTTTAAATACTCTTACTACTAAAAGGTTTCTCAAATATTGCATCCTTATTCATTTACTGTAAATTGCTGCTCTGATGGTGGTTTTCTAAAAATAACCTCTCATCTCTTATGTGTGAAACATCAAGGTCAAGTTACAAGAATGAAGACCGCAGGTGAGTCACTCATCAGGTGAGGTGGCCTTTCCTCCCGCTGCTCTCACAGCATATATCAGGCTGCTCTCATTGGCTCAGGTGGTTTTCTAAATATCTGCTCTCTGGAGAACCAAACACAGCAGCAATAATGTAACGGCTTCTTTGACAGCCTTAACAATTCACCAACTGAACTTTATGAAAAGGAACCAATGACAAGATCACAACTGCACTAAACATCATTTTGTTGCCATGGAGGGTCCTCTCATAAACAGGATGCAAAATGTTAGTATTATATGAACAGCCTTGACTCTTACTAAGGATAAAAGTTACTCTTCTTACCTCAAATGTAACGTTTTATGAAATAGCGCACTCACCTGCAAAAAAGAAGAAAGGACATAAGAAAAAATATTATACTGGGTAGTAGTGGGTACTGTAGCAAAAAAAGTACAAACAAAAGCAAATAGTGCATGGGATTAAATGGAATCTTATTACAGTCACAACTCACATTACTAACAGAATGCTGCGGATCCTGCCAGATGGGGTGTTGGCGCACTGAGCTTAGCCATACAACACATTGGTGGAACTGTCCTAATCATCTTTCCTGCAAATGCATTGGTAGCATTGCTAAGACTGCTTTTGTGTGCACAAATATACAGGGAAGGATCTGTCATGTATATAGATTTCCATATACACTCAACATCCTGCAATTCCACCTGCAACTGCTGAAAGAGACACACAAAAGGAACCAATGCTGTTAATATCCTTGAGCTGCAGTTTGTCTCTGATTTAGCCAACAGAAACTGCTCTGCATGCTTCATCAAATATCTTCACATATTCATTTAGATGTCCCTCAAAGTAATCCTACAAATCTGAAATTTCAAAATATCGCTCATCAGCATCCTGAGAGATTCACTGTGGCAAGCGATTCACCTTGTCCACGTTCCCCCTACAACTCAATGATGCATACCAACAATGTGTACTCCTTGCAAATGATTGCCTACGTAATACATACAATGTATATCACCTCTGTTTTACATTCTCTGTTGGGCCATATGTATCATCACCATTTTAAGCTGATCTGATGGGCTTAACACATTATAAAACATTTTTCATAAAGGCATGGCTTCAGTCACATCCTCTCACTACAGTTGAGTCCCTTTCCATGGACCTTATACCTTTAAACCGTGCGTTACTAACAATATATTCTAAAATATGTTGTGCACTGTCTCATTGATATAGTCTGCATTTGTAACACATTTTGTGAGGTGGGAAAAAGGTCTAAGCAATGTTCCCTGAACCTGATTTGGATTCGTCATCGATTAGCTACAATTAGGTTTTCACAGGCAGAAAAAATGGGACTCGCTAAATTGTAAAAAAAATAGTGATGGAATATCAATACAGGTCAAGAAATTAGACGAAGCACATTTATTCAGTGCAATTTCTAGTGCAGAGCAGATATTGAATCCTTAAACAACAATGTGACCTGAATATTACTAACAATAGGATACAGCATCAATAATACACTGATATTGACTGACAAGTCAGCCAGTCTGGCAATTCATAAAGTTTATGGGTTTGCCCTTGGTTAAGTCTGGTAGCCTCAGCAGTGCTTGCCACAAGCAAATGTTGACTGGGCATTGCCTGGCCAAAATATTAATGCACCACATCCTATGATTCATTTGAGCACAATTTGCATGCAATGGCTAATTCTTACAATGTAATTGTAGTTTTTTGGTAGAGAGATGTGAATAAGCTATTCCTCAGTATTAATGACATTTTTAAAAGCAATACCAAATAATTCCGTTTGCCCGATAGTATAATCAGTCAAGAAGAAATAGCCATGCTTGTCAAGTAATTGCCTGCACTTTGCAAATTTTTAAAGCTACCCGGTGGTTAAATGAGACTCTTGGCCTCCTTTAACAAAAATGAAAGAAGCTATTAAAACTAGTAGTGAGAGATTGGTCTTTTGTCCTTCCTCCACCTTCTACCTTCATTTCCTTAGCCATGCCTTCTGAAGCAATGGTCAGCAGTAGAATGCTAAACTTATGCTGATGTGGCAATACCCAGGGAAAGAGGGACCACACCAGGGGTTATCATGTTACCTTATTTGGTCTCTTTGGTTGCTGATGAGAGGGCCAAGTGAGCCTGTGCTGTAAACTTACATGCACTTCTGCTCTCTTTCTATACGTCAGGCTCTACTTTTATACATTTCGGCCTTGTTGTTTTATGCAAGTTTTAATGCAACCAAATTCAGCCAGATGATGCAGGTGCTTAGCCGGAATCGTATTACAGACACAACTCCGATTACAGATAGAATATTGTAGTTCCCGCTGGAAAGGGCACTGCATAACTGCTGTTGAGAAAACTGGATACATGACACAGAAATAAGTAAACCTCATCTGCAATAAAGCCACATTATCCTATCAATAAATTATCTACAACCACATCACATTGCACTATTATTTCAACTGGTTTCTGGTTGATAGTCATCGAGTGTCAATAAATCTTCAGTCCAATAAAAGCTGCAATTTACACAAACGTCCATAAGTTGCCAAAACAAATGATTGCTAGGAAAGCTGCATTAAGTGCCAGACAAAGAGATCAGTAATAAACCAAGATAATCTCCAGCACCAACTTGACTAGGTCCATGAATGACTGCCTTGCACTCATATATTGATTTGATCTACACAAATCCCCAACAGTCTGGCTATTCCTAGATAACTGTCTGTGATACCAGGTGACACTTTAGATGCTTTTGTAATTCTTCTCTGCAATATTTGATTTCGCACGAAAATGTTTTCTTATTTAGCAATGTTAAAAGGTGTTACTCGTTATCCAAGAAGTAAAAGCTTTTTGTAATTCTGAAAAATTCTTAATTCTATATTCAATCAACATGTAGTACCTGCTTTACAAGCACTTGTACCATGCACATTTTTTGTAAACTGCATATAATAGAAAAACTCCTGGTTTAAAAGCAATGTTAACTGAACCTGATTTGGATTCCTCATTGATTTGTTACAATTAGATTTGCACAGGTAGGGAAAAAATGGGACTCTGCTAAATTCTAAAAATAGTGACGGAATATCAATAGTAAACAAGAAAGCAGAAGTTCAACAAGATTGGATGGATGAAGGATGTAGAATATGACATTGGCTGACTGTAAAAGCATATTTCAGAATGTTTCCTTTTCAAAACCAACAGAAAAAAGCAATAACTGACCAATCATCTCCAAAGGGATCTTTTTCCCAAGACTAACCTTTACATCCATTCATATTTCTTACATCACTTGTATAACAATAAATGTTAAGTTGTTAACACAGAATAAAAGCCAAAAAGGCACTGTTAAGTATATGAAGAAAAGAGGGACAAAGACATAAGATATTACTAGCTAGAAGGGGTTTTCGCCCTGTGATCATTCTACCCACACACAAACTTCTCTTGAATAATGTGGTCACAGGTGAATGTGAAAGGTCAAATTGCCAACAAAAGGGAGTCCTTGATAGCCAAGAGAATGACAACCAACTGCCGTCAGTTAAAAGGAGCACGTTGATTCAATATGACTCCCACTGCAGAGCTGATATTGAATCCTTTAAAACCATGTGGCTTGCAACTTACAATAGGATACAGCTTCCAGCAAAACACTGATGTTGACTGACAAGTCAGCCTGTCTGGCAATTCATAAAGTTGATGGGTTTACCCTTGGATAAGTCTGGTGGCCTCAGCTATGCTCAGTACAAGCAAATGTTGACTAAGCTATGTGTGGCAATGATTGATTTTAGCACAATGTGTATGCAATGAATGGTTCCCATTTTGCACATTGTATTTTGGTTTAAGATATGAATATATGCTATTTATTAGTGTCCAAGACATTCAAGCAAAACCAAATGATACAAGTGCCCACTTATATAATGAACCAATAAATAAAAAATTCTTTACAAAAAAGAATTGTAGTTTGCTGTTGTGAATGCAGTAGTTCTATAATGAGAGTATCTATTTTCAACTTTGTGTCAACTTTCAGCTGCATGTCTGCAAGCTGGCCAGATTTTACATGCATTCCAATTATTAATGAGAAATTAGCTTTTAATGCACTTAGGCCAATAATATCGTGCATGTGATGCTGTCCAACATAGGATATAGGCCTATAAATATGTAAAAATCTAAAAGTCATCCTGTCAAGGAGTTGAACCCAGCACCTTTGCAGTGACACGGGAACCACAGAAACTCTGCACATGAACAGAATGCTCCCACCAGTGACCTCTGTGTCAGTGATCTCTCCGTCAGATCAGTGGTTGCAATATACTCTAAAAATAGCTCACTGCTGAACCACAGCGCCACCATGGAATGCATCTATTCGAACCATGCCCTTGCTGATGTATTTTCATGTTATTATGTCAAAATCAGATATAGGCCTATTTGAGTGAATTGTGTGTTTTTTTTAATATGTAATGACATAATGGCTTATACATCTGTACATACACATTTAGTAAATGGAATTTGTTTCAGAAACACTGAAGAAATTGACAAAATAAATACAGGCTAGATTCCCAACTGCCAAATTATATATATTTCATACTTCCGAGCTCCGAACTTAATATTAACATTTTATTTGATCTATATAAATTTTATAATAAGTAAATAGGTATACAGCCTTAAGAGGCTGCATTAAAAAATATATATATAAACTTTTATTGACATCCTAATATCATAACAGATACATGTGTCATCAATAAAAATACAATGAAAAACAACTACAATGCTAAGTCTATTCTAAATGCTAATTATTGCTATTTTTACAGAAAGTTAGAAAAAAGAAAAAGAAACTTTATCATAGTATATTCAATATCATGAAATGCTTAATAAGTTAATATCAATTTTGTTACGTGATATTTTACAGATTTTTAACATATACATATATATCATATGGCTAGTGGAAATACTCGCTTCTTATTGGCTGACAGCCGTGCAATATTCTACGATATTGCACGGTCATTTTAACATGTAAAAGATTGGACGGACCTGAGAGGAAGCACCACGTTTCAGTGCTGCTGCAGCCACAGGCTGGCAAACTATTTGTGTTTTCTGATTTTAGTAAAAAGTGCACTGTACAGCAACGGAGGCAGTTAGAAAGCTCGTTTTTGCGGCAAAAGACGTGTCTTTTTAAGGGCTATCAGGATATCTATTTTTTGTACTGATTATATTATTTTTATTTCCAGAATAAAGCAATAAGTGACCGAAAAATAGCATTTTTTTCCGATTTTTTTGTGTTTGGAGGTGTAAAGTCTGCTATAAAGTTTCAGAAAAAAATCTGAAATAAAATCCATCATCAAGTAAATCATTTTTCCATTTCAAAAGTGTGAAAATTTTTTTTGTGAGTGAAATATTTATTGCCTTTTGACGAGATACATTATAAAAAGGCGAATCAAAAGAAACACAAAAAAAGTTTGGACAAGGAATTCCAGCCCTTTTCTTTGCATTTGACACAAAAAAACCATATGATATAACAGTTATTGCACATCACCTCGTGCAATATCAGTTTTTATGGCACCTCGGTGACTAATATTGCACTCGGGCTGCGCCCTCGTGCAATATTAGTCACCTCGGTGCCATAAAAACTGATATTGCACTCGGTGCTGTGCGATAACTGTATAATATTTTATAGGCTGGTCCCAGTCACATTTCGCTATAGATTTAATAATGTAAAACTTAGATGATACATGCTACTTGAAATAGAATGATAAAATAACAGACATTGAGATTTGTAAAACAAGCAACATTGTCATCAGCATAACAATTTCTTTTCCAGAGCTGTGTACACAGACTCTTGTGTCTTTAAATTAACAGTCAGGATTGGCACTGAGGCATAGCATAAAATTTGCAAATGTCAATATCGGGAGGTTTTCACTGTTCATGTCATCACATAGCAATGGCTTCCGGCATGCACTAGCGGTAACCGCTCAATGTACATGCCATGAAGTCCTGACAGATGTATAAAGATTGAAAATTCTTTCCCCAGCCGAGATTCGAACCTGGGCCCTCTAGGTCAACCTGCACTTCCACACACTTTTTAGCAAAAGTATTTTCGTGCCAACCACTGTCTCCACTCGGCCACTGAGGCTCACAGTACAACAGGTAAAAAAAAAAAACCTTATCCTCGCTCACAAAATCACAAGTATGACAGATGAGTTGTTTGTTGGAGTACGAGTCACTGAGTATTGGAGTACAAGGTCATCTTGTGAAGGACATGGGACGAGGATGAAATGATGATCCCTCTTGGTCTCCATAGAAAAGCACATAGACAGGAATTTTGCAGATTTCATTTGCAAAAGTGTTTCCATTAAACTACACATAAACTCATGATGTCATTGCATAAATTATGCCAATGCTGACTGAGAACAGTCTGCTGTTAGAGCAGGCGAGCAAACGAGGCTGCAGACTGATGAAATTCAAGTCGAATTGGGTATCGAATTGGGATCTAGGTCACTAGAACTGCTGCCTCTAAAGTCCGCGCTGCTGCCCCTAAGGTCCGCGCTCAGCAGAACTCAGCAGAACTGAGCTGGCTGCTTCAAAAATGCATGTGTGCGAGGACGTGAAATACAGCACCAATTCTGAAATGTTGTAGCCTGCTCACTGACGCTCGCAACTACAGCAGGCTACTGTAGCCTGATGCCAATGAGCAATGAGTAGTGCCCATCCATGTAGGTTAGCAGTGACAATATACATTTGCTGCAGAGTAAAGATATTACTAAGAAGATATTTCTGCTCTGGATCTGAGATGCAAACTACAAAAATTGCTACTCATGGAGTTACTGCCTGTTAGCACATGTTTACAGCTACGGCGGCTGTTGCATTGGTTGTTTCAGCTTCCTGGGGACAAAATAAAGTGAGCCATAAAAAGCTCATTTCTTGTTACACGAAGGAGCTGGTCTTCTTCCCTCAATGACCTCCCGCTGCCTCATTAATTTGCCAGGCATGAAATCTAGAGCACAATAAGCATAAACTCGCAACATTACAGTGATATAAAATCCTTTCGGCCAACACTGATGGAAGGAGTGAGCACACCAGGGTCACCATGTTGCCTTTTTTTGGCTATGAAATAGGAGCTTCTGTAAACCTTCTAGATTCTGACTTGTTCATGTATTTCTGCCTTACCTCAAACTTTATAAATTAATAATAACACAGATGCCTCAGTATATGTTTCTCTATCTATCACTTTTATATCCTTGACCATTTTCTAACCAACCTTCACTCAGTTACTTTTAGGAAATATTTCTTCGACAGCTCTGTCTGATTTTTTGGTTGTTAAATGCAACAAAATGCAAAAAGGTAATGGAATCTTGTTACCGGTTACAGACACAATTTGCATTACTGACAGAATGCTGCACATCCTGCCAGATGGAATGTCAGTGCACTCGGCTAAGCCATACAACATGGGGCTGGAGATGTCTTGATTGTCTTTCCTGCAAATGCATTGTTTGCACAAATATACAGGGAAGGGGGACTATATCTTATAGGTTGTACAAAACGTTCCTGCTTCGTGCTCTTCACTACTGCCACACATTAATTTAATATCTCCATCATCACCTACAGGGATGGTGGGGGCTGGGGTTATAAATGCACCTCAACAGTCAACAATGTTGATTGTATCCAAGAGCTGCAGTTTGTCTTCCAACAGAAATCATTTCCTTTGAAGTCAAAGTAGGTGGCGCTTCTGACTGTGAGCACAGTGGAAATACAGCAGTGGATATTTTCATCTTTTAAAGAAGTTCTGGGCATATTTAACTGCTGTTCTTTTGTGTGATTGTCGGTAAAGTGTCGGTAAAGTGTTTCTAACCTGTTATTTATCCCTTTTATGCGATTTCCAGGTGATTTTAGAGCAATAACTTGCAATTTTATTACCTGCTATCTCAACATCGTTTTCTGGCTCCAATACACATTGTTTTGACCCCAATTTTCGCTCATTTTACCTTCGTTTTTTCACCTCAAAAGCTATCCAACTTACATATTTTCTATTTCCAGCACTAATCCATTATTCCAGACACTTTCCACATCACCAGACAGCATTAGGTAACGGGAATTTTAATTTTGAACAGGAATTTTGAGATTGAACACTGCCAATACACATCCAAGAACTCAACTCATTTTACCTTCGTTTTTGCATCAGAAAAGTTATCTAATTGTCATATTTCCTATCTTCAGCACTCATTTATTATTTCAGACACTTGCCACAACATCAGACAGCATTAGTTTGGAGGAATTTAAATTTTGAAGAGCTCATTACATTGCCAATACACAACTCAGACCTTCACTGACCAGCAATTAATTATCAATATTCTACCTGTATTCTCAGCACACCTGGACAATTTTGCCATTGTAACTTTATTATAACTTCACAAATTGTTTACCTTTAACTTCACAAATTTTTCACATTATTCTACTTAATTATTTCTGCTCAACAGGAACATAAATTGCTCTGCAGCAAACCCTCAGCAGCTGACACACTTCAAATTTTCACTTTGACCTGTGAAAACTTTCGATTATTTTGACTTGATCTTGCCTCTCACAGACCTGAGAGATTCACTACTTTTGCCTCTAAACTCTGACAGACCTCAGAGCCTCACTCTTCTCAACTCTTGCCTCTCACAGACCTGAGAGATTCACTACTTTTGCCTCTAAACTCTGACAGACCTCAGAGCCTCACTCTTCTCAACTCTTGCCTCTCACAGACCTGAGAGACACACTACTTTTGCCTCTAAACTCTGACAGACCTCAGAGCCTCACTCTTCTCAACTCTTGCCTCTCACAGACCTGAGAGACACACTACTTTTGCCTCTAAACTCTTGACAGACCTGAGAGCCTCACTCTTCTCAACTCTTGCCTCTCACAGACCTGAGAGACACACTACTTTTGCCTCTAAACTCTTGACAGACCTCAGAGCCTCACTCTCCTCAACTCTTGCCTCTCACAGACCTGAGAGACACACTGCTTTTGCCTCTAAACTCTGACAGACCTCAGAGCCTCACTCTTCCCAACTCTTGCCTCTCACAGACCTGAGAGATTGACTACTTTTGCCTCTAAACTCTGACAGACCTCAGAGCCTCACTCTTCTCAACTCTTGCCTCTCACAGACCTGAGAGACACACTACTTTTGCCTCTAAACTCTGACAGACCTCAGAGCCTCACTCTTCTCAACTCTTGCCTCTCACAGACCTGAGAGACACACTACTTTTGCCTCTAAACTCTGACAGACCTCAGAGCCTCACTCTTCTCAACTCTTGCCTCTCACAGACCTGAGAGACACACTGCTTTTGTCTCTAAACTCTGACAGACCTCAGAGCCTCACTCTTCTCAACTCTTGCCTCTCACATACCTGAGAGACTTTTACCTGATATAACTAATTGATTGATCCTCGATTTGAACTAACTCTCAGCCTACCTGCTTAGCAATCTAATTTGTCTGTGTTGCCTGTACGTAGCACTTAAGAATTGAGCCAACTTGCCTGACAAACTTGCCTAACTAACTTGTTTGTGTTGCCTGTACGTAGCACTTGCGAACTGAGCCAACTTGCATGACAAACTTGCCTAACTAACTTGTTTGTGTTGCCTGTACGTAGCACTTGCGAACTGAGCCAACTTGCCTGACAAACTTGCCTAACTAACTTGCTTGTGTTGCCTGTACGTAGCACTTGCGAACCAGCCAAAAACTTGCTTAACAAACTAACTTGCTTGTGTTACCTGTACGTAGCACTTGCGAACTGAGCCAACTTGCCTGACAAACTTGCCTAACTCACTTGCTTGTGTTGCCTGTTCGTAACACGAGTGAACCAGAAAAATAAAAAACTTGCTTAACAAACTAACCAGCTTGTGTTGCCTGTACATAAGTACTTGCCTGACAAACTTGCCTAACAAACTCACTCGCGAACCAGACAAAAACTTTCTTTACAAACTAATTTGCTTGTGTTGCCTGTATTTAGCATTTGCGAACTGAGCCAACTTGCCTCACAAACTTGCCTATTATATTAACTTGCTTGTGCTGCTAACTGTCCTGACAAGCTACAGCATCTTTGAATCTAATCAATTTGTCTGATAAACTAAGTTGCTTTTGTTGCCTATATGTAGCACTCGCACACAGTTGCCCGCGGATATTGAATACTGACGACTTAAGTATGTCCCAACCAATCAAGCTGTACTCTGATGTGGTGCGCACTGGTTTAAACGGTTTGGAAAATCGACATGGTTCAAGCCAAATGATAAAACAAAAAATCAGAACAACTACTGATCATAGATATATAACAAACCAAAGAAATGGATTTAATAATTGTGCAGAAGCAGACACTTGACTTGGCTGGAAAAATCCGAGGGAGTCCCGCCCACTGAAAGTTTGCATATGGAATGCTCAAAGCATACGACAAAAAACACAAGTTGTGAAGGATTTCAGAGATGAATTTGATCTTGACGTTTTTCTTTTCACTGAAACCTGGCTGAAAGCAGATGACAGAGTTGAAATTGGTGAACTGGAAAGAAATGGTGAATGTTTTTACTTGGGTTCATCTCGCGAGAGTAGACCTGGAGGTGGAGTAGGATGCATTGTAAAAACAGGCATTAGAGCAATGAAAAAGGAAAGCATGAAAACAAAAACTTTTGAGCACATGGAAATTCGGTTGCAATAGAATGGAAGAAATGTCACAATTCTTGTGGTGTACAGGCCGGAACCCTCCAAAAAGAACAAATACAGTTTATCAGAATTCTTTAATGAATTCACAAACTTCTTGTCCCACTATCAGACTTATCATAATGAAACTATAGTTGTCGGAGACTTCAACTTTCACATGAATAAACCAGATGATGCCAAAGTTATCCAATTTAACAACATTCTTGAAATGTTTGACCTTGTTCAACATGTATCTTCACCAACACACAAAGATGGAAACACACTTGATTTGGTAATAACCAATAAAACAACAACTCTCAGAGACTGTGCTATCAGTGACCTACTGTCGGACCATAACTGTATCCTCTTTAACATTGACATTAACAAGGGCAAAAATCCACAGAAAAAGATTGCCTTCAGAAAGACCCGCAGCATAAATATAGCCAAATTCAAGAAAGACATTGAACGGCATCTATCACAAAAACTACAACACCATGATCGCTCAGTCTACTTGAACAGACTTGTGTCACTCTACAAATCAACTGAAAAGATTTTTGACAGCCACGCAGCTGGGTGGTGTAGTGGTTAAGGTTCCCGCCTGCTCCGCTGAAGGTCTTTGCCTGCATGGGTTCGACTCCCGGTTGGGGAACCCGAAATTTTCAGTGTACCTTTATGAGCAAAATCCCAGCTGGATGTCGTTCGGATGAGACGTTAAATTGGCGGCCCCTTGTATCAGTGTCTGTGCTGGGCAAGTGAAAGATCCCTCACATGGGGTAAATGTGTAACATGTTGAGGACTCCTGCTCTCTCTCTCATCTCATCAATCAACCCTCGTGAGCGCCCAGAACTGGGCTTAGAGGGCTGCACTTACCATATCTATCTATCTATCTATAACCCCTGTTAAGACTAAACTTGTGACAGTTCGCAAACCTAACCCATTCACAAATCAAGAAATAAAGCCTCTTAAAAAGGAAAAGAGAAAGGCAGAAAAAATATGGCGAAAAACTGGTTTAGAAAAAGACTGGAATATCTTCAAAGAAAAAAGAAATTCTCTCAATGAAAAGCTCAATTAGCTTAAATCAGACGATCTCAGGTGTAAAATTCAAGCCACAAAGGGAAATTCTAAGGCGATGTTCAAACTTCTAAATTCTCATCTCAACAGAAAACAAGATCTGCCTCTTCCCCATCACACAAATGAAACAGAACTAGCGAACGATTTCAACAACTTCTTTGATGAAAAGATCAAAAACATCAGATCTAAATTAGATTCAGGTATGAAGATCACAACTGACGCCTCTCAAAGCAACCTCGGACACAATTTACATCAGTTTAAGTCTTTATCAGAACAAGAAGTTAAGAAACTTATCACTGAAATGCCTGTCAAACACTGCCAACTTGATCCAATGCCAACATGGCTACTGCTTGAATGTGTTGATGAATTTCTGCCAGTCATAACTCGTTAATATGTCATTAACGCTTGGAGAAATTCCCCTTGAACAGAAGCATGCACTTGTCAAACCACTTTTGAAGAAAGAAGGTCTTGAATTGATCAAAAAGAATTATCGGCCTGTCTCTAACCTTTCTTTTCTGAGTAAAATCATTGAGAGTGCTGTAATCAAACAGTATGTTGATCACCTCACTCAGAACAATCTTGACAATGAAAAACAATCAGCCTACAAGCAATTTCACAGCACAGAAACCCTCTTAACAAAAATCCATAATGATATTATGCTTAATCTGAGCAATGGGGAGGTGACAATGCTAGTATTGTTGGACTTGTCTGCTGCATTCGACACAATTGATCGTGACATTTTACTAGAAAGACTGCGTAACAGGTATGGTGTGCAAAGTGCAGCCTTAAGATGGTTCAAATCTTATATTTCTGAAAGATCACAGTCTGTGATAATAAATGATAACACGTCAAGCGAACTTCCTCTCAATTTTGGAGTTCCTCAAGGTTCCAAACTTGGACCAATCTTATTTAACTCCTATGTTGCCCCAGTCAGTGAAGTAGCTCGAAGAAATCAAGTTCACGATCAGAAGTACGCTGATGATGAACAACCTATCCTGTCGTTTAAACCAACCTTTTTGGGTGAAGAACATGCAAAACAGAAAATGGAAAATTGTATTGCAGAAATCAGAAATTTCTTGCATGACAACAAGCTGTGCAATAATGGAGATAAAACTGAAATTCTTCTGATTGGAGCACCAAACCAACTGAAGAAACTTCAAATGACATCTATCAATGTTGACGATGTTGAAATCAAAATTGCCAACCACGTCCGCAATTTAGGAGTGCTCTATGACCATGGAGAAGCGGATCAACAAAATGTGTCGTAACGCATATTTCAATTTAAGAAACCTGTCGAAATTCCGAAAAAACCTGGACAAGGAAATAGTTAAAACTGCTGTCAATGCACTTGTCACTCCTCATTTAGATTACGGAAATGGGCTGTTGCATGGCACTGCTACCGGTTGTTAAATAAACTTCAGGTTGCTCAAAACTCGGCAGTTCGATTAATTGAAAGGTTGAAAAAACACGAGAGTGTCAGCCAGAGTAGGAAACAACTGCACTGGTTACCAATCACAGCAAGAATTCAGTTCAAATTGATGACAACTACGTGGAAGCCAATGAACAACCAGGCACCACAATACATCCAAGAACTGCACAAACACTAGAAAGCTTCAAGAAGAATCTAAAAACCCATTTGTTCCAGAATTCCTACAATTGATTTGATCTGAAAAAGTGCTGATGAGCAGTTTACTGAAATTAGCGCTATATAAATCCATATTATTATTATTATTATATTATTAAGTAGACTTGTTCTCTATCAAACTGCTAACTATTAGCTAATTGGTGGTGAGATTGAAAGCTCTGGGTAAATTATAACCCTGGAATCTATTTTGCATTCAATTTAACGCCTATTGAATAATGCAAGAGCAGGAAGATTTCAGTATGACAGTCAACCATAATATGACCATGTTTTCTTGTTGCTAATAAAGATACTACCAAATAATGATGTAGGATGAATGTGTGTGCTTCGTAACAAAGTCACCAAAAGTAATATAGAGGAAAATCAAGCACCTATGATCTAGCACCACTGGGTTGCCATCAGCCTCCATTTTGAATGACAACAACAGTTCTGTTTTCATGATATGAATACCAAGTCCCATGGTTTGCTCTGTCAGCAGGTTTCCCCTGGTCATGATATAACTATTTCTCCAATAGATTTTATTAGTTATCCTTCTTTGATGAGTGGATGCAAAGTGCATCCCTCAATCCCTCAACTGCAAGTTTTGTCGCCAGGTAGAGAATGGACTTAAAGGCAACCGTCATGTTCTTAATGAATTGGACAGAAAAAAAACTATAATATTGCGGTTGTTTTTACTATCTTGCCACTTCTAAACTGCAGTGTCACCATGACTGTTTAGGTCCAGTCAAGTCCATCCCCGCTGACAGCCATCCAGCATCAATACATATTCAGATCACTGACAGGTGTAATAAAGGCAAAAATCTATGAACAGCTGAAATGAATAACTTTTCAGAAATCTGTATTAAGAGCCGGACTGAGAGATCTGTAATAAATCAAGATTATCTGTGATAAACTCTTGACTAATTCCACAACAGAGGTTACACAAATCCCAACTGCCTGGCTATTATTATCTGCTATCCCCGATGACAGTCAGAATGCTTTAAACTCTGAGATACTGTGTTTGCAAAAACAAAATCCGAAAGGCTGGTACAACCAGACAGCCTTTACCAATAAAGCATGGATATAACCCATGTGGTACAGTATTGTTTCAAATTAACTAATTGGGTATAAATAAGACCAAATGGTTCTATGGTAGTATTTTGAGATGAACACCGACTCTTGAAGATATCCTGGGTCCTCTGTGACCATTCGTGCCTGACATACTGGTTTTTCATCACAAAAGAAAAACCCCAAAATTGAGGGAGAAAACTCCAGTTTAAAAATCAACAAATGTTAACATACATGTATGTAGTCTTAAAATAACTGAGACTTCTCCCTTTTTTTCTCTAGCATCAAAGACTACAAATAGAAGCATGCACAAATTGTGTTGCTTCCCCAAGAAAGAAATAAACATTTGGAGACTTGTGTTTATAATATTCAGTCTGTTACAACATCCTACAATTTATTTATTTATTTCATTTCGCCTCCACAAAGGGAGAAAAAGTACAAATAATACACATTGAAAATGAGATAATACACAAAAATCATATGATTTATGTACATTTTAGAAATAAACATTATAATTGTGACAGTTTAAATAGCTGTTGTTAAAAGATGCACTAAAAAAATATGATTTATAAAATGATTTTCCACACAGTGCCTATTATATATAGCCAAAGTGATATGGCACTGGAAGGTAAAGTGACTGGTGGCAATACATGTACTATCATTTCAAAAGTCTCTCCAATAGCATACTCTTAATTCATTTACTGTGAATGTCTACTATGATGGTGTTTTTCTAAAAATAGCCTCACATCTGCTGGGTGGGAAATGTCGAGGTCAAATTTAACAAGAATGAAGAATGCAGGTGAGTCACTCAACAGGTGAGGTGGCCTTTCCTCCCGCTGCTCTATGTCAGGCCGCTCCAGTGCTCCTGCTGGCCTAGTAGCCTTCTGTGCTGTGTAGCAAACCAAACACCGTGAGATTGGAGGCATACTGTAAAATAGATTTTGAATTCAATATGTCAATGGATATTTCTCATGCCATTATATGGACAATAAAATATATCATGCTGTCTGAGTTCTCAGCAACACGTCTTCACTTTGCCTTCCACACTCCCCATGGCGTCAGCAAATTGTTCCCATAAGAATATCACTCGCTCATTTTGGACCAGATTTTTACACAACAGGGAATCCCAAGTTTATTGTTTAGTGACACGTATATGTATCTAGCCTTTGGCTATGTCACTACAGGGATGTGTTACTCCACCATAAAAATTAAATACTTTTTGGATTTCAACAGACCTGTAACACAGCTACACTTTTTTAACAGAACAAGAAAGTATTTGCTACAATCTTTAAAATCTGTTACAATGCATGCTTTCGGTACCTAACTGTGGATTCACATACAAAGAGTAACATTATCCCTTTCTCATTTGACCAAGAGCAAGAATAGTTTCCCTTCTGCAGCTGACCTTAAAAGAATGGAGGCATGACCAGAATAGCTTTGTCTTGCAAGAGTAATTACACTCTAAAAAATGTCGGGACAAAATTGGTTTTTTAGATTCAAAATGGTTTTTTTGAAAAACCAAATTTCAATGCAAAACCAACATGGATGTTTTTAAAAATCCATGTAGGTTTTTTGCAGTGAAATTTGGTTTTTCAAAAAAACATTTTGAATCTAAAAAACCAATTTTGTCTGAATTTTTTTAGAGTGTACAGCTAGATTGTGTTAAAGCCACCAAGGCACTATCCAACTCACATTTGCGCAAAAAGCACAAAAGACGTCAGACCAAATTTCCAAATAGCAAGTCAAATATCAACAAATGCTTTGGGTATAAGAGTTGCTCTTTTATTTGAACTCATATTAGTGGACCATTTTGCACCCAATTTCAAATCAGTTGCTCTAGCACCTATATAATGTCTACTTCACTTTCTGTGTCTCTCCATGCCTGCTTTGGTTTTCTTTGCTTCTTCCACATATCCGAAAATGAAGCCAAATGCATCCATATAATGCCGAGACGAAGATGGAATCCTGTTATAGACACAACCCACATTACTGACAGAATGCCGAAGATCCTGCTAGATGGGGTGTCAGTGCACTCGGCTGAGCTGTACAACTCACGGGTGGAGCTGTCCTAATTATCTTCCCTGCAAATGCATTTTACAGCTGCTAAGGCTGCTTTTGTGTGCACAAATATACAGGGTAAGGGAACTCTCGTATAGCACCAGTTATATATAATGGAACGTTTCACTCACTATTTCTATCTTAGGAGCTGCTCAATGATGTGGTGATACTGCGACCTCTTGGAAAATGATCATATAGCTATCAGAACAATTTCGCATGAAATGTGTCCCAAGAATAACAAAGGATCAATGTAAGATATCTGCATGTCACACATAGTCAGTGAACTTGTGATCAAGATAAATTATTCAATTGTTATACCTTAATTGCAAAGCTGATAAAGACGCATACTATCATCATATAATAATAATTATAGTTCCCCCTTTTGGCCTACTGTGGATCCTGCCAGAAGGAGTTACAGTGCCCAAAGACAATCAATGGGAAGAACTGTTCTAATTATGTATCCTACAAATGGATTAGCAGCATTGCTATGGCTGTTTTTGTGTAGCTGTCATATATATTGTTATGTTTCTCTGACTGAAAAACCAATGGAGTCTGTATCAACCATTTCTGCAGTTATTACAGATCTCGTATAAGTGTGCCATGTTCCATGTGAATATATGCACAGCTGATGTCAGTATTGCAATACTGACATCACTATTGGCACTCCAAGCTTGAGTGTTGATTCCAACTGCTACCAACAAGTCACGCTTATGGGCTAAGTGTGAATAACAATTAATTAATCTGCATTCATTGGTATGGTTGTTTGATTCAGTTGGAGCAGGTGAAACTGATATGTTTGAGCCACTTGCTTGATCCATCATGGACATTCATGGTGTCCTGTTGTGAAATTTCTCCTTGAGGGCAGCACCTTGTGGGTTTTCAGCCTTTTAAGTGAGATCTTTGCCAAAGAAACTGTTCGGAATTGATGACTGGAATGGGAATGATGGGGAGATTTTTTGGAAGTGAACATGGCGGTGTTGCATGGGCATACTAGAGGACCAGAAATGGGGGGGGGGAGTAGTTTCTCCCCAAAAATTTGGGAAAAGGCCAGACAAGGAGGCTAAGAATACGATCATCAAATAAACATTATTGGAAATCAGTGATAAGGATGCCCCCAAGCAAAACTCCCCCCCCCCTTAGGTCTTAAATTCTGAATGGTTTCTGAGAATATTATTTTTGCCAAGACAGAGCAGCACATGATAACCTCTCAGACCAACAAATGAATGTGAGAGTGAATGAATTCGTTTTGTTGTAAAAGTGCTAAAACTGATAGCAGTTATACACAAAATCCATGCATTATATATAGGTGGTTATTGTAACCTTTGGATTTATTCAAAACATCAAACTGAATAATCTATGTTGAGCAAAAATCTTACAGCTTATTGTGGATTTGTAATGGTGTGATCAGCATGGGTTCTAAGTGACACAGCTGAAACTGCGAATATACCAACTGTGAAATCACTATGCTGATGCTGACATCACAAGAGCACTGTGGCAGTTGAAAAGAACATGGCACACTTATAAGAGATCTGTAATAATGTCTGATTAAGCTGACAGAAACTATTTCTATTGAAACTACAGTGCAAAGAGACATAGCACGACAACAAGATCTCAAATGCTGATGGCCAAAAGCAACCAAACGATGCTGTGATACTGAGTACTCTTGGCAAATGATCACCATGGCAACCATTTTGCATTAAAATGTAGGGCAAGCAGGAATGATTTCAGATTAATATGAGATTAGAGCATTCATAATCAAAACATTTGACCATGATTTGCTCAGAGCACCACCTCATAATAGAAAAGTATCAACTAAATCAGAAATGTTTGTATCTATCGGTTGTAGGCCAAGTAATGAATGTAAATAATGAAGTTGTCCCATCTTAATCAAATAATGAAAGCTTTAACAAAAGCAAATTATATGTGTTTAAGAAAGAAGCAAAACAAATTATCCCTTCAACAAGCTCCACACAGAGCCAGACTGAGGAGTGAGTGATAAACCAAGATAATCTCTGGAATATGCCCTTCACTAGATCTGTAATGGGCTGTTTTCTGCTCACTGCTCACTCATTGCTTTGACTAGTACAAATCCCAGCTGTCTGGAGGCCCAGGATTCATCTGCCTTGTCCCCAGTGACAGTCAAATTGCTTTGTAAATCCATTCTGTAATATATTGCATTTTTAAACTTTTTCAGAAGCTTCATACGTACTACACTTTTTGCTCCTCATTAGCAAAATATAAAGTCAGTGATTGTACGTGTAAGTCAATGTGTTCACAAGTATTACTCCCAATCCTACAAACAAAAATGCAGCAGCTTCTGCACACATTTACAGTGTACCAACTCCAAGTTTGAGACTATGACAGATACAACCTTTTTGATTAATTACAGAAAAGAAGTAGTAGTATTCCAGACAAAGAACAGCAACCGTGTGCCAACAAATTCCAAATAAAATTTTGATATGTTGAATATGTATTGTCTACAGTGACAAAATGAGTCTTTATACTCACTTCAGAAAGCAAATATAGATGACAGACTTCTGTAAATTTATTGATTCAGACTCATGTAAGATTTCTTAAATATTAAGGTTTCTGTTTTGTAAGGCTGAATGCACCTCCCATGGGGTTAAATATATATGATTCTTTAAATACTCTTACTACTAAAAGGTTTCTCCAATATTGCATCCTTATTCATTTACTGTAAATAGCTGCTCTGATGGTGGTTTTCTAAAAATAACCTCTCATCTCTTGTGTGTGAAACATCAAGGTCAAGTTACAAGAATGAAGAACGCAGGTGAGTCACTCAACAGGTGAGGTGGCCTTTCCTCCCACTGCTCTCACAGCATATATCAGGCTGCTTTCATTGGCCCAGGTGCTTTTCTAAATATCTGCTCTCTGGAGAACCAAACACAGCAGCAACATTGTCATGAATCCTTTGACAGTCTTGGTTCAGCATTAACTATTCACCAACTGAACTTTATGAAATGGGACCAATGACAAAATCACAAACGCACTAAAAATCATTTTGTTGCCATAGAGGGTATTCTCATAAAACAGGATACAAAATGTTATTATCAGTCAGGGAAATTACCATCATGTGATGACAATTGCAATTCCAACCAAGTCATGGTCCTGACAGGATGATTGAGTTTGTGGGGTTGATCAGTTGGGTATCAGAAGAAAGTCTGATCTCTGTGCAGCCATCCTCATCACACAGCAGCATGTCAGCAGCGGGACTTAATTCTATCCAATTTCGCGAAATACTGCAAAGTCATCAGCAGCTGATGACAATTCCCTAATTTCTCTGGAGCCTTCAGGTTCTTTTCCTCATTATGTAATGGATACGTCTGTCAAAATTTACAGAGTTAGTTGATACTGTGATACAACTTTATACCAAGTTTGGAAGTGATAGTTGCAGTAGTTCTTTTTAAATAGCCTGTCAAAGATGATTTTGAGCACTGCCAAAGTCATGGATGAGCCATGACACTTGGAGAGTGTCATGGGAGGGTGATGACAGTGCTAGGCTGGGTGTCATGTGGGGCTGAGGACATTGATTGTCATCAGCTGGTGATAATTTCCCTGACTGATTATTATATGCCTTGACTCTTACAAAGGACAAAAGTTACTCATCTTACCTACAATGCACCAATTTATGGAAAAGCCCACTCACCTGCAAAAAAAGAAGAAAGAACATAAGAAAAAATATTTTACGTGGTACAACCGCAAAAACAGTACAAACAAAAGCATATAGTTGTTCTGAGTTTCAGAGCTATCAATTACCAGTGCGCAATAATATGGAAATATATGTAGTACATAGCTTATCATTTCACATTTTTTAGTCTATAAAGGCATTCCAATATTTTTCAGTAGTCTTTAAGATGAAGATTTAGTGTAAATGCTTTATTCTATAGTTCACTTTCCTATACTCAGTACCCTTGATAATTCAATCACAATTAATTTTCAAAACCTATTTTGCCTAATTTCTGCATCTTGCATTCCTTTTTCTACATCTTCACGTCTTCCACAGATGCAAATGCAGCCAAATGCATCCAGGTAATGCATGGGCTTAGATGGAATCTTATTACAGACACAACTCACGCTACTAACAGAATACTTCGGATCGTGCTAGATAGGATGTCGGCACACATAGCTAAGCCGTACAACACATTGGTGGAGCTGCCCTTATTATCTTTCCAGCAAATGCACTGGCACCATTGCTAAGACTGCTTTTGTGTGCACAAATATACAGGGAAGGATCTGTCATGTATATAGATTTCCATATACACTCTAACAATCCAACATCCTGCAATTCTACCTGCAACTGCTGAAAGAGACACAAAAGGAACCAATGCTGTTCATATCCTCGACTTGAGCAGCAGTTTTTCTCTGGTTTAGCAAACAGAAACAGCTTTGAAATGTTGAGGGTCTAATACAACTCAATGATGTATACCAACAATGTGTACTTCTAGCAAATAAAATGACTGCCTACATATATCACCTCTGATTTACATTCTCTGTTGGGCCTTATATAACAAAGCCATTTTAAGATGATCTGAAGGGCTTAACACGTTATAAAACATTTGTCATAAAGGAATGGCTTCAGTAACATACTCTCACTACAGCTGGGTCCCGTTCCAAGGACCTTATACGTTTAAACTGGTTGTTATTAACAATATATTCTCCAAATATGTTGTACACTGTCTCCCTGGTATAGCCTGCTTTTGGAACACATTTTGTGAGGTGGGAAAAGACGTCTGGTTTAAAAGCAATGTTCGCAGAGCCTGATTTGGATTTGTCATCGATTTGCTACAATTAGATTTTCACAGGCAGAAAAAATAGGACTCCGCGAAATTCTAAAAATAGTGATGGAATGTCAATACAGCGCAGGAAATGGGATGTCCGCATGTTTGGATGAACCAAGGATAGATTATGACAATGGCTGACAGCGGATGTTTATTTATATATGTTTCCATTTCTTTTTGGGGTCTCTTTTAGATATAGCAGGAATAAATTCAATGTAACAAGACCAAATAATGTAGCCAACTCCTTCCTTGTTAATAGCATGCTAGAGTGTAAATCAGAACAGTTGGTCAGTGTCCTGCATATGCAACAGTATGTTTTTGTATGTACAAATGTTATCACACAGTGGTTTCTTGCAACGGTCTAATATCGTATGCTCACAAAAAATTGGTAAATATGAGAACACTATCATAGTTGAAGTAGAGAAAGAACTAAAATAGTACTCCCTGTATGGAACAGACCTTAAGATAAAGGAGAAAAAAACAGAAAACCTTTCTATTTCACAGCTAATTACAGCAAGATTACATGGGTTCACCGAAGTTATATCTGTGACAGTTGACTCACATTATATGAACACAAAAGCACTGCCCCAAAAGATTTTCAAATCAGGCTGACATCTAATGTCACCCATTCACAGTGCCCCTTCTGTCCCTACACCTATATAAATGGCAATAACTGACAAAATGTCTTCAAGGACCACCTTTAAACAAGAATTCCGACTTCATCCACCCATTCCCTTACGATAGTGTTCTATGCCACATGCATACCAAATTTGGAGAACATCACCTGTATACTGTATACAATATTAAATATCAATGCAGCAGAAAATCCAAAAAGAACGATAGCTAGAGACGGATAAGGGAAAAAGAAAAAGCCATCCGACATTTAGTTAATATGGGTATGGTGCAGTGACCATCCTCCAACACACAAACTTCTCTTGACTGATGTGGTCACAGGTGAACCTGAAAGGTCAAATCACCAACAAACGGAAGTCCTTGATAGCCAAGGGAATGACAACTAACTGCAATCAGTTAGTGGAAGCACATTGATTCAATATGACTCGCACTGCAGAGCTGATATTGAATCCCTAAAAGACCATGTGACTTGTGACTTGCTCACAATAGGATGCAGCTTCCAGCAAAACACTGATATTGACTGACAAGTCAGCCTGTCTGGCAATTCATAAAGTTGATGGGTTTACCCTTGGATAAGTCTGGTAGCCTCACTGCCTCAGCCATGCTCACTACAAGTAAATGTTTACTGGGCTATGTGTGGCAATCATTGATTTTAGCACAATGTGTATGCAATGAATGGTTCCGATTTTGCACATAATAAATGATGATTATATATCCATAAAGTTGATGGCTTGTTGGATAAGTCTGGTGGCCTCAGCTGTGCTAGATACAAGCAAATGCTGACTGGGTCATGCGTGGCCAAAATGTGAATGTCGCACAAATGTTGACAATTGATTCCAATACCATTTTCATGCCATGGTTGATTTAAATTTACTTTTTTTTAGTAAACAAGCTATTTCTCAGTATCCACAACATTTATGCAACACCATTGATACTGGTGTAAACTGCATACTCGTCAGTGAAAGATATCCATGCTTGTCAAGTAATTGCCCGCACTTTGGTAAATTTTTATAGCTTCCCTGGCTGTTGATTGAAAGTTTTGGCTTCTTTTGCCAAAAAATGAAACAAGCTATAAAAAATCTAATTTCTTACTAGTAGTGGGGGGCTGCTTTTCTGCCCTTCCTCCGACTGCTGCCTTCATTTCCCTAGCATGCTGTCTGAAGCACAAGAAGCGTAAACACTGGTTAACATTAGAGTGTTTGGTGTTAATGCGGCAACACCTGGGGAAAGAGGGACAACACCAGGGGTTATCATGTTGACTTACGTGGTCTCTTTGGTGCACTGGGGTGACGTCCAAATAACCGAGTGCTGTAAACTTACATGCACTTCTGCTCTATTTCTTTCTAAATCAGGGTCTACTTTTAGAAATTCGATCAGCCTTGTTGCTTTATGCACATTTTTATGGAACCAGATTCAGCCAGATGATGCAGGGGCTTAGATGGAATCTTATTACAGACCCAACTCATATTACAGATAGAATACTGCAAATCCTGCAGGATAGTGTCGGTGCATTCAACTGAGCCATGGGTGGAGCGGTCTTTTAATCATGTTTCCTGCAAGCTCAGACAGAAAATATACAGGGAAGAGACTATCATGTATAAATGGGATTATGGGCTGCAAATACTCTCCAAAATCTAGCTCTTCCTCCTGCAAAACTGCTCAAAGAGACACAAATTTAATTATACATGTACCTATGAGCGGTAGTTTGTCTTTGTGTTATTTATAAGGTTTTGTTATTCAACCCAAAACATCTGATTATGCTTTTTCAAGTTGTCACATGGAATCAACCAAATATTACAAGTGACACCTATTATAACCAATCACAGTCAGGTTGCCAAATTCAAGAATACCTTGCCACTATGGGAAACTACTACATCACTGCTGATGAGAAAATAGGATACATGAATGACACAGATAGGTAAACCTCATCTACAATAAAGCCACATTATCCTATCAATAAATTAACTGCAACCACATCACATTGCACTGTTATTACAACTGATTTTGGGTTAATAGTCATTGAGTGTCAATAAATCTCAAGACCACTGAAAGCTGCAATTTACACAAACGTCCATAAGTTGCCAAAACAAATGATTGCTAGGAAAGCTGCATTAAGTGCCAGACAAAGAGATCAGTAATAAACCAAGATAATCTCCAGCACCAATTTGACTAGGTCAATGATAGCCTGCCTTGCACTCATATATTTGATTTACACAAATCCAAACAGTCTGGCAATTCTTATCTGTCTATAATACCCAGTCACAGTGCAGATCCTTTTGTAAATCTGCTCTTAGTGCTCTATAATATTTTGCATTTGTACCGAACTTTTTGTATTTTTTTTTCTGAAGGAGAAAGCAGTATATATATATTTCTTATTTATTAATGTATAAAGGCATTACTCTTCATCCAAGATGCAAAAACTTTGTGTACTTCTGAAAACTTTCAATTCTATAATCCATCAACATGTAACTGCTTTACAAACACTTGCACCACAAAACAGCATACAATAGAAAAACTTCTGGTTCGAAAGCAATGTTAATTGAACCTGATTTGGATTCCTCATCGATTTGCTACAATTAGATTAGCACTGGCAGGGAAAAATAGGACTCAGCTAAATTCTAAAAATAGTGATGGAATATCAATAGTAGAGAAGTTCCACATGTTTGAATGGATTAAAGGTATAGAATATGACATCGGCTGATAGTATATTTTAGAATATTTCCTTCTCAAAACCAGCAGAAACGGCAATAACTGACCAAACATCTTCAAAGGGATCTTCTTAACACAACTAACCTTTTCATCCACTTATAATTCTTACATCACTTGTATAGCAACAAATGTTGAGTTGTTAACACAGAATCAAAGCCAAAAAAGGCAGTGTTAAGTATATGAAGAAAAGAGGGACAAAGATATAATATATTACTAGCTAGAAGGGGTATTTGCCCTGTGATCATTCTACCCACACACAAACTTCTCTTGTGTTATGTGGTCACAGGTGAATGTGAAAGGTCAAATGACCAACAAACGGAAGTCCTTCACAACCAAGAGAATGACAACCAACTGCCGTCAGTTAGAAGGAGCACGTTGATTCAATATGACTCCCACTGCAGAGCTGATATTGAATCCTTTAAAGACCACGTGGCTTGCAACTTGCTCACAATAGGATACAGCTTCAAGCAAAACACTGATATTGACTGACAAGTCAGCCTGTCTGGCAATTCATAAAGTTGATGGGTTTACCCTTGGATAAGTCTGGTAGCCTCACTGCCTCAGCCATGCTCACTACAAGTAAATGTTTACTGGGCTATGTGTGGCAATCATTGATTTTAGCACAATGTGTATGCAATGAATGGTTCCGATTTTGCACATAATAAATGATGATTGCTTTTTGGTTCTAAGATATGAATATATGCCATTTATCAGTGTCCAAGACATTCAAGCAAAACCAAATGATACAAGTGCCCAATTATATAATGAACCAATAAAAAAAATTGCTACTCATGGATTTACTGCCTGTTAGCACATGTTTACAGCTATGGCGGTTGTTGCATTGGTTGTTTCGGCTTCCTGGGACAGAATAAAAAGAGCCATAAAAAGTAATTTCTTGCTGCACCAAGGAGCTGGTCTTCTGCCCTCAATGACCTCCCGCTGCCTCACTCATTTGCCAGGCATGCCATCTAGAGCACAATAAGCATAGCGACTGGTCAGCATTACAGTGATATAAAATCCTAATGTGGCAACACCAATGGAAGGAGGGAGCACACAAGGGGTCATCATGTTTTTGGCCTCTTACTCGTCAGCTTCTGTAAACCTTCCAGATTCTGGCTGCTTCAAGTCTTATTGCCTCACCTCTTAATCGATAAATTAATTATTTCACAGATGTCTCGGTATAGCTGTATGTTTTTTGTCCGTTACTTTTATATTCTTGACTCTTCCCCATCTAATCTTTAGTCAATTGTTTTCAGGAGATATTTCTTCAGCAGATCTGTCTGATTTTCTTGCTGTTTTCCTTTTCTTTATCCCTAGATGCAAACGCAACAAAATGCAACCAGATGATGGACCTGGATGAAATCTTGTTACCGGTTACAGACACAAATCGCATTATTGACAGTATGTTGCACGTCCTGCTAGATGGAGTTTCAGTGCACTCATCTAGGCCATGCAACACGGAACTGGAGATGTCTTAATTGTCTTTCCTGCAAATGCATTGTTTGCACAAATATACAGGGAAGGGGACTACATTGTATAGGTTGTACAAAACACTCCTGCTTCTTGCTCTTCCACCTCAACAATGTTGATTGTATCCCAGAATTTCAGTTTGTCTTCCAACAGAAATTATTTCCTTTGAATTAAAGGCAGACTTGTACTCCTTCAAACTGCTAACTATTAGCTAATTGGTGGCGAGATTGATCACTCTCAGTATATGATTACCCTGGTAACCATTAAGCATTAAATTTCATGCCTATCGAATTATGCAACAGCAGAAATATGACCTTGCTTTCTTGTTGCTTATAAAGATATTTCAAATTATGTTAGGAAATATCAAATTCAGTTTATACCATAATAACTTAAGACATGTGACAAAGTCATCAAAAGTAACATAGAGGATTATCAAGCACCTATGATCTAGCACCACTGTGTTGCCACCAGCCTCCATTTTGACTGACAACAATAGTTCTGTTTTCATGATATGAATTCTGAGTCCCATGGTTTGCTCTGTCAGGAGGTTTCCCATGGTCATGATCCCCATGGGCACATCGACGTTGCAGCAACGTTGCAACCACGTCACACTTTTCGTCAAATGACATGGAATTGCACGGTTGAAATGATGTTGTCACAACTTTGTGAAGCAAGATATGACGTTAGCATGCAACGTTGTGGCGACGTTTTACAACATTGTGAGGCAATGTCAGGAGTTCAACGTTAGCTTGCGATGTTTTGGAAATGTTGTAAAAAACCCCGACGTTGTGTTCATTTTGGGGCGACATAATCTCTACCATACATATCTACGTGACCAACAGACCAGCCCCCCACCAATTAGCAACATCGGGGATTACGTCGTGTGCCCACTGGATATAACTATTTCCCCAATAGATTTTATTAGTTATCTGTGTTTGATGAGTGGATGCAAAGTGCATCCCTCAATCCCTCAACTACAAGTTTTTGCACCACATAGAGAGTGAACTTAAAGGAAACCGTCATGTCCTTAATAAATTGGACAGAAAAAAAACTGTAATATTGCGGTTGTTTTTTCGATCTTGCCACTTCTAAACTGCAGTATGATCATGACTGTTTAGATCCAGTCAAGTCCGTCCCAGCTGACAGTCATCCAGCATCAGTAAATCTCCAGATCACTGAAAGCTGTAATAAAGGCAAACATCTACGAGCAGCCAAAATGAATAGCTTTTCAGAAACCTGTATTACGAGTCACACTGAGATATCTGTAATTAACCAAGATTATCTGCAATAAACTCTTGACTAAATCCACGACGGAGGTTACAAAAATCCCAACTGCCTGGCTATTATTATCTGCTATCCCCGATGACAGTCAGAATGATTTATCTGAGATATTGTGTTTGCAAAAAGAAATCGGAAGGTTGGTACAACTAACGGTCATTATCAATAAAGCATGGATATAACTCATGTCATATAATGTTGTTTCGAATTACATGATTGGGTTTAAATAACCCACTCATGAAGATATCCCAGATCCTCTGTAACCATACATGTCTGATATATTGTATTTTGGCATCACAATAGAAAAACCCCCAATTTTATCACTACACTGGGAGAACAATTCCAGCTAGATCAACAAATGCTAACATACGTATGTAGTCTTAAAATAATTGGGTCTTTTCCCTTTTCTCCAGCACCAAAGACTACAGACAGAAGCATGCAAAAATTGTGTTCCTTCCCCAAAAAAGGGTGGTGACCATTTTTTCTCCATCTTTTATAAGGATTCTGTTTTTGATAATCTGCATGAGTATAATGTGGACTATTCTTAGAAAGAAACAAAACATTTGGCAACTTGTGTTTATAATATTCATTCTTTCATAATGATTTTTCACCCAGTGCCTATTACACATAGCCAAAGTGATATCGCACGGGAAGGTAAAGTGACTGGTGGTAATACTATCATTTTTCCAATAGCATACTCTTAATTCATTTACTGTGAATGTCTACTATGATGGTGCTTTTCTAAAAATAACCTCACATCTGCTGGGTGAGAAATGACGAGGTCAAGTAACAAGAATGAAGACCGCAGGTGAGTCACTCATCAGGTGAGGTGGCCTTTCCTCCCGCTGCTCTCACAGCATTTTATTATACTTTGTTCACCTATTTATAATTATCATTGTATTGTCAATTTTAAACTATTCATTATGTTTTATTTATTCTTATCTTTTTTTTATGTATCATTGGTGCTCATTTCATTTTAGTCATTTCTTGTGAGCTTGAGGCAGCAATCAAATTTCTGATGTGCTTATATTGTATTTGTACATTAGTTGAATAAAATATCTATCTATCTATCTATCTATCTATCTATCTATCTATCTTATATGTCAGGCCGCTAAAGTGCTCCTGTTGGCCTAGTAGCCTTCTGTGCTGTGTAGCAAGCCAAACACTGTGAGATTTGAGGCATACTGTAAAATAGATTTTAAATTCAATATGTCAATGGATATTCTCATGCCATTCTATGGACAACAAGATATATCATGCTGTCTCAGTTCTCAGCAACACGTCTTCACTTTGCCTGTCACACTCCCCGTGGCGTCAGCAAATTGTTCCCATAAGAATATCATTCAATCATTTTGGACCAGATTTTTACACAACAGGGAATCCCAAGTTTATTGTTTAGTGACACATATTTGTGTCTAGCCTTTGGCTATGACACTACAGGGATGTATTACTCCACCATAAAAATTAAATAGTTTTTGGATTTCAACAGACCTGCTAAACAGCTACACTTTTTTAATTAAGCCCTAACAGTAAAGGAGAGGGAGTTGCAAATAAAATCTAATTCTTTGTTTGATGCCAAATCTATGATCTAATATACAGAATGCAGAAATCAGATTCTGAACAAGAAAGTATTTGCTACAATCTTTCAAATCTGTTACAATGCATGCTTTCGGTACCTAGCTGTGGATTCACATACAAAGAGTTACATTATCCGTTTCTCATTTGACCAAGAACAAGAATAGTTTCCCTGACCTTAAAAGAATGGAGGCATGACCAGAATACCTTTGTCTTGCAAGAGTAATTACAGCTAGATTGTGTTAAAGCCACCAAGGCACTATCCAGCTCACATTTGCGCAAAAAGCACAAAAGACGTCAGACCAAATTTCCAAATAGCAAGTCAAATATCAACAAATGCTTTGGGTATAAGAGTTGCTCTTTTATTTGAACTCATATTAGTGGACCATTTTGCACCCAATTTCAAATCAGTTGCTCTAGCACCTATATAATGTCTACTTCACTTTCTGTGTCTCTCCATGCCTGCTTTGGTTTCTTTGCTTCTTCCACAGATCTGCAAATGAAACCAAATGCATCCGGATAATTTAGACGAAGATGGAATCCTGTTATAGACACAACCCACATTACTGACAGAATGCCGAAGATCCTGCTAGATGGGGTGTCAGTGCACTCGGCTGAGCTGTACAACTCACGGGTGGAGCTGTCCTAATTATCTTCCCTGCAAATGCATTTGCAGCATTGCTAAGACTGCTTTTGTGTGCACAAATATACAGGGTAAGGGAACTCTCATATATAGGCAGTTATATAATGGAATGTCTCACTCAATTTTCATCTAAGGAGCAGCTGAATGATATGGTGATGCTGTGACCTCTTGGAAAATGATCATATTGCTATCAGAACAATTTTGCACGAAATTTGTCCCAAGAATAACACAGGATCAATGTAAGATCCCTGCATGTCACACAATGTTAGTGAACTTGTGATCCAGGTAAATTTTAATAAAAGAGCATGATATTATACAATAATAATTATAGTTGCCTCTTCTGGCCTACTTTGGATCCTACCAGAAAGAACGCATAGCCGTTAACTGTTTTGGAGTAGCTGTCATAATATATATTGTTATGTGTCTCTGACTGAGAAAACAGTGGAGTCTGTATCAACTGTATCTGCAGTTTATGTCTGATTTAGCTGACAAAAACTATTTCTATTGAAATAATAGTGCAATAGACCTAGCACTACAACAAGTTCCCAAATGCTGTTGGCCAATGACAAACCAATGATGCTGTGATGCTGTGTTCTCTTGGCAAATGATTACCATGGTAACCATATTGCATTAAAATGTAGGGCAAGCAGGAATGATTTCAGATTAAAATGAGATTACTATAGGGCATTCGTAATCAAAACATTTGACCATGATTTGCTCTGAGCACCACCTCATAATAGAAAAGTATCAACTAAATCTATCGGTTATAGGCCTAGTAATGAATGTAAAGAATGAACTTAATTATCATACGTAACTTGTCGCATCTTAATCAAATAATGAAAGCGTTAATAAAAGCAAATTATATAGCAACCATATGCCAACAAATTCCAAATAAAATATTGATATTTTGAATATGTATAGTCCCCAGTGACAAAATGAGTCTTTAGACTCACTTCGAAAACCAAATACAGATGGCAGACTTCTGAAAAAATTATTGCCTCAGACTCATGTAAGATTTCTTAAATATTAAGGTTTCTGTTTTGTAAGGCTGAATGCACCTCCGATTGGGCTAAATATATATAATGATTCTTTAAATACTCTTACTACTAAAAGGTTTCTCCAATATTGCATCCTTATTCATTTACTGTAAATAGCTGCTCTGATGGTGGTTTTCTAAAAATAACCTCTCATCTCTTGTGTGTGAAACATCAAGGTCAAGTTACAAGAATGAAGAACGCAGGTGAGTCACTCAACAGGTGAGGTGGCCTTCCCTCCCACTGCTCTCACAGCATATATCAGGCTGCTTTCATTGGCCCAGGTGCTTTTCTAAATATCTGCTCTCTGGAGAACCAAACACAGCTGCAACATTGTCATGAATCCTTTGACAGTCTTTGTTCAGCATTAACTATATTCACCAACTGAACTTTATGAAAAGGGACCAATGACAAGATCACAACTGCACTAACACTAAAAATAATTTTGTTGTCATGGAAGGTATTCTCATAAACAGGATACAAAATGTTATTATTATATGAACAGCCGTGACCCTTACAAAGGACAAAAATTACTCTTCTTACCTCAAATGCAAATTTTTATGGAAAAGCCCACTCACCTGTAAAAGAAAAAGAAAGAACATTAGAAAAAATACTTTACTTGGTACTGCAGCAAAAAAAGTACAAACAAGAGAATAAATACATGCATAGTTGTTCCGAGATTCAGAGCAATCAATTACCAGTGCGCAATAATACGGAAATATATGTAGTACATAATCTATCATTTCACATTTTTGTACTTATAAAGACAATGCCCATCAAATTTTTTATGAGTCTTTAATGATAAAGATTCATTATAAATGCTTGTCAAGAGATACGATATGGTACAATCCCCAAAAATATATGTATGTAATACTGCAGTCAGGAATAATGAATTTCAATTGCATTATTCTTTTAGTATTTGGACAAGAACAAAAATATGAATCTTTGAGAATCTGAATGATAGTCTTCATTTCTTGCTAACACCCAGGAACATATCTTCCGCCCTTCCATACCTCCCATATTTATTTACCTGGCATTCCCTCTGGAGCTCAATAAACATATGGTTGGTCAATATTGAAGTTCTAAATGCTAATTTGGTAACACCCGGTAAAAGAGTGTATATGGGTCATAATGTCTCCAAATGATGCAAGAGCTCTGTCAACTGCATGATTCTCTCTACTTAAATTTAACCTAAAATGCAGCACCTGCTTATCATTTCTCAATACTTTTGTTAAGGATGCCAACTTCAGCATCAATCTGTTTTCAGTTTTACCTCAATTTTTACATCGCCATTATAGCTTTTATAATTTCTACTCTTCTTCTTCCTCTTCCATGGAATTACTTCCAAATGTGTAGCCTGGTGACAGATGCGCTTACATGGAATCTTATAACAGATGTAACTCGTATTACCAATAGAATGCTGTAGACCCTGCTATTTGTTGGTACACCTCTTCATTCAGCTCAGATATAGTACACTGGCAGGTCTGTCCAAATTATCTTTCCTGCAAATGCATTGGCAATATTGCTAGGGTCTTTATGTGTGCAAATATACAGGGGCAGGGGACTATCAATTACGCAGGATGTCATTGTTACAGCATCATGCATCTTTCCCTTCTACTCGTATAGAAGGTGGAGGACGATAAACATGTCAAAGGAAAACAATGCTGCATATGGTAGATTTTACTACCCTGATGCACTTTTATTATATTAATTCTGCATTCAGATCCTATCGTCAAATTTATGATGGTTTGTGGTGATCTGGCATCAATAAATCTCCTTATCACTGAGATCTATAATAACAGCAAACAACCATGATTATTCTCAATGTGCCATTCTGTTGAAGCAGTCAAAACAAATTACCCTTTGCAAAGCTACAGAGAGAGCCTGACTGAGTGGCGAGCGATAGGCTAAACCAAGATAATCTAACCACAATAATCTGTGGGTTAATCTCTTGCCTACAAGTCTCAATAATTGACTGCTCCATCATTCCTTTGGTTAGTGTAAATTCAAGGTGTTTGGAAGCTTCTGTGCTGCTTGACATTGTCTTCAGCTTTAAGGATTCTGTTTTCATAAGTCTATATATACTTCTAGTTATGCTTTAGGATATATATATATGCCTTCCTTTAATAATTTACTGCAAAAGACTGCTCTGTTTGTGGTTTTCTAAAAAAGCCTTAAATCTGGTGGGTGAGAAATGCCGAGGTCAAGTAACAAGAACGAAGGATGCAAGTGAGTCACTCAACAGGTGAGGTGGCCTTTCCTCGCGCTGCTCTCACAGCGTAATATATCAAACTGCTCCTGTGCACCTATTGGCCTAGTAATCTTCTCTGCTCTGTGGAAAGCCAAATGTCATCAGCTTGGAACCATACTTTAAATAACTTTTTAAATGCCGTATGTCTCAATTGATATTCCTCATGCCGTTCTTATTGACAATAAATCTTATCATGTTGTCTTAGCTCTCTGCAACACATCTTCACTTGCCTCACTCCCCACGGCGACAGCAAATTGTTCCCTTAAGAATATCCCTCCCATATTTTGAACCTGATTCAGAGTATGCCAAGGTTATTGTTAAGTGACACGAAATTGTATGTATCTAGCCTTTGGATACAACTCTTCAGAGATGTGGTACTCAGCCATAAAAAAATAAATACTTTTAGGATGTCAACAGACTAGCTATACAACTACACTTTTTAAAAGTATGTCATTGTATGACTTGCAGACTTATCATTAAAGGAAATGGAGTTGCAGCCTGTGCAGTAACAAGTATCATTTAAAACAGAATCTAATTTTTTGTTTGATTCCCAATATATGATTTAATCTATAGAATGCAGAACACAAAACAAGGAACTATTCCAATCCTTAAAATCTGTTACAATGCATGCTTTTATTGCCTTACTGAGGTTTAGGAAGTAACAGTATCCCGTTCTCATTTGACCAAGAATAGTTTCCCGTCAGGAGCTTACCTTAAAAGAATTGAGGCATGACCGGAATATATCACTCTTCTAAGAGTAATTACAGCCAGAATTATGTTAGACCACCAAGGCACTATCTAATCCACATATGCACAAAAACCACAAAAGACCTAAGACCAAAATGCCAAATACCAAGTCAAATTGGACTGACAACCAAAGATGTTGCTTTTAACTTCTAAAGTTATTACCATTACCGAAAAAAACTTGAGGTTATCGTTCAAAGTAAAATTTTTAAATTTTCCATTCACTTTCACTGGGTTTGTTTCTCAATAATGAAATACTTTATTAACGACATGATTTTCCAAGTGACACAACATCACACATGTATTCATGTATCAAGGAAAATACATCTCCAGGTGTCTCCTTGCCATCCCATTTCTGGGAATTGAATTGCCAGTGACAAACTGAACTGACAGGAACATACAATTGATGCTCCTCAATTTGCACACACTTCTGTCATATTGTGATGTATCACTTAGGCCTATAACACGGTCCTCTATTCTCTGGCATTTGTGGCATCAGAGTTTATGACCAAATTAAAATACTTGCAAAATCACACATGTTTCTATGTCTTTTCTAACTCTGTTTTCTTTATCATTACAGATAACTAATATCTACAGATGCCTTGGATATCCCTACCTGCTATGATTTTTTCTGCTTCTTCCACAGATGCAGATGCAGCCTAATGCATCCTGGTAATGCATGGACTTAGATGGAATCTTGTTGCAGACGCAACTCACATTATAGACAGAATGCTGCGGATACTGTTAGATGGGGGTGTCGGTGCACTCGGCTGAGCCATACTATGCACCGGTTGAGCCGTCCTAATTATCTTCCCTGCATTGGCCATGTTGCTAAGATCGCTTTTGTGCACACAAATACAAGGTAGAGGACTCTCGTATAGTTAGACTGTAATGTGTAATGGAGCATCTCACTCCACTGTAGAAGTTGACATGAGCGGATATAATGCTGTTTATATTACTGATCTGCACATATTGTCTGATCTGGCCAAATACAAACTGTTTCTATTGAAACAGCTGCAAATACAGAGTCTTAGCAATTTCATCAAGCTCTCAAATGCTGTTGGCTCTAATACAACCTAAAGTTTCTGTGATGTTGTGACCTCTTGAAAAGATATCATATTGCTATTAGAACTATTTGGAATAAAATTTATACATACCAAGAATGACAAAGGATCAATATAGGCCTACAAGACTTCAGCATCTAAGATACTATCAATGAACTGAGGATCGAAATATACTTATTCATTTATTATACTTTTAATTGCAAAGTTAATAAAGGCACATTAACAATAAAGTTCCCCTTCCTGGCCTACCGTACACAGATACTGCTAGATTGAGTATCAGTGCACAAAGACACATGGGTGGAGCTGTCCTAATTATTTCTCCTGTACAAATGCATTAGTGGCACACATTGCTATGACTGCTTTTGGGGGCACAAAGAGATCTTATTAATATTATGCTATCATAAAAAAGCTTCTGACTGAGAAAACAGTGCAGTCTGTATGCATGAGCTGCAGCTCATGTCTGATTAACAACAGAAATAGTTTCTATTGAAACAACCACAGAAATACACTCAGCACTACAACAAATTCCCAAATGCTGCTGGCCAAATACAACTCAATGATGCTGTGTACTCTTGGCAAATGATTACCATGGCAACCATTTTGCATTAAAATGTATGGCAGGAATAATGCAAGATTGATATGAGATTTCAGCATTTGTAAACAAACACATCTGACTATGATTTACACCGATCATCTCATTAGAACATAAAAGTGTCAACTGAATCAGAAATGCATATATCTATCGCTAATTCTTAATTGTAATGAATGTAGTGGATGAACTTAAGATTTAATATTGTATATAAAACCTTTGACTTCTTAATCAACACTGTATGATTCAATAAAAGCAAATATAGAGTGAGCAGCAAAAACATGGGACAACCTCCACACAGAGCAATACTGAGTGATAATCTCTGGACAAGCTTTGACTTAATCCACAATGGGCTGTTTTTCTGCTCGCTACTCACTCACTGCTCTGGCTTGTACAAAACGTAACTGTCTGGGGGCTTTATGCTCATCTGCCTGAGGTCCCCAATGACAGTGAAAATGCTTTGTAAAAGTTTAATGTATTAAACTTTAGCCAAAGTTTCATACCACGCTTAATAATAATAATAATAATAGACATTTGTATAGCGCTAATTCCAGTAAACTGCTCAGTAGCACTTGTGCATGATGGATTTATTTGTAGAAACTCTTAAACAGATAGGTTTTAAGATTTTTCTTGAAGCCTTCACATGTCTTAGAGGCTTTGACAATCTCTGGGAGTTGGTTCCACAGTTTAGGAGCACAATGTGAAAAGGCTCTGTCTGCGTATTTATTCTGATTGCAGGAAGTTGGTTCATTTAAGAGCATTTTGTTATTGCTTCTCAGGTTACTGTGTCGTTCAGATTTTCGCTGAATCAGATTTTGAATATACAAAGGAGCTTGTCCGTTGACTGCTTTCCAAGTTGTTAACAGGAGTTTGAATTGTATTCTAGCTGGAATTGGCAACCAATGTAGTTGTTTCCTGTGCTGGCTTACACTGTCATGCTTTTGCAATTTTTCAATGAGTCGAACCGCTGAGTTTTGAGCCACTTGAAGTTTATTCATTAAACGACTCGATGCTCCATACAAAAGACCATTTCCGTAGTCTAAGTGAGGAGTCACAAGAGCATTGACTACTGTTTTGCAAGTTTCCTTGTCCAATGACTTCCTAACTTTTGCAATGTTTCTCAAGTTGAAATAGGCATTCCGGCACATTTTGTTGACTTGTTTTTCCATTGTCATGTTTTTGTCAAAAATTACACCAAGATTCCTGACATGATCAGCTGCATTAATTTTAACATTGTCAACATGGATTGATGATACCTGGAGTTTATTAAGTTGGTGTGGACTGCCAATGAGCAGTAGTTCTGTTTTTTCTCCATTGTTACAAAGCTTGTTTTCATGGAGAAATTTCCTGATTTCAGCAATGCACTTTTCCATTTTATCTACTGCATTTCTCTGATCTAAGAAAGTTGGTTTGAAAGAGAGAATAAGTTGCTCATCATCAGCATACTTTTGGTCTTTGACTTGATTTTTTGCAGCCACTTCGCTTAACGGAGAAATGTATGAATTGAATAGGATTGGTCCTAGTTTTGAGTCTTGAGGAACTCCAAATTTGAGTGGCAATTTGGTTGATGCTTTGTCGTTAATTACCACTGACTGTGACCTTTCAGAAATGTATGACTTGAACCAGCATAGTGCGGAATCATGAACACCGTATCTGCTTTCCAAACGTTTCAGTAGTATATTGTGATCTATAGTATCAAAAGCTGCTGAAAGGTCCAACAGTACAAGCATTGTTACCTCTCCTTTGGCCATGTTCAACATGATATCATCGTGGATCTTCGTCAGAAGGGTTTCAGTGCTGTGAAATTTTCTGTAAGCTGACTGTTTCTTGTCATCCAGGTTGTTAATAGTAAGATGGTCTGTGTATTGTTTAATAACAGCACTTTCAATTAGTTTGCCAAGGAAAGACAGATTCGAACACGCTTTTTGGTCCTTCTCATGACCAAGATATAAATTCAGTGATTGCAAGTCAATGTTTACGCTGGTATCACTCCCAATCCTTCAAACAAAAATTCAGCACAAACACTGATCTTGGCAAATTCAACCATTTTGATTAATTAAAGAAATAGCAGGACTTTTTCTCTTCTGAAGTAGCAGTATTCATCATATCCAGACAAAGAAGAGTAACCATGTGCCAAAATATTCTGAATACAATTCTGATATGACGAAACACATGTGGCAATCAGAAAAAATGAGTCTTTAGACTCACTTCGAAAACCAAATACAGATGGCAGACTTCTGATAAATTGGTGTCTAATTGCGATGCAAGGTTTTTTTTAAATGATAAGGATTCTGTTTTTGTAAATCAGAATGTACCGCCAGTTGAGCTGTATATTTAACAATCCTATAAATATTCATACAACTTAAAGGTTTCTCCAATAGTGCATCCCTATTCATACACTGCAAATGGCTCCAGCTCTATTGAGAGTTTTCTAAAAATAATCTCACTTCTCCTGTGTGCGAAACATCAAGGTCAAGTTACAAGAATGAAGAACGCAGACGAGTCACTCAACAGGTGAGGTGGCCTTTCCACCCGCTGCTCTCACAGCATTATATGTCAGGCTGCTCTCATTGGCTCAGGTGGTTTTCTAAATATCTGCTCTCTGGAGAGTCAAACACAGCAGCAACAATGTAAGGAATTCTTTGCCAGTCTTGGTTCAGCATTAACTATTCACCAACTGAACTTTATGAAAAAGGACCAATGACAAAATCACAAACGCACTAAAAATCATTTTGTTGCCATGGAGGGTATTCTCATAAAACAGGATACAAAATGTTATTATTATATGAACAGCTGTGACCCTTACAAAGGATGAAAATTACTCTTCTTACCTCAAATGCAAAATCATCGTCAGTATTAAAGTTCTTAGTGCTAATTAGGCAACAACAGGTAAAAGAGGGCATAATGGCTCAATATGTATGAGGTGATAGCAAAATGAATGATGCAGAGCTCAGGAATCTTCAGGGTTCTGTCTCTTATTATTTCACTTCACATCCATCTTCTAATCTCTTATAAATGCTTATGTTAAGATTGCATCTCCAACTTTAGCATGAATCTATTTTCAGGACCAAGTTATACCTTAATTTTTTCATCTCTATTATAGCTTTTTTATGGTCTGTTATTCTTCGTCCTCTTCAATGGAAATGCTTCCAAATGTGTAGCCCGGTGACGCATGAATTTATATGGAATCTTATTACAGACGTAACTCATATTACCATCAGAATGCCGTAGACCCTGCTATTTGGCATGTATACATACTTCATTTGACTCAGATATAGTAAACCGGCAGAGCTGTCCCAAAAATATTACCTACAAAGTGCATTGGAAGCATTGCTAAGACTGCTTTTATGTGTGCACAATGCACATATACAGAACAGGCCTGGGCAGGGGACTATTAATTACATAGACTGTCACTCCACAACAACATACATTTTTCCTTCTACCTGAATATGCTGCATAGACTCTTTTGGCCACATGGATATTGAATTTGCTAACACCCAATCGTATTAATTTTGCTAATCATTCCTTCAGATGCTATCATCAAATTTTTAGTGGTTTATGATTATCTCATATCTGTCAACTATAAATCTCCAGATCACTAAGATCTGGAATAACAGCAAACACACATGGTTATTGTGAAGGCATCATTCTGTTGAAGCAATCAAAACAAATTATCCTTAGCAAAGCTGCACTGAGAGCCTGACTGAGTGGTGAACAATAAAACTAGATAATCTAATCGTGATAATCTCTGGGTCAATGTTTTGACTACAAGCCTTAGTAAATAATGGATGACATTGGACTGCACTGTCATTCCGTTGGTTTGAATAAACCCACACTGTCTGGAAGTTTCTGTGCTGCTCATCCTCCTTTGGCATAATACACTTTTACGAACACACTTAGTTATAATATTGTTATGTGCAGAATAAATGGTTTGTTGTGTAGTATTTTGTCAATATTTCACAGTAAATGCAGTCATTGTTGTTCCTTTTTATAAAACCTGCTGGCAGCTTATGTCATCGATCTCATATTTATTCAGCTATTGGCCAATGCATAAAATTGCAAATCAAACTACTTCTTGTTGACCAACCAGAGACCACAATTCACCCATCCACTTGATAGATGTCTACTTTGCACTAACCATAACAACAAGATCATTTCAACAGTTTTTAACCATCCAATGTTTTAATTCCCATTTGAACATTGGGCATCTGGTCTGGTTGAAAATAAAATGAATATCGAATTTGACATGTGTGGCCTCAACTCAAATGTTCTCTGAAAGACATAAAACTGGTTATTGACTTTATCCCAGTAAAATATAGATACTAACTGTGAACGGATGATGACATCATTCAGCTATTTCTTCAAAATGTTCAAGGTCTTTAAGCAAGACCGAATGACATTGGTGACAGGTAATAAAATCAGCCACAAGAAACAACTATGTTTATGGGGCAGTAGAGCAGCTGCCTGCTAGTGTTTGTACATGCATTTCTTGTAGATACTCTTGCTTTATTGGTTGTTTTGGCTTTCCAGGCCAAAAGTAAGCTATAAAAAAAGTCTTAAAAATTACTTCAGACCATGGAGCTGGACTTCTGCCCCCTGAATCCTCCCACTGCCTCATTCATCAGCTGATCAGTCTGACATGCCAACTGGAGCACGATAAGCATTCTAAACACAGGTCAGGGTTAGAGCACTAAGTGTTAATGGCAACACCTGGGCATGGAGAGGGCCAACCAGGGGTCATGATGTTCCCATCTTCAGTTTTTTATCGGCAATATATGAGATGCTGCAAAATAAAATAAAAACACCATTTTCATGCTTCTCTGTGCTTTCAGTCACCTGCTTTACTTTCAGAATTCCTGCTGGCAAGCCATTTTTTATGGACGAATAATCACACATAACACTCTTCTCATCTAGCAGAAACTTTCATATCTTAACAAATGACAATTTTAGTGCCTTATTGTCCTAGCTCTCTTTGTGTTGTGTTGTTTTTCTTTTTTAACGGATGCAAATGCAACCAAATGCAACCAAATAAAGCCAAATGCAACCAAATGCAGTCAGATGGTACAGGGCTTGAGAGGTATCGTATTACAGACATGTATAACTTTCATTACTGACAGAATACTGCACATCCTGTTAGATGGGATGTCAGTGCACTAAGCTAAGCCATACATATCATGGGTGGAGCTGTCCTAATTGTCTTTCCAGCGAATGCATTTGCAGCATTGCTAAGATTGCTTTTATGTGGACATATATAAATAGGACAGGGGACTCTAGTAGGCATCTCAATCCATTTCCACCCCAGTAGCATCTGCAGGAGGGGAAACTATACTATATTGATGTGCAGCAGTTGTCTAATTTGGCCAAATAGAAACAGTTTCTAATGAAACAACTGCAAACAATAAAAGAATCCGTGCAATGTTCATCAAGCTCTCAAACACTGTTGGCTCAATAAAACCCAATGATGCTGTGATGCTGTGTCCTCCTGGTAAATGATAATAGTGCCATGGGAGCCATATAGCATTGAAGTGCATTCTAATAATATAACATTGGATCCATATAAGATTTCTGCATCTTACACATTGTCAGTAAACTTGTGATGAAATAACTTATTCATTTGTTACTCTTTCAATTCCAAAATTATATTATATATAACATAGTTTCACCTGATATATATACTAACCTACTGTGCAAAGATACTGCCAGATGGCGTGTCAGTGCAAGACAAATGGGAGGAGCTGTCCTAATCATCTTTCCTACAAATGCATTAACGGCATGTATTGCTATAATTGTTTTTGTGTCCACAGAGACACTTTATTATGGCTATCATATATACTGCTATATTTCTCTTCCATCTACCACTGACTGAGAAAACAGTGCAGTGTGTATCCATGCACTACAGTTTATGTCTGACTAAGCTTTCTGTTGAAACAACAGTGTAAATAGTCCTGGCCAATGACAAACCAATGATGCTGTGATGCTGTGTACTCTTCGCAAATGATTACCATGGCAACCGTATTGCATTAAAATGTATGGCATGAATAATGCAAGATTGATATCAGATTTCAGCATTTGGAATCAAACTATGACTTACACTGACCAACGCTTCATAACAGAAAGTGTCAACTAAATAAAAAATGGATGCATCTATGGGTTATCGGTATGAATGTTATGAACTTAAATTTTGTAGCTAGGCCTGTATGAATCAATATGATATATGAGCAGAAAGATATTTGGATCTAGCCTATACAGAGCCAGACTCTGACATAAGCCCTTGACTAGATCCTAAATGGGTAGTGTCTTGCTCACTGCTCACTCATTGCATGGTTTGTACAAATCCAAACTGTCTGGAGGCTTCAACACTCATCTGACTGTGGTCTCCAGTGACGGTAAAAGGCTTTGTAGATCCATTATGGAATATATTGCATTTTTAAGCTTTTGCAAAAGTTTCGTACTACACTTTTTGCTCCTTATCAAGCAAGATATAATTTAGTCAATGTCTACGCTATAACTACTTTAAAACCTTCACACAAAATCTCATCGGTTTATCCAATCCTTATGGAGACTCACATTGCATAAACACTGATCTTAAAAAATATAAGTATTTTGGTTTTAAAATTCAAAAAAAGTACTGTTTCTTTTGCTGACACAATAGAGCAACCCAAAATGCTCAATGCAGTGCCAACAAATCATAAATAAAATAATGATATGAAAATACATGTGTAGTCCCTTTTGACGAATAAGTACTTATACCCGCTTCAAAACCTAATATAGATGGCGGACTTCTGATAAACTGTTGCTTTATTGCTACAGATTGATGTAAGATTTCTTAAAGACAAGGATTCTGTTTTTGGAAGTCTGAATGCACCTCCTTTTCAGCTATATGTATCATAATTCTACAAATACTCCCGACTTCCTATAGGTTTCTCAAATAGTGCATCCTTATTCATTTACAGCAAATGGCTGCTCTGATAACGGTTTTCTATAAATAACCTCTCTCCTTGTGTGTGAAACATCAAGGTCAAGTTACAAGAATGAAGAACGCAGGTGAGTCTCTAAACAGGTGAGGTGGCCTTTCCACCCGCTGCTCTCACAGCATTGTATGTCAGGCTGCTCTCATTTGCCCGGGTGGTTCTTTCTGCTCGGTAGCAGGCCGAACATAGCAATAACAATGTTGAGTAGCCCATTGCTTTGGAGTCGGGTAGTAAGTGAACTGACTCCGACTCCCAACTCCTTTGGCTTTCTGAAAAGCGACTCCGACTCCGACTCCTTAGGTCTCCTAAATTCCGACTCCGACTCCGGACTCTGCTTATCGGCATTATTTCACACAAATATTACATGATTAACAGGGGGCAAAAAGTACAGTACGACCCTAAATAAAGTAAGAAAATTTTCTGTCAGAAGTCCTCTGTTTACCTATTTTGCCCTCTTTTCTCCTCTCCACCCCAAATCTCCTTGCAACTCCCTTTGACTCCTTACAACAACCTTAGCCGACATTAAAAACCCCATGTACCAATGTCACTGCAATTAGCAGAGGTACAAAATATCAAGTGAATCAAACACAATGGGAGTGATTGAGTTTAAATTGGCATTGTTTAAATGTGATTTTAATGTAATTTTAAAAGGTAGTTTCAAGTAGGTGAAAGTAGGAAGTGATTCAGGGGTAGTCAAAAGGTGTGAAAGGGTAAAGTAGTAGCTGATTCTTCCTTCCTGCTGGGGTAATTGTACTTTATTTTGGGTTTTACTGTACTTCCACAAATTTTCCATTGGCTTTTGTTCTTGAATACTTGTTTAGGAAGTTTGGCATAAAATTCTAGATACATTTCACGTCGTTGCAACAGGGTTTTTGTAAATTATATTAATTATTTTTAAGGAGTCAGGAGTCGCCAAATTAATTTTCGACTCCGACTCCACCTGAAAATCAAAGTTCGACTTCGACTCCGACTCCACCCAAAAACCTCCGACTCCCGACTCCGACTCCAAAGCCTTGAGTACCCTCCACATTTACCTTGGTTCAGCATTATCCAATGACGGAACAACAACTTCACTCAAGACCATATTGTTGCCACAGAAGGGTCGTCTTACTACACAGCGCATATTACTGTCTGGTGAACAGTCCTGACATTTTCCTTCAAATCAACAGAATGTTTAATAAGAATGACAGACAGCTCCACAGCAACAAAAAATAAATAAAGAAACTAAAAATACATTTCTTGAACGATCAATTATAATGAATTTATACTGGATGAAAAAACATTACAGTCCAAACCTTAATTCTGTAATATTGGAGTCTGTACCATGCAGTAGATTCAAATATTGATAAACTATCAATTTGACCAATGACAGAAGCTGACCCTCAAAAAATGTAGACTGGAATACCTCTCAATTATGGAAAAAATGACAGCTAGACTACTGCTAGGGCTACCAAGGCTTTTAACATTTTGACATGAAATGACAGATCAAAAGGAAGGTGCTAAACATCTTTATATTCCTCTGTGACAACTTCATGTGGTCAGACTAATTTAATTTGTGTAAATGCAGGTAAAAATAATCGTAATCCATTGCTAAATATCCATGACTTTTAGACAATACCAAATACCACTACTGGGGCCTGTTGACATGTGACTGATGTCAGTCAGCCATTAATAAACAGCCCTGTTTCGGGAATAATTGTAGTTTGCACAAGTAAATATGATATTTTTGTTACTACAGTTACTCCGAATGTTGCATGGAAAGTGTTTACATTTCGGCGTGTGGGGGCGGGGGTTTGTTAAATTAAACAAAACTGAATTTCGGCTTATGCAAGGAAATATTTCTGTCCTTCACAACCTGCCACTTCTGGAATCTTTCATTTGCTTGACCTATCACCTGGAGCACACTAAGCATGAAGACAGATCAGTGTTACAGTACTATGTGCTATTGTGGCAACACCTTCGAAGAGGGGGCATACCAGGGGTTATGATGTCTCTAGGTTGATAGCCAAATGACAGAATTCTGCAAAATCTAAGGCCCCTAAATGATTTGGTCTCTCACTATTTCACTTCACATTCAGCTTCTTCTGCTTGGGTGCTTCTCTTATATTGAGTAACAATACATAGCAGAAACCACAATGCAAACTTCTTCTCTACATATCATTTTGCATCCTTGCCACTTATTCCTCCAAATTTGAAATCAATCGACCTATTTCTTGGCTTTTCATAAATTCCTCGTTCAGTTTCAGAAACACTAGCAAATGTGTAGGCTGGCAGATGATTCATGAACTTAGGAATCTTGAAAACATATGTAAGGGGTATTGCCAGACTGCTCTAGATCCTGCTATTCGAGATATATCAGTTTCGACAGCTTAGACATAGCACACTGGAGGAGCTATCCTAATTATCTTCCTACAAATGCAGACAGCATTGCTAGGACTGCTTTTATGTGAGCAAATAGAGGGGATTGTTAATTACACAGGGTGTCATTTTTTGGCAACATGTGCATTTCCCTTCTACCTTAATAGGAGGTGATTAGAGGAATCCACGCAGTATATTGTAGATTTGTTTTACCACAAGGATTTTTATTGTGCTACCACCCTATCACACTATAAGTACATTAAGACTGCATTCATATACCGTCATCAAATTTACAGTGGTGTTTGATCATCTTTCATCAATAAATCTCCTTATCACTGAGATCTATAATAACAGCAAACAACCATGATTATTCTCAATGTGCCATTCTGTTGAAGCAGTCAAAACAAATTATCCTTAGCAAAGCTACAGAGAGAGCCTGACTGAGTGGCGAGCGATAGGCTAAACCAAGATAATCTAACCACAATAATCTGTGGGTTAATCTCTTGACTACAAGCCTCAGTTATAGACTGATCTGTCATTCCGTTGGTTGGTATAAATCCCAACCATCTGCATGATACATGTAGCTTCACTGCTGCTCATCTTCTTGTTGTGTCTTGTGGAAGTGGATAATTTACTTTCGCAAATACTTTATTAATATAAAATCATTTCTTACATTTACTATAATTATGCAATTTATAGTTCAGTTTCTGTCAATATTGCAAAATATGCATAGTCGTTGTTGTTCCATTGTGTAAACCGCACTGGCTCTTGTACCATAACATCAATATTTGTACACAGCCATTGGTCAGTCCACACAATACCAGGGCTAAGCTTCTCTTCCTTGTTTACAATAAGCAGCCAGCCGACAGATTTATATATTTGTGTCCTGTGCACTCACTTTTCTTGTTTTGATACGCAGGATTTTCTGAACAGCCCATATTGAAAGAAAGGCCCTAGTGTATTAAATAATTTCCTAAACTGTTCATACAATAACATGAATGATGCTCCTCTAAAAGGAAACTAATCTGAGGCAGTTATGACAGTATGATAATATTCACATCCACCTCTCTGCAGAAAAGTTAGCACTTTTAGCTGGAGTGCTTCAAAATAAGCCAATATCAACAAATCAAAGCAGAAGTATATATTTTTAAGTTCCTTGCTATCTTACGTCTTTTAGAATTTCATAGCATTTTATTCATGTCAAAAATTGAATGTTGAAACTGCAAGAATATTTTGTAATAATTATCCTGTTATTCAGTTGCCTAGTTATCAAAACTTGTAGTCTAATTATATCAGGACGAACACTTGGAGGATAAATATGTACACTTAAAAGGTCCATACTATACAGGAAATAAATTGTAACTATGTTACTCTATTCTAAGAGAAATTGTTACACTCAGTCACAAAATGTTATATTGGCACATAAAAGTCCTTCCTATAACTAAGCAAATTTGTGAGCTTCTATCCAATATGAATTTGTGTGGGTGGGAAAACTTCTGGTTTGAGGACAATTTTTACTGATTCTGCAGTGATTTGGATTCCTCGTTGCTTTCCTACTATTAGATTTGTCCTATTAGAGAAAAAGATGGCAGTGAGCAGAATTCTAAAGATAGTGATGGAATATCACTACAAAACAGCATTTAGATTTCTTGAGGACAGATTATAACAGTTGCTATTTATGAAAATCATGAAATGGTTCATTTGAGGTTGTGATCTCATATGTGAGAGCAAGAATAGTTTCCTTATTGAAGCTAAAGCTTTTTCATAAATAATAATCTAAAGTTCACACAAAAGCGATGACAGTCAAGACAAGGTTATAAACCAAATAAATTGGGCAGGCATCTATTCACGTTGCCTCAATGCCTACAGAAAAGTTAATTAATGGCTCTTCTTGGCAATGAACCTAATAAATCAATTCATTCCTTGTTGAACGATACACTGAATAACAGTGGAGCCAAAATTTTAAGCAATTAGGTTTAAGAAATAGAAGACCAAGGACATTGAAAAAAGGCAAGACACCTTGCGCAGTGTCCCATTCCTTCCACCCAAATCCCCAGACTTTTGTCTTTCATTGTCACAAGTAAACTTGAAAGGTCAAATCGCAAACAATCGGAAGTCCTTGATTACCAAAAAGATGGCAACTGACTGCGATCTGCCACATGGGCGAATGTTGAGCAACATTACTGTTGCTCCCAAAGTTATGAATCATTCGCAAGCACAACAGACATTGAATCCACAAAAGACATCCAACTTGCACTTACTGATTGCTTATAATAGAGTACAACCTCCGTATTGACTGACCTGAAAGCAAATCGGACTGTCTGGCAATTCATATAGTTGATGGGTTTGTCCATGGATTCATGTAAGTCTGGTAGCCTTGGCTGCCTTGTCTCTGCTCACTACAAGGACTACTTGTAAGCAAATGTTGACAGGGCTATGTGTGGCCACAAGTGAATGCTTTTTAAACTGAAGACTTATGGTTATTGGCTTCATCCCAGTACAATTTAGATATATATCTTTGGTTGGATGATGACATCATTAAGCTATTTCTCAATGTTCAAGACCTTTATGCAATACTGAATGACACTGGTGCCTGGTAATAAAATCAGCCATAAGAAACAGCCATGGTTGTTCTACCTCGGCTTTATTGGGTGTTTTGGCTTTATGGGTCAAAAGTAAGCTATAAAAATTCTTATTTATTACTGTAGACGATGAAGCTGGACTTCTGCCCTCTGTAACCTCCCACTGCCTCATACATATCAAGGCAGGTCAGTGTTAGAGAGCGCTAAGTGCTAATGTGGCAACACCTGGGCCATGAGAAGGCCAACCAAGGTCATGATGCTTCTTTCTTCAGATTTTATCTGGCATCTGAGATAAATATTGGGTAAATGACAAATTGCTGTGAAAATGTGCATACGTCTCTGCGCTTTCTGTTTCTGGCTTTACTTTCAAATTTTCTCCTACCCAGCTACTTTCTTTCAAGGATGAATAATAACAGGAGCCTTGGTATGCAACACTCAGCTGTTAAGCTGAAACTTTGACCGTTTTAAATCCATCTTGGTTTCTTCTCTCCTTTCATAATGTGTTGCTTCTCCTCTCCTTCCATTGAGGAATGCATCCAAATGCAGCTAGGGGATGGACGGATTTAGAAGGAGTCTTTTTACAGACACAACTCACATTACTAATAGAATATTGCGGATCCTGCTGGATGGGATGTCGGACTGTCGGTACACTTGGCTAAGCCATACAACACGTGGGTGTCGCTGTCCTAATTATCTTTCCTGCAAATGCATTGGCAGCATTGCTAAGACTGCTTTTGTGTGCAAAAGTATACAGGGAAGGGTCTGTCATATATAGGCTGTAATATATATTGCAATGCCTCTCCTCTCTCTATCACAGCCTACAGCCCTACACAGTCTGAACAATCATAGATGCCAGCTGACTTTAGAGGAAACAGTGTGGTTATATCCATGAGCTGCAGTTTGTGTCTGATTCAGCAAACAGAAACTGTTTCTCTTTTTTTTTTAACACAGAAATATAGACTCGGCACTAAATCAAGCTCTTGAAAGCTGTTGGCCTCATACAACCTCATGATGTTGTGATGCTGTGTATCTGGGAAAATTATCGCCATGGCAACCATTGCGCATCAAAATGTAGGCCTAAGATAACGCAAAATTGATATTATGTTTTTGCATAGTGATCAGCTTGTGATCATAACATCCAATCATGCCCTACAACAGTTAAAATAGACAATTATCAATTGTATCTGTAATATTGATATGTACATTCAGGTTATGACAAAGAATCTATGTGTTTACTTTAAACATACAATAAAAAATGGTCCACACTTTGAAAAAAAAATATATCTTCAGAGCAATTGCAAAAGCTATAAATGAACATAAATTTAAAGAATCAAGTGTACACTTAGAACGAAACTTTCTTTGGAGTTTTAACATGTATTTTGTCAATGACAACCCTTAAGATCGGTGCCAAACTAATACCCACATGAGTAAAAAAAAAAAATGATTTGCAACAAATGATTTACTACAAATACACGCTGTACGCTATCGTTATGACTCTATATCCTATGAATTGACATCCTAGCAACCATGTCTTCGGAATCTCCAGATCCCAAACATTTGATAATGAGAAAGTAACCATGATTTTCTTCATGCATCATTCTGTTTATGCAGCCAAAACAAATTATCATTAACCAAGTTGCACTGAGACAACACTGAGTGGTGAGTGATGAACCAAGATAATCTCTGTGATACAGTTTTGACAATACGTCTCAAGAGAATTATTTAATTCCATTGGTTTGTATGAACACTACCAGGAACTATTACGGATGTCTCCCAAAGTCCAGAGGCTGCCAAAAAATGTTGGCATGTTGTATATTCTCAGCAACACAATGTGGACTTATACAGAATTTTTGCCACTTGTCTCATCTTCCGCATGACACTACATTATTTCCATACAATCCAGCATGGATGCAGCCTTTGGTCAATGCATACAATAGCAGGATGAAGCTTCTCTTCTTTGTTGACACCAAGCAACCACCAAAGACCCACTTCAACTATATCAATAAAAAGTGCACATAACCCTTCTTCAATGCTACGCTCTTCTTCATGATTCAGCACTGTTTCATCATGGCTGGAAAAAGTAGGGATTTCATGGATGGCATTGCCTTGAACCTTCTTAATCTCAAGATGCTACAAAATTTCTCAATGAAATCAACAAACAATTTTAAAAAATGGCTTATGTTCTGTGTGACTCTATTGTCATCTGTTTTTCTCAGAAACGTCCTTTCGTATTGCGTGGAAAATTTCATAACATTTTTTCATTGCCTCGAAAGCTACATTTTTCTACCCTACTCTTATTTTGAAAATTTTGCATCTGTTCAGAATGAAGATATGATTTTCTTTTTATTCACTGAGGCCTTCAACTGAACAAAAAAATTCGGCATAACGCTATACTATTCAAACAAAGTTGCATGAACTGTACCAGTCTGGTGCTCTCTTCAGAGTTCTTTAAGGAAACTGAAACTGTTATCATAATGCTCAAGGAAGAGGTCAGTGAAGGTGAAAGATTATCAAATATTGTCTTAATTGGCATATTTTTCCTTCTTCAGTACAGAATCTATAAAGACGGCAAATATTGACATTTTTGTTGAATGTTTCTTTTAAAAATCGTCATAGCCACAATAAGATGTTTTCATAGGAATCTGTTTTCGTAAAAGTGAAACAGCCCTGAGTAATGATGAATAGAAAAACATGTTTACAGCTATTTTAGAAGCATCTTCTAAATTATACCATACCAAATGATGAGAATTGTAATGAAATTCCATTGAATCAAGAGAACTAAGATTGCCACTGTTTCTGTTTCACAAATTAATTTGATTACATTCTATTCTGTGCATACTCTTCAGTGAATGTATGTTTGGTAAATGATAGAGCCAACCAACCGAGATTATTATGGAGATTTCCCAAAATCAGGCTGACATTGACTGCATGAGAATTGTGAAGGTCAAGTTACAGGAAGGAAGAACGCAGGTGAGTCACTCAACAGGTGAGGTGGCCTTTAATCCCGATGCTCTTCCCTCTTTTTCTCAAGGCTGCTGCTCTTACTACACCATTATGAGCACCCCGGTTTTTGAGTGCATGCTAAGCTTTTAGCAGAAGATTCAGAAAGTCTGCTGTATGTAAATAATTTACATATGGATTAAATGGCAGAATGAATTGGATTGCCATATCTAAATGTGAGCCTTTTCACAATCAAAGTTGGTAGTTACTCAAAGGCAGCTCGAAAGTGTGCAAGGTTTAGTGACTTAATATTCATTACTTTCTTATTATCTTCAAACTGATCTGCAACTTGCACTCAAACTATACACATTTATATTTGATAATACTAAAGTAACTCCAGTAGTCAGCAGTGTATTTGTGTGAGGACTGAGGAGTAATACCGATTTGCGAAAAAAATTCACTTAACTGAACCTGCAGTTATTTGAATTCCTTATAAATTTCCTACTTTTCAATTTGCACCATTAAAGTATACCACATAGTTGCATGCTATAAATGATCAGAGAAAATCAATATTGAACTTTAAAAAATATCTGCAAGCTTTTACCAATACTGGATGGACTGAGACATAGAGAGATGTCAGATGGTTTACGAATTGCTTCATCTCTATCAGATAATGTCTCCAGACATAATTTCATTATTTACCCTTACTGCAATTAGTTACAACTAACATAACACATGGTACGTCATACAAATTTTATACTCAAGTAATAAACCATGCCTCAGATATCTTCAGGTTTGCAGGATTCTGCTGACAAAGCACATTTAAACCCCCAGAGAGCTTAAAAGCACATAAAGTCCACCTGAACATTGTAATCCGAGGTCTGTACAAGTTCAGATTACTACACAACATTAAAGAGCTTTCAAAGAACTTTTCAAGCCTACTTCAAGGGATTCATTTTTCATATTATTCTCCCGATCTATATTCTATAGATATAAGATGTAGGTTCCTGCCCTGGTCCATTGCAAATAAGGTCCTTAATAATATAATAACTGCTCTACCAAAAAACTGGATAGAATAATCAATGAACGTACTTTCTTTAATTAATTTATTTGTTTCTACCACACTATGAATACAAGGACGATAATTAAATAAGGTGCCGACGAATGTCACGATTTTGACAGACATCTAAATTTTTCTAATTTTTTTTTCAAATTTTTGGTATAAGTTTGGTATAAGTAAAAATCATGACAGTCATCGCCAACACAGTGAAATGGCCGACTTCCTGTAATCTGACCAATCAGACAGCCAGATTTTTGAAACATTTTAAAAACTGCTTGAAGAGTTGCGACGACCCAAATGTAACCAAGCGAAATTCATAGTGTACCACACATACCACTCATATTTACAACAGCATATGATCATTCAATTGTGTTGTTAGGGGGTTTGCCACTAGTTAAATATAACTGTTATTGGAAACCCCCCCCCCCCCCCGGGTGAAAAGAGTAATTAGATTGGGGTAAATACAAAGATGAGGAGTGATGCAAGGATAATGAATAAAGAAAAATGGTACAAAAAAAGATATAGGCCTATACATATCTATATTGTTAGTATACAAAGTAACTTGGTTCAGGTTTTAGCCGGATTAACATGAAGGTATTTTAGACTTCGGTCAATGTGTGAATATGTTACAACTGCTACAACTCACTATTCATTGACTCGAACAGTAACATTATCCTTTCTGTGACAAACAAAGAACAAGAATAGTACTCCTAATAATAGCCAACCTTAATTGTGGAGACATGACCCAAATAAGTTCCTGTTCTAGAAGTAATTACAGCTAGATTATGCTGGGGCCAACTTGGCGCTACCTGTGACATCCAATTCACATTTTGCACACAAAGCACGCAAAATGCCAGGTCAAGACTCCACAAAAGGCTATGTGAAATTAGGCTGACTTCCACAGACATTACCACTACTCCTAAAGACTAAAATACATTGCAATTACTGGTATTAGGGTGCATCGTCTGCCCCTATATCTTCGAAACATCATGCACTTTTGCATGATTGTACCCTTGTATCATAAAATAAACCCTGCAAAATTTTAAGAACAAATTCTAATGCCAGAAGGTTGCACAACAGCCTTGAAATTTCAGTGTTAGGTCAAATTTTAGCGATTTGTGGTTATAAATAATATTGTCAATTTCAAATGAAATGAATTTTGAAGGGGACAGTTAGATTCCTTAGAAAGAGAGCTTTAATTTGAATACCAACATCAATGGTTTCCAACCAGTAGAAGTCAAAATTGAGTGGAGATATTTTCTTTTTTATTGGATAAAAAGTGATAAATCAAAAAAAAGATGTTAATATGACTTTGGGAAGTCAAAGAAGTCTACAAAGTGGAAATATGGTCTACTACATCATCTGATAAAACCTTGATTGCATTATGATGTAGTCAGAAGAAAAGGATATGCAGAACGGTGTCTCAATGAACTGTTGTATTTCTCATATTTACATGTAATTTATGAAAATATGCACATCTGAATTTTATGAATAACTATCTGGAAAAAAATTTCAATTTCCTACTTTCTTCAGCAAAGTGTTTCTTATGTTTTATTCTAATGGTGACGTCAAAGTTGCGCAGAAGTTGAGCTTTTAAGTGGATTTTTCCGCACATTTTGTCATAATAGTCAGAAACTTTCGGCTTTCCAAAAAACTGATGCTTGAGACATTTTTAGAAATATAGCTTTCTACCATTCAAATTAAAGACAATTTTCTTTTGAGAATAATGGTATATGAATTGAAATCATAAAACCAACCATTAGCTAGATATTTCTAACCGCGACTTTTCGAAGTATCATTTTTTGACAATTTTGGACTCAACTTTGACACAAAAGTGCCACCCTAAAGCCACATCGGATCTTAATGAAATTTTGCAGAATGTGTTTCTACGGGCAAAGGTACAATATGGCAAAAGTGCAAATGAATATTTCAATTTTTTCATTTTTAGGGGGCAGACGATGCACCCTAACTGGTATAACATCTAATTCTTGACTGTATACTTGTATATTATAGCTGTTGATGTCAGTTACATTGTAATTTACAATGTCGAGCACTCAGACAAATTTATAAATTCCATTTGAAAAGAACTCTTTATTTCTATAGTTGTGTTGTGCTCATCAAATATGCAACAGAGCAGCATCATGTAAATGGCCAAAACAGGTGAAATTCTCAGCCATCTAATTTTCAGGTAGACAACTGACCTTCTTCTCCAATAATTTGATCAGATAATTTCTGGCGTCAGCTTTAAATAGACACATTGTAGAGAGGAAAGGAAAATAGGTCAGCAAAAACTGTTTTCATGATAAAGATATTCAAATATATGATTAGCTGAGGATCAGCTGAGAAGAGGTCTTGTCTACATGTCACCCACCTGAACAGCCAGCAGAAAAATTTGACAATAATATTGAGCTTCTTTATTCCGAAGGGACTTTTGTGAATTAAGTGACTGTCATTCACAAAATAAGCCTTCCATGTGTCAAACAAATATTTTAACAACAACTACAAATATAAGTCCTAAATAACTTAAATTATATGATATTATTGAGTTACAGGATCAAATACTGTAGAATTGAATGATATTACATCCCTAATTGGTGAAAAAAAATTCAAATGTGCCAGAATATCATTCAGGTAAATATAAAATTTAGGATAGCATTATGGGATGTGCAACACAACTGAAAGTAAATATTAAGATTCTCAGCCCCCTTTAAATAAATTATCTGATCATTTAACCCTAATTAGCAACACTAAGTACTTTTATTGGTTGGCTGACCTGACACACAGGTATTCCTACTAAACCAATTATCTTTTCAGAGCTATTTTAACCAAATTCTTCTTCTGCCACGCTTACGTCGCTTAGACTTCACCTGTCTTGTAACACGCAAAACAAGAATTGTCTCAATAAGGTGACCTCTATGATCAGTTCAGAATGCTCCATAATACATGACCTTCATTATTTCACTCATTCCCCCTTACTTTCTTGTTTCCTTCCTTCCTTCTCTCTTGTTACAGGGCTACAGATGTTGCAAACTCACAATATCAGTGTAGTACTCATGGCTTATACATTATATAATACAACAGCCACCTTCGTCATACTCCTTGTGGCTCTGTACCATTCCAAGACAGATGCTTGCAGATAAACTTCATCAGACAGCCCAAACAGTCACATTGAATCTCAATATAGCATTAGAGGCAGAGAAGTGGCAGAAAGTCTTTGCTAAGTGGGAGGTTGACAGGCAAAAGAGAAAGAAGAAGAAAAAAGAAGAAAATCCCATAAAGTCATTAGCTAGCAAGTTTGCCTTGGCTTGGTGAGGCTGCAAATGCAGCTGGCAAACTGAAAATTGTCTTAACTTAGTGTGATCAAAATAACCTTAATTTATCGCCTGCTTTGTTGTCCACTTTTTAAACTATCATCCAAAATGTGTCGGTTTTGTTTGTTTTAATCTGCTACACATAACACCTTATGTTTAGTTACTTTGTGAGAACCTCAAATTGACAAAAGTTGAGTTTGTATATAACTCTTTTGTTGTATGATCGATCACAGCTTATTCATGTTTCCTTTTTGAGTCCGATTGGAACATTCAAAATAAGTAATATAAAATCAAAATATTTTTATATATGCCTACATGAATACAATGGCATTTTTTCTCTTAAATGACAGCTTAACAATTTATATTTACCAAGGTGCTATGTCACTGTTTAAACAAATTATTACACTTTGGTGATTATAACACATTTCTATTGCTAGGATCCATGAATGAGCGAGTTTTCTTTCTTGAACACAATTTTCTCATGTAGTTGATTGACATATTGATTTTTTAAACTCTAGTAAAATCCTATGCTGATTTGCCATATGTATTTAAACATATTTGACTATTATGGCTGCCAGGGTATTTATATTCCTTTGTTTATGTATTGCTTTTTAATATACTCTGAAAGTTGACATAATTATGGATAATTTAGGATGCAATTTTTTTTCGTTATTATGACATATAATAATATGTTTGAGTCTCCAAAATGAATACATAATCTGAACATAATTAAGCAAAGTATATATGCATATAATATGCTACTCAGTATTATATCTATGAAACCTATATCCCAGTAATACTTTTTTTTTTTGTGAAACTATTTATAGTAGGTTCTCCCTCAACAAATATTTTATTGATTTATACCCATGATGATTTTTGATTTTCTTTTTCTCACTTTGATTCCTAATTTTGATTTGACTTATATTGATTTTTGTTTTAATCTTTTCAGACTTCTATTTTCACATTGTGACCGGATGTGTTGGTGCGAGTATGCTGCACGTGTGTCAATAATTTCTAGTAATGCAACTTGACAATAGTACAACATACAGATTTTATCAATGATTTTGATGAACAAGTATCACTTCTAAACTTATTTGAAAATTTTTATTTTTTTTTTATTTATTCCTTTAAAGCGGAAAAAAAACAAGGTTTTCCATATACAAACTTAGTAAGAATAAACTGGATGAACTAAATAGCACCTTTGGGTGATGAACAAGTACATGCGAATAAAAAATATAACAAGTCCATTCAAGTGACATAGATATTCTAGGTAACGTATACATATAATAGTCTACGCCAATACTTCCAGACACTGGATAAATACGGTCTGTCAGAACTTATGATACTAACAATAATACTATTCTGAGAATTACGTAATCTCAACATAAATTTGTATACAAGATTCCTGATCAACATAGGACTGGTTGGCAAGTTTCTGGATATAAACATGTGACTAGCACTACAACATTTTGACTCAAAGAATAAAATTCTAGCAACATTATTATAAGCAACATACAATTTGTTGATAGCACCTTTGGTGTGTTTAAACCATAAATGAGCAGAGTACATAGGTGTAACATAAGCTCTAAATAACATTTGTTTAATATTCTCAGAGCAGTGACTAAATTTGCGGATTATCGCATTTCCCTGAGCATATAGTTTCAGTCGCTGTCTGGCAATATCATTATCATCTTTCAGGTCATCATCAATAATATGGCCAAGATATGTATATTTGGCACACAGTGGTATTTTTACATTGTTCATAGTGAAATCAAATTCAGGAATATCATTATTAAACATTTTACTTTTAACAACAAGTATGTTACTTTTGCTACAATTGAAAAGTATAGAGTGAGATTCACCATAGTTTTCACATATCCTCAAGAGGGAATTTAGACCAGTGGCAGTAGGGGAAATCAATACCAGATCATCAGCATATAATAAGTGATTCAGTCTATATTCACCGACAAAACATCCAACCTTAATGTAGCTCAGATCTTTGCTCAGGTCATCCATGTATAAACAAAATAGATAAGGAGAAAGTACACCTCCTTGGCGAACACCATTACTAACCATAAAACCGTCTGACCATTCATTTCTCCATTTCACATACATAATTTGTTCAGTGTACCAAAAAATCAACAAACGTATCAGGTAGTGGGGAACACCTCTGCAATACAACTTCTTAAATAGAACATTGTGGTTTATACGATCGAATGCCTTTGAGGCATCAAGGAAACAGCAATAAATACTGCTATTTAAACTGCGATACATAGATACAGCTTCTTTAAGACAATAAATAGCCATGTCAGTTCCATGTTTTTGCTTGAAGCCAAATTGATTATCAGTAGTTTCTAAGTAACAGTCCAGTCTATCATATAAGATATATTCCAGCACTTTGGATACCACACTAGCTAAGGCAATAGGACGGTAGTTTGATTTCGTGCAGATACTAATGAGAACTCCGATTTTGATGAAGAGATTCCTATCAATATGAAGCATTCTAAGTATTATAACGATACTGAATTTATAAATTTAATGCAAGAAAATATATCTTTCACTGTCATGTCACTTAATTGTCAGTCACTTAATGCTAAATTTCAGGAAATTCAAATCTACATTGAAAACTATATTGACAAGGGTTGCATGCCTGGGTTGATCTGTCTTCAGGAGACCTGGCTCAGCGATGATTCGGATACATCTCTTCTTCAACTTGATGGATATACACTTCTTTCTAAAGGCAAGTCATGTAGTGTGCATGGTGGAACTGCTACTTATATTAGAAATGATATTTCTTTCCAAGAGATTAATGTTAGTATTGTATCAGAATTTTGGGATGGACAATTCATTGAAATATTCCTAGAAGGGGATCTTAATATTAATCAGCAATCTGAAAGAATCATAATCTGTAATATATATAGACCACCGCGTCCAAGTGTGGAAAATTTGAATGCTTTCATTGAAGATTTAAGTCAGATTTTTCATATGTTTGAAAGAACCCCTAATGTAATGATAGTAGGTGACTTTAATATAAACATCTTAAAATTTCAGAATAATCGTAATGTAAACAACTACTTAGAAAATTTTCTTTCTACTGGCTATTTACCCAGTATCACTTATCCAACCAGACTAACAAACCGTTCAGGCACTCTGATTGACAACATATTTATAAGATGCCAAGACAAACTTTCTAATTCAATTTCTGGAATATTGCTCAACCAAATTTCAGATCATTTACCATACTTTACTATTTTTGATAGCAACAAAAAGAAAAGTACGAAACGAAAACAAATTATGGTATGTAACGCAAATTCTTATGTGAATTTCAAGCAAGATCTAAATAATGAAGGAACTGTAAATGCTTTGAACAATATTGTTTGTGGAGATGTAAATGACAGTTATGGAAAATTTGATACGATTTTAGAGACTTTAGTTCAGTAGAATTTTCCTCAAAAATTGATCAAATTTAAGAAGCATAAGCATAAGAAAGAGAAGTGGATTTCTCAGGGTATTATCAAATCAATTTCTGTAAGGGATAAATTATATTGTGATCTTAAGAAATTATCAACTTCCTCTCATGATTATGCAAACAAAAAATGTAATTTGAGCACTTTCAACAAAATTCTTAAGCAATGCATTAGGAATGCAAAGAAAACTTATTATGAAAAATGTTTTAATGAAACAAAATCAGACATTAAAAAAACATGGAAAATTATTAATTCTGTTTTGAACAAAGACAAAAAAAATACAGATTGTCCCGAATCTTTCTGTATTAATGGTGCAAATGTGAATGACTATCAGGTCATTGTTAATGAGTTTAATAAATACTATGTTGAAATTGGTCCCAAGCTTGCCTGCAATTTCCCTGCTACCGCTGATGCTTCTTTTAAAGATTATCTATCTCTTCCGCATGAAGGTACTCTCCGGTTTAAAACAGTTGGTATAAATGATATCATTAAAACGATAGAGAACTTGAAGCCTAAGACATCATATGGCATAGATAAAATTTCAAACAAATTATTAAAACACCTAAAGCAAGAACTAAGCAACCCTCTCTGTAAAATAATAAATCAATGCTTACAAACTGGCGTCTTTCCGGATAAATTGAAAATTGCTAAGGTTATTCCGATTTATAAAAAAGATGACACAAATTGTATAGAAAATTATCGTCCTGTGTCATTACTACCCAGTGTATCAAAAGTTTTTGAGAAGGTCATATACAATCAGATTTATCAATATTTTACAGATATGAAATTATTTTATAAAAGCCAGTATGGTTTCAGGCGAAACCACAGTACAGAATATGCTGCCATTGAGCTTGTAGCGCTATTAACTTCTGAAATGGACAATAATGAAATTCCTATAAACATATATTTAGATTTATCAAAAGCTTTTGATACACTGGACCATTCAATATTACTAGAAAAATTAAAATTCTATGGCATTAAAGACACAGCTTTAAGTCTTTTAAAAAGTTATCTCTCAAATAGGTATCAGTATGTTGAATTCAATGGTAATAAATCAGACCTACTTCCTATTACAACTGGTGTACCACAAGGGTCTATATTGGGCCCTCTTCTATTTATTATATACGTAAATGACATGGCCAACGCTTCTGATATTTTTTATCCTATAACCTACGCAGACGACACCACATTAATCACAACAATAAAAGTGATAAAACTGATTGATCCAATCAAAAATTCAAATGAACTCATCAGCAATGAATTAATGAAGGTCAGCAGCTGGCTAGAGATAAACAAATTATCATTAAATTGTAAAAAAACTAAAGCAATGCTATTCCGAACACACCAGCGCAAAATTGATACCCCAAAAATAAAAATAAATGGCCAGGATATCGAATTTGTTAAAACTTTCAACTTTTTGGGAATTACACTGGATGAAAATCTCAGCTGGAGAGCACATTCTGATTACTTAACAAAGAAGATATCAAAAACAATAGGTATCTTAATAGTGGGGCGGCTTAATGTAATATTTTAGGAGAATCGTGCATTTTGTGATAGACCTACCAAATTTGGCACAGAGGTAGAAATCAACTAAAGGGGCAAAATTAGCTATGGTGTCATTCTTGATTTTGGCTTATATCTCCATGGCAACGATTTTTATAGCAACCATCAATTTTTTTGTAAATATTTATAATAGAGCTTATATCTCAGAAAATATGACATCAGTGCTAAATTTTATGATGGATATGTGATGCTGAGAAGTATGAGATGTTTTACTGCGGTTGTCATGGTTACTGTTTTGTTTATTTTCAAGTAATCATTGATGTCTCATGACAACTTGACTGTTTTTGTTATTTTACACTTAGTGAAATCAACTGCACAAAAATACCTTTAAAAATGATCAAGCAAAGTATGTACCAATTTGTTTGCCAAGGTCTTTGGTGTGTATTGATACATGGTTTTACCCCCAATGCTCAATAGATACCATAAAGTAACCAATTCATGTTAATGAAGTCTCAAACTTGGGCGGTCGTAAATGTCACATCAACTTACCATGGTGTGTGATTCAGACATTGCTATACATAATAGGAAAGTTATTACTGTACCAAATTCACCACAGGGGTAGACATCAACAGAAGAAGCAAAAATAGTTATATTGTCATATTTGTTTTTGTATTATATATCTCCATAGCAACCATTTGCATAGCAACCATCAAAGTTTTGTAAATCTTTATAATGAAGTGTAAATTTTGGAAAATTATGGTATCTGTGTTAAATTGTATTATGGATATGTGTTGCTGAGAAGCATATGTGCTGTTTTACTATGTTGCCATGGTTACCAATTTGTTTATTTTCAAGGAATCAAGGAAATTTCAAGATATTTTGTCTGTTATTGTAAGTTTCACACAACTTAAATGCCGCAAAATACTTTCATAATGAACAGGCAAGGTATATACCAAATTGTTTGCACCGTCTATAGTTATATATTGGTACATAGCCTTACCCCAGAAACCCCAGGAGGACCCTAATGCAGCCTTTTCAAGGCAATGAAAACCCAAAATTGAGTGAATGTAAAATGTCATATATCGAGTAGTTATATATAACCTATTAAAATGATAGCGTACGGGATTTATCTCAAGTTATACTGAATTAATCATCTTCAAATTTGTACTCATGCTTCCTGGGACCACCAGGGCAGAACTCTCCCCTTTTCAAGGCCATTGCCCTCATCTAAATGCCCTAATTAATTATAATTACTTTTCAGCTAATTCATGTACAATACACAAGAGGACAGCACCTGCAAGATCTATGTCACTTACATTCACATAGCACTCTACTGTATGATATCTGTATTTAATCACTTTCCCAAGATTTGATCTATATCCAAGAAATTAATTAGCTACATGTAGTATAACTTTTCATTTAAACCAGTGTTGGAGTCGAGGCCAAGACATCAGAGACCGAGACCGAGGCATCAGCTATCGAGACCGAGACCGAGGCCGGCTGAATAAAAAATCTGCTTGACTGCCAAACTATTTTAGCTTAGTATAATTATTATCGACGTTTGGCCTTCGCTTACAATAAGGCAGCTGGCTATATAACAGTGCAATGGGGTTGTAACGCCACCAATCCACCAGGCGGCACTGTGAGCGATGATACCAGCACAGAGTTTGTTTACAAGTTGCTTGCTATAGGCAATTGCACGGTTTTCAAGACAAAAACTGGCGTACAGACCTTAATTTTCATCCAATTTGCGAATTGAAAAAAGCGTCATGGAGGAAACAATATTTTCCAGCACATAGGCTGATTACAATTTTCCATTCTATAGAAGCTTTTGTGCATTCAGCGAGTAAACTTCGATTTAGCTTATTTTTTTTGACCAACTTTTTTTTCAGAGGTTAGAAGTCTGCTATAAAGTTTCAGTAAAAAATGTCAAACCTAGCCAATCATAAAGGACTATATTAACAGATTCTAAAAATGTAAAAAAAAGTTTTCAGAGTCCAATAGTAACGGATCTATGATGAGATACATTTCAACATGCACAAACTCTGTAATGACGTCAGAATGCCAATTTTCGACCCTTTTTTGAGACAAACTTTTTTTCAGAGCTTTAAAGTCTGCTATAAAGTTTGAAAAAAAATAATTCAAACCCAATCAATCATCAAGGACTGTCTTTGCAGATTCTAAAAATGTAAAAATTATATTTTGAGACTCTATTAGTAGCAGATTTATGACGAGATATGTTTCAATACGCACAGAGTGAACTATAATGCCCGAATGCCTATTTTCAAGAAAATTCTTGTTTTCAGAGCTTTAAAGTCTGCTATAAATTTTGCGAAAAAAATGCTGAACCCTATCAATCATTAAGGACTGTATTTTCAGATTCTAAAAATGCAAAAATTTGATTTTCAGGGTCCAATGTTTAAAGATGTATGACAAGATATTTCGAAATGGACAGACTGAGCTATGACGCCAGAATGCCTATTTTCGGCAAAATTCGTGTTTTCAGAGCTTTAAAGTCTGCTACAAAGTTTTAGTAAAAAATGTCAAACCTAGTCTATCATCAAGGTCTATATTAACAGATTCTAAAATGTAAAAAAATGTTTTCAGAGCCCAATAGCAACTGATCTATGATAAGATACATTTCAACATGCACAAACTCCATTATGACGTCAGAATGCCTATTTTCGACCTTTTTTTTTAGACAAACTTGTTTTTAGAGCTTTAAAGTCTAATATAAAGTTTGCAAAAAAAAAGTCAGACCCTATCAATCATCAAGGACTGTATTTTCAGATTCTAAAATTATGAAAATTTGATTTTCAGAGTCCAATGGTTACAGATGTATGACAAGATATTTCGAAATGGGCAGACTGAGCTATGACGCCAGAATGCCTATTTTCGGCAAGATTCTTGTTTTCACAGCTTTAAAGTCTGCTATAAAGTTTGCGAAAAAAAAAGTCAAACCCTATCAATCATCAAGGAATGTATTTTCAGATTCTAAAATTGCAAAAATTTGATTTTCAGAGTATAATGGTTGCAGATTTATGACGAGATATGTTTCAACACGTACAGACTGAGCTATGACCCCAGAATGCCTATTTTTGGCAAAATTCTTGTTTTCAGAGCTTTAAAGTCTGCTATAAAGTTTGGGGAAAATGTCAAACCCTATCAATCATCAAAGACTGTATTTTTAGATTCTAGAAATGCAAAAATTTGATTTTCAGGGTCCTATGATTGCAGATTTATTAAAAGATATTTCATCATATACAGAGCTGTGACGCCAGAATGCCTATTTTTAGCTTAATTTTGGCGATATTCTTTTGTTCAGAGCTTTAAAGTCTGTTATGAAGTTTGATAAAACAATTTCAAACCAAATCTACCATCAAGGGCTTACTTGCAGATTCGAAAAATATTTTTTAGAGTCCCAACGGTTGCTGATTTATGATGAGATACATTTTAAGATGCAGAAACTGGGTTATGACATCAGAATGCCAATTTTCAATCTTTTTTTTAGACATTCTTGTGTTCAGAGCTTTAAAGACTGGACTATACTTGCACTGCCTTGCAGATTCTTAAATGCAAACATTATTTTCTGGAGTATAATAGTTGCAAACTAATGATATGTTAGCCCAACAACATTGTGTGTCTTACACTTCAGCAAAGCCTTCAGTGATTAAGTCAGACACGCCCACAAAGCTGACCAATGAACAGGTCTTCAAGCAGATTATGCAAATATGTATTTGTATAATATTTGTATTTGTATTTGTATATATTATTGGTCCCCTGGTGTGAGGAAATTTGTGGTGAGCCTTCCACTGAATACAGCTCAGGGCAGCCACAGAGCAGCGCCCATGGGCAGAGGATACAGGAACATTGCCCAAGGTTCCTATGCCGTAGCACCCTCAAGTGTTGGTGATCGCCGTATGATGATGATTGATGAGAAGATTGGGAGTCTGGCACATACCCTATTAATTCAGGGATGCCCAGGGTCTTTCAGTTGCCCCAGCACAGAACATTGGATACAACCCGCCTCCATTTAATGTCCCATGGGCTCGGACTAAATTGAGTTCCGGGGTGGGATTCGAACCCACACCCTCAGAGCCAGTGGCTGCGCAAACAAGCACTCTTAACCATTAGGCCACGGAGGCCGATTTCGCCGATTCACATACTTCCGTAACTCATACAGACTAGCAAGTAACTGGAATTGATAGATCTCTCTGAGAGCTTTAAAATGATAGGTGGTAGGTCTCTGAGGACCCAATAATCTCTACGCAAATCGCCGGTAAAGATTTGAACTGGAGAGAAATCCTGCACGCTGATTGGCTGAGACGCTCGTGACGCAAATCTATGATAATGCACAGTCCTTGAAGGACTCGTCTAGGGTAGATTTTCTGGGTGGTGTCTTATTGTTTCTGAATTAATTCTCGACATTTTTGAAAAAATTCTAACGAAATTCATCAAAAATGGTAAATATTATTTTTGAGGGTCAAACAGTACCTCATTTATGATGAGATGCCTTTCAAGATGCGCAAACTGACTTACAACACCAATTTTTTTTTAGTCCATGGTCTTTAGTAGGTGTCCTTTCAATGATTGCCTATTGAGGAGCAGGAGGAGAAGATGGGAGGAGAAGATGGGAGGAGGAGATGGGAGGAGGAGATGGGAGGAGGAGATGGGAGGAGGAAATGGGAGGAGGAAATGGGAGGAGGAGATGGGAGGAGGAGATGGGAGGAGGAGATGGGAGGAGGAGATGGGAGGGGGTAGGAAGAAGGAAGAAGGAAGAGAAGGAGGCAGAAGAAGGGATGGATGTCGAGGAGATGGGAGATGGATTGGAAGGAAGAGATGGGAGGAAGATAATCATCATGAGGTGATGGGAGAAGGAGAAGGAGGAGATGGTCGGAGGAGAAGTAGATGGAGATGGGAGGAGGATATCACATAGATGTCTGTGGGGGAGCAGGAGGAGAAGACGGGAGGAGAACCAGGAGGAGAAGTAGGAGGTGATGGGAGGAGGAGATCACATATATATCTGTAGGTGAGGAGGAGGAAGAGTAGGAAGGAGGAGGATTGTTTGTTTGTTTGTTTGTGTTTTACGCCTCTGCAGCACCTTAGTGGGCTATATCGAGGCAGGCGATCACCGTATGATTATGAGATGAGAAGACTGTGAGTCTGGCACATACCCTATTAATTCAGGGATGCCCAGGGTCTTTCAGTTGCCCCAGCACAGAATACTGGATACAACCCGCCTCCATTTAATGTCCCATGGGCTCGGACTAAAGTGAGTTCCCGTGGTGAGATTTGAACCCACGCCCTCAAAGCCAGTTGACAAGCGCACTTACCAATTAGGCCACGGGGGAACTTAGGAAGGAGGAGGAGGAGGAGGAGGAGGAGGAGGAGAAGGAGGAGGAGGAGGAGTGGTATAGTGGGGAATAGAGAGGAGGAGAAGGAGAAGTAAGAGGAGCTGAGAGGAGGAGCTGAGAGGAGGAGCTGAGAGGAGGAGCTGAGAGGAGGAGATGACAGGAGGAGATGACAGGAGGAGATGACAAGAGGAGATGACAGGAGGAGATGACAGGAGGATATGACAGGAGGATATGACAGGAGGATATGACAGGAGGAGGAGATGACAGGAGTTTGGAGGAGATGGTAGGAGATGGGAGGAGGAACAGGAGTAGTAGGTGGAGATTGGAGAAGGGGATAGGAGGAGGAGGAGGAGGAGGAGGAGGAGGAGGAGTGGGAAATAAGGGGGGAATTGGGGGAAATAGGCCGAAGATGAGAGTAACAGTAAGAAGAGATGGGAGGATGATAGTGAGGAAGAAACGGGGAAGAAACAGGGGGAGGATGAGGAGGAGAAGAAGGTGGAGGAGGAGATGAGAGGAGGAAATCACATAGATAATTGTCGAGTAGCGGGAGTGGCAGGAGGAGCAGGAGGAGGAGGAGGAGGAGGAAGAGGAGGAAGAGGAGGAAGAGGAGGAAGAGGAGGAGAAATTAGAGTGGAATAGGAGGACGATGTAGTGAGGAGGAGGAAATGGGGAGATGATGGGGAGGAGAAGTGGGTGGAGATGAGAGGAGGACATCATACCGAATTAAGGAGGAGGAGGAGGAGGAGGAGGAGGAGGAGGAGGAGGAGGAGGAGGAGGAGGAGAAGGGAGGAGGAGGAGGAAGAGGAGGAGGAGGAGGAGGAGGAGGAGGAGGAGGAGGAGGAGGAGGAGGAGGAGGAGGAGAACAATGGTGAATAGGGAGAAGATGAGAGGAGTTGAAGAAAGAGATGGGACGACAATAATGAGGAGAAGGGAGGCGGAGAAGTGAGGAGGAAGAGGAGAAGTAGGAGGAGTTTAGAGAAGGAGATGGGAGGAGAAGTAGGAGGAGATGAGATGAGTAGATGATAGGAGGAGATGAGAGGAGGAGGTGAGAGAGGAGGAACAGGAGGAGGAACAGGAGGAGGAATAGGAGGAGGAATAGGAGGAGAAGGAGGTGGAGATGGGAGTAGGAGATCAGGCCTCCTCCTCCTTCACATCTACCAAGTGCACAAATACAGGACGTAGAACCCCAATCATCAATCAATCCATCCTCCTGCTTCACATACCTTCCTCCCATCTCTTCTCATATCCCTCTCATCTCCTCCTCCTTCTGCTATCTCCTAATTCACCTCCTATTTCTCCTCCTCTTCCTTCCGTCTTTTCCTCCCACCTTTTTCTCCCACTTCCTATTTCTCCCCTTCTCCTATCTTGTACTTCTCAGCTGGCTCCCACCTCCTCCAACCTATGTTCCTCTAATCTCCTAGTTCACATCCTCTCCTCCGCTCACAATCCTCCTTCTTGTGCTCCTCCTGCCGCTCCTTCTTCAATCTGTGGGAATCCGAAGATTTAGCTCCAGATATGCCACTGGTGATGAATATAACTTAAGGGTAGAGTTGCACATCTGGCTTGATTTGCCCGCTAGAAAAATACTTTCTCTTTTTATTTTCTAACAAAAAATTTAGACTTCATCTTATATTGAATACATTCTATAAGATCAAAAGGCATATCCCTACAGTCCGGGAGTGTGACAGCCTGGCATCGGACGTTATAACTCAGTTTGCGTTGTTTTGATGTGTATGCTGAAACGTATCTCGCCATACACATAAATCTATTTATAAGACTTCCAAAAATAATTGTTAAATTTTTAGAATATATATACAATTTCTGTCCTAAATAATGGATATGTATTGGATTTTTTTCCCCAAAGTTTTCAGCAGATTTTAAAGCTTTGAACGCAAGAATGTCTCAAAAAAGGGCGAAAAATTGGCATTCTAACGTCATACTAAGTTATTGTATTTTAAAATGAATTTCATCATAATCAGTAACTATTAGACCCTGAAAACTTTCTTTTTAACATTTTTAGAATCTGCTTATTTAGTACAATATGATAGGGTTTGAAAATTTTTACTCAAACTTCATAGCAGACTTATAGCTGTCAAAGCATGAATTTGGCCAAAATAGGCATTCTGGCGTTATAGCTCAGTCTTTGCACGTGGAAACATATCTCGTCATAAATCTGCCACTATTAGAGTCTCAAAATATAATTTTTACATTTTTAGAATCTTTAAGTACAGTTCTTTATGATTGATTGGGTTTAAATTTTTTCTCTCAAACTTTATGGCAGAATTTAAAACTCTCAAAACAAGAATTTCGCCGAAAATAGGCATTCCTGCCTCATAGCTCAGTCTGTGCATGTTGAAACATATCTTTTCATAAATCTGCACTATTTGAGTCTCAAAATATAATTTTTACATTTTTATAATCTTCAAGTACAGTCCTAAATGATTGATTGGGTTTGAATTTTTATTCTCAAACTTTATAGCAGATTTTAAAGCTTTGAGAACAGGTTTGTCTCAAAAAGGATGAAACCTGACATTCTGACGTCGTAATTAAGTTTGTGCATCTCAAAATGTATCTCATCATAGATCGATAACATATTTAGAATCGGAAAATACAGTCCTTGATGATAGATTCACTTTGAAATTTTTTACTCGAACTTTATAGCAGACTTTTAGCCTCTGAAAACAAGATTTTCTCGAAAAATCTCAAAAATTAGCATTTTTGGGTAACTTAATGCTTATTCTTGAAAAAACCAATACAGTGAGAAGTATGAAATGTTTCTCTAAGTGTTGTCCTTTAATATACGAGGGGCGTTCAGAAAGTTCGAGGCTTTTTTTTATATGGACACTTATTCTCAATCTAGAACTATGAATTTTTCACAGGATAAAATTCAGCATATTTGAAATGCATTTCCAAAATTTCAGACAATTTGGACATTTCTAAGTCATTCAGTGGTTGCCATGGAAACTGAAAGTTCAGCTTCTTGGGGCAGATAATACTGAAACCACTGAAGCCATTGAATTTTGGCTGTGAGAGACCTCTCTCTATCACTTGCATTTGTGAGATTGACAATATTTGACACAAGAAATATAATATTAGCCTTCAAAAATACTCCCAAGCTCACCAAAAGCATTGATTCATACACCTGACCCATTGAAGTAAATGTTCCTTGAAGTCCTCCAAAGTTTTGTGAAAGAATTTCGGTCATCCAAAGCCTTTTCTCCTCCAGTGCCTGAAACTATAGCCCCCATGGACTAAAGTAAGGGAAAACCAGGACTTATGTAAAGCAACATGTCACAGGAATAGCTAGGATGAATAATGCTGTCCATTTGGTCCTTTGTTCATACTAGTGAATCCATGCTTTCACCAATCCTTATGTAGTCAGGGAGACACACCTTTGCCTCCTGAATTACCCTTGCCAAATCTGACATGCATGAGTGCTTTCCTACATGGGTCAAGTGTAAAGATACACACATTTGGTGTGCTTGAAAGCATATTTAGAAGCTAATACCATATTTCTTGTATCAAATATTGTCAATCTCACTAATACAAGTGACAGAGAGAAGTCTCTCACAGTCACAATTTCTTGGCATTCTTGGTTTCAGTGTTACCTGCCCCAAGAAGCTGAACTTTCAGTTTCCATTGCAACCACTGAATGACTTAAAATGTCCAAATTGTCCAAAATTTTGGAAATCCATTCCAAATATCCTGAATTTTATCCTGTGAAAAATTGGTAGTTCTAGATTGAAAATAAGTATCCATACAAAAAAAAGCCTCGAACTTTCTGAACGCCCCTCGTAGGCATCTTTTGACATCAAAACTATCTTTCTAACTTTAATCATTCCAGAGCAGTGAATTTTTTAATATAGAGATAACATGCTAAATCGAGGTTCACTCACTGAACGTGCAAAAGTTTTTATAGAAGCAACAATTTTGATGATTTTAAGTGCTGGAAAATATTATTTCCTCCGTGATGTTTTTTACATTTTGCATATCGGACAAGTATTAATGTCTCTAGGCCCGTTTTTGTCTTGAAAACCATGCAATTTCCTGCAGTCAGCCACTTGTAAACAAACTCTCTGCTGGTATCACCGCTCAGAGCGCCACCTGGTGCATTTTAATTTAAGGCACAACCTCATTGAAGGTTCACTCATTGCGTGACTCTGGTAAAAACACTGAAATGAAGACAATAAGGGGGTAATCGTTTCATTTTCAGCGTATGGGGCATGGAATTTGTTTCACTTGAAAAACTTCCAGCTGAAATTAATTTCAAGACTGCTGGGAAAGAATTTTAACTTTTTCATCGTAAATGGACAAAAAAATGTGTGTCTTTTATTACGGGCTTCGCTACATATGACTGTTTAACAATTATACTACCAAGCTGCAGATAAATACTGCAAATAACTTGGAAACTAGTAGGTTTAGGCCCCATATTTCTATGAAACATGAATATAAACTTGGGACAAATTGGGTGTTACAGATATTTTGACACCATTCCCATGTCTCTATTTGTTATAATTCTCAATATATGACGTATTCAAATATCTTAATCAAATCTGTGAAGCAACCAAAAAACTTAATTGCTGGTCTTGCATCTTGATTCCTCATACTTGATGATTTTTGTTTCTTCCATTGAGGATCCAAAAGGAATACATATTGAGCCATTTCACATCTCAGCCAGGATTGTCCATGTACAATTGCGGACAAAAATATTCATACAGCTAAGTATTATGCACATAACTGGTATTTACTCTTGATTCAGGAATGTGAAGAGAAAAAATTCACTTTTAAGTCATTGCCCCAATCAATTATCATTGTCAAACACTGCAAACTTAAGCATATCTCTGTTTTTCAGCTAATGGATCTTAACCCACGCAAATGTAAAATTTCAGTATGACAAAAGTATTCATACAGCTCGAACACGCTGGGTATAAAGTGTATCAACACAACACAGATAAAAACAACCAAAAAAGCACCCAGAACTTCTAAGGAAGTTATCCAAAGAAGCCACAGAAAGTTCCAAATTATTTGAACAGAATTTCAAGCTTTTGATGCACTTTATGCCCAGCGTGTTCGAGCTGTATGAATATTTTGTCATGCTGAAATTTTACATTTGTGTGCCCCCTGAGCTTGAAAACAGAGATATACTTAAGTTTGCAGTGTTTGACAATGATAATTGATTAGGGCAATGACCTAAAAGTGAAATTTTTCTCCTCGCATCCCTGAATCAAGAGTAAATACCAGTTATGTGCAGAATACTTAGCTGTATGAATATTTTTGTCCGCAACTGTACCTCTATCCTGTTTTTGCGTGTTGAAGACATACTTTAAAATTGCATTTTTTAGTTAAGAGATGACTGTGCAGGATTCATTTGGGGTGGTGGGGTGAAGCAAAATGCCAATATATAGCCCAGACTATAAGAGCCAACTAAGGCCAACAATTTGATATATGACTTGCTTGCTCATTATGAAAGAATTGGAGGGCAGTTGAAGAATTCAAGTTGTGTAAAACCTACAAATTTGGACAAACTTATCTTGAAATATCCATGATTCTTTGAGAATAAACAAATTGGTAACCATGGCAACAATACTGGTATAGCACATACATTTCAGCCACAGATATCCTTAATAAAATTTAACATTGAAGCCTTTTTTTTTAGATAATTATGCTCTCTTATTAAGTTTTATGATGAATTTACTGGTTGCTACTGGAATGGTTGCTATGGAAATTGAAGATGCTAGTTTTGCTTCTTTTGTTAATCTTTACCGCTGTGCTGACTTAGGTAAAAACGATTTTGCGATAAGCTGCCCCACTATAAATAGACTTAAAAACTTTCTACCACTTCAAGCCATGCTTTGTATATATAACTCTTTGATTCTATCACATCTCAACTATGGTGTCTTTCTTTGGGGTATGAGACATAGGCAATTAGAAATCCTACAGAAAAAGGCAGTTCGCATCATTAGCAGGAGCAGATATAATGCACATACTAGTGTAATTTTTAAGAGTTTGGGAATACTTAAATTTAGAGACATATGCACACTACATGACTATAAACTGTGTTACAAGTTTTTTAACTCCTTACTTCCCGAATCACTGCTGGGCTGCGTTGCACTGAATGAGGGATCTCCACCCAGGTATGTAACCAGATCCTATGATAGTCAGTCCTTACCTTTACCTAGGGTAAAGCATGAATTTGCCAAACAGAGTATAACATATAGATTACCATTACAATATAATGACATGACTGAATTAATTAGACAAAAAATTTTCACTCATAGTTTCATCGTTTTTAAATTATATGTTAAAAATCGTCTAATCAAAAACTATGAAACAAATTGTAATAACAATAACTGTTATATTTGTTCACAAAATATGATATAATAACTAAAATTTTTGTTTTCTTATCAAAAGGAAGTCTACGTTCTTTCTAGAAAGTAATAAGTACACATGGCTACGTCTGCTTCACTCTCTCCGGTCACTTTGTGAAAATGCCAGTCAGTATGTAATATTTTTTTTTTTTTTGGTCTTTTTATGTCTCTCCTTCTATCGTACTTCTTTTTCTGTATATTATAATTAAATACTACATCATGTCTAATTAATTAATGTATGTAAATTTCAATGGTGGCCCCTCGATAGCGGCTCCAGGGAGCCTTATAGGGGTCTCCAATGTTCTTATTCAATGTGTATGATAAGACAAATAAATTATTTTGAATCTTGAATCTTGCTTTGGCAATTCATCTGAGTCAGTTATGAAAGATTGAAATTTCAGACAGAGTACAAAGATATCATCCAAGACAATAAAACGACACTGTTCTATCTCAGAGAAGTTGAAAAACAATGTCATGTCATCATTACATTTGCCCGTGACACATGTACAGTGCCGCCTGTAAGTAAGTGAAACGCATGATATTGTGCCATTGCATCAATGTTAAACATCCTTAATCAAAATGCTTCCGGAAGGACGAATTCTCATCCGATGAGAGGAAAACATTTTGGGTCATAAAGGCCGATATGTGAGGCATGCGGGATAAAAATAGCAGCCAATTTTCTTTGCTGTAGTTGGAGTTAGGTATGGGTCAAAGTCTTTGATAAGTAAGTGAAACGCAGGCCCAATGTTAAAAGATAGGGAAGGGTGGTTCACTTACTTATCAAAGACTTTGACCCATACCTAACTCCGACTACAGCGAAGAAAATGGGCTGCTATTTTTATCCCACTTGCCTCACACATCGGCCTTTATGACCCACTGTGTTTCCCTTTCATCCGATGAAAATTCATGCCTCCACAAGCAGTTAGGCTGAGGATGTTTAGCATTGATGCAATGGCACAATGTCATGCGTTTCACATACTTACAGGCGGCACTGTACGATGGCCATATTTAGATAACTAAGCAGCTTTAGTTTTATGCATCACATCTACGTACATAAGACTTAGTACCAATAAAGTATACTTAGAAGCAGACCTGTGTACTAATTATGTTTTACCTGTTGCAAGACACACAGCCAGATGTGGGTCATATCATAAACAAAATTTAATGGAGGTTCTAAATTAGCAGAAACAAGGCAATTGATTGTCATCTGCTTTATTCTCGAATGTTACTGAGTCTCCCAATATATTTGATCATTTGCAAGCACAGCAGATATTGAATCCATAAAAGACATATGACTTGCACTTGCAGGTTGTCTAGGATAGAACACAGCCTCCATATTGACTGACCTGAAGGCAAATGAGTCTGGCAATTCATAAAGTTTATGGGTTTGCCCTTGGATAAGTCTGGTAGCCTCAACTATGCTTGCTATAGGCGAATTGTGACTGGGCCATGTGGCCACAATGTGAATGTAGTTTTGTAAAAGACTTAGTGGTTTTTGGCTTCATCCAAGTGCAATATCAATACATATCTTCAGTTGGATTATGACATCATTAATCATTTTCTTAATGCTAAAGACCTTTTTAAAAGCATCCATGTCTGTAGAACAGCTTCCGGTTAGTAACTGTTTACAAGTATAGCTTCCCTGGCTTTTTAGGGTGTTTGGGGCCTTCTCGGTCCAAAGTAAGCTTTAAAAAGTCTTATTTATTACTGTAGACCATGAATCTGGACTTCTGACCTCTGTAACCACTCACTGCCTCATTCATTTGCCTGGCATGCCATCCTAAGCACAATAAGCATTATGACAGGTCACTGAGGTCAGTGTCAGAGCACTCAGTGCTAACATGGCAACACCTGGGCCAAGAGAAGGTCAACCAGGGGTCATGATGCTTCTTACTTCAGGTTTTTATCTGAGATGTTGGATAAATGACAAAATGCTGTGAAAATTTACATGCTTCTCTGCAATTTCTGTTTCATTTCTCCTGCCCAGCCGCTTTCTTTCATGGATGAATAATCACAGGAGCCTTGGTATGTAACACTCTGCTCTTCAACCTGAAACTTTGACCTTTACATCCATTTTCACCATAAAGTCTTTGTTGAACCTGTTACCCCGGCAGTTTCTTCTCTGCTTCCATAATGCGTTGCTTTTCCTCTTCTTCAATTGATACCAATGCATCCAAATGCAGCTAGGGGATGGACGGATTTAGAAGGAGTCCTCTTACAGACACAACTCACATTACTAACAGAATGCAGCAGATCCTGCTAGATTTGATGTCAGACTGTCGGTACACTTGGCTAAGCCATACAACATGCGGGTGCAGCTGTCCTAATTATCTTTCTTGCAAACGCATCGGCACAAATTGGCAGCATTGCTAAGACCGCTTTTGTGTGCACAAATATACAGGGAAGGGTCTGTCATATACTACAGGTTGTAATATATATTGCAATGCGTATCTCTATTTCCACCTACAATCCAAGATACCAGCTGACTTCAGAGGAAGCATTGCTGTTTATATCCCTGAGCTGCAGTTTTCTGTCTGATTTAGCCAACAGAAACTGTTTCTATTGAAAAATAACACAAATATAGACTCAGCACTACTTCAAGCTCTTGAATGCTGTTGGCCCAACACACCCCAATGATGCTGTGATGCTGTGTACTCTTGGCAAATGATTTCCATGGCAACCACAATAAAATGTATGCCTAAAATAATTCAATATTGATATAAGATTTTCGCGTAGCGATCAAGTTGTGATCAAAATATCCATTCATGCCTTCCATGCGGTACAATAGACAATAATTATCAACTGCATTTGTAGGTTATGTGTTTGCAATAATACTACAAGTAAGGAAAAGGACTTCCCTCAAGATTGTGCATCACATTGTAAAATATGTGGAGCTTTCACTAATAATGGATAACCTTTACTCTAGCAGTGAACTCAGTGTAGGCGTCCATGGTGGTCAAGGAAGAAGTTTAAAGAAGTTTACGAACACCAGGTTTGTCAGACACCTCCTTTTTGGATTTTAGTGTAACAAATTGTTTACTGCAAAGACACTACACTAGAATTCTTACTCAATTTTATATCCTATTTATTAGCATGCCACAACATTTCCGGAATCTCCAGATTCCAATCATTCTACAATAAGAACAAGCATCCTGGATTTTCCTTCATGCACCATGCTGTTTACGCAGCCAAAACAAATTATATCGTGAGCATAGCTACCCTGAGACCACACTGAGTGGTGAGTGATGAACCAAGATTATTCCATTCAGTAATAATGTGTTGTTATGACCTAATTTTAGCAGTTCCTTGCCTTGCAAAATACACATGTGGTGTCCAGCTTGCTTTATATTCTATGCACCTTTTGTGTATTATGTATTATATGTAACGGCTCATAAAAACTATTTAAAAACATAAAAAAAGATAAGCTCTGGGATACTGTTTTGATGACCAGCCTCATAAGACTGTTTTTCATTCCATTGGTTTGTTTTTCATTCCATTGGTTTACAAACCCTAACTACTGGGAAGAATATGCGGTGTCCTCCTGTGGTGTCAAGAGGTTGCCAAACAATTTAAGCATATATATTATGTATTCTCAGCAATAAAATTATGGGCTTTTTAGGGAATTTTTGCCACTTGTTTCCTCTGCCATGTGATGCTACATTATTTGCGTACAATACAGGGTCGATGCAGCCCTTGGTCAATAAATACAACAACAGGAGGAAGCTTCTCTTCTTTGTTGACACAAAGCAACCACCAAAGACCCACTTCAACTATGTCAATAAAAACTGCACGCAACCCTGCTTCAACTGTTCTGCTCATGATTAAGCACAGTTTCGTCGATGGAAAAAGAAGGGTATTCAGGTATGCCATAGGAAAGAAATTCATAATGTCAAAAAATCAATGGAAATTTTGAAATTAAGATGATAAAAGATTTTCGAAACTGGCATGTGTTTTTTGTGACTCTTTCGTCATCTGTTTTTCTATTAAATGTACTTTTGACTTGTGGTTCTTAATTGGCATACTTTTCTTTTGCTTCAACATTAAATATATATATATAAATGGAATGGAAATGTTGCGATTTCTGTCAAAATGTTGCTGCACTTCCATTGCCACAGTCACAATGGGATGTCTTATATGGTTCAGCTTTCGTAAAGGTGAAACTGCCTTTTAGTGGCAATTTATAGAGAGACATGTTAAAGGCCATTTTAGAAGCATCTTCTAAATTATATCATAACCGAATGATGAGAATTGAAATGAATTTTTGTTAAATTAAGAGAACAAAGTTTGTCTCTATTTCCATTCTACAAATTAATTTGATTACATTCTATTCCATGCATATTCTTCAACGAATATATGTTTAGTAACTAATATAGCCAACCAATTGGGATTTTTTGGTGATTTTCTAAAAATAGGCTGACATCTGCTGTGAGAGAATTTTGAAGGTCAGGTTACAGGAAGGAAGAACGCAGGCGAGTCAATCAACTGGTAAGGTGGCCTTTCCTTCTGCTCCCTTTCCAAATTTATACAGGCTGCTCTTAAGATGCAATCACGGGCTCACCAAGTTTTCGAGCACATGCACTTATCAAAAGGTTCAGAAAGCCCTACGTAAATCTACATAAGGAATAAAGGGTATAAAAATTTGCATTTTGTTTCCATAAATGGGAATCTCTACGTATCAAATAGAATTTCATAGTGATAAAAAGATAAATCTGTGGTAGGTTTAGTGGTTTATCAAATTACATTCCTCATCCCAAATTACTGAACAACCCCTTTGATTTGTCAGGGTGTAGCCTCTTAGAACAGAAGTTTGGGTGAAATCTGGCTGTTGCTCGGGCGAAGATACAACACAATACGACGCTATGTAAACTCCAGCACACGGAATAAATTTTCAAAAAACACAAATATCGTGGGAAAATGACTGAAGGAGACATACAATCACCTTTCAGACGAGGAGAAATATCAGACGGTTTAAAGAGTGCTCAAATAAGGTCCTCAAATATACAATGTGTGTAATGGATTGTACCAACCCTTAAATTCCAAAGCAAGTTTAACCAAATTTGTAATGCTCATGGTTCTGAAACTTTTTCAGTTACATATATTGAAATTATAACAACTGTAAAGTATAAAACCACAGTCAAGTTGGTATAATTGCAATATATATTATATGTAACTGAAAAGGTTTCAGAACCAGGGGAATAACAAAATCGGTTAAACGAGTTTTTGAATTTCATCGTTGGTTCACTTTGCTCCCGGGGATCCACCTGGTATATCATACAAACTTCATACTCGAGGAATACAGTGTGCCTTAGATATCTGCACGGATTCAGCTGACAATGCACATTGAAAACCCAAGAGAGCTTAAAGCACATAAAATCCGCCTGAACATTGTAATCTGAGGTCGGCACAAGTTCAGATTACTGTGCAACAGTAAAGAGCTTTCAAAGAGCTTCGAAAGCCGACTTCAAGAGATTAATTTTTCATTTATTATTCACCCACTATATATAGATATAAGATGTAGGTTCCCAGCCCAAAGCAGATAAGGTCCTTAATATTATATAACAACTGCTAGAATACCAAGAATCTGGAGAGAAGCATCAAAGAACATATATCTACTTTGAGAGCGACAAAGGAACTCAGCTCGGCAGGCCTGTGTAAGTACAGCCAGGGAAAGATTAGAGGTTACATTTAATAATTTGAGGACATTAATAAAGGCTCTTTCTTTTACATTGAAATACGTGGATAATTTGCAATTAGAAGATATATGGGATTAAACTGGTGAGGGGTTCAACTTATTCACTGACTTGGTCTGATAACAAGACAAGTATAGACTACTCCCTTAATGGAGTCATCAAGTATAAAAAATCAAGCATAGCCTTTGAGCACTAGGTATCACAACGTATAATTATAAGTAGGCCTGAAGTCTCTTCATATGTGGATCGTGCTAAGCAGCTTAGGGCTTAGGCGGCTTAGCTTTTACCTCAATTTCACAACATGAAGTTTGAGATCAAGGGTTTTCCTGCAGTTAATGAGTTAATATGTTACAACTGCTACAAGTCACTGCTACAAGTTACTATTCATTGATTCCAATAGTAACATTATCCTTTCTGAGACAGACGAAGAACAGGAATAGTACACCTAATGTTGCCGACCTTAATTGTGGAGCTGTGACCCGAATACCTTCCTGCTCTAGAAGTAATTACAGCGCGATTATGCTAGGGCCAGCTTGGCGCTACCTGTGACATCCAATTCACATTTTGCACACAAAGCACGCAAAATGCCAGATCAATTCTCCGCAAAAGGCCACGAGAAATTAGACGTTGCCTCTATTTTAAAAGACTTAAAGACATGGCAAATTGACAATTTCTGATAAAAATCTTATTCTTGGCTATATAATATATATGCACAGGCCCTCTCCTATACTAGTGACGGTTTTGAAGTGTACATAAGTTTAATAAATAGAGCAGACTTATCAGTGTCTAGTGTAGGAGTGCGCCTGTGATACATGTTGTCTGTCATTGTTGCTGATGTCGATTAATGGGAATTCAGAAAGCCAAGCAATCAGAGAAACCATCTGATTTCTAACGAACTATGTGTTTTATTCTTCAAATATTCACCAGAGCAGCAATATGTAAATGGCAAAAACAGGTGAAATTCTCAGCCATCTAATCAGGTAGACAACTGACCTTCTTCTGCAATTATTCATCCTGGTAATTCCTGGCCACATCTTTAAATAGATGCTTCGCAGAGATAGAAAAAAATAGGTCAGCAAAAAATATTTTCAAGATAGAGATATTCCAATAATCTGATTAACTCATGCTCGTCATATCAAGCAAAATAACAGTCGACAGAGATTTTGACAATAATATTCAGACACTTTTATTTAATGCCAAAGGAACTTTGTGAATGTAATGAATTGTCCTATATTTGACATTGTAGATTTGTTTGATATTCAATCAATGTTTCAATTGATATAAAAAACAGTTGTATTAGAAATTCAATATATCCCATCTCAGCAGGATGCCATTCAGGTAAGTCTTTATAATTTTGGATCAGCTTGGGGACACTTGTGCAACACAACTGACAGTTGAGATTCTCAAACCCCTTTTCTCTCATCAATCAACCGTCATTAACAGCAATACTTTCATTTGATGTCTGGCCTAACCACACTTCCCTGTTAAGCCAATTACCTTACGGGGACAATTTCAACCAATTTCCTGTTCTGCCACTCATAGACTTCACCTGTCGTGCAACATGCAAAGCAAGACTTTTCTTAATAAGGTGACCTCAATATTCAGTTCAGAATGCTCCATAATACATGACCTTCATTACTTCACTCATTCTTCCCCCTTCCTTTCCTGTTTCCTTCCTTCCGTCTCTCTTGTTGCACACAGTCGTTAATACTCCACATTGGAAGTATAGAACAGTGGGTGCTCTTTTGTAGCTTTGTTCCATATAACTTCAAATTAGGCTCTAAGACCTGTGATGAGACATTTTAAAATGTATTTACTGTGATTGAGCTGTGCCTCATATGTAACAGGCCACTTTATAGCCAGACTAGATCCATGATGTTGATAAAAACATTTTCTTTTAATATTTAAACTATATAGAAAAATGATATCCCTGAAAACCCTTTAGCTCTGAGAATATTTACAAATGTGGCATAGTTGAAGTTTTAAAAGAAGATAACAGTAGGCCTACAGTCACCAAGAACTGAGAACTTGCATCCTTACTATAAACATATTGATACCCAAAAATGTACATCACCTATGTCTTATAAAAAACCTGAAGTAATACAATGCTCTTCACTATATCAACCCACAATATCAGTGTAATACTCATGGCTTATACAAATATACATTACATAACTACAACCGCCCTCTTCATACACATTGTGCCTGCTCTGTGCTATAACAAGCCACCTACACATGCAGATAAACTTAATCAGGCAGCCCAAACAGTCACATTGAATCTCAATATTGCATTAGAGGCACAGAAGTGGCAGAAAGTCTTTGCTAAGTGGGAGGTTGACAGGTAAAATGGAAGAAAAAAAAAAGAAAATCCCGTAAAGTCATTAGCTGGCTGGTTTTCCTTAGAGCCCTATAATAAGGTTGTATATGCATCTGGCAGACAGAAAATGGCCAAACTTTTTCTATATTCGATGTTTTGAGCCATTTCAAGCAATACTTTCCAAATCATGAGCAAACAACATTTTAATGTCAGTATTAAAACTGACCTTATAGGCCAAACCAATGAAAATAATCTACTTTCACCCTTGTTGCGGTCTTTGGTTCATATGACATGAAAGTCTCTGGTGTGCCAAATTTCTTTGTGTAATATGGCTGGTAACACAATGAGGGGTTGAGGATGATGTTTATTTGGACAAGGAACCTTTATTCTTTGCGTACAGTATGCAGAGATAAATATGCGGAACTGGTAGAACAAATTAGAACCATTAAACAAATCAATAGTTGAAGGAGGTGACTGCAAAATAAACATTTGCATTACATTTCTAACCTATCAGAGCACTTAAAAGCCATTAAAAATGGAAGTGAAATACGCCACAACTTTTAAGGTGGCCTCCAGAAAGCCTTTTTAGGTTCAATGCGGTTGTAGTCGGGCTGGGTGCTTCCCTTCTTGAATACTGTTATCGAAAGCAGGAAGTGCCAGAGGGACTCAAAACATTGTTATGACCTGCAGGGGGTGGTATATATACATATCATAGTTTCATTAATACATTTGAAGACTACAAATATACCTTCTCAGATTGACTAAGAAACAACAGAACATTGAAATTTCACTTTGGAAGAGTATGTCAGCAAAGCCATGTGCACGAACTGGTCTACTGACTGCCTGCTGCTTAGTGCACTGTCCCTTGAATGCTGCTCATAGCGGGCGTTAGTGGAACTCTCCTTTTTCCAGCTCTCCTGTGTTGACGAGCAGAATAAAACTATTTCCGGAAACATCAGCCTGGGAATTTACAATGGAGCCGGGGTTTCTAAGGTCCGTAACAAAGTATGATCAGCCTGAGAGTTCTGGAATATGGTGGCAATCGATGCTAAACATTCCATTTAAGACTCGGCAATGCAAATCCATAATGTTTTCAATGGATTAAAAGTGCCCTGGGGCCTGGAATGCCAGCTTCACTGACTCAGCAATGGTACAAAATGGCAGCTTGTTCCCGGAAATAAGTTTTATTCCGCTCGTCAACACAGGAGAGCTGGAAAAAGGAGAGTTCCACTATCACGGCCTATTGCTGCTGATCCTGTCTCACAGAGACAGGCTTAGAAGAGGCCTAGGTATTTGGTTGAGTTGGGAGGTGGGTTTGACTGAGACGGTTGGTTGCTAAGTTAGTATGACTTTGCCACTTTGGAGCATTCTCTCTACTTGAAGACATATTTTTATCTCACACACTAAATTACTTGGACTATCAGGGTGGGAAGAAATATTGTTGATCCGGTGAACTTCAAGCGAGAGGGAATCATCGCTCTTTTCTTATTCTATCTGTCAAAATAATTCTGTCTCTTTTCTGATGTTCATATGAAAATAAACCCTCATAGATATATATATATAGTTTTGTTGAATATTTCAGTCGAACTACATGACAAAGGAAACTGGTCATCAATTGGGAAGAAAGCTAATATACTAGTTGGATCATTGACAAGCATTTCATTGTGAATTAACAGTGCCAAGGTCACGTCAGCCCTTCGTTGTTTTAAGAGCTGAGCTTAAAGACATTGCAACAGCCTTGTATTGACAACACTCACGCAAAAGCTCCATAGCCTGTCACCTCATTGTTGAGCAGAAGAAAAAAACAATCTGTGTAGGAGCTCTTCTCTGAAGTAGCCTAAGTGTAGCTCAGGCAATTGAAACTGCATTGACAAGTGAATTGGAATACTATACCAACAGAAAATGTAATGTCATACACTGATAATTAATGTAATAAGTCTGACTTGGATAAAACTTTGAAATTTGACAGACTCCGAGATATGTCACCTCATCCTTACATCTGTCCATGGTGCATGGCCATAATTATGGCCGCCATATATGATGACTCAGCAGGCTAAGCTTTTATGTATCAGATGAACACAAATCATACTGCAATTTAAGCACACTCAGAGGTAGAACTCTGTACTAATTAGGCTTTACCTGTCACTACAAGTTTCTTTGTGTGACAGCTAGTACTAGATTTGTGGTTATGAATGTCCAACCTGTTGATAGAGTGGAAACTTGGTTATGTAGTATGACCGTAGGAGGCTTTACACAACTATATTACACTATATCTACAAACAAGCCAATTCATGCATATTGATGGTGCAAATGTTTAGGTTCTGGTTTATATAAGGTGAACATAAAACCATTCTCTTATCTGGCTCTGTTTCTGAAGGTAATCATGAGTTCTAAGAAACAGACTCCCTACAAACTCCAAAACCTGCAATAGAATACATCCAACATCATTAACTATACTGACAACGTGTAATGTCACCTGTTTCTCATTATTTCACGTTTATTAGCATCCAATTACACAAATATATTATAGTACCTATTCTGTCTAATATGCAACAAAGTCATTAAATGACTGATTGCCTATCATGCACTAGTATATACTATATAGGCTTACAAATGCACCTGATGCAGCATAAAACACTTTAGTAGGTACAAGGGATTAAAGTGTGTAGAAGCTTGTAAGCCTCTCTGTTGCTGTTTTGCCACATTCCACGCTTGACACTTCTAAAAGACAGTAAATTTGAAGTGGTCAGACAGAGCCATATCACAGTATGTGATCTCTACATACTATATTCAAGAATAAACATGCAATTTTAATAAACATGCAGAAGCCGTTCTCAAAGTTGAGGTTCTGTATGGAGGTACCATCCTAAAATTTTCATTCACCTATCATACTTCCTTTTCACTTCATCAGATCATCCCATTTTTTGGCCTAATGGTGAAGAGTGTTTAGTTAGACAACCACTGGCTCCTGTGAGTATTTTGCTAGAGTGCACCAGGGGTGCCGGAACAGGGGGGGCAGGGGGGGCAATCGCCCCTCCTGCCCTTGTCCAAGGGGGGCAGGGGGGCAAGGGTGCCCTTTAGATCTTAAAGAAAAAACATATTAGGCCTTATTTTACTAATTTTAGGCACAAATTAGTAAGTATATTCAAAATTATAAGTGACTCTCTATTTATATTTTCTCACGCAAATTTGGCGCGAATAAGATTTGCCCTTTTTCATCGGTCCGCCCCTGCCGCCCGCGACTCCTTCCGGCACCCCTGGAGTGCACCTTAGAATCCAGTCAATCAAATTTGATGTTAAGCTGGACATGGCCTTGTACTCGTTGTTCATTCTAACCTTTGGGAACTGGGAGTACCTTTTGCTGTGGGCTTATCATCTCATCATAACTTCTGGCTCTGGCAACTGTCCATATAACCTGAAATAGCAACAATGCCAATGATGAAGAAGATGAGACGTCGCCGAAAATTCTGGCTACAAAATCTAATAGATCTTCTGAAGGTAAATTCATCTACTACATATATGGATCCGAAGATCGAGAATCTACACCCGAGAAGAAAAATTTGGTTGTTTCACCATATTAATTTACCCATAAATAAGTCATTCACTTCACGACAGTTAATCTAAAATATAGGACAAGGCCTCACATTCGTTAATGTCCCAGGGGCATTAAGTAAGAAGATGCCAAATGTTATTGTCTTGAGTTTCTGTGTCAGCTGTTCAGTTTCATGACATGCAGAAAAGGCATCAGTTTGGCCTAATCTGAAGGTTGAATATCTTTATTGTGAAATTATTCTTTGCTGAACTATTTTCTTTTCTTCCATGCAATGTTTCTATTTAAATGTGTGGCCGTTATCAGGACGAATAATTGGCAAATTAAATAAGGTCAGACTTTACACCAGTAATTGCCATTTTGCCATGTCTTTTAGTCTTCAGAAAATGAGGCAACGTCTGTGGATGTCAGCCTAATTTCTCGTGGCCTTTTGCGGAGACTTGACCTGGCATTTTGCGTGCTTTGTGTACAAAATGTGAATTGGATGTCACAGGTAGCGCCAAGCTGGCCCCAGCATAATCTCGCTGTAATTACTTCTAGAAGAGGAAGGTAGTCAGGTCACAGCTCCACAATTAAGGTCAGCAAAGTCAGGTGGACTATTCTTGTTCTTCGTCTATCGCAGAAAGGATAATGTTACTGTTGGAATCAATTAAAAGTGACTTAAAACATATTGAAACAATACCTCCACATTCCAGTTAGCAAGCTAGTGATCTAAAACACATTGAGACGTTTTTTAAATAATTTGCATGCAATATCATTGTTTGTGTATTGCCTTCTGAAATGGCTTAATGGACCACTGGTATCAGGCCTATGTCATGTTATGTCTCCATGATCAGAAATTGTAGTTAATTAATTTGTCGAAAAGGATAAGTAAATCAATAAGTATCATCTCACAATGATGTTGTTGTGCATAGTGAGTCTTTAAATTGACAACAAGGGTATTCCTTCAGTTTGGATCACATGTGAGGCACAAGCGCAAAACAGTTACAAATAATATAGACTCCCCCTATCCTTGTCCACTTATCAATCAACCCTCATTAGCAGCAATACTTTCTTCGGGTAGACGGCCTAACCACACCTTCCTACTAAGCCGATTGATGGTCTCTCGATAGCGGTAAATTTGTATCTTAGAGAGGTCTCCATGCCACAGTTAACGTAGTAATGATCAGTAATATTATTGTGTAATTTTGTTTATGGGCTAAATAAAATCTGTCTGAGTCTTGAGTCTGAGTTTATGAGCTATGTTGGGGCTTTTAAAATGTATTTTACCGTGAGTGAACTGCAGAGTGCACACATACAAACTGTTTAAAACAAGCTACTGTTTCGAACCCAGTCTAAATGTCTCAAAAGAAAACATGCAGCAATTGTGAAAAATATAGAGTCAGTACCAATAACTTAAAAACTGAAACAAGTTGACAGAATAAATCTGTGACACATGCGAATCAGGAGATTAAATTCTGGTTGGCCTCTTTACGTACAATAATACTGCCCATATAGAAATGATATATTGTGTAAAGTAAGCAGTCTTAGTATGAAAACAAAAACTTTTAAAACCCAAAGAAGTGCATCACCTACATCAGGTAAAAAACTTGAAGTAATAAAGCCCCATGCTGCTTTCTCAGCAAAAACAAAATAATGCAGACTGCAGACTGTAGCGGTACAACATGCAGAAAAAAGATGTGATTTTGCTCATCAAATAATTCTCCGTATTCAGAAATGTATTCTAACGAGAACCTTTTTCACATAGCTACAGATTGTGCAAATCCACAATATCAGTGTACTACGCATGGCTTGTAAAGTATATCACTACCTTTTTGAACACCTCGAGCCTCTGTGCCATATAAAGGCATCCACAGAGATTTAACTTAATCAGGCAGCCCAAACAGTCACATCGAATCTCAATACAGCATCAGAGGCACTGAAGTGACAGAAAGTCTTTGCTAAGTGGGAGTTTGACAGGCAAAAGAGAAAGGAGAAAAAAAAGAAAATTCCATAAAATCATTAGCTGGCTGGTTTTCCTTAGTAGCCTTCATACAGATGTACGCCCTAACTTTTTCTACTTCAAATGTTTTGAGTCATTTCGAACAGCAATACTTCCCAAAGCGTATGAACATTGAACATTACATCAAAATGCCTACATTTAAACTAGCTATATTGCACTTCATGAAAAATAAAGCTGTATATTTGTCTCAATCAAACTGACCCTTTTTAACCTTGGTTGTGGACCTTGATTTATATAACAAGAAAGTCTCTGTGCTGTGCCCTGCCAAATTTTTTGATGTGATATGGCTGGTCACACAGTGCGTGTTTGTAAGGGTTTAAGATGACATTTATTCGGACAAGAAACCTTCATTCTTTGCATATGGGGAAGTAAAAGCCGGGAACTTGCATGACAAATTACAATCAATATATAGTCGAAGGGGTTGACTCAAAAATAAATATTTGCATGGCATTTTTAACCGTTGAGAGCACTTAAAAGCCATTACAAAAGGAAGTGAAATGTGCAACCCACTTTGGAGGTAGTTTGGATCACATATGAGGCGCAAGTGCAAAACAGCTACAATTAATGAAGACTCCCCTTTTCCTTGCCCACTTATCAATCAACTGTCATTAACAGCAATACTTTCATTTGATGTCTGGCCTAACCACACTTCCCTGTTAAGCCAATTATCTTACGGGGACAATTTCAACCAATTTCTTGTTCTGCCACTCATAGACTTCACCTGTCTTGCAACATGCAAGGCAAGAATTGTCTTAATAAGGTGACCTCAATGTTCAGTACAGAATGCTCCATAATACATGACCTTCATTACTTCACTCATTCTTCCCCCTTCCTTTCCTGTTTCCTTCCTTCCGTCTCTCTTGTAACACAGTCATTAATGCCCCCCCCCACATTGCATGGAATTGCAGGAGTACTCACTGCACTCAGTAGCTCTTTTACATATGACTTGGTTAGTTGTTATGAGCCTATACGATGACTAAGAGCTATGTTGGGGCTTTTTAAAATTTATTTTACAGTGAGTGAACTGCTAAGTGAACATATATTAACTGTTTAAAATACCTTCTGTTGGGAACCCAATCTAAGTTTTATCAAACAAAACGTACCTCAACCTTGAAAAATAATAGAGCAAGCTTTAGAAACTCTGTTAGAACTGAGAATATTAAAGACTGTGACACAGGCAAATGAAAGGATGAAAATCATGCAGCCTCATAACTTGAATAATATACTATCCCTATAGAAATGATAACAGGCATTAAGTTTAGCAGCCTTAGTGTGGTTAAAATGAAAATCAACAATTTCAAAACCAAAAGATGTACAATTGTACATCACCTACATCAGATACAAGCCCCATGGTCTTACCTCAGCAAATAATACTGCACACTGCAGACTGTAGTACTACATGCAGAAACAAGATGTGATGTTCCTCATCAAATAAGTCGCTGTATTCAGAAATGTATTCTAAGGAATAATATCAGTGTACTACACATCCCTGCCGGGTATAAGATGCAAAAATCATGGGTCACATGCTCACACCTGCAACAGCTAAAAACTCCTCCCCGAGCAATGCCACTCACCTAAACTGTCCACCTATCCTTATTGATCTATCCTGTCCATCTGATAACAGCAAATAACAGTGAAACAGCTCCTTTATTTACGTTTTCTGCCTCTACTGTTTTTCCCCACCAGGGGCGCATGCATCTCCATCGTAGTTCCGCTATTGCTCACGTTTAGGACTGGCGCCACCGTCGCCCTTCCGCCAAAACCATCCACACGCTTCACTCTCACCTTTCTCAAGCCCATTCCATCTGTCAATGTCTCAATTGCCCATACACTTTTACCTATTTGCCTAATTCTATACATTTCCATCAATCCACATGTCCTTTCAACAGATCTTTTCCTTTCCTTATGAGCCATGCCCTCACTTACAAGCTCACGTGTAAGTACACTTCACTGTACCTTACACCAATACATATGGCAGGGCATTTGTAACTTCAATTCCTCTACCACCAATCTTTACTTATATTACAATTATTACTCAAATGCTATTTCAAATGGTCAGTATGCAACACGGGGCCACATGCCCATGCAAGTAGAGGGGGGGGGGGTTAATTATTCCCCATTATAGTCCTGCCCCAAATCATGGGTAAATCTAGTGACTTATAAAGTATATCACTACCTTTTTGAACACCTCTAGCCTCTGTGCCATATAAAGGCATCCACATAGATTTAACTTCATCAGGCACCCAAAACAGTCAAATTGAATTTCAATGTAGCATTAGAGGCGCTGAAGTGGCAGAACGTCTTTGCTAAGTGGGAGTTTGACAGGCAAAAGAGAAAGGAGGAAAAAAAGAAAATTCCACAAAATCGTTAGCTGGCTGGTTTTCCTTAGTAGCCTTCATTCAGATGTACGCCCTAACTATTTCTACTTCAAATGTTTTAAGTCATTAATACTTCCCAAATCATTTTGAAAATGCCTACATTTAAACTAGCTATATTGTGCACTTCATGAATAATAAAGTTGTATATAAGTCACAATCAAACTGACCCTTTTAACCCTTGTTGCGGTCCTCGATTTATATAACATGAAAGTCTCTGTGCCCTGCCAAATTTCTTGATGTGATATGGCTGGTCACACAGTGCATGTTTGTAAGGGTTTAGGATGACATTTATTTGTATAAGAGACCTTCATTCTTTGCATATGGGGAGGTAAATGTCCGGAGCAGGCATAACAATTAGAACCAATCAATAGTTCAAGGAGGTGACTCCAAAATAAATATTTGCATTGCATTTTTAACCTTTAAAACACTTAAAAGCCATTACAAATGGAAGTGAAATGTGCCACCTACTTTGAATGTAGTCTGCAGAAATTCAATTTACGTTAAATATGGTTGCTGTCTGGCTGGCAGCTTGCTTGCTTGGATGTTGCTATCGATGACAGGAAGTGCCAGAGGGACTATAAAATAATGGCGTTATTGATATACTTGAAGATTACAAATATCCCTTCTCAGATTGATGCAGAAACTACCAAACGTTTAATATCGACTTTGGAACAGTATGTAAGCCAAGCAAGGCGCACTAGCTGGGCCACTGGCTACTCGCTGCTTAGTGCATTGTGCCTTGAATGCTGCGCATTGCTGCTAATCCAGTCTCATAGACAGGCTTAGAAGAGGCCCACTTATTCGGGTTGAGTTTGTTGGTTTGTATTGAGTTGGTTGGTTTCTTTCGTTGTACTCGAAGACATCATTTTTATCTCACACACTGAATTACTTGGACTATCAGGCTGAGAAGAAAGATTTGTTGATCCAATGAAATTTGAGGGAGAGGGAATCATCTCTCTTTTTTCTGAAATTCATTAATTATCGAACTATCTTCTTACAGATAATTATATAGTTTCATTGAGCTGTATGACAAACACATGACAACCATCTTTTGGAAAAAACTATTAGTAGGGTCATTGACAAGCATTTCATTGTGAATTAACGGTGCCAAGGTTGTGTCAGCCCCTCGTTGTTTTAAGAGCAAAGCATAAAGACATTGCAACAGCCCTGTATTGACAACACTCACGCAAAAACCCCATAGCCTGTCACCTCAGAGTTGAGCAAAAAAAAAAAAAGGAATTATGTGTGAAGGAGCTCTTCTCTGAAGTAGATGTAGCTCAGACAATTGGAATTGCATTGACAACTGTTTTGGAATAAAATAGTAATACCAATACGATATTTTGCAAACACGCAGAGACAGGTAAAACCTAATTAGCACACAGGCCTACCTCTGTGTATGTAATTAGTACCACAAACTATGTACATGTGATACATAAAACTGAACTTGCTTAGTCAGCACATATACCATGCATGGACAAATGTAACAATGAGGTGACATGGCTCGGAGGCTGCCAAATATCAACATTTTAGTAGGAATCCAACTCAGCACAAAGGCTTTTTAAAATAGCTTCAGTGGCGAATCGGATTCCTGTTCAAACTTTTATGTATATAATATATATATATTTGACAGACTCAACTATGTCATCTCATTGTCACATGCATTTGTCCATGGTAGTATGGTACAAGGACATACATGCTGACTTAGCAAGTTCAGTTTCATGTGCACACAGAAGTCGTAGTACCAATTATATTAAGTAAACTCAGAGGTTGGCCTGTGTGCTAATTAGATTTTACCTGTCTCCGTATTGCCTGCGAAAAGAAATTGTAGAGATGTCATCTCCTCCACATGCTGTTTGTCAGACATCTTGCAGTACATTTTTGCTTATCAATGTCCAACTTGTCGACAAATTGATGCTTCGGTGGCATTGCTGTATGCATGAGGCTTTACACAGTTGTACAATATCCACATCCATATACTCCAACACATGGACTTTGACAGTGATAGATAGATATTGTATAAATATTTGATGGTGAAAAGTCCAATATAGAGTATAATTGGATGAATAAAAGCTTTATCGGACGATCGGACGAGGCGTTTGTGCCAAGTCTAAGATAGATAATTAGATAGATAGATAGATAGATAGATAGATAGATAGATATGGTAAGTGTAGCCCTGAAAGGCAAAGTGCTGTAACTTGACTGAGATTCTTGTTTACAACCTGAAGTGTCATCTTCTCTACTTTCAACATGGGAAACATAGAGGCTGTTTGACTAGACATGATCAAGAGAAAGCCATTTGACTTCTCATAACGGATTTTAGAGTGAAAATCGGATGCATAATCCCTTCGTTTGGCTGTCACCAACAAGTGGGTTGAGTCTCCTTCAATCAAATTAACATTGAAAGTATTGGGTTTGATCATGACAAATCATCAGCATGATGACACACAAAGTGCCATTTTCACAGTGCCACAGTCCAAAGTGTTTAGCTGTAATGATTTGCCTTCCATCTTGGCCTACACTTTATGGAGCTTTATGGAACGACTCATTACTTGGGTTGGCCTAATTGTCCTACAAAATGGGCTGGACAATTCACCTTTGTAAGCTTATAGCCCAATAATAGACTGACTCATGAACGTACTATCATTTCATATTTCAACCGGGTCATCATTTCTTGATGCATTTCCTTCCATTGGATGTTTTTATCAATGTTTATGAATTCTGCACCACCTGACATTTAGGCATTTGTTCTTTGACATTTACAAAAAGCTTGACGTGATTGTCAGAAATCAAAACTTGGCAGTTTTGAAGGCCAGAATTTGTTATTGTATCCTGTGTCTGCAAACAGTTTCTCAGAATATGACATAATTTCGATATTTATCTTACATGTGCAATATATACCTTCATAATTATGTAAGATCAGGATATACGTTCAGTGTCGTTCACTACAGTCTCAGTGTATGAATATAAATCCTTTCAAATAACTTGAAATGTCAGATGTCAGCATGGTTTGTGCAAAATCTGATTTTACTTTCAAGGTTCTAGTGAACCAATTGTACATAGATCTTCTGATAATTGTGTGTGCTTCAAACTGACTGACTTACAAAAGTAACAAGTGTTTATTCTAGGACCAAAACAGCAAAAGCAGGTTTGCAAGCTCTCGCCATTCAATCTGTTGTACATGAGCTGGGTATATATACTGAGCGCATAATGGTCAATCAGTCATCTAATTACTTTGTGACAGATTAGACAGAATAGGTAACAATAAGACATTTGTGTAATTGACACTTAATGAATGTGACATAATATGACAGGTGGAATTACACAAATACAATTTGTTAGTAATCAATGACGTCAGATGCACAACAGCTTCCTGAATTCTGAAGAGATTCTGTTTCTGAGAAATGCATGATTGCCTTCACGGACAGAACGAAACAAGACATGGTTTGATGTTCACTTCCACTTTGATAAAGAAAAAGAGTGGACTGTTGCACTGTGAAAATGGCACTTGGTGTGTCATCATGCGGATGATTTGTCAGGATCATACCCAATACTTTCAATGTTAATTTGATTTAAGGAGACTAATCCCACTTGTTGGTGACAGCCAAACGAAAAGATTATGTATTTGATTTTCACTCTGATATCAGTTTTGACAAGTCAAATGGCCTTCTCTTGATCATGACTAATCAAAACTGCCTCTATGTTTCCCGTGTTGAAAGTACAGAAGATGACACTTCATCAGCTATCATAGTCATGAAGTGCATTTTTCACAGTGAACTGGTCCTCATTTTTTCTTTATCAAAGTGAAAGACTGTAATGTGCATGGAAGAATCATTGAGATATAGGTCTATATCAAGGGGCACACAACGTAAACACAACACTGCTTGTTGTTGGAAGGCTCGTGTCTTTGTCAACATAGAAATATATGATAAAAAATTATGTTGCCACAACTTGAACACATGAAAGCTGAGATTTGTTCTCATTATTTTGAAAAGGTGGCCTCAACTCTGCATGATAATGTCATATCTCTGACTTTGTTTCACAATGTTGTGATAAAATCAAATCTGCCATACAATTCCACGTAATTTTCACGACGTTGCTATAACCAAGATGTGCCCATTTGGATACGACTGGAGTTTTAAAAGAGTGCATGAATTAATACAAAACAAAGACACTTGTCCACAATGAATCAAGGTCAAACCTTCTGCGTGCATCAAACACATGACAAATATTAACGAAGATAATAAGGTAAATGTATAGTTGTCAAAAATAATGTCAAACGTGATAAGATCAACAAGGTGAAATTAAAATTACATGAAAAACGAGGATTATCGTGCAGGAGAAGATGCCTGTGTAAAAATATACATGATTCAATTAAAATAAATGTTTTTATGGTATTTAAGAGATGTTGGATTGTTAAAAGGAATTTGAGGCTATGGACCATTTGAAATATGATATTGTGGATTTTGGAAGAGCCACCAGATCAGGCAGTGTCAGGTGTTGTGTTAGGAGAGGTGGCATTTGAATTATTGAAATGAAAGCAAACCCCACTGACCTGGCAGTGTGATGTTTCCGTGAGGTGTCTCCTTTTCTTCGGTCACGCTTTCGGGTAGTGACGTATCCTTTAATCTGACGTTGCTGTCACGACTTGGAAAATTGCTAAAAAGGTGTATTTTGGGAAAACCTAGGATCCAGTTATATCCACAAAAGCTAAATAAAAAGCCAGTTTAACCTGTGTAAATCCAACAATTAAAGCATGTATGCTATCCTTTAAATCCTGGTTAGAATAGCCTCTGCATTCATGAATCAATATAAAAATCTAAAATCTGCCTTCATTCAAAACGTATTCTTCACTGATAGATAATTAGCTATATATCTCCATTATTTTGAACATCCGTATCCTGCAATCCAGTAAAGAAACACAACATCCCGCGTGTTAAATCCTGTTTGGACAGCGCCTTAAATCCACAAATCTTGTAACGAAAACACCACAAATCTCAGGTTTTTCCTGGAGTAGCCTCAGGAGGCCTGGGGGTATTCCTGTGTATTCACTGCTCTGTGTTGTGGCAGTGTGTTATCTCAGAACTCTGGTGCACTGTTATCCTTCATCCAAAACTAGGCCCACACAGGCTGGAAATAGATGTCCATGTCATAGTAATTGTATTAGTTGACATCCAACGTTGACACAACTGTCACGTGCCTGATAAAGAGTGTTTCTCATATTACACCTGTGGAGGTTATCACACGCACTTCCCAATGAGCAGCCGGCAGCAGGTATCCATTCAATGACATTACGACGTTCAAATTGTGTCCAACTCGGGCACCGGGGACACAAAAAAATCCCGAGGTCTCGCCGAGCTTGAGAATTGCTTATTTCGAGGTAAAAATGTGGCGGATGGCCCCGGAGTCCAGCGAGCACCTGCCGTACACCTGAGTCAGCGATTTGGTGCCAAGGAGACGAGCAAACAGGCTGATGGGGCCGCCCCAAGACTTGCCATATGTTAAGGACTGCTCAGCCCAAACTGAAAGCAGAGCAGCCAGCAGATTTGGAACTGCCACTAGCTCCGATAAATGCCCTTGCTGTGCCATGTTCCCCGCGCACAACCAAGCAGGCTGGCTAGCTGCACACATCAACAGACAGATATGCCTTTCTACAGTGTGCTGCATGGGGAGCTAGCTGGCTGCATTACACTAGTTGGGGTTGTGGCTGCGTTTTCAGCTGCATTGGTTTGCAGCACCATACCTACTGTGCAGTATACGGCTTGTAGATGGTTTGACACACTTCACCTGGACGGCCACATTATACTGACTGGCTGCCTATTTGTGTGATGATCCATGTGTGTATAGCTACATGTACACTAGCTGAGCTTCAAGAGGATTGAGGCATAGGCTACAAGCATATGGTAAACGATGTCATCAGCCAATCACTGATTCACACACAATCTTGAATGAAAGGCTGTTGCAACTTGCAGGTTGAGCTTCACGTCATGTCAACTTTATTCAGCCCTATTGAAAAGGATGTATAATTACATTCTCATGACACTCGAACAAAGACAAACCCCACAACACACTAAGACCAACCTATGAAAACTTCAAGATTCACTGACCAACATGTTGCAATGAGAGTTACTATATCGTCAATATCATCTTGAGCCTTTTCACAATAAGCCAAGGCAGAAATATTTTCACAATATATATATATATATGTGTACAATGCCTACTTCCTCAATATGTTTAAGGGTACACTATTAGGATCCGTTTATCTGTGGGGCTATTTCTTAAGCTGTATAGATGTCTTTAAACCTACATTTTAATACAGGGGTGTACCCCAAATACATATTGAACTACATTCTCCTTTAAATTCAGCTTCCACCATATGTGCTCATGTGTAACATGTCACAAGCAACAAAAAAGCATGTGATATTGACAAACAACTAAAACTCGTAATACCCGGACTGACTCTATTATACATGTATAGTAATAGGGACTAATGAGCATGTCATGTTCCATCAATTTTGAATGTTCGAGGAACTGAGCTTGTGTCGTCACAGTGGGGAAAGGGATCTGTATTATCTAGATTGACCCTGTCATCAGTGACATAGCCGAATATGAAAATATGCTGAGATATTAAAACTTTTATGGAAATTAATCGAGGCTCAAACTTATTGGCTGACACAGAACATCCAACATGGAACAAACATGCCATGGGGCTATTTTCAGTAAATTCAATTTCATGGTCAAGGTCTGGTTGGCCACATGACCAGCAGAGACAGGTCTGGCCAGGTTTACATACTTGCTATGAATGAGGTAGTGAATTACATTTAGGATTGTAGTGATTTACAATTGGGGTGGTAGTGAAATTATGTTTAAGATGATAGTGACATTTTGGATGGTAATGAATTACGTTCACTGGTGAATTTTACATTCAGCGTGGTATTTAAATATATTAGTTTTGGCTTTTTTCCAGTGACAATAACAGTGTCTAAATATAATGTGTGACCAAGCTATTTAATTTTTCTTCTTTTATTATTATCTATTTGCTGTTATTTGAAATAAACAATCTCTTTCTCTCTCTCTCTCTCTGAATTTTGGATGACAATGATTACATTGATGTTGATGGTAGTATGTATTATATGATTAGGATGTTTACCTCAAAATGTGTTTTCTTTGTTTTGCAATAGTATCTGTGCTTGAACAATTCCTTCCTTCTTTAAAATACACCTTCATTCGTCACCTTTCTGACAAGTTGTATCAAAGTCATCTAATCAGCCACCTTGTCTTCTGTCATAGAGCATTTTGTAACAGAACCAAGCTCATACCTCAAGGAGGAAATCAATGTTCCGGACGCTTCAGTAGTGTTGAGTCTTGAGTTGTGCAGGCCGAGCATTTTGGCTCAAGGACAGATCTGTGCTTCGGTGTTTAGCAATAGACCAAATTGGCAGACCCATTTGTTTAGAGAGTGTCCGAAAACACACTTCCGACATTTCATAGGAATACAGGAAAGTTTGTCCCTTTTTACAATTTGTCAAAGGCAAGGGAAAAAACAATATGGAGTTGACAAATGCTTTAAATTCAAACCTGAAACAGAACTCCTGTACTTTTTCCTTCAAATGTTATAGAACATTTTGGCTGAAAGATTTGCCATAAAGGTCTCTTCTTTTGGGATGTTGATAACCCAGCATTTTTTATTTTAAAAATATGAAGGATGGTCCACTATGCCCTGAGGTCCCCTACATATTGCACAAATAAGACACAGGCCTTCTGTCAGAGAGCCTCCACAAGCTCATAGCTCAAGGAGCAAATCAATGGAATCTTCAGCTCCTAACTGTTGAGCCATGGATGAAGCAGACCAAGCATTTTCATGATTTTGGCTCAAGGACACACACATGCTTAAGTGTTTCGCAATAGACCAAATTGGTTGGTCCATTTGTTCATAGAGGGCCAATAACACACTGCTGTAATTTCCAGGGAGTTGAACATAGAGATACAGTTAAGACCTTCATTACAAAGGAACTACAACTGACAAATGTATGTAAAAGTTCAAATAAGAAACATATTCATTGCTAAAATGCAGTCGGCTACAAATCCAGAGATGTGCATAATTCCACTTCCCAAATTTAGATCTATTCTAACTCAACCCATTTAGCAGACTTCCAACTAAACCTTTTTAATAGTTAACTAACAGGGTATTAAATGCCTTAAATCTGTTTGACATATCAAAATCATCAAAATATTTGTAAGCAGAGTTGGTTCTAAAGTATCATCAGAAATTCAATAATGCAACACACTGTGTCAGTTAACACTGAACACCAAATTTGACAATTATGCCGCATGACAACATGAACCTAATTTGCTACTAAATTAATGCCAAATATTACAGCCACACAATTTATCACAGCTCCATCCAATAATGTTTATGCCTGTTAGCATGTCTTGCTAATTATTTCTGCTCAGTTTATCACAGGATTTCCATAACACTAATGAGGTCTGGTCTGCCTCTGCAAATGAAACACAAGAATTATGACACAATGATCCAAACTCCAGCAGGTCCCTAAACACCCACAACTCCATTGTAGTGTTGACCAAATAAAGGCATTTAGTATTTTCCATGATGTGTGGAGCATTGTCTTGGTTTTTGAATGAGAAATAAATGTCCAACTTATGCGACGATTGTCAGTGGTTGTGCCGATCAAATATTTTTCGGTTTTTATCTCCTTTCTTCTATTGAAGTCCACAAGTATGATTCACAAGAGACACATTTATATATAAATAGATTAAATTAAACTGATAAATAAAACATCAAGTAAATATCAAACATTTGTAAGACATCTGTTGAAAATACAGGGATGTAATATTCAATGTTATAGGAAGTAAAAATAACGTAGTTCCAAGGACTTTCAGAGAGCTTCTGTGAATTTTATCATTTATGGTAGCCATTGCTGTTAATATTCTCATACTGTAGGTATTATACTCACAGCTCTTCCTCAGAAATCAGGGATAAGTAATATACCTGAAACTGCCAGAAAAATTCACTTGGGGCAATTCACAACATACGGCTGCATGTCAATTTCGCCAATGTGAACATTGTTTTGACAAGAAGATTCTCAGGAGGCCTCTGAGAACATCATTTGGAATATCAAGGGAACATGTTTTGCATAATCACACTGTGTTTACTGCACATTACATCAATAAACAAGAACAGTTCTCTTCTCATTTATCCTGTGCCATTTATGTATGTATTTATTTAATGATCAGACTGTAGTACCAAGAGCTCATTTAGATCAGCAGTTCTTTCTCATCTTGAGACTGATGTTCCACAGTGCACCTCAGGGATAATTTAAAAAGAGGACTCATACGAACTATGCTCGTTAGGGTGATTAGTACCAGACACTGCGCGAGAGAGAAAAACGGTCTCATAAAAACAACTAAAACAAAAGCTACTACATCTTATGCATCAAACTTGGATTAAGAAAAAACTAGCAAATATTCTTGCTCATAATATCTCAGTGGAACACAGACAACAGCCAAAATTTGTGATTATAAGTGCATGTGGATTGTGGAACCATACCTGAGATAAAAAAAAAATGGGAATACCTTAAATTTATAACAATATTTTTTTGTGATTTTTACGAAGTCCACTGTATTTTACATGTTTTACATTTACTTTGAAATCCACCGTCTACCATGTAAGCTCATATGCAGCATCATTTCGCAAACAACAAATGCATGTGATATTGACAAACTGCTGGTCCATAAAAAACTCTTAATACCTGGGCTGATTCTATTATGTTAATTTAAGGTCATTAATGAGAAAGTCATGTTCCATCAATTTCCAATGTTCATGCAGATCTGAGTTTGCAGTGAAAGGTTGCTTTATCTGATATCTGTATCTAGACTAGCTCTGTCATCAATGACATGAGAATATGTTCAACTATTCATCTGTAAACCTATGGGGGCAGTCCATTAGAATGCTCCAAAAATGAAATCCATGGTTATAGGAAGTCATTTCCAAGTCAAATCTGGTTGGGTGCTGGTTAACATTGTACTCGCTGCCAGGGAAATAGGATGGTAATGAATAAACTTCAGTACGATACATTGTAGTGAAATAGATTCTGGTGGCAGAGAATTCCGTTTAGAATAATAGCATGATATATTACATTTTGGATGGTGAATTATCAGGATGGTAGTGAAGGAAACTTGCCTTTTAAAATGTGTTATTGTTGCTTCTTTTTTTGTTAAACTTTGTTACCCAGGTTGCAGGAGTGTGTGAATGGATAACAAAGGACATAAGCAGAAGACTGATCAATTTCAAAAAGTATGCTGACAAAGTGACAATGCTTCCAAGGCCGAATAAATGGAATTTCAAAATTTCATATTTAATATCGATGCATAGATTCATTTCGTTGGTGTACTTATTGGACATACAAAAAACATCCAAACTAGCTTTTGTCACGGAGCATCCACAAGCCCATGGCTCAAGAAGCAAATCAATGGAAGTTCAGCTCCTAACTGTTGAGCCATGGGAAAAGCAGACCAAGCATTTTGGCTCAAGGACGTTTGTGTGCTTAATTGTTTCGCATTAGACCAAATTGGTATAGGCCCATTTGTTTGAAGAGGGCAACTAACACACTTCTGCAATTTCCAAAGAGTTGAACATAGCGAGACAGTAAAGACTTTTCTTTTATTACAAGTGAACTACTCCACAAATTGACAGATGCAGAAGTTCCAGCATGATACATACTCTATTGCTGACATGCAGTCTGTTACAAATGAAAGATAGTGACAAGATTGAGCAAAGATGTTCGAAAACAGTCAGCTCACTGCTGCTCGTTCTGGTGACAACGGTTGATTCTCTTTTGATGGCCAGTTTCTCGGCACATGTACAGCAACATTTTTGTTATTAATGATCTCTTTGGCCTTCCAAACTCTTGACTAATAAAGAATTAAACACCTGAAATAAATTTTACAAATTATGTTCGTCAAAATATTTGTAATTTGGAATAGACTCGAAATTATCATCCGAAATTCATTAATTCAACACACTGCATTTGCTAACACTCAAGAACGAATTTGACAATTACGCCACATGACAACATGAACCTAATATGCTACTAAATTAACGCCAAATATTACAGCCACACAATTCATCACAGCACCATCCAATAATGTGCATGCCTGTTAGCATGTCTTGCTAATTATTTCTCTGCTCACAGGCCTTCCATAATGCCAATGATATCTGGTTTGCCTGTGCAAATGAAACACAAGATTATTACACAATTATCCAAGCGTAGGGTATTTTCATATCTACTACTCCATTCCAAGAGATCACTTATGCATCAGTGATGCAGGCAAACACCCTAAGCCTACAATTGAACTAAAATAGAGAAGGAGAATCTGATGCTCTCTATACACCTGCAAATTATAGAACATATGCCATGTTCCATCAATTTTGATGTTCTTGTGAGATCTGAGCTTGTGGGGTCGCAGTGAAAGGTTGCTTCATTAGATATATGTCATCAGGATTGACTCTGTCATCAATGACATTGAAGAATATGAACATGTTAACCTTGGGCTACTCATGCATGAACTTATGGGGGTAATCTATTGCAATGCTTTTGAAATCCCTGCATGGTTATATATCCAAGTTAAGGTCAGCCACATCACCAGCAGACCGGCAAATGTCAGTGTGAGTGGTTGACATACAAGTTTGCTATCAGGTAATTAGGGTGGTACATTGGTATTGAATAGAATAAGGTTTGTACATTGTAGTGACTCTGAAGTGACCTTCATTTAAAATTATAGGCTATCATAATATATATTACATTAAGGATGATAGTGAATTACATTCAGGATGGTAGTGAATTATCAGGAGTGGAGACATTGTGGAGTACACTTGCCTTTTAGAAATAGATTTTTGACATTTATTTGCTCAACTCTGCTACCTGGGTTGCAGGAGTGTGTGAATGATTAGATAACAGATGATGAAACAGATGACAAGTCAATTTCAAGAAAGAAGGCCAAATAAATATAAATTTCATTTTGGAAATTGATGCTAGAAGTCTTTTAGAAAACTCCACAAACATAACATCAATTAAATGCATAGATTGGTGTTCATATCACATGTACAAAGCATCCAATGTGGACTTGACATGCTGTATCAGACAAAGTCATCATCAAAGTAACACACAGACTTTTGTACCACACAGCTTCTGTCACAGGCTTCCACAAGCTCACAGCTCAAGAAGTAAATCAATGGAAGCTTCAGTTCCTAACTGTTGAGCCGCAGGTAAACTAGGGCAGATGCGTGCTTGAGCGTTTAGCAACAGACCAAATTTGCAGACCCATTTGTTTTGATAGGGTCCACTAACTAACTTCCGTCATTTCCAGGCAGTTGAACACAGGAATACAGGAAGTCGTTCCCTTTATACAATTTGTCAAAGGCAAAGGAACAAGAACATAAAATTGACAAATGCTGAAATTCAAACCTGAAACAAAGCTCACACTTTTCCTTCAATGCTATTATATATAAATAGAACATTTTGGAAAAAAGGGCGTGCATCAAAGGGTCTTTTCTTTGGGATGTGGATAACACAGCATGTTTTATTTAAAACAACTGTGAAGGATGGTCAAACATACCCCACGCTCCCCTACATATTGCACAAATCAGATGGAAGCCTTTTGTCACAGAGCTTCTGTCAGAGATCTGCCGCTAGCTCAAGCTCCAGACAAATCAATGGAAGCTTCAGCTGTTAAATGTTGAGCCATGAGTAAGGCAGACAAAGCATTTTGGCTCAAGGACACACACATGTTCAAGTATTCGCTACAGACTAAATTGGCAGGTCCATTTGTTTGGGGAGAGCCACTAACACACTTCTGCAATTTCCAGAGAGTTCAACAGAGAGATACAGTAAAGACCTTTATTACAAAGGAACTGCAACTGACAAATGTAAAAGTTCAAATAAGAAACATATTCATCGCTTACATGCAGTCTGCTACAACTCCAGGGGTATGCACAATTCCACTTCCCAAATTTAGATCTATTCTGACTTGACCCCTGTAGCAGACTTCCACTCAACCTTCTTAATAGTTGACTAACAGGTCATCAAAAGCCTTACATCTGTTTCACATATCAAAATCATCAAAATATTTGTAAGCAGAGTTGGTTTCAAAGTATCATCAGAAATTCAATAATGCAACACACTGTGTCAGCTAACACTGAAGACCAAATTTGACAATTATGCCGCATGACAACATGAAGCTAATTTGCTGCTGAATTAATGCCAAATATTACAGCCACACAATTTATCGCAGCTCCATCCAATAATGTTTATGCCTGTTAGCATGTCTTGCTAATTATTTCTGCTCAGTTTCTCACAGGATTTCCATAACACTAATGAGGTCTGGTCTGCCTCTGCAAATGAAACACAAGAATTATGACACAATGATCCAAACTCCAGCTCCCTAAACATCCCTCCATTGTAGTGTTGACAAAATAAAGGCCACATAATATTTTCCATGATATGAGGAGCATTGTCTTGGTTGTGAATGAGAAATGTCCAACTTATGCGCTGATTGTCAGTGATTGTGCCAATCAAATATATTTGCAATATTATATCCTTTCTTCAATTGAAGTCCACAAGTATGATTCACAAGAGACACGAAATAGATGAAATTAAACTGATAAATAAAACATCAAGTAAATATCAAACATTTGTAAAACATCTGTTGAAAATACAGGGATGTAATATTCAATGTTATAGGAAGTAAAAATAACGTAGTTCCAAGGACTTTCCGAGAGCTTCTGTGAATTTTATCATTTGTGGTAGCCATTGCTGTTAATATTCTCATACTGTAGCATTGTTGCCCAGAAAAATATTAAAGATTTTATACTCACAGCTCTTCCTCAGAAATCAGGGATAAGTAATATACCTGAAACTGCCAGAAAAATTCACTTGGGGCAATTCACAACATACGGCTGCATGTCAATTTCGCCAATGTGAACATTGTTTTGGCAAGAATATTCTCAGGAGGCCTCTGAGAACATCATTAGGAATATCAAGGGAACAAGTTTTGCATAATCACACCGTGTTTACTGCACATTACATCAATAAACAAGAACAGTTCTCTTCTCATTTATCCTGTGCCATTTATGTATGTATTTATTTAATGATCAGACTGTAGTACCAAGAGCTCATTTAGATCAGCAGTTCTTTCTCATCTTGAGACTGATGTTCCACAGTGCACCTCAGGGATAATTTAAAAAGAGGACTCATACGAACTATGCTCGTTAGGGTGATTAGTACCAGACACTGCACGAGAGAGAAAAACGGTCTCATAAAAACAACTAAAACAAAATCTACTACATCTTATGCATCAAACTTGGATTAAGAAAAAACTAGCAAATATTCTTGCTCATAATATCTCAGTGAAACACATACAACAGCCAAAAATTGTGATCATAAGTGTGGTATCATATGTGAGATAAAACAAAAATGGGAATACCTTAAATTTATAGACAATATTTTTTGTGATTCTTACGGAGTCCATGTATTTTACATTATAATTCCATAATGCTATGGACTGCATTTACTTTGAAATCCACCGTCTACCATGTAAGCTCATATGCAGCATCATTTCACAAACAACAAATGCATATGATATTGACAAACTACTGGTCCATATAAAACTCTTGATACCTGGGCTGATTCTATTATGGTAATTTAAGGTCATTAATGAGAAAGTCATGTTCCATCAATTTCGAATGTTCATGCAGATCTGAGCTTGCAGTGAAAGGTTGCTTTATCTGATATCTGTATCTAGACTAGCTCTGTCATCAATGACATTGCAGAATATGAGAATATGTTCAACTATTCATCTGTAAACCTATGGGGGCAGTCCATTAGAATGCTCCAAAAATGAAATCCATGGTTATAGGAAGTCATTTCCAAGTCAAAGCCATGTTGAGTGCATGGTTAACATTGTACTTGCTAATGGGGAATTAAGATGGTATTGAATAAAATTAGTATGATACATTGTAGTGAAATAGAATTAAATGGCAGAAAACTAAGTTCAGAATTATAGCATGATATATAATAAATTTTGGATGGCGAATTACCAGGATGGCAGAAAAGTATACTTGCCTTTTAAAATGTGTTATTGTTGCTTCTTTTTTTGTTAAACTTTGTTACCCAGGTTGCAGGAGTGTGTGAATGGATAACAAAGGACATAAGCAGAAGACTGATCAATTTCAAAAAGTATGCTGACAAAGTGACAATGCTTCCAAGGCCGAATAAATGGAATTTCAAAATTTCATATTTAATATCGATGCATAGATTCATTTCGTTGGTGTACTTATTGGACACAAAAAAAAAATCCAAACTAGCTTTTGTCACAGAGCATCCATAAGCCCATGGCTCAAGAAGCAAATCAATGGAACTTCAGCTCCTAACTGTTGAGCCATGGGAAAAGCAGACCAAACATTTGGGCTCAAGGACGTTTGTGTGCTTAAGTGTTCCGCATTCAACCAAATTGGTATAGACCCATTTGTTTGAAGAGGGTCACTTACACAATTCTGCAATTCCAAAGCGTTGAACATAGAGACACAGCAAAGATTTTTCTTTTATTACAAGTGAACTACTCCACAAATTGACAGATGCAGAAGTTCCAACATGATACATAGGCCTACTCTATTGCTAAGATGCAGTTGGTTTACTCGGTCACAAATGAAAGGCAGTGCTAGAAACATTGTGACAAGATTGAGGTGTTTGAAAAGAGTCAGCTCGTTCTGGTGACCACTGTTGATTCTCTTTTGATGGTCAGTTTCTCGGCACATGTGTACAGCAACATTTTTGTCATTAATGATCTCTTTGGCCTTCCAAACTCTTGACTATAAAAACATTAAACACCTCAAATCAATTTTACTAATTATGTTCGTCAAAATATTTGTAATTTGGAATAGACTCGAAATTATCATCCGAAATTCATTAATTCAACACACTGCATTTGCTAACACTCAAGAACGAATTTGACAATTACGCCACATGACAACATGAACCTAATATGCTACTAAATTAACGCCAAATATTACAGCCACACAATTCATCACAGCACCATCCAATAATGTGCATGCCTGTTAGCATGTCTTGCTAATTATTTCTCTGCTCACAGGCCTTCCATAATGCCAATGATATCTGGTTTGCCTGTGCAAATGAAACACAAGATTATTACACAATTATCCAAGCGTAGGGTATTTTCATATCTACTACTCCATTCCAAGAGATCACTTATGCATCAGTGATGCAGGCAAACACCCTAAGCCTACAATTAAGCAAAAATAGAGAAGCAGAATCTGATATACACCTGCAAATTATAGAACATATGCCATGTTCCATCAATTTTGATGTTCTTGTGAGATCTGAGCTTGTGGGGTCGCAGTGAAAGGTTGCTTCATTAGATATATATGTGTTATCAGGATTGACTCTGTCATCAATGACATTGAAGAATATGAACATGTTAACCTTGGGCTACTCATGCATGAACTTATGGGGGTAATCTATTGCAATGCTTTTGAAATCCCTGCATGGTTATAATGACATACAAGTTTGCTATCAGGTAATTAGGGTGGTACATTGGTATTGAATAGAATAAGGTTGTATATTGTAGTGACCTTCATTTAGAATTATATCATAATATATTACATTTAGGATGGTAGTGAGTCATATTTAGAAAATGAAGGATGGATGACAGTGAATTACATTTAGGATGGTAGTGAATTATCAGGAGTGGAGTACACTTGCCTTTTAGAAATAGATTTTTGACATTTATTTGCTCAACTCTGCTACCTGGGTTGCAGGAGTGTGTGAATGATTAGATAACAGATGATGAAACAGATGACAAGTCAATTTCAAGAAAGAAGGCCAAATAAATATAAATTTCATTTTGGAAATTGATGCTAGAAGTCTTTTAGAAAACTCCACAAACATAACATCAATTAAATGCATAGATTGGTGTTCATATCACATGTACAAAGCATCCAATGTGGACTTGACATGCTGTATCAGACAAAGTCATCATCAAAGTAACACACAGACTTTTGTACCACACAGCTTCTGTCACAGGCTTCCACAAGCTCACAGCTCAAGAAGTAAATCAATGGAAGCTTCAGTTCCTAACTGTTGAGCCGCAGGTAAACTAGGGCAGATGTGTGCTTGAGTGTTTAGCAACAGACCAAATTGGCAGACCCATTTGTTTTGATAGGGTCCACTAACTAACTTCCGTCATTTCCAGGCAGTTGAACACAGGAATACAGGAAGTCGTTCCCTTTATACAATTTGTCAAAGGCAAAGGAACAAGAACATAAAATTGACAAATGCTGAAATTCAAACCTGAAACAAAGCTCACACTTTTCCTTCAATGCTATTATATATAAATAGAACATTTTGGAAAAAAGGCATGCTTCAAAGGGTCTTTTCTTTGGGATGTGGATAACACAGCATGTTTTATTTAAAACAACTGTGAAGGATGGTCAAACATACCCCACGCTCCCCTACATATTGCACAAATCAGATGGAAGCCTTTTGTCACAGAGCTTCTGTCAGAGATCTGCCGCTAGCTCAAGCTCCAGACAAATCAATGGAAGCTTCAGCTGTTAAATGTTGAACCATGAGTATTGAGTAAGGCAGACGAAGCATTTTGGCTCAAGGACACACACATGTTCAAGTATTCACTACAGACCAAATTGGCAGGTCCATTTGTTTGGGGAGAGCCACTAACACACTTCTGCAATTTCCAGAGAGTTCAACAGAGAGATACAGGTAAAACCTTCATTACAAAGGAACTACAACTGACAAATGTAAAAGTTCAAATAAGAAACATATTCATTGCTAAAATGCAGTCGGCTACAAATCCAGAGATGTGCATAATTCCACTTCCCAAATTTAGATCTATTCTAACTCAACCCAGGTAGCAGACTTCCAATTCAACATTCTCAAATTGTGGACTAACAGGGCATTAAATGCCTTAAATCTGTTTCACATATCAAAATCATCAAAACATTTGTTAGCAGAGTTGGTTCCGAAGTATCATCAGAAATTTAATAATGCAACCCAATGTGTCAGGTAACACCGAAGACTGAATTTGACAATCACGCCGCATGACATCATGAACCTAATTTGCAACAAAATTAATGCCAAATATTACAGCTACACAATTTATCACAGCTCCATCCAATAATGTTTGTGCCTGTTAGCATGTCTTGCTAATTAGTTCTGCTCAGTTTATCACAGGATTTCCATAACACTAATGAGGTCTGGTCTGCCTCTGCAAATGAAACACAAGAATTATGACACAATGATCCAAACACCAGGTCCCTAAACATCCACAACTCCATTGTAGTGTTGACCAAATAAAGGCATTTAGTATTTTCCATGATGTGTGGAGCATTGTCTTGGTTTTTGAATGAGAAATAAATGTCCAACTTATGCGACGATTGTCAGTGGTTGTGCCAATCAAATATATTTGCAATATTAGAGCCTTTCTTCTATTGAAGTGCATTTATAAGTATGATTCACAAGAGACACATAAATAGATGAAATTAAACTGATAGAAAAACAGCAAGTAAATATCGAATATTTGTAAAACATCTTTTAGTACAGGGGATGTCACATTCAATGTTATAGGACCTTCCGAAGTATACGTAAGGCAGTTCCAAGGACTTTCAGAAAGCTTCTGTGAAAATTATCATTTATGGTAGGCATTGCTATTAATATTTTCATACTGCAGCATTACTATCCTTACAGCTCTTCTTCAGGAATCAGGGAATAATTGATATACTTGAAACTGCCCAGAAAGATTCACTTGGGACAATTCACAACATACGGCTGCATGTCGGTTTCACCAATGTGAACATTATTTTGACAAGAGGACTCTCATGAGGCCTCTGAGAACATCATTTGGAATCTATCCAGGGACAAGTTGTGCATAATCACACTTTGTTTACCACAGATTACATCAATACACAAGAACAGTTCTCTTTTCACTGATTCTCTGCCATTTATTGGTGTATTTATTTAATGATCAAACTGTAGTTAACTGAATGTGTACCAAGAGCTCATTTAGATCAGCAGTTTCTTTCTCGCCTTATTGCCGTTTGCAGATTGACGGTCCAAAAAAGCTTCAAGACTAGCTTTCAATTTGGTCATCTAATGTCACTGGCTTAAAAAGGTTTTGTCTGTGTCAGGTATGGTAAATCAGTTGATTCAGTGCTTAATATGTAAATGGCACTGCCATGAAATTCGCGCAGCAGTGTCATAGAACTACTGCATTATCTTCAACTTTCCATGCAGAAGGCCAATTTATCTTTCTAAAGGACTGGGCAAATGGCCAGATAGATAGAATAGATAGATAAGATCACATCTATAGATAAGATTAGATAGATAGATGGAGATAGATAGATGGAGATAGATAGATAGACAGATACACAGATACACAGATAGACAGATTGCACTGACAGCTGTGTAATGCAAATCTGTGTTAAATTTGCATCTATAAATTTGGATCTATTATGCTAAATTGTTGATGTTACATAACCGAGATCAATAAAACCATAGCTATTCAGAGATGACTGTTTACTATTAGACTGTTACATAATTTGTTGATAGTTAATGAAGACTATGTAACCTTAAGTGTTGTTATGATTTCTTACTTGGTGAGCCATTTAAGTTATTACTTCTGTGTTGACTTTTAATTCTCAGTCACTTCTAACAATCAGGGGTATGGAAATAGTATTTCCAATGTTGATATTACTTGATACACATGTTGACTTAAATCCCTGAAATATGTCATTAAATAATAATAATATAATAATATCCTTATGGCAGATTAGGACTAGGTCCTGTTGCCAATCGTAACAGGATTTGTGACTTTCTTATCTTCATATAGCTTATTATATTGTGTGGACTCCCGGTGGTGTCCTGGTCGTGTCGTAATGGTACTCCTTCCAGTGAGAGTCTAATCTGTTCTTCAGCGAATTTAAAGAGGGCGATTCAACTATAGAGGCTGGTAGGCTATTCCAACTGTTAACCACTCTCATCGTGAAGAATTTCTGTCTTGCTGTTGACCTACATCTGACTTTGGCGAGCTTGTATTTGTGCCCCCTCGTTCCATGGTGACCGCTTTCCATCTCAAATGGGATCGGGCTGATCTTATTCACACCTGTGACGTATTTGAAGACTTCTATTATATCCCCCCTGATGCGACGGTACATTAAGGACGGTAGATTTAGATGCTTCAGACGTTCTTCATATTCGAGGCCTTTGCAGCTTGGAACCATTTTTGTCGCTCTCCTCTGCACACTCTCTAACTGCTTAGCTTGGTACTGAAATTGTGGAAAGGTCACGGTGTTACAGTACTCTAGGTGTGGTCTCACTAGGGCACAATATAGCATTTTAAAATTTACTGCATCTATGTTGACAAATGATCTCCGTATTAGGCCTAAAATCCTATTTGCTTTTTTGACTTGGACTTCGCAGTGATGTTTCATTTTCAACTCGTTATCGATGTTAACTCCCAGATCCTTCTCTTCTACGATTGCTTCTAGTTTGGTGACGCCATTCATGAAATATTCTATCTCTGGATTCTTCTTTCCTATGTGCATGACTTTACATTTATTTGCATTAAATACCATTTTCCATTTGTCGGCCCAGCCAGTCAGCTTGTCTAGGTCTTCCTGTAACTCCTTGGCGTCCTCATCTTTGTTGACTTCTCTGAAGATCTTGGCATCATCCGCAAACATCTGGATGTAACTATGTGTCACTTCCGGCATGTCATTAATAAAAACGACAAAAAGGACTGGTCTAAGGACACTGCCTTGTGGGACTCCCGAGGTCACATCCATCCATTCGGAGGCTGATCCATTCACCATTACCCTCTGGCGCCTTCCTTTCAAGAAGTCACATATCCAGTTTAAAACTTGGCCTGTGATCCCATAACTCTCAAGTTTTCCCATTAGCCTTCTATGTGGTACACTGTCAAACGCCTTACTAAAATCTAGGTATATGGCATCAAGGTTAGACCCACGATCTAATATATCCGTCCAGATGTCAAGGCATTTAATTAATTGTGTACTACAGGATCTTCCTGGAACGAAGCCATGTTGACATGGTGATAGCAAGTTATATTTGTTAAGGTGATCCAAGACTCTTTCTCTGATGATATTTTCCATCGTCTTACAAATTATACTAGTGAGACTCACCGGTCTGTAGTTGGTACTCTTCGATCTCTGTCCTTTCTTAAAAATTGGAGAGACATTAGCACTTTTCCATTCTTGTGGTACCTTCCCCTCGCTTAATGACTTCGCCATAATTAGCCTGAGTGGCTCACAAAGCACACCACTTAACTCTTTTAGTACCCTATGGTGCAGTCCGTCAGGTCCCGGTGATTTAGATGGATTCAACTTTTCTAGTTTCTTCTTGATGACCTCCGACGTTATGGGGACTGACTGTAGATTCGTCTCAATATTTTCCCTTATGCCCAGACTTGGCACAGCTTCATCCCCTTCATCAGTAAATACGCTGCAGAAGAATCTGTTGAGGGTTTGGGCCTTCTCACTGTCTGTTGTCGCCATACCATCATCTGTTTCCAGGTCCGCTACATTCACTCTCACTTTGAGTTTACTGTTGACATATTTGTAGAAAGCTTTTGGGTTATGTTTAGCTTCTCGAGCAATTTTATTCTCAAACTCTTTCTTTGCCTTTCTAGTTACCCATCTTGATTGGTTTCTATACCGGGCATACTTGTTGTAATCTTCTACCTCCGATGTACTCAAGAACTTCTTGTAGGCTTCTTTCTTCTGTTTGACTTTCAGCAGTACTTCATTTGTCATCCAAGATGGTCCTGTGGTTTTACCCATATCTATGGTTTTTCTCAGAACATAACTGTCTAATTAGGCCATTTAAGCGTGTGGTGAACAGATTCCAACTATCCTCCACATTTAAGGTACTTAGATCCTCTCTCCAGCTGAATAACTCAAATTCCCTCCTTATAGCGTCGTAGTTTCCCTTTTCGAACTTATGTGTTGTTTTCTTTCTATCTTCTGGTTCTACGTAGCAGTGGTATTTAAACAGGATGCCGCAATGGTGGCTCTTACCCCAAGGTTCAACCTTGACTAGGTCCTGAATCATGTTCTCTTCATTAGTCATAATGAGGTCCAGGATATTCTCTCTTTGATCACCTCTTTTGTGGGTAGGGAATCTCACATGCTGGTACAGGTAACAGTCTCTCAGACACTCAATGAACTTCATCGCCAGACTATCATCCCCTTTATCTGTATTCTCATGCTCCCAGTCAATGTCTGGTATATTAAAATCTCCACATATCAGTAAATGTGAAAAATGCTTTGCTTCACACACTTTATTAATATTTGCCATTAGATTAGCATTGTTATCTTGGGTGCTGTTTGGCGATCTATATATACAACCAAGCAGGAGAGAATCATTTCCCCTTAATTTAAGTTCCAGCCAGACACTTTCACTAAAGGGTTCCATTATATTTACCAGTCCTGGAACAGAGCAGTTCAAATTGTTTATGACATAGACTATCACTCCTCTCTTTGTCATCTCCTCGCTCGCAAATAATGTGTATCCCTCCACCTGGAATTCAGAAATTTGCGGTGCTGTCTGAGTGCTTTTGGGTAAATATTCAGTGACACATATAATATCCGGTGACTGTAAAATAATTGTTAATTCAAGTTCATGCCGTTTATTTAACAAACTATCACAGTTGGTATAAAAACAAGTCAGGAAGTTTTTTATGTGACATTTTGGGGTTCCGCTATTGCTTCTGCCCGGGGATGGCCTTCTTCTGCCTCTTGCACCGTGGGCTCCGTCGGCTCTTTTACTTCCGCTTTCCTGGTTGCCTTCTTGACCAACCTGTTCCCACTGATGATCCAAGTCTCGCCGGAGCCTTTCTCCGTTTCCTTCAGGTTGAGCTCCTTCTTTTTCCTTGTCAATTTCCTTCGATTCTCCCTCTCTAAAGGGGTCATGTCACTGTTTATATATGGGTAAGAATCTACTAACTGTGTCCAACTGACTTTTTCACACATTGGAGTCTATAGCTGACTGGATATTAAGTAAATTTTCCTGAAATGTTAGCAGCACAAAAAAGACAATTTTTGCTAAGTTTTTGTGAAAAAATTGTGTTTGTAAATTAATTTGTCTTTATTTTATTGATGATTTCAGCCCAAAAAACGGCAGTTTTTGGCATGTCAAAGCGTTACATTTTTCATTTGCCTAACTTTAATCCATAAAATCGTCGCACCAAGATGGTGTAACCACCAAATACAAAGTGGTAACCTGAAGTAGAGATATTCTTCTTTGTCACAAAAATTTAATTTTTAGTCCATAACCATTTGGTATTCATTTTTTACCCCATTCAAAAAGGGTCCATTTCTGTATGTTTTGGTCAAACATTTCTCCCTAAATTTCGAGATGAGATAAATAATCCTTAAAATGGCTATACAACACAAGTATGAGTTTTAAGTTATTGATAATTTAGTAAGTTTGCTATTTATAATCAAAAATAGTTTGCTGGAGTGACATTTGATGATCAAAACCTTAAAATCTAGGACGGTGTATGAAAAAATCAAAGCATCACATACGTATTTCAGAAAAATGAGGCTAAAAATATCTTAGTTCTACAGGAAAGATAGCCTGGATGATGGTGTCATCTGGAGATATCCAGAAGAACTACATTGTTAGCCCTTTTTGGAGAGTTTATAACAACACCCTAACAGCTAGGGGGCGCTTGAATATTTTTCTCCTGCAAAAAAGTGGTGCATCACATACGTGAGATGCATCACATACGTGAGATAATAGGGAGGTTTTAAGCCATTTTAATGAAATTGGAAGGAAAAGTAAAGGAAAATATTTTAAATTTAACAATTTGTGTTGTTTCTCCAACTTTCATGTCAGAACAGATGTAAAATAGGGTGGTTTCCAGCCATGTGGTCAAAATCACGAATGTGATGTATGTGATGGTTGACACAACATGGTGATTTCCTGTCCTTCTGAACTGATTTAAATTCACTACAGTAAACACCAGGTGAACTAAGTTGCTGAAACATATTGTGTTAACTGCATATTGCACTTGCTATATGCCAATTGATGCCTTTTACTGACACTTATGTGTTGTATGTGATGGTTGACCAGCGATTGTCCAACTGTCACATACTTCTGAGGAGCACATTCTCTGGACAACACATACAAGTTAAGCAGCAAGATTGATTTTATATAGTTTAAAGATGTTTACTGTTATTTGAAACAATAAAGTGATTCAATAATCATGATAATATCAACAGAAAACTTAAAATGTTGATGATTGACATGTATGTGATGTTTGACAATTTTCAAAGGATGTCAAATAATCACATACATTTTGTCAGAATATTTGTCACTTTTTTTTTTTATTTGAAATTAGTGCAGATAATCAAATTTCAACCGCCACCTCCAAATGTGATTTTCTGATGTATTCCTTTGAAAATCCATATAATATTCTTTTACATTAACACATATGAATACTTGAATAAGTCTGTATGTGATGATTTGACGGGAACGGCAAGATTGACGTAAAATTTAATTAATATGAAAAGTTGTGCATAAGATATTAACCAACACTGGTTATAAGTACCAATAGTTAAATAACATTATCCTTTGATAAATATGCGCCCCCGTAAGTCTCGGGCCTCCTCGTGGCGGTGGGTGGTAACACTAAGGTGAAGCCCTCTATCCTTAGTGGCCAACACGAGACAGTGCGCAAGCACACGTCTCCCCGACGGAAATGGGGCAACCTGTTTGCCGTGGGTTGCGACCCGTGTCGGAGGATGAAGGGGTCCTGGTAGTTGAGTTGGTTGGGACTAAGTTGGTCCCTCCCATACAATACACTACTTTGGCCTGGATTTCTCCTAGACGGGAGGCTGGATTGGCCCGGTCCAGTCAATCGGCTTGTCATGTTGTCATTAGGACTTCGGTCCCACTTGGCCATGGCTGATGGGTCAATCAAAGAAGGTTCTGACCAAGTCTACATGCTGGCCATGTTTTTAATATGATTGCAGCTGTATTTCTCACCTAGCCTTCTACGAGTATATCCCCCATGTATCCCAGGGACTAGGGTACTGGGCTCAGCCCTATCCATATAGGTCTCCCCTTGTTGGGCCCCGTGGTGGGTGGGGAGCATGGGGGATGAAACACCAAATATCCTATGGCATATTCTCTTTCTAATTCACAGTCCAGACTAAAACGGCAGCGGTCATCCTCGGATGACTGCATCGACACGGAACTTCTAAATCGACCAACGACTACGCGGAAGTCAGAGTACCGACACCGTTACATAGTGTTCAAACCAACAAACAGGCTATCTCCCTTCGCCGTCTACAAGACCATACTTCAAGAAGTCGGCGAACCTGCAGAGACAACCTTAGAGAGAGATGGAACCGTCCTATTTAAGACCAGAAACGACGACCAGACTCGGAAACTCCTTGGGCTGACTGATGTTGCAGGTACACCGGCAATAATCGAGCCTCATCGGACCTTGAATACTTCAAAGGGAGTGGTTTTCTCCTCCCTTAGCTATTTAGACTCGGACGAGGATTTACAAGAATGGTTTGAAACCTTTACTGATGTCATTCATTTTCATAGAATCCCACAGAGGGATAATCGGGAGCTTCTTATCTTGACTTTTTCAGACACAACTCTTCCTGAGAGCGTTAAAGTTATATGGGAGCAATGTAAGGTACGACCTTACATCCCCAATCCACGAAGATGTTACAAATGTCAACGTTTCGGTCATCTAAGCAAGTGGTGCCGACGACAAGAAGTTTGTGGACATTGTGGATCCCAGGACCACATCCAATCGAAAGAAGAACCTTGCTCATCCCCTCCCCTTTGTGTCAACTGTAAGGAAGATCATCCCTCTTACAGCAAAACCTGTAGACAGTGGATCAAAGAAAAGGAAATCCTCACATTGAAGGCAACCCAAGCGATATCTTTTCCGGAGGCGAGAAGGATCGTGGACCAGCACGCTGGAATTCCCAGCTATGCGGAAATGGCAGGATATCCTCAACCTCACCATCATGCAACACCCAGACGAAGGTTACAACTTGAAGAACACAGCATCAACAGATCACACCAACAACACACAGAGAACACCGAAGACAAAAACAGACTCTTGGGAAGAACTAATCCAAAAACCACTTCAAAAACAACAAACACCACGAAACCGCCTGCTTCCCAACTGGACCTAGAAGAACAAATCCCAACAGCTGGCACCACAACAACTCCTGAGTCAGCAATGGAGGAAGAACATCCAACTGAAGCAGACACACAAGAGGAACAGAAAGAGTCATATGATGGCGGGGACACGACACCCGGCAACGAATCAATGGAAGCGGAAGAAGAGGAAGAGGAAGAAAGTGAAGAGCGTCAAGAGAATCCACAGGAAGAAGAAAAAGAAGATGAGAAAAACGATCCAGAAACCAAGGAAGTAGACAGAGTGGAAGAAATGAAAGAAAAGCACATAAAACCCACCGCCGAAGGAAAAGACAAGACAGAATCAGAAGGCACCAGAAATCTCACCTACAGAGAATTTCTCCATTTCTTTCTAGAAGGAAAAATTACAAATGACGAAATTTTGAACAGAAACCGACGACTGTTTGTACAAAAACACCTGGAATATGCAGTATCCTATCTTCAAATGTGTGGCTTTGACAAAATGTCCAAAGTACTGACTGAACGAACAACACAAAGGATGAAGAGTTGGCCAGAAGAAAAACTAACAACAAAAGAAGACTTACTCAGTCTAGTCGCTAAGCACACTTTCTATGACAAGTTTTATTCAATCCTTCTTTTACTGAGTCTACATGATCTTTTGTCTGTTGCTGTGAAATTGACACGAAAACAACGGAACAAAGAGACAAGACCAGAAAAATCAAAATAACAAAATAGCCATCCAACTCAAGTATCAACACCATTGATACTGACCAAGTATGTCTCTAAATAGCCCAATTAGGTGCTGATGAGACGTAAAACACAAACTCACTCACTCACTCACTTGATAAATATGCAATCAAAATTATTTTATTCAAGGGCAATTAAATCTGCTATATCAATTATCGAAAACGGACGTTTTAGGTTAAACTATGCATCATGGATAAGCCTTGAACGCAGCTTAAGAAAGGGAATTGCACAAATGAACGGATCCCCAACACTGGAATGATAGTCAGTCTATTCAATGCATTTTGATTCAGTGACACCTCATTATTAAGGAGACATGCTGAAAACTAATTAAATGAGCTTAAGCTTAGGTCAAACCATCACATACGTTAGAAAGTCACATACGTTAAATGGAAGTCAAATGTCAACATCACATACGTTAACAAAGATGTGGAATTGTATAGCATCAGGTGATAATGAGTGTTAAAATATTTTTGCAATATTTAGAGAATCAGTATAGGTTAATATTAATAAATGAATAATTTAGCCAATGTAAATCATATTCCTGACAAAAAATTGTATGAAATTATCTCGAAAATGCCCATTTTTGCTGCTGCGTCAATTAAGCTGCACTAAGTATGATTACCATACATGTCAGTTTTTTGCTTACAAAAATGTGGTTTTTTCTTAATTTATTTTGTTTTTGTGATAAAATATGAAAATAACCTATGCTATAAGAGAGTAATTCCCATGTCCATCCGAATTTCATCACATACGTGAGAAACCTGACTTTGTTTGAGAAAAAGTCAATTACAGGAAGAGGAAATGACAATTTGTTATAAAATTTTAAAAACAGTAAACTAGAGAATTATAGCTGCAGGTTTTTACCAATATGATAACTTTAGTGTTAGTTCTAATATTTTTGCCCATGTAACACTTTGGACACAATTAGTAGATTCGGACCCATATACATTTTCGAAGCCTTTGATTTTCTCCAGCTTTCTAGCTTCCTTCACAATATTCCTAGCGATTTCGTGGGATCCTACGGTGACTCTCAGGGGTCTAGGCTTGTTTCCTGTTCCCAGTCTAGTAGGTTTTTGTAGAGGAGCCGTTAGACTCAACTTGGATAATGTTACCGGATTTTCTCCAAATCGTCCTCCTTTCTTTGATCTGCGTCAGCTTTGGCACTCTCCTCCAGATTGAAGAAGACCAGGCTCGTCTTCCTACTTTCTCTATCTTGGAGTTCTCTGATGCTATTTTCTGCCAACTCATTCATTTTGCTGTTGATCAGTTCTTCAACATTGCATTGCGTGTTGTCGGCACTTATCTTCTTGGTTTCATCCAATTCTTGCCTGAGCGACTTCAGGGCGTTATCTGCTTCTTCTCTTGCTTTCTGTGCCTCTCTTCGGACCTCATTGATTTCCTTCGTGATTTTTTGATCTAGTTTGTCCTTGACGTCGTTAATCTCCTCCCTCAGAACTCCCATATATTCCTTGCATCTGAGTTCAATGTCTAGATCAGTTTTAACGGCCTTCATAGCCGTAGTATCACAGCTAGCACAAAACCATCGAAGTTTGCAGCCCTGTTCAGAGTTAAATACGTTGTAGTGCGACTCATTAAGATCAGTGCAATCGAGGCATGTCCATAGATCACATCTATCGCAGCACATTAACTGGTCATCTTCGTCTTTAAATATAACTTTGCATTGTTCGCATGTTAATTCTTCCCCTGCTTGACCTGCAGCCTCTTCTGGCTCAGTAGCCTTTTTTCTTCGCCTTCCGCCTCTAGGCATTTTGACCAGATTTCGATCACAGTGGAATTCGAGGTCTCTCCAGACTAACCCTATATTACCATGGAACTTTGAGCTTCACAGGCCCTGGATCCTCGGGGTTCCTGGGCTAGTTACTAACTCATTCTCAAGGGTTTTGGGTCTATCTCCAGACGATTTATGTACCAGAGAATGTATACCTTGCCGCACCCTGGATCCTCGGGGTTCCTGGGGCGGTTTAGTAAAAATTTGTCTGGCTTCTCAACTATCGTCCCTGGACTTTGCCTCGACTTCCTGGTCCCAGGTTAATTTAGCTACGCATACCCTGGAGCCTCGGGGTTCCTGGTTATGTTTTGCTAAAGGCGATTTCTGAACATCTAAGCTTCGTCGGCCCTGGATCCTCGGGGTTCCTGGGCTAACTAGGCTATTATATATGTACAGACCACTCAAGTGTTTATCTCACTATTGGCAGAACCTATTGGGCTTAGTTTTACTGTGACTAAAGTCACAAGTCCCTCACGGGCTCAGGCAAATTCAGAATCAACTACTCACGAAGATGATTAGTCCCGTTGATCGTCAGATTCTGCTGCTAGACCCTTTGCTCTTAGGATCAGTTTGTAGATAAAGGACTCAATTCTTCCAAACCATGCCTTGGCTAAGGTCTCGTTTGCATGCACCCCGTCCACTAAGTCTTTGGAATTAAACTTTCGAATAGTTTTCTTCTTGTGGGTCTTTTTATCCTTCCTAACTTTCGATGTATAAGCTTGCTTAGCCGTCAAGATCGTAGCAGTATCCCTATCGATGCTCCTTTCAATAATGTATCTGTTTACCTCCTCAACATCGTAAACTAGTTCCTTCTGTTGTTGCTCATAGAGATTGTTTGATGACCATTCCTTATTCTTGTTACTGTTGTATTTGATGATATCAGCAGGGGGATGGTCGCTACGTGTATCTTCCTCCCAAACTCCTCCAGTAGACTGTCAATAATACCTGTAATATGGCTAACTTTGTTGTCTGTAGTGTAGGATAAATGCTTTCTTCTCCTTACAGTGCTCAATGTGGTGAAGCTGCAAATTCCCACGAAAATCAAAATAAAGTCATACTCATAGGTGTGTTTGCGTGCCAAACTTCTAATCCTGCTCCCTACTCCGTCTAAGGTTGACCCACCTCTCTTGCTCACTTCCACATTGATAATGCTATTTGGGATCTCCGGGAGGAGTGTACTACTCTCAATATATTCCTCTAGTCCTAGACCTCTAGAATCCGTTAGTATGAGGCAGTGGAATACTTCCCTTTCTTGTATAACAGGCCCAGCTTGCATGGTTTCACGTTTTCGTCCCCTTCAAATTTGCCGCCATCTTTGAAAATCCTGACTCACGTTTTTATCGCCGTTCACAAACCAAGATATCGGGCTGAGATCATTCCAGAATCCTCTCTTCTTTCGGAATCGTTATCATCACAATGTCAGCTTCAATTTCCACCACTTTTTAGCGAACTTAGACTGTATAAAACGTCGATTAACTTCGATTTTCTCTCTTCAATTTTAGCGATGCTTCTTGCTCGATTCTCAGAACCGGAAGTCAAATCTCACAACCGGAGGTTGGAGATTGTTATACGACAAAACTGAAATTTTAAAGCTATTTTGGAAGATATTTGAGGTATTTTAATTATTTACCAAACTAAACTCTGACTAAACTACTAGCTCCACTTTTATGGCAACTACAGGCACTTCCTGTCCAGGCAGTCACTATAGACAGGAGCATCAAACAGAATGAGCTGTCCTTGTGCTAAGTGAGCTTCGCTCATGGCTGCCTTCGGCAGCCATGAGCTGCGCTCATATCATAAATAGCACCATAATTAAATGGCTTGAGGCACGTCATCAAATATGATTAGGAGACCAACAGAAAACAGTCAATGATGTGGCAAAGCCAGTTTGTAAATTGAAAATAAGAAAATTAATTTTTCCAGTGGTCCGCCAATCTGCAAAGAGCTCTAAGACTGATGTTCCACAGCACACCTTAGTAATACAATGAAAGAGCTCAAACCTTTTGTGAGGTTTAAGGGGTTTTCCTGACTCCATCACTGAATGAGAGAGAAAAAAATAGCCTCGTAGAACAACTAAAACAAAATCTACTATAGACATATTTTGCATCAAACTTGAATTAGGGCAGAGCGAACAAATAGTCTCAATGCATAATGCTTCAGGCGATAAATAGACAACAGCCAAAAATTGTGTGTAAGTGATGCAGTCAAACACCCAGACAAGAGATAAAACAGATAAGCCGATACTGTCTACACCTGCATGTTATAGGCCATACTCTTGGTGTATCTAACAAAGACAAGGGGACTATATACTGTATTTTACAATATATGATTATAATTCCATTGGCCTATGTAAAAAACTCTTAATACCTGGGCTGATTCTATTATGTTAATTTAAGGTCATTAATGAGAAAGTCATGTTCCGTCAATTTTGAATGGTATTATGATCATGCAGATCTGAGCTTGTGGGGTCACAGTGCTTCATCAGATTTCTGTGTTATCCAGAATGACTCTGTCATCAATGACACTGAAGAATATGATGCTGAAGAAAATGAGAGCATGTAAACCTGTTCATTTGTAAACCTATAGGGGAGTCCATTAAATACTTTAGAAATCCCAGGTTATAGGAAGTCATAAAGGGCTATTCAACTTGTGATTAGCTGGATAATCAGCAGTGACCTTCATATATATTCCAGGTTGAGTGGTTGACACACCTGCTGTTGTTGTGGAATTAGGATGGCTAATTGGCTATGGACAGAATTTAGGATGATACATTGTCATGAAATAAATTTAGGATTGTAATACATTACTTTTAGAATATCAGCATAATAAATCACAATATATTTTTGATAGTAGTGAGTAGTGAGTTATATTTAGGGTGGATTGAATGATAGTGAATAGCATTTTGGATGGTGGCGAATGGTCCTTCCTGATGGTAGTGGAGTACACTTATCTTTTAAAATTACTGTGTTTTTGTTGTTTGTTTGTTTGTTACATGGCTTACAGGAGTATGTGAACAAATAAATAACAAAACAGATGATTAGTTAATTTCAAGAAAGTACGGTGACTGAGCCACGATGATTCCGAAGACAAATAAATTTAAATTTAATTTAAGAAATTGATGCTACCAGTCTTTCAAAAAAACTCCACAAACATGACATCAATGAAATAAATATATTGGTGAACATATCACACACACACATAACATCCAATATGGACTGGAAATGTGGTATCAGACAATGTCATAAAACTAACTCCCAGACTTTTGTCAAACGCAGCTTCTGTCACAAGGCTACAGCTAACAGTGCACGGAACAAATCAATGGAAGCTTCAGCTCCTAACTGTTGAGCCGCAAGTAAAGACGACCAAGCATTTTGGCTGAAGGACAGATGTGTGCTTTGGTGTTTAGCAACAGACCAAATTGGCATGCCAATTTGTTTGGAGGGAGTCCACTAACACAATTCCACCATTTTCAGCCAGCAGAACAGAGGTATACAGGAAAGCTGTTCCTTTATACATACAATTTGTCAAAGGAAAAGGAACAGGAATTGACCAAAGCTTAAATTCAAACACGGAACATAGTGTGCTGATTGCTGATATGTGCACAGTCCGATATAAATGAAAGTGAGTGCCAGAGCTAGGCAGAGAAAGATTGGTCAATTACATTAATTTTGGAACACCAATACAATATTTTTTGTAGTTTGCATATCAGATTGATGTCACAATTATCTTCTTAGGAATAGCTTGATAACTATATAACTTCCCCCATCTGTTAGATTATACAGTCATCATTTTAACTTTTAGTAGATATTCAATCTGCAACACACTGTTTGTTGAAGATAGAATTTGACAATTATGCTGCATAACAACATGAAGCTTATTTGCTATTAAATTAATGCCAACTATTACAGCCACACAATTTATCACAGCTTCATCTAATAATGTGTATGCCTGTTAGCATGTCCTGCTAATTAGTTCTGCTCAGTTTATCACTGGATTTCCATAACACTAAGAAATAAGGATGTCTGGTTTGCTTCTGCAAATGAAGCATTATGACAAAAGGTTACGGCCCCAAGTCCACAAAATCGGGAAGTCTTTTCGTTTGCAAATGCACTGGGGAGACTTTACAACTTATGGCTAAATGTCAACTTGTCAAGAAGCAAACATTTTGTTAATTATCCTTTAGATACTTCTCAGTTTTTACCTTCATATGTCAAAATATATGCAATTTGAAAATCTTGATACAACAAATATATGCATGGAAATCATGTAATGCACTCTCATTTTTATTCTGGTCCACATTGAATAGCACTGCGGAACCTTTTGAATGAAAAAAGATGAAGAATTGAAGATATTGATAATATCCACATTTTTCTGCATTTTGAATAGGTCTGTTATGATGACCGTGTTGCTCTGTAGAAATCCTGCAGATCTATGTGATATATGCAATCATGATTTGGTCAGCACTACAATAGAGCAGGGGATATTTATGGACCCTGAGCCAGGATCATTGTGCCATTATTCTCTCACTGCAGAGGCAGACTAGACTTTCCAAGCATAATGGAAAATTTAGTATACCTACTGAATAGAGAAAATAATTAGCAAGATATCATTCGATCCTGCTTTGATATTCATTAAAAATTATTATACTATAAATCACAGTGGGCAAAGGTGGCAGCTCTGTCCATGCAAAATGTGGCTGTCTGCTTGTGTGAGAGTTCCACAAAAAAAGAGAGTAATAATCCTATTTAGCCTTCTGTTTACTGCAGCTGGCTGTTCCAACACATGATCTGCCTCCCCCTGGACCAAATTTAAATTGGCTTCAAAACGTGATTCAAACCTTTCAAATTCCACAACACAATTCACTATCAGTTCTCCAAACTACTTCTGTTGACTTCTTTGCGGTAGAAATTTCAGCACAAAGCACGAGGAACAATTCTATAAAATTATTGTAGTCGCTTCCTGTGATAGTATGTTTGCAAGATTAGCAGTACATTGGGGCCCAGCCTGCATGGGTTGCAAATGATTGTAGGCGTCATAACTGTTCTATTCACTGATCCCCTTAATTGCTGGTTATCAGTGACTGTAATACATGTTTATCCTAACATTGAGGAAAACAGCACAACAACAGGACTTCAAACTGAAATAAACATAACTTAAATGGACAAAGCATTTGTTGTTAATGATCATGGGTTAATGCACTTATAATCCTAAATGATTTGCCAATCAATGTCAACTTGGTTCATAGTTGTTTTTTGTTACATAGTTGATTGTTTCAGTTTTCTTCACTGAACAAGTACAGCGCCTCAAGTGACAAATCCCTATAGAACCTCCCAGGAGTTCATGTCAAAGCCTAAGAATATATATGTATCCCTAGCTTTGCAGGCATGTATAAATGGGAATAGTATATTTTAGAATGAAGATTTGAGGTTGTTCAAGGAAAGATAATGATGAATCATTTGTCAAAATTTGTGGGGCTGCTTCTGATTTGAATCATCATAAATTCAGCGTGTATGGCATAATCTCTTTACAAAATGCAGATGAAAAGATTACCCAAATATTATATACCTGTTAATTATGGTAGCAATTTGTATAACAAAATAACATTAAAATTCCTTGAAGTTCAATGCAATTTTCATTCCAACAATATCTATGCATGTTTCATTTATTTATTTATAAATTTATTCTGAAAGGGCATTAAATCACTAAGCAAAAAAATCAAGCTGTTTTCCAGAAAAATATACCTTCCCCCGATTCCTCATGTCACACTCTGTTAATAATCATCAGGTAGAGCAAGAGGAAGGATTCATTCTGTACCTGATGATGAACAAATATAGGTCATAAAAATGTCTATGTTTGCAATAACTTTCCTATTATACTACTTGAAATTAGTCAGTGGGACTTACGGGTTTTGCAAACACTCTGTTTACATCCAGAGAATCTAGTGTCTGTTTACAGTTATGTCAGTAGAATTGCTTGGTTAATGGTTATATCCCAATGGTGGATTTGTTATAGCGGACGATTGGACCCTCTTCAAATAAATGGGCCTTCCAATTTAGTCCATTGCTTAATGCCTTAGTTCTGTCAGTTCTGCCCTCGAGCCAAAATGCTTGAAAGGCACGACTCAACACTTGGGAGGTGATGCTGTCATTGATTTGTTTCTTGAGCAAGGAGCGCACAATACCCTTTTACAAAGGCTTTGCGACAAGCAACAGCAGGCTTATGATGTTATTTGACCCAATACCAAGTGTATATCTTTTGTGCTAAATGTAGGTAAGGACAGGGCTACCTTCGAGATAATTTTTGCTGTGTGAGAGGAATGGAATGACGATTCTGTGATGCCAGTACGATGGTGTCTTGAAGAATGGAACAGCCAGCTTTAGCTCAACGCCCTTGGAAAGCCACAGACTACAGGGTGACCCACCTCAACTTGTGCATCGATGTTGTGAGCAAAACAGTGTTTGCTGGAAAAGTTTAGGATTTCCAATGCAAAAGCCCAAATTGGATTTTCAGTAACAAGAGCCAAGAGAAGAGTATAATGCAAGTTTGGTTCACTTTTGGTTAAAATTGGACTCAGAAAAAGAGTTCAAATTTTCGCATAGCTTTTTTTCAGATTTTTTACAATTTAGCTCTGTCAACCTTGGAAAAAATTTTCGGCTCACATGTAATGCATGTACTGTATTACAGAAGCTATAACAAAGCAGTGCCAGGGCTTTTCTTTGAAGGAGGTTTGGGTTTACGGAGTCAGGAAGCCCAAATACTATCCTGATGCAGTGCACCATTTTCATACCGGTAATTTCCTGGGGTCTATAACCAGTGATGGGCGGGCCAAAGTTGTTGTTACCTCACAATAAGCATTTGAATAGCATAATCTTACATGGGAATAGCATTAATAACTTTCAATTTGAGCATTGATGTGTTTATCCGCCACTTTATTAATTGTTCCAATAATTCACATAAATTGTCATCAATGAATCTTATATCTCCAAGAAAAATTACTTGGCATGGATTTCTGGGCCAAATGACATGGTGAATTTGTTGAGGGGAATCTTCTGCACCTGGCAGTATTATTATCGTTTTCATAGCTATGTGTTTTTCAAGTTTGCAATTTGCTTCATTCCAAAACTGTGATGTCAAAGATTTAGTTGAATAATTCTGTTCATTATAAGCACAGATTTCAGGAAACTGACAAAGTGCAGTGACACATGGATGATGTATGTTTCGCTGGTTTAGCTTTCCCTGGCTGAAAGATTCTTCAATGAACTGTAACTGAAAAGAAACAGACTACTTAGCCTCAAAGGAAAACTTTGCAATTACTGACAAAAAAAAAGTTGTTTAAAATATTGAGACTGGTGTCTTGTGAAAAACAGCAACACATTTTGTTGGGAAAACAATGAGGTGCAACACTTAGCTTATACATGCATTGTTTATTGTGGTTGTTCACAAACAGTAACATTGCCTAACAGTTTTAAATTCCTTTGTCATTAACTGCGATGTCAAACTCTGAACTGATATGTCACAGATTGAAGATTAGACCAATCACATTGACAGATACCCTCTGATGTCACAGTTTAACTGCAAAACGAAGTTTTCAAAAAAACACGTAGCTATGAAAACGATAATAAAGAACCATGTTTTTCCATCAGAAATGTTGGTCAAAATAAGACTAAATTTTGAGGGATGGAAATTTGTGACTTTCTAGATGACACCAAAAATGGATTTTGGTAGAAGTGTAGCTACACTTTTTCTCTTTGCTTTTAAAACCTGAGTGTCATATCTTACGTTTCTATTGGCTCTGACAATCATAGTACTTTACTATTTTGGGTTGGAAATCATCTGACTGTCGGTTATGCTAATTGTTTCGCCATTTTTGACTTGTTTGCTGCTGCTTGTGTGTGATTTAGCATGTGGTGAATAGTACTATAAGGTGCTGGTATTGGTCAGTCTATTTAGGATATCACTACATCATTTTGGTATGTCAGTCAGTGCAATGTCATTCAGACACAACACCCAAGAGTAGTTTGAGTTTGCATGAGCTTCTGATTGTTGAATAGTGCAGGGTCCTGGAGAAAAAGCATTTGGTTCAGTGAAACAAGAGTGCTTTTAAAGGCAATTAAAGCTGGAATGTACCCAGGTTGGACGAAAATTAGAAAATCTGTCCATTGATAGATTTCAGGCATATATCTAACATGTTATGAAAAAAATATTGATTGATTGCTATTTTAGACGTAATTAACATGTTTTAAATTTTTTTATTTAAAACAGCAACGGCTATTATTTACAGCCATGGCCGTTAGTTTTCACTCCCAGTCTAAACAAAGCAAATACTCGCTCAATCTTCACCAAATTGCGAGGAATTATAGTCATTACACAGTAACAGATGTTCTAATAAAAATCGTTGAATGAAAGAATCTAATAACTGTAAAGCAAAATACTAAATTAGTTTAAATTTAAACATATAATCAGATAATTTGGTGAAGATTGAGCGAGTATTTGCTTTATTATGATTGGTCAAAATGATAGCACCATGGTGAAGCATAGCAACTGAGAGAAAACTGACGGCCATGGCTGTATGTAGATTGTAGAACTCAAATATAATTTCAACAAATGATTCATGTTTCTGAAAATTTGACTTTTTTAAATTGTTGCATATGGCCATAAGAACCTCATCAGCCACAAAAAGAACTTTAATGAAGCCCAAATATTGCAGCCCCCATAAGTTATCCAGCAGCACCCAATAATTAATGTCATCTCCAAAAACGTTTGCAAATATTATATCTTGCTAATTATCTCATAACAGTATTTCCCTTCATGCTAACAATGCAATTTCTTTCACAGATATAAATACAAAATACACAGTAAATTTTGGCCACCCATATACTAAAGGCTACTAAGAAATGCATTGCCTTGCCTTGAACTGAAGTGAGCTTCCAGAAATTTTTTACAACATAAAAAGCTTTTGCTTGCTGTGATCTTTAGGGATTACCTGACCTCCATTATTTCGGGAGAGACATCATATAACAGGATGAAAGCTCGCCAATACAAAACATAACTCGGCAAAAAGCATAATCCAGTTGAGTTATAAATAGAGAAGGGAATCTAATAACATAAACATTATGGCAAACTAGGCGTTCCTGCATATAAATTGAGACCGTGTTACAAATACTGTATGTATTGAGAAACTCAGTCATTGAGATTTTGTATCTATGCAGCATTTCAATGTGGTTTAGATCGACTATATTCATTTCATATACTACAGAGCATCCTAGTGAGAAGGAATTACAACAAAAAATCAGACAGCAAGTTGCAACTTGCAACACATTCATCACATGCTGTATTACAAATTCATCGGCCTTCTGCTTTTTGACACAGCGATTTCTGTTACACCGCCTTGACAAGCTCACAGCTGATGGGGCAAATCAATGGAATCTCAAGCTCCTGCTATTAACCCCAGACATTGAGTCTTTGGTAGTAGTGACCAAAAATTATTGGAGGGCTGAACATACAGAACGGTCGCTTTTCTCGGTCTAATATTGTCCATTTGTTCGGTCTAGTATTTCTCAGGTCCCCAAGGTTCCCTCACCTTGGTGGTCAGTTTAGCTTGTCACGGTTGTTAATCTTTTCTTTTAATTCCTGCCATGTTGTCTATTTCCTTAAAAATCACACAGCATTCATTTATCTTCAAAGCTGTGAAAGCGCCTTCCAGTATAAAACCCAATGTTCACTTATTGGGAGGTCGCACTTCAAATTTTTTCACCGCACCTAGAGGCCAGGCTACTCATCTTCGCATCATAATTCATTGCACAGTAGCACATGCATTTTCATCGGTGAAAACTTCGTCTAAAGTTTTGGAGTGCGCTTCATTCAGCAAACTTGAAGCTGGCAGGAGAAGATTTCGCTGGAAGCATCAGGTGTTGATGGCAGGCATGATCTTAGACTCCTAGAAGGGCCCGGGTGACATCTCGTCGACAAGTTGGCGCCAAACCTAACTACGGCACTTCGTAAACTGCGCACCACATATATTCAAGACCCATCGCTGGATTTGAGCTCACAGCTCTCTTCGCAACTGCTTATAACGGTGAGCTCGTTCCTTTTAGGCCCGGGATTTAGTCCTCTGGCTTTCTGACAAACTTTTCTGGCCAATTACATCTCGGCGAAAAATTTTCGCGCCAGTTTTGTCTGGCTTCATCAACTCAGCTTTCGACGTATTATTTATTGTGAACCGCAAGGTTCGTAGCTGATTGATACTGACACTTTGATTCGTTTGCAGACGCAATGGGCCGCTCCAGGAAACGCAGTAAGACGAGGACCTGCTCGTATTGTCGTCGCCCCTGCAAGGGCCACGTGGGACCCACCGGCGCAGCATGCCAAGCGACCCTCGATAAGATGCTAGCAGACGACGTCGAAGCAGCCAAGGCAAGTGAACGACACAGCAGCCAAGCCTTTCCCAACGATTTTCGTCTGGTCGACAGTGTGGGCTTTCTGTCGGGGCGGGATGATTCCTCTCAGTACGATACGCCTCCAAGATCGATGCTGGGCTATTCGCCCCCAGGCAGGTACGGCTCGCCCCCAGGCAGGTTCAGCTCGCCCCCAGGTAACCAAACTCCCCCTCGTGCTACTTTGGCGAACCGAGTAACTTTTGCTGACTCTTTTAATCGTTTGTCACTAGCCAGTAGCGTAACTCAATCAGTGACTGGCCCCTTAACAGCCTCCTTTGAAGGCCCCTCGGCTCGCATGGCGTCGTCTGCCATGGGCCAATTCCCAGTAATTGGCTCTATAAGTTCGCAAGGCCTGGGTGGGCATAGTCTCCCTGCTGCTTGGTATCAGAGTGCCCCACGTCACACAGTCCCAGTGTTCTCAGTAAGCGATACCACTTACTCATCAGTCCCCCCCGTCACATCATTTGGCGTCGACAGGCTACCTTTCAGTGCCCCCCTGGCCACCGCGAATCCCAATGCTTCAGCCCGTCTCGCTCAAGCGAGTGGCCAGGTCCCCTTCGATAGCCACCAGATGATGTATCCCCAGCCCGCGGGTGCGCACTACATCCCCTCGTTCGCCCAACAGAGTGCCGCCCAAAGTCCCTGGGGTGGCTGTAATGCACCGAACACAGCCAACGTACGACAATTCAACCCCCAGCTCGCCCCCCAATTCGCCCCGCAGCCAGCGGCGTCATTCCAGATGTTCGAGCAGCCACGTCATCTCGCTCAGCCAAGGCCATTTGAGAACTTTTTCCCACTCGACGTGGGCCTCGAATTCGTGGATCACAGGGCTGCAACGGCCGCACTCAATGGTGAGTTCATCTGCTAAGAAGAGTTCCTGAATTGTTCTGTGAGTGACACTGACGAGATTAAATCCGTCATAGATAACCTTGGAAATGTTCAGATAAAGAGTGTCAAAAGTAAAAAACCAATTAATTCAATCACAAGGTGGCTAGAGGCCTGGGTCTCATATGAGATGATTTTGTCAAAATTCTATGGCTATGAGACTTATTACCAGATGTCCCGGTATAGGGCGTTTATCCTCAATCTCAGCCTGAAATTTAAGATTTTCCATGTATTGTCCTATGATCTGAGGCACAGACAACGCCTTGCTCAGTCACGCTCCCTTGCCTTTTCATTGGTCGATCATGAGCTTTTTGTCACTATTTTTGATGCCGGTTCGGCTAGGCTTGCTCTCAAGTGTTCTAGATGCCAGGGGGCAGATCATCTGGTGGCTGATTGTCTAGTCAAACCACCGGGCGCCAGATCAGCTGGCGGCAGGTCTCAGGGCCAGGGGCAGTCCCGGCGCTCTAATAAGGATCGCAGCGAAGTCTGTTTTCGTTTCCAGTCCAATAATTGTAAGTGGCAAGACAGTTGTTTTCGGAGGCACTGTTGTGCAGGTTGTGGAGGTAGCGAGCCCCAAATCACATGCAGCAAGCCAGGCTGTAGAGCCGCTGCAGGGAAATCCGCCGTTTCAACCAGCTCTTAAAGCTTCATTTTGGCGTGAGAGTCTCCCCCTGGTGTATGATGTCGATTTAGTGGATCAGATTTTTTCTCAGCTCACTTCGGGGGTTAAGATTGGCAGAGTAGCGGCTGTCGACCAGATTGTATCGCACAACTGGCCTTCGAGCCTTGAACATTTTGATAAGGTCACCGAGGTGATCGAGGCTGATCTGGCTGCAGGTCGCCTTCTGGGTCCATTTCGCTCTCCCCCATTCGATGCTTTCATTGTCTCACCTTTGGGGGCATTTTTGAAGAGGGAATCAACAAAGGTTCGTGTTATCCATGACCTGTCCTATCCGATTAGCGGGTCAGTTAATTCTCTGATTAGCCAAGATGAGTTCTCCTTCAGCTACGCGTCAGTCGATGATGCAGCTTCTATATGTAAGAGTCTCGGACCTGGGCCCGTTTTTATGGCCAAGTTAGACCTGCAGGATGCCTATAAGCACGTGTTCGTTCATCCTGACGATTGGCACCTGTTGGGTCTTTCATGGCAGGACCGTGCAGGCTGCACGCAGTTTTACTTTTCTAAAGTCCTCAATTTCGGGCTCAGGTCCGCCCCTTACTTATTCGATGTATTTGCCTCGGCTCTCGAGAAATTTATGCGTCTTAGAGGTGTCCCAAACACGCTGGTTCGTTATGTAGACGATTTTTTGATCCTCGCCTCCTCTAGGGAGCTTTGCCAGAGGGCGCTCGAGTTGATGTTGGATACCTGCGCCTCTGCCGGATTTTCTGTTCAGGCCTCGAAGGTTACCCCCCCCGCCCCTGTTGTAGAATTCCTGGGCATTATTATAGATTCGGAGCTCCATCAATTGCGTATCTCGGATAAACGGCTGTCCGATCTCAAGCATGAAGCCACTCACTGGCTGAATGTTAAAGTCCTGTCTAAGAGGAAGCTTTTAAGCGTCGTGGGGAAGCTGTCATTTGCCGCCAGAGTTGTGAGATCAGGCAAGGCGTTCATCGCCCGTCTACTGGCAGCAGCAAAATCAGCTCAATATCTCCATCATTCTGTTAAACTGAGTTATGAGGCTCAAGCTGATCTTAAGTGGTGGGTAGCATCAATCGCTTCCCACAATGGTGTCCTTTTTTACAATCCCTCTTGGCTCAATGACCCGATTCATGTGTACACGGACGCCAGTGGCGTAGCATTCTCAGGGTTTTGTTTAGATGAGTGGTTTGCCATTTCTTATACAGGTCGTTTCCATTCCATGCTTCAGGAATCTATTAACTGGAGGGAATTTCATGCTGTTGTCACCGCCCTTGCTACCTGGGGGCCCCGTCTTCAAGGCTCGTCTGTTATCTGTCATATCGATAATCAAGTTGTTTGCCACATACTTAATAGCCTCTATACCCCTGTTAGCAGGCTAATGTATTTTGTCAGGGAATATTGTTTTTTGGTGGAGAAATATTCAATTGCTGTGGCGCCAGTATATATTTCTACCACAGATAATATCGATGCAGACGACCTTAGCCGGCTCCGGGTCAGTGAGTTCAGGGCACGAAACCCTGGTGTGTCAGCTCAAATGACCTGGCCGGCCCAGGAATTTATGAATGACTATAGGCTATAGTTGTTTTATTTTCTGTTTCTTCCAGAGTTGGATACTCATGTCTCTGGACTTATCTCCTCTGGTTGGGCCCCTAGGAGCAAGGCCGGCTATGCATCAGCCGTCCGCCGGTATATTTCCTTTTCTGAGTTACACTCCTTGTCCCCCCTCCCATTGGAGGAGCTTAAAATTTTGCGTTTTGTGGCGTACTTGGATAGGCAGGGTCTGGCGCCCTCCACCGTGAGGGGTTATATTTCATCCTTAAGGGCTTGGGTAGTCTCTATAGGGTTTCCAGAGCCTCAGCTTTGGACGCCTCGGGTTCAATTAGCGGTCAAGGCCATCGTTAAAGCCCACCCCCTCCCTCGCCAGACATCCCCATATCCTTTGATTTACTTTCACGTATGTTTTCACTACTATCACTTCATCATGATCATTTGATGTTAGCTGCAGCCCTGTCACTTCAGTACTTTGCATGCCTTCGGGCGTCCGAGTTGTGTACTGACCATGCAGCTGGCCGATGCCCGCTCAGGGCCGATGTTCAGTTTTCTGCCCACCAGGGGGCGCCCATTCTCATTTACTCTGTAGCTTCTTCCAAAACGCTGCCTCATGGCTTTCGTGTCCATGTTGGTTGCTCGCACAAACCTGTTTGTGCGGTTTGCATCATCCATTATTTTCTTTCTCAGGTTTCAACTTCTCTATCATCACCGCTGTTCGTGTTTCAATCAGGTTTGCCCTTGACTTATTCAGCTTATAATTCGTCTATCAAATCGCTCATTTCCTCTCTCGGCTTAGACCCTTCAAATTTTTCATCTCATTCTCTGAGGGCAGGGGCTGCAACCCAGGCAGCTAGGTCTGGCCTGTCTCCCACATCCATCAAGCGGCTGGGTAGGTGGCGCTCTCAAGCGTACCTTATGTACTTGCGCCCTGAGCCAGAGACCTACTCTGAGTTGGCTCCTGCCCTTGCTCATCTCTCTTAGCCTGGCCTCATATGCACCCCCCCCCTAGTTCACTTCTTTCCTAGAGGGACCTTTCCAATTAGGCTCTTAGGTGATTAGATTTTTTTTCACTATTTTCTATCAGGTCACCTCTGCTCTTGGACGTTTTTTCTTGGTTGGTCAGAGCAGACTTCTCTTGTTCTTCTATCTGTGTGTGTAATTCTCCATGTGTGTGTGACTGGTGTGTATCTGTGATGTCTCGTCTTTGTGTAACCGAATAAACGGTGCTGCGACCAATTTCATTATACTTTGCCTTCGAGTTCTATGTTCAGGTTTTACTTCAATGAGTCTTTGGTAGTAGTGACCAAAAATTATTGGAGGGCTGAACATACAGAACGGTCGCTTTTCTCGGTCTAATATTGTCCATTTGTTCGGTCTAGTATTTCTCAGGTCCCCAAGGTTCCCTCACCTTGGTGGTCAGTTTAGCTTGTCACGGTTGTTAATCTTTTCTTTTAATTCCTGCCATGTTGTCTATTTCCTTAAAAATCCCACAGCATTCATTTATCTTCAAAGCTGTGAAAGCGCCTTCCAGTATAAAACCCAATGTTCACTTATTGGGAGGTCGCACTTCAAATTTTCCCACCGTCCCGTCCCCTTTCGCCAAATTTTCAAAATTGTAATAAAAATTTTGATTCAAAATTCCTTTTATAAATTATTTAGGGGGAAGCCATTTAAGGCTCGGTAGGGTAGGCCCTAGTCTCTAGCCAATTTTCGTGTATTTATATTTATGTAAATATAAGCTAAATAAATGTTTCAAGTATTCTATTTTTTGGATATACAAATTTCATACTTGTTTATAATTAAATGTCTCAAATTTAAAGTTAATGTGTCTGTCACATCTACCACCATTGTAGGTTGGTCAGAGCAGACTTCTCTTGTTCTTCTATCTGTGTGTGTAATTCTCCATGTGTGTGTGACTGGTGTGTATCTGTGATGTCTCGTCTTTGTGTAACCGAATAAACGGTGCTGCGACCAATTTCATTATACTTTGCCTTCGAGTTCTATGTTCAGGTTTTACTTCAAAATACATTTCCAAACCATTCCTCATTATAATATAGCAATGATGAGTTACACCTTGTACTTGGAATCTGGGAATCAATCTCTTGTGCAACCCATGCACCTTAACAGTTATTATTTACAGCATCTGCCTCTTGTAAATTCTAACCTTGTACCAAAAAGCAAGTCTATTTCTTTCATTCTCAGGAAAACAGCAATTGCAATATCTGCCAGTGTGACTCGATTTTGTAGCAAATATGGTTTGACATATATTTTTTTGTATGCTATTATTGTTTTGTTCAGAAAAGTATCAGTTTCAAGAACTTATCTGTCTTTCTGTCTATTATTGATATATATGTATATATATTATATAAACTCCATATTTATGGACCCTCAAGTTCCTGAATTACGACACAGCATGGGGCATACGTCAGGAAGTGGGAGAGGCAAATCAATGAGCTTTGAAAACCACTGATGATAAAAGATCATTTAATTTTGTGATTCGCCGATACTGGCTTTTGCATCTGAAACTGAAATATAGAAAATTATAGGACTTTCAAGACTAACTACTGGTTATATATGTAGCAATAGCTCAAATCTGATACCAAGACAACTTTTTTGGTGCTGAGCCCACCGAAACAGATACCTGTTCATACCGGATTGTATGAACACTTGGTAGTCTATAATTTTCTATAATTTTGCACAATCATGTAAATTGGTTTCTTTTATTTGTACCTGATGTGGGCAAAAACAGCCACCCTCCACTTAATTTTGTTTTGTGAGAGTAATGGAATGACAATTCTACGATGCCAGTACGAGGTGTCCCGAAAAACAGAACAGATTTTGTCCCAGGTATGTCGACAGCCAAAGACTATGACGATGTGAAGTAGCCAAATGTTTGCTTTGTGCTAGTAATGGAATGACAATTCTACGATGGCAGTTTGATAGTGTCCTGAAGAATGGAGCAGCCAGATTTAGCTTAATGTCCCTGGAAAGCCGCAGACTATGGCGATGTGAAGTAGCCAGAAGAGCTGACCCTCCCCAAACAAATGGGTCTGCCAATTTGGTCTATTACTAAACACTTAAGCACACATCTGTCCTTGAGCCAAAATGCTCAGCCTGCACAACTCAACAGTTAGGAGCTGAAGCTTCCATTGATTTGCTCCTTGAGCTATGAGCTTGTTCTTCTTCTTCCAATTACGTTCAGCCCGCGTTTGCGTATCCTTGAACCTTGTGCATGTGCGCGAAGCGGCATGTGTATGTACATAGTTAAAAAAGTCACCACTCCGATGGAATAAAAATAATGTTATGTACAGTCTAAAATCCTGAACGGTTGCTTAAATTGCCGTTCTGAGTAGGGCCTATGTTTGATTTAAAAACCTCTGTTGAGGTGCAATCCACCGACGATGCCGGTAGGTTGTTCCACAGCCTTATTGTGTCCGGGCAGAAGGACGTTTTGTAGCTTGTGGAGGCTCTGTCATACAAGGCAGTAGACTGCTGCTTGTGTGCGATTTAGTATGTAGTACTGTAAGGCAGGGGGGGATTCAGAAATTTCCGGTGGGGGGGTCTATCGGGCTTTCGCGTCGCGGAACGCATAGTTCGCGACATAACGCGACCGCGTGATGATAAAATTAACATGTAAAAATATTAAAATTTTGGTCTGGTAGGGGGGGATGCATCCCCCCCATCCCCCCCCCCCCCCCCTGCGTCCGTCCCTGCTGTAAGGTGTTTCCTTAGTCAAACTACTTGGGATATCGATGCTTCATTAAGTTCATTTTGCTATTTTAGATGGAATTTTAATACAAGTTACAAAGAAATCTATTTAGAAGAGCCACAAGCATTATATATGTAGAAGCCCGATATAATTTCTACAGTTGATTCGTGTTTTTGAAAATTTTACTTCCATTAATTGCTGTTTATGGAGGCCATCAGAAAGTCATCAGCCTCAAAAATAAGGCCGAATATCTCAGCCCCATAAGTATCCAGCAGCACCCAATAAAGTCACTTTGCAGTTAGCATATATGTCTTGCATATTATTTCATAACAGAATTTTCCTTCACGCTGGCAAAGTGTCTCTTCCACTGATGTAAATATAACGTACACAATAAATTGTGGCCATTCATACTGAAGGCATCTTAGAAATCCATTACTTTGCCTTGCCTAGATCCGAGCTTTCACAAATTATACAACATAAAAAGGTTTTTGCTTCCGTGATCTTCAGGGATTACCTGACCTCCATTATTACAGGAGAGACGTCACATCATATAACAGGATTTCCCCCCCCCCCACGGGCGCCACCGTACTTTTTCTTGATCACCCCGTGCTATCATTGAATAAACTGCATGTATATCCATAGAGACCTGCATATTTCTGAAGTATGACACAGCATGGAGCATATGTCACGAAGTGAGACAGCCAGCTGCTATGCAATGCCACCTGGTGTAGGCATAGAAAATAACGTCCAAGCTCTTCAAACACAGCTCGTATAATTTATTTCTCACTGATGAGGTGGTCTTCTGATTACAGCGAAACACCTTGATATAGAATTAAAGTGGACTGTGGCACTGTGAAAATGGCACTTTGTGACTCATGATAGCCGATGAAGTGTCATCTTCTCTACTTTCAACATGGGAATCATAGATGCTGTTTATAAGCCATGATCAAGAGAAAGCCATTTGACTTCTCATAACAGACTGTAGAGTGAAAATCAGATGCATAATCCTTTCGTTTGGCTGTCACCAACAAGTGGGATAAGTCTCCTTGAATCAAATTAACATCGAAATTATTGGGTATAATCATGACATATCATCAACATGATGACACATCAAGTGCCATTTTCACAGTGCCACAGTCCACTTTAATTCTATATCAAAGTGTTTCTCTGTGAAGGCGCAACATATCAAGACGAAAAATAAGAAGAAGGTTGCCTTATATTTTGTTATTAAATTAAATAGCATGTTAGGCCACCAGAAGTTTTTCATCTCAAGTAAAATTAGAGTTGAAACTGTATGCTAAATTTGAATGAGATTGGTGAGACAGGACGACCTGCAAAGTGTTCACAAGATTTTACAAAAGTCTTTGGTAATAACCATGCAGTACTACTCACTGCTAAAAACTACTGATTGTAAACTGTTTATGCTCATTTTTTAGGAATTTGCCGATACAAATGTACTACTTTTGGAACACTTTTTCACTTACGATTATAACCTGAAGCTGACATGATACATGTACTGATACCGTGAGACAAATTGCGTTATTATACATATATATATATATATATATATATATATATATATATACATGAATACGAATACAGAGCAGTGGCTCAAACCGGATACAGATACTACTTTTTTGGTGCTGAGACCATCGATACTGATATAACCTGCATCAATGCATCTCCTATTGAAATAAAATTCATAATTCATTGTCATTTCATATATAGAACTTGTATTATGATTTAAAATGATTTTTTTCTGTAGTTCGGCAGCAATTCTGTAGGTAGCTGCAAAATTCTGCAGTTCTGCATGAATTGTGTAGGAAGGTGCAGAATTCTGCAAGAAGCTACAGAATTCAACAGGAAGCTGCAGAATTTCACAAATTATGCAGCTATCTGCCAAATTCTGCAATTTCCCAAACAATTCTACTGGGTGTAGAATACTGTAGTTGTGCATTGAGCTGCTGAATTGGTTTGATGGCACTCCGTCACTGTAGCATTTCGGAAAAGCTTCTGCAGCAGAATCTGTAGGAGTTATGCAGCTTGAGAGTGTTGTTTGCACTTCTGCAGAGCTCTTCTGCAGCACGTCTGCAGTTCCTTAAGAAATTCTGCAGGAAGCTACAGGAAGCTGCAGTTCTACAGCTCCCTGCAGGATTTCTGAACTTCTCTTACTTCCTCCTTATTGCAATGCATCTGCAAAGTTCAGATCTCTTTGACAAGGGTATTGCTGCTACCCAGGAAATGTTGAGTAAACCCACACATAAGCAGCAGTGATAGCAAGTGACTTGAAGTGAGTTTTACCCTGTTGAAGCCACAAGTGAATTGATAAAGAAGCAGTGACTATAGCCATTGACTTTTGAGGCTGTGCATGGGTCTCTTTAATCAATTTTAAAATATATATTATTCCTGAGAAGAATGATTTATTTTTTGTCTGAATCTGGAGCATCATAGGTTTCTTCGTATTGATGTTACAAAAATCCGAAGTGAAACTGATAAATTTTCCCTAATCCATCTAACTTCAGTTTGGATTTACCTTTACAGTTGATGCTTGAACCTACTTTTGTTCATGCTTATGCAACAATATGCATTGCGCGCAGCATATTTTTGAAAGTCAAGTTGGCAAGTTAGTCATTTTTTACCAGATAAAAGTCAAAAGTGAAACTGTAGTCACTAAAGTGAAGTTAGCAACAAAATCTCAGTGAAGTCAGTGAGACTTTGAAATTTCACTTTACGGTATTAAAAACCGCAGAATTGCTAAATTGCAGATTTGGTCTCCCAGTCTTTGCCAAATTGGTATCACTGGGAGACCAATTTTCCCTGAGACTCTAATCAATATCACATTTTGGTTGTCATAATTTGTAGTTTTTGGCAGTATTTAAAGCAAAATGTCTTCCTTCCATATCAAAAATATTCTTCTCTGTCTTTACAACTATTCTTCTACCTATGTCATCTCTCCGATTTCCAATTTTTATAAATTAGAAATTAGTCAAACTTGTACGTATTTGTGAAAATCAGCTTAAGGTGGCTTGCTACTCACGAAATTACGTCACCTGCACATATTTCTGCGCAGCCAGGCAGGCCTTATATTATATTATCTATGGTAGCGTCACCACTGCAGCTGATCTCTGCTGTCATCTTTTTTTAATTCTGAGAATTTCAAGTGTCGGCCGCTTCGTTTGCAAATTGCGCCACTTCTATTGGGGTTAGAGACTTCCCGTTTGGAGCACTAGATGCGCTATGATGAGTACTACAAGCAGCCGGAGTTTCAGCTTGATACTCAGAATAGAACATTTTTACAGGCGATTTTACTCAAGCAGGTCTAATTTCTCAAAAATGACTTGGTAATAAAAAAAAAATTGTATATCAATTTCAAGTGTGGTAGGAAGGGTTGTCTGTATTATCATATTGTTCCCCACTATTTTTGGAAGTAAATGACAAAGAATTAAAAAATCCTATCTAGTCAATTTTTTTTAGCACTATGGTTTATAAAAAAAGTTAAAATTGTCAAAATCAAAACTTTTATTCCGAGACCCTAGGAAAGTCCTTTCAACTAAATATATCTCTTTGAAATTGCAATCAGCTTTTCCCATCAAGTGTTTTCTTTAATTTCATGCTTCATTGCATAATATGGGATGCATGACCACGGAATAGCAGGGAAAACTTCACAGTAAAAAATTTAAGAAAAAAATTCAGTTTTTCAGGTTTGGGTGAACTGACTTTCTCATGTATAATCTCAAATATTTTTTTTAAAAGGCTGGTAGCGACCACTTTTTTTTGCATATCTTTGCTATAAACTATATTTTGGATCATTCTAAACTATTTTTGAGAAATCCTATCTCGGAAAGTTCACGAGTATCGAGCCACCTTAAGTCCTAAATTAGCAGTCAGTTCAACAGTTCCAACCCCCTTTGCAAGCATTGTTATTAGGGACCGTTCAGAATTTATGACTGGGGGGGGATGGGAGTTTTGCTGGAACTTCCCGTCAAAAATTGATATCCCCCCCTTGAGTTTCATGCGGATTTTTAGTACCCCACCCTTATGTTTCACGCATATTTTTAGTACCCCCCTCGCCATACAAAGTAATACACGCATATACACGGCCACGTGTACAGATTCGGGTCATTTCGCGGACTTTTGAGCATAAAAAAGTCCAAATAACATGAGTTTATACGTGTTTTTTAACATTTTTTCTTTGTTAAAATTTCTTGCCCCACTTGGAAGTATTGTAAAAAATTAATACCCCCCTTGAAACACGTGTGAAAAGTTAGTACCCCCAAAACTCCCACCCCCCCAGTCATAAATTCTGAACGGTCCCTTATATATATCTATCTTATGGAATTTTGATAATTTTACACTATAGATATTGATGTGGTGCATCACGGCGCTCTACGAAGTTCTGTTGGTCTCCCAGTCGAAAATCCTTAAAAAATGCTCTGTAATGGTGTGCACTTACCTCTTGTGTATATTATAACAGAATGTGATATTCGATCTTATTAGTAGATGTAGGCTAGTATTAGTGTAAAAATTAGTACTAGAATTTTTAATGTTCTCGGTTTTCAGTCTAGGACCAACCGCAGATCGAAGCACGTGTTTAGAACGAGGGACACCCTTAGAATGAGGGATGCCTGTCCTTCCTTGTCAACATTGCAATGTTCTGGAATGACCTCAGAGGAAATTCCCTCCTATTCCTTATAAGGAGGTTTTTGAAGGTTTCCCTGGGCCACCAACATAGAGTGACATCATATAGCCTCATTTTCATTCAGGGTTTCCCTTTTAATTAAGCAGTTCCCACCAAAACTTGACTTTTTGGAGGGAAGCAAAATTTTGCTCTGACATTAATGTACATTTTGCATGGGATAGACTTACTTGGCACAAGTGGGGATTCATTCAATCAAAAGCAGCAATGCTTTTCTTACTCAGGACTGCTTCACATTAATTTCCTATGTGCCAATATTGCAAAATCAATTTTTAAAAAACTCTCTCTGACCACTTTACAGCATCCCTAGATCCAAGGATGGTCATACTGCAATCAAGGGATGCTCCATATTTCTGGGCAGCAGTCTCACTTGAATAGTGTGGATTTATAAGTTTTTGTCATGGAATTAAGTTACAGTTGAAATTTATAATTGAGGATTTCACTTTTTATCTGGTTGAGGTCACTACCAATGTTCTAAGGTGAGTAATGAGAATTACTTTCAAATCCATTCAATTCTTTAAATTGTTGACTGTTCAACTGTCAGTTGACTTCCTTCAAAGGACAGCCATCCCTCGAAGGAGGTATGCAGGGAATAACACTATAAGTTGCCTCAGACTTCAGGCTATAAATCTGATTTGGCACATAGAATTGACACAGAACTTGTGCAGTCACCTCCTGAATAGTTGTTCTTCAAAATCAACCTTGTTTTTTGTGTGCCAACTTCGTATTTTTCCAATAATTAGTAATTTTGTAGAGTGTGAAATAAAGAGCATCCACTTTATTATGGCTGTAGATTATGTTTAGCGACTTTGTACAGCTGTACAAGGGTTTCAGGGTATTGCCACGATTGTTTTCTTTGGTTAGACACCTGAATGAGTGTCTGAAAAGCTGTAGTCAGCTGATAATTAGCTAAAACTGGACGAAAACACAATGACATCACTCAGTAGAATTGGAAGGACAGGCGTCCTTCGTTTTAGGAACCATCCTTCGTTCTAAACACGTGCTTCGATCTGCGGTTGGTCCTTGACTGGTTTTTACTTGTACAATGTTTCTACTGTTTCAAACTTTGTATCTGACTTTTGGTAAAATGTGACCTTATTTTTATCAATAAAAACTTTTATCTTATATATATATGTATGTACATATAATATGGGCTTTGTACAAGGAACAAGTAATAGAAACTTTCACTCAGGAAAGTAAGTACCTACCTGCCAACCCTGGTGCCTACCTGTTCAGTGCAAGTGGTTCACACTCCAACCACCAGAGGCTGACCCTGAAGTAGGCCACAATCAGGGCAAGTAAACAGACAGTGGCTGGCTTTGAGAGTGCAGTTGTTTGACCACATTGAAATGAGCCCTCAATGTTGGCCGCCATTAGCGGTAAAGTATGCTGGCTGCACTACTAGCCTATCTGGTGTCCCGGAGAGTTCCGTTTCACCGCAAAATCGTAAGGTGGCGCTGCGGGACGAACTAATTGCTGGAGTAATAAAATGGAACTCTGTGAATGGGTCAACAATTTGCAGACTGCTTCAGAAATTAATAAATTGAAGGATATAATCTATCTGCAGGCTATCATTTGCAGTTGTGCAGCACTTTCGCTTCCTTATTACTTGTTGTTGAACATTGTATGGTAGTTTGAGCTGGTCTACAGAAACACAGAAGTTCCAAAGACGAATGAATGAATGAATGAATGAATGAATGAATATATTGACAGAAAGAGATCAATATTTCAATATTCATATGAATATTGACCCATACATAAATATGTCATAACAGCAACAAATACTGTGAAATACAGAACTACATATTAACTACAACTACACAGACAACAAAGACTACAGTACTAAAACTTTTAAATTAATTAACAAATTACAATGGTCTGGTCATTGACAACGACTGTTGAATTATCAATAATTGTTTCAGGCATGTTGATATGCTATATATTGTCATAATATAGAAATAAAAACTGCATAGGAGAATACACGACAGAACTATTAACTGCATGGGGGCATTTTATCTCAAGGGGGGGGGCTTGGAATTTATTTTTTAAATAGTTTTTGCTCAGTTTTGGTGAAATAAAAACATGGTTTGGCAGTCTTGAAATAAATAATTCCTGCTTTGGGTATTTCTTAACAAGGCGTTTCAGCAGTCTTGAAATATTAAAATAATTTCTGCTTGGGGTATTTCTTAACAAGGCGTTTCATGAATAGGAGTGAATATTCGGGGGAGTTTGTGCGCTTGAAATAAATAACTACTGCCACCGTTACCATGAAATAAACAATCCGAGGAAAACTCTGAGCCCCCCTCTCCCCCTCCCCCTGGAAATTAAATGGTTGCCCCTTAATCTAGGGTGGCGGTAGGGGACGCTGGCTGCTGCCCCGACCCTAGAATTTGGTTAAAAAAATCTATTGAGGATTTACTGCATCTGCATTAAAGGGGCGACCGTTGGATATCTAGGAGTGAGGGAGGTATGGATCGAGTTCGCTTCTGCGGGAAATATATGATATACAATTATTACAGCTATTTTATTTAAGTGTGCCTAGTCCATGTATATTAATTCCTAAATCAAGCAACAGCTTGTTAAGGAACCACATTATTTATTTAAAGCCACATTATTTATTTCAAGCAAATGTTAAAATGTGACACATCGTAGATTTAGAAAAAACAAACGTGCATCTTTCAGTTTGCATTGGCCTAAAGGTGGTTTCAAAAATGGCTAGCATTGAGTTTGGCCTGACAAAATAAGAAATTTTGTTGGCTTTCTAGCCTATATGGTTCATTTTGGCCCATTGGTTCTGAGAACCAAACCCTCGATGTTGAAATGTGAGAAATCGCAAATTTTGATCGAAAATGGGTGTGCATCATTCTGTTTGCATTGGCCTAAAGGTGGTTTCAAAAATGGCTAGCATTGAGTTTGGCCTGACAAAATAAGAAATTTTGTTGGCTTTCTGGCCTATGTGGTTTCATTTTGCCCCAAGGGTTCTGATAACCCATCCCTCAATGTTGAAATGTGAGAAATTGCAGATTTTTGAACAAAACAGAGCATGCGTCATTCCGTTTGGACTGGCCTAAAGGTGTTTTCAAAAATGGCTAGGCATATTGAAATTGACCTGACAAAATAGGAAATTTTGTTGGCTTTCTGGCCTGTATGGTTTCATTTTGGCCTAGTGGTTCTGAATACCCCAGCCCTCAATGTTGAAAGGTAACAAATCACAGATTTTTAAATGAAAAAATGCATGTTTCTTTCAATTCGGAGTGGCTTAAAGGTGGTTTCAAAAATGGCTAGGCATATTGAGTTTGGCCTGACTAAATAGGGAATTTTGTTGCCTTTCCAACCTATATGGTTTCATTTTGGCCTAGTGGTTCTGAATACTCAGCCCTCAATGTTGAAAGGTAAAATATCGCACATTTTTTAACCAAAAAATGAATACACCTTTCTGTTTGGACTGGCTTAAAGGTGGTTTCAAAAATGGCTAGGCATATTGGTTTAGGCCTGACTAAATAGCGAATTTTGTTGCCTTTCCAACCTATATGGTTTCATTTTGGCCTAGTGGTTCTGAATACTCAGCCCTCAATGTTGAAAGGTAAAAAATCGCACATTTTTAAACAAAAAAATGCATGTTTCTTTCTGTTTGGACTAGCTTAAAGGGGATTTCAAAATGGCTAGGCATATTGGGTTAGGCCTGACTAAATAGGGAATTTTGTTGCCTTTCCAACCTATATGGTTTCATTTTGGCCTAGTGGTTCTGAATACTCTGCCCTCAATGTTGAAAGGTAAAATATCGCACATTTTTTAACCAAGAAAGTTCTGCATGCTTATTTCTGTTTGGACTGGCTTAAAGGTGGTTTCAAAAATGGCTAGGCATATTGAGTTTGGCCTGACTAAATAGGGAATTTGGTTGCCTTTCCAACCTATATGGTTTCATTTTGGCCTAGTGGTTCTGAATACTCAGCCCTCAATGTTGAAAGGTAAAAAATCGCACATTTTTTAGCAAAAAAATGCATTCATCTTTCTGTTTGGACTGGCTTAAAGGTGGTTTCAAAAATGGCTAGGCATATTGAGTTTGGCCTGACTAAATAGGGAATTTTGTTGCCTTTCCAACCTATATGGTTTCATTTTGGCCTAGTAGTTCTGAATACTCTGCCCTCAATGTTGAAAGGTAAAATATCGCACATTTTTTAATCAAAAAATGAATACTCCTTTCTGTTTGGACTGGCTTAAAGGTGGTTTCAAAAATGGCTAGGCATATTGGGTTAGGCCTGACTAAATAGGGAATTTTGTTGCCTTTCCAACCTATATGGTTTCATTTTGGCCTAGTGGTTCTGAATACTCAGCCCTCAATGTTGAAAGGTAAAAAATTGCACATTTTTTAGCAAAAAAATGCATGCATCTTTCTGTTTGGACTGGCTTAAAGGTGGTTTCAAAAATGGCTAGGCATATTCAGTTTGGCCTGACTAAATAGGGAATTTTGTTGCCTTTCCAACCTATATGGTTTCATTTTGGCCTAGTGGTTCTGAATACTCAGCCCTCAATGTTGAAAGGTAAAATATTGCACATTTTTTAACCAAAAAATGCATACACCTTTCTGTTTGGACTGGCTTAAAGGCCGTTTCAAAAATGGCTAGGCATATTGAGTTTGGCCTGACTAAATAGGGAATTTTGTTGCCTTTCCAACCTATATGGTTTCATTTTGGCCTAGTGGTTCTGAATACTCAGCCCTCAATGTTGAAAGGTAAAAAATCGCACATTTTTTAGCAAAAAAATGCATTCATCTTTCTGTTTGGACTGGCTTAAAGGTGGTTTCAAAAATGGCTAGGCATATTGAGTTTGGCCTGACTAAATAGCTAATTTTGTTGCCTTTCCAACCTATGTGGTTTCATTTTGGCCTAGTGGTTCTGAATACTCAGCCCTCAATGTTGAAAGGTAAAAAATCGCACATTTTTTAACAAAAAAATGCATACACCTTTCTGTTTGGACTGGCTTTAAGGTGGTTTCAAAAATGGCTAGGCATATTGAGTTTGGTCTCACTAAGTGGGGAATTTTGTTGCCTTTCCAACCTATATGGTTTCATTTTGGCCTAGTGGTTCTGAATACTCAGCCCTCAATGTTGAAAGCTACAAAATCGCACATTTTTTAACCAAATAATGCCGCCACCTTTTTGTTTGGACTGGCTTAAAGGTGGCTTCAAAAATGGCTAGGCATATTGAGTTTGGTCTCACTAAGTGGGGAATTTTATTGCCTTTCTGACCTATATGGTTTCATTTTGGCCTAGTTGTTCTGAATACTCAGCCCTCAATGTTGAAAGCTACAAAATTGCACATTTTTTAAACAAAAAATGCATGTACCTCTTTGTTTGGAGTGGCTTAAAGGTGGTTTCAAAAATGGCTAGGCATATTGAGTTTGGCCTGACTAAATAGGGAATTTGGTTGCCTTTCCAACCTATATGGTTTCATTTTGGCCTAGTGGTTCTGAATACTCAGCCCTCAATGTTGAAAGGTAAAAAATCGCACATTTTTTAGCAAAAAAATGCATTCATCTTTCTGTTTGGACTGGCTTAAAGGTGGTTTCAAAAATGGCTAGGCATATTGAGTTTGGCCTGACTAAATAGGGAATTTTGTTGCCTTTCCAATCTATATGGTTTCATTTTGGCCTAGTGGTTCTGAATACTCTGCCCTCAATGTTGAAAGGTAAAATATCGCACATTTTTTAATCAAAAAATGAATACTCCTTTCTGTTTGGACTGGCTTAAAGGTGGTTTCAAAAATGGCTAGGCATATTGGGTTAGGCCTGACTAAATAGGGAATTTTGTTGCCTTTCCAACCTATATGGTTTCATTTTGGCCTAGTGGTTCTGAATACTCAGCCCTCAATGTTGAAAGGTAAAAAATTGCACATTTTTTAGCAAAAAAATGCATGCATCTTTCTGTTTGGACTGGCTTAAAGGTGGTTTCAAAAATGGCTAGGCATATTGAGTTTGGCCTGACTAAATAGGGAATTTTGTTGCCTTTCCAACCTATATGGTTTCATTTTGGCCTAGTGGTTCTGAATACTCAGCCCTCAATGTTGAAAGGTAAAAAATCGCACATTTTTAAACAAAAAAATGCATGCTTCTTTCTGTTTGGACTAGCTTAAGGGGTTTCAAAAATGGCTAGGCATATTGGGTTAGGCCTGACTAAATAGGGAATTTTGTTGCCTTTCCAACCTATATGGTTTCATTTTGGCCTAGTGGTTCTGAATACTCAGCCCTCAATGTTGAAAGGTAAAAAATCGCAAATTTTTTAACCAAGAACTGCATGCTTATTTCTGTTTGGACTGGCTTTAAGGTGGTTTCATAAATGGCTAGGCATATTGAGTTTGGCCTGACTAAATAGCGAATTTTGTTGCCTTTCCAACCTATATGGTTTCATTTTGGCCTAGTGGTTCTGAGTGCCCAGCCCTCAATGTTGAAAGGTAAAAAATCGGACATTTTTAAACAACAAAAATGCATGCTTATTTCTGTTTGGAGTGGCTTAAAGGTGGTTTCAAAAATGGCTAGGCATATTCAGTTTGGCCTGACGAAATAGGGAATTTGGTTGGCTTTCCAACCTATATGGTTTCATTTTGGCCTAGTGGTTCTGAATACTCAGCCCTCAATGTTGAAAGGTAAAAAATCACACATTTTTTAGCAAGAAAATGCATTCACCTTTCTGTTTGGACTGGCTTAAAGGTGGTTTCAAAAATGGCTAGGCATATTGAGTTTGGACTGACTAAATAGGGAATTTTGTTGCCTTTCCAACCTATATGGTTATTTTTTGGCCTAGTGGTTCTGAATACTCTGCCCTCAATGTTGAAAGGTAAAAAATCGCACATTTTTAAACAAAAAAAATGAATACACCTTTCTGTTTGGACTGGCTTAAAGGCCGTTTCAAAAATGGCTAGGCATATTGAGTTTGGCCTGACTAAATAGGGAATTTTGTTGCCTTTCCAACCTATATGGTTTCATTTTGGCCTAGTGGTTCTGAATACTCAGCCCTCAATGTTGAAAGGTAAAATATCGCACATTTTTTAACCAAAAAATGCATACACCTTTCTGTTTGGACTGGCTTAAAGGCCATTTCATAAATGGCTAGGCATATTGAGTTTGGCCTGACTAAATAGGGAATTTGGTTGCCTTTCCAACCTATATGGTATCATTTTGGCCTAGTGGTTCTGAATACTCAGCCCTCAATGTTGAAAGGTAAAAAATCGCAAATTTTTTAGCCAAAAAATGCATTCACCTCTCTGTTTGGACTGGCTTAAAGGTGGTTTCAAAAATGGCTAGGCATATTGAGTTTGGCCTGACTAAATAGGTAATTTTGTTGCCTTTCCAACCTATATGGTTATTTTTTGGCCTAGTGGTTCTGAATACTCAGCCCTCAATGTTGAAAGGTAAAAAATCGCACATTTTTTAACCAAAAAATGCATACACCTTTCTGTTTGGACTGGCTTAAAGGTGGTTTCAAAAATGGCTAGGCATATTGAGTTTGGCCTGACTAAATAGGGAATTTTGTTGCCTTTCCAACCTATGTGGTTTCATTTTGGCCTAGTGGTTCTGAATACTCAGCCCTCAATGTTGAAAGGTAAAAAATCGCACATTTTTAAACAAAAAAATGCATGCTTCTTTCTGTTTGGACTAGCTTAAGGGGTTTCAAAAATGGCTAGGCATATTGGGTTAGGCCTGACTAAATAGGGAATTTTGTTGCCTTTCCAACCTATATGGTTTCATTTTGGCCTAGTGGTTCTGAATACTCAGCCCTCAATGTTGAAAGGTAAAAATCACAAATTTTTTAACCAAGAACTGCATGCTTATTTCTGTTTGGACTGGCTTTAAGGTGGTTTCATAAATGGCTAGGCATATTGAGTTTGGCCTGACTAAATAGCGAATTTTGTTGCCTTTCCAACCTATATGGTTTCATTTTGGCCTAGTGGTTCTGAGTGCCCAGCCCTCAATGTTGAAAGGTAAAAAATCGGACATTTTTAAACAACAAAAATGCATGCTTATTTCTGTTTGGAGTGGCTTAAAGGTGGTTTCAAAAATGGCTAGGCATATTCAGTTTGGCCTGACGAAATAGGGAATTTGGTTGGCTTTCCAACCTATATGGTTTCATTTTGGCCTAGTGGTTCTGAATACTCAGCCCTCAATGTTGAAAGGTAAAAAATCACACATTTTTTAGCAAGAAAATGCATTCACCTTTCTGTTTGGACTGGCTTAAAGGTGGTTTCAAAAATGGCTAGGCATATTGAGTTTGGACTGACTAAATAGGGAATTTTGTTGCCTTTCCAACCTATATGGTTATTTTTTGGCCTAGTGGTTCTGAATACTCTGCCCTCAATGTTGAAAGGTAAAAAATCGCACATTTTTAAACAAAAAAATGCATACACCTTTCTGTTTGGACTGGCTTAAAGGCCGTTTCAAAAATGGCTAGGCATATTGAGTTTGGCCTGACTAAATAGGGAATTTTGTTGCCTTTCCAACCTATATGGTTTCATTTTGGCCTAGTGGTTCTGAATACTCAGCCCTCAATGTTGAAAGGTAAAATATCGCACATTTTTTAACCAAAAAATGCATACACCTTTCTGTTTGGACTGGCTTAAAGGCCATTTCATAAATGGCTAGGCATATTGAGTTTGGCCTGACTAAATAGGGAATTTGGTTGCCTTTCCAACCTATATGGTATCATTTTGGCCTAGTGGTTCTGAATACTCAGCCCTCAATGTTGAAAGGTAAAAAATTGCTGGTTTTTTAACAAAAAAATGCATACACCTTTCTGTTTGGACTGGCTTAAAGGTGGTTTCAAAAATGGCTAGGCATATTGAGTTTGGTCTCACTAAGTGGGGAATTTTGTTGCCTTTCCAACCTATATGGTTTCATTTTGGCCTAGTGGTTCTGAATACTCAGCCCTCAATGTTGAAAGCTACAAAATCGCACATTTTTTAACCAAATAATGCCGCCACCTTTTTGTTTGGACTGGCTTAAAGGTGGCTTCATAAATGGCTAGGCATATTGAGTTTGGTCTCACTAAGTGGGGAATTTTATTGCCTTTCTGACCTATATGGTTTCATTTTGGCCTAGTTGTTCTGAATACTCAGCCCTCAATGTTGAAAGCTACAAAATTGCACATTTTTTAAACAAAAAATGCATGTACCTCTTTGTTTGGACTAGCTTAAAGGGGGTTTCAAAAATGGCTAGGCATATTGAGTTTGGCCTGAATAAATAGGGAATTTGGTTGCCTTCCCAACCTATATGGTTTCATTTTGGCCTAGTGGTTCTGAATACTCAGCCCTCAATGTTGAAAGGTAAAAAATCACAAATTTTTTACCAAGAACTGCATGCTTATTTCTGTTTGGACTGGCTTTAAGGTGGTTTCAAAAATGGCTAGGCATATTGAGTTTGGTCTCACTAAGTGGGGAATTTTGTTGCCTTTCCAACCTATATGGTTTCATTTTGGCCTAGTGGTTCTGAATACTCAGCCCTCAATGTTGAAAGCTACAAAATCGCACATTTTTTAACCAAATAATGCCGCCACCTTTTTGTTTGGACTGGCTTAAAGGTGGCTTCAAAAATGGCTAGGCATATTGAGTTTGGTCTCACTAAGTGGGGAATTTTATTGCCTTTCCAACCTATATGGTTTCATTTTGGCCTAGTGGTTCTGAATACTCAGCCCTCAATGTTGAAAGCTACAAAATTGCACATTTTTTAACCAAAAAATGCATGTGCCTCTTTGTTTGGAGTGGCTTAAAGGTGGTTTCAAAAATGGCTAGGCATATTGAGTTTGGCCTGAATAAATAGGGAATTTTGTTGCCTTCCCAACCTATATGGTTTCATTTTGGCCTAGTGGTTCTGAATACTCAGCCCTCAATGTTGAAAGGTAAAAAATCACACATTTTTTAACAAAAAAATGCATGCATCTTTCTGTTTGGACTGGCTTAAAGGTGGTTTCAAAAATGGCTAGGCATATTGAGTTTGGCCTGACTAAATAGGGAATTTTGTTGCCTTTCCAACCTATATGGTATCATTTTGGCCTAGTGGTTCTGAATACTCAGCCCTCAATGTTGAAAGGTAAAAAATCGCACATTTTTTAACCAAAAAATAAATGCATACACCTTTCTGTTTGGCTTGGCTTAAGGGTCGTTTCAAAAATGGCTAGGCATATTGAGTTTGGCCTGACTAAATAGGGAATTTTGTTGCCTTTCCAACCTATGTGGTTTCATTTTGGCCTAGTGGTTCTGAATACTCAGCCCTCAATGTTGAAAGGTAAAAAATCGCACATTTTTAAACAAAAAAATGCATGCTTCTTTCTGTTTGGACTAGCTTAAAGGGGGTTTCAAAAATGGCTAGGCATATTGGGTTAGGCCTGACTAAATAGCGACTTTTGTTGCCTTTCCAACCTATATGGTTTCATTTTGGCCTAGTGGTTCTGAATACTCAGCCCTCAATGTTGAAAGGTAAAAAATCGCAAATTTTTTAGCCAAAAAATGCATTCACCTTTCTGTTTGGACTGGCTTAAAGGTGGTTTCAAAAATGGCTAGGCATATTGAGTTTGGCCTGACTAAATAGGGAATTTTGTTGCCTTTCCAACCTATGTGGTTTCATTTTGGCCTAGTGGTTCTGAATACTCAGCCCTCAATGTTGAAAGGTAAAAAATCGCACATTTTTAAACAAAAAAATGCATGCTTCTTTCTGTTTGGACTAGCTTAAAGGGGGTTTCAAAAATGGCTAGGCATATTGGGTTAGGCCTGACTAAATAGGGAATTTTGTTGCCTTTCCAACCTATATGGTTATTTTTTGGCCTAGTGGTTCTGAATACTCAGCCCTCAATGTTGAAAGGTAAAAAATCGCACATTTTTTAACCAAAAAATGCATACACCTTTCTGTTTGGACTGGCTTAAAGGTGGTTTCAAAAATGGCTAGGCATATTGAGTTTGGCCTGACTAAATAGGGAATTTTGTTGCCTTTCCAACCTATGTGGTTTCATTTTGGCCTAGTGGTTCTGAATACTCAGCCCTCAATGTTGAAAGGTAAAAAATCGCACATTTTTAAACAAAAAAATGCATGCTTCTTTCTGTTTGGACTAGCTTAAGGGGTTTCAAAAATGGCTAGGCATATTGGGTTAGGCCTGACTAAATAGGGAATTTTGTTGCCTTTCCAACCTATATGGTTTCATTTTGGCCTAGTGGTTCTGAATACTCAGCCCTCAATGTTGAAAGGTAAAAATCACAAATTTTTTAACCAAGAACTGCATGCTTATTTCTGTTTGGACTGGCTTTAAGGTGGTTTCATAAATGGCTAGGCATATTGAGTTTGGCCTGACTAAATAGCGAATTTTGTTGCCTTTCCAACCTATATGGTTTCATTTTGGCCTAGTGGTTCTGAGTGCCCAGCCCTCAATGTTGAAAGGTAAAAAATCGGACATTTTTAAACAACAAAAATGCATGCTTATTTCTGTTTGGAGTGGCTTAAAGGTGGTTTCAAAAATGGCTAGGCATATTCAGTTTGGCCTGACGAAATAGGGAATTTGGTTGGCTTTCCAACCTATATGGTTTCATTTTGGCCTAGTGGTTCTGAATACTCAGCCCTCAATGTTGAAAGGTAAAAAATCACACATTTTTTAGCAAGAAAATGCATTCACCTTTCTGTTTGGACTGGCTTAAAGGTGGTTTCAAAAATGGCTAGGCATATTGAGTTTGGACTGACTAAATAGGGAATTTTGTTGCCTTTCCAACCTATATGGTTATTTTTTGGCCTAGTGGTTCTGAATACTCTGCCCTCAATGTTGAAAGGTAAAAAATCGCACATTTTTAAACAAAAAAAATGCATACACCTTTCTGTTTGGACTGGCTTAAAGGCCGTTTCAAAAATGGCTAGGCATATTGAGTTTGGCCTGACTAAATAGGGAATTTTGTTGCCTTTCCAACCTATATGGTTTCATTTTGGCCTAGTGGTTCTGAATACTCAGCCCTCAATGTTGAAAGGTAAAATATCGCACATTTTTTAACCAAAAAATGCATACACCTTTCTGTTTGGACTGGCTTAAAGGCCATTTCATAAATGGCTAGGCATATTGAGTTTGGCCTGACTAAATAGGGAATTTGGTTGCCTTTCCAACCTATATGGTATCATTTTGGCCTAGTGGTTCTGAATACTCAGCCCTCAATGTTGAAAGGTAAAAAATTGCTGGTTTTTTAACAAAAAAATGCATACACCTTTCTGTTTGGACTGGCTTAAAGGTGGTTTCAAAAATGGCTAGGCATATTGAGTTTGGTCTCACTAAGTGGGGAATTTTGTTGCCTTTCCAACCTATATGGTTTCATTTTGGCCTAGTGGTTCTGAATACTCAGCCCTCAATGTTGAAAGCTACAAAATCGCACATTTTTTAACCAAATAATGCCGCCACCTTTTTGTTTGGACTGGCTTAAAGGTGGCTTCATAAATGGCTAGGCATATTGAGTTTGGTCTCACTAAGTGGGGAATTTTATTGCCTTTCTGACCTATATGGTTTCATTTTGGCCTAGTTGTTCTGAATACTCAGCCCTCAATGTTGAAAGCTACAAAATTGCACATTTTTTAAACAAAAAATGCATGTACCTCTTTGTTTGGACTAGCTTAAAGGTGGTTTCAAAAATGGCTAGGCATATTGAGTTTGGCCTGAATAAATAGGGAATTTTGTTGCCTTCCCAACCTATATGGTTTCATTTTGGCCTAGTGGTTCTGAATACTCAGCCCTCAATGTTGAAAGGTAAAAAATCGCAAGTTTTTTAACCAAAAACTGCATGCTTATTTCTGTTTGGACTGGCTTTAAGGTGGTTTCAAAAATGGCTAGGCATATTGAGTTTGGTCTCACTAAGTGGGGAATTTTGTTGCCTTTCCAACCTATATGGTTTCATTTTGGCCTAGTGGTTCTGAATACTCAGCCCTCAATGTTGAAAGCTACAAAATCGCACATTTTTTAACCAAATAATGCCGCCACCTTTTTGTTTGGACTGGCTTAAAGGTGGCTTCAAAAATGGCTAGGCATATTGAGTTTGGTCTCACTAAGTGGGGAATTTTATTGCCTTTCCAACCTATATGGTTTCATTTTGGCCTAGTGGTTCTGAATACTCAGCCCTCAATGTTGAAAGCTACAAAATTGCACATTTTTTAACCAAAAAATGCATGTACCTTTTTGTTTGGAGTGGCTTAAAGGTGGTTTCAAAAATGGCTAGGCATATTGAGTTTGGCCTGAATAAATAGGGAATTTGGTTGCCTTTCCAACCTATATGGTTTCATTTTGGCCTAGTGGTTCTGAATACTCAGCCCTCAATGTTGAAAGGTAAAAAATCACACATTTTTTAACAAAAAAATGCATGCATCTTTCTGTTTGGACTGGCTTAAAGGTGGTTTCAAAAATGGCTAGGCATATTGAGTTTGGCCTGACTAAATAGGGAATTTTGTTGCCTTTCCAACCTATATGGTATCATTTTGGCCTAGTGGTTCTGAATACTCAGCCCTCAATGTTGAAAGGTAAAAAATCGCACATTTTTTAACCAAAAAATAAATGCATACACCTTTCTGTTTGGACTGGCTTAAAGGTCGTTTCAAAAATGGCTAGGCATATTGAGTTTGGCCTGACTAAATAGGGAATTTTGTTGCCTTTCCAACCTATGTGGTTTCATTTTGGCCTAGTGGTTCTGAATACTCAGCCCTCAATGTTGAAAGGTAAAAAATCGCACATTTTTAAACAAAAAAATGCATGCTTCTTTCTGTTTGGACTAGCTTAAAGGGGGTTTCAAAAATGGCTAGGCATATTGGGTTAGGCCTGACTAAATAGCGAATTTTGTTGCCTTTCCAACCTATATGGTTTCATTTTGGCCTAGTGGTTCTGAATACTCAGCCCTCAATGTTGAAAGGTAAAAAATCGCAAATTTTTTAACCAAAAAATGCATTCACCTTTCTGTTTGGACTGGCTTAAAGGTGGTTTCAAAAATGGCTAGGCATATTGAGTTTGGCCTGACTAAATAGGGAATTTTGTTGCCTTTCCAACCTATATGGTCTCATTTTGGCCTAGTGGTTCTGAATACTCTGCCCTCAATGTTGAAAGGTAAAAAATCGCACATTTTTTAACCAAAAAATGCATACACCTTTCTGTTTGGACTGGCTTAAAGGTGGTTTCAAAAATGGCTAGGCATATTGAGTTTGGCCTGACTAAATAGGGAATTTTGTTGCCTTTCCAACCTATGTGGTTTCATTTTGGCCTAGTGGTTCTGAATACTCAGCCCTCAATGTTGAAAGGTAAAAAATCGCACATTTTTAAACAAAAAAATGCATGCTTCTTTCTGTTTGGACTAGCTTAAAGGGGGTTTCAAAAATGGCTAGGCATATTGGGTTAGGCCTGACTAAATAGGGAATTTTGTTGCCTTTCCAACCTATATGGTTTCATTTTGGCCTAGTGGTTCTGAATACTCAGCCCTCAATGTTGAAAGGTAAAAAATCGCACATTTTTTAACCAAGAACTGCATGCTTATTTCTGTTTGGACTGGCTTTAAGGTGGTTTCAAAAATAGCTAGGCATATTAAGTTTGGCCTGACTAAATAGCGAATTTTGTTGCCTTTCCAACCTATATGGTTTCATTTTGGCCTAGTGGTTCTGAGTGCCCAGCCCTCAATGTTGAAAGGTAAAATATCGCACATTTTTAAACAACAAAAATGCATGCTTATTTCTGTTTGGAGTGGCTTAAAGGTGGTTTCAAAAATGGCTAGGCATATTCAGTTTGGCCTGAAAAATATGGAATTTGGTTGGCTTTCCAACCTATATGGTTTCATTTTGGCCTAGTGGTTCTGAACACTCAGCCCTCAATGTTGAAAGGTAAAAAATCACACATTTTTTAGCAAGAAAATGCATTCACCTTTCTGTTTGGACTGGCTTAAAGGTGGTTTCAAAAATGGCTAGGCATATTGAGTTTGGACTGACTAAATAGGGAATTTTGTTGCCTTTCCAACCTATATGGTTATTTTTTGGCCTAGTGGTTCTGAATACTCAGCCCTCAATGTTGAAAGGTAAAAAATCGCACATTTTTAAACAAAAAAATGCATGCTTCTTTCTGTTTTGACTGGCTTAAAGGTGGTTTCAAAAATGGCTAGGCATATTGAGTTTGGCCTGACTAAATAGGGAATTTTGTTGCCTTTCCAACCTATGTGGTTTCATTTTGGCCTAGTGGTTCTGAATACTCAGCCCTCAATGTTGAAAGGTAAAATATCGCACATTTTTTAACCAAAAAATGCATACACCTTTCTGTTTGGACTGGCTTAAAGGCCGTTTCATAAATGGCTAGGCATATTGAGTTTGGCCTGACTAAATAGCGAATTTTGTTGCCTTTCAATCCTATATGGTTTCATTTTGGCCTAGTGGTTCTGCATACTCAGCCCTCAATGTTGAAAGGTAAAAAATCGCAAATTTTTTAGCAAAAAAATGCATTCACCTTTCTGTTTGGACTGGCTTAAAGGTGGTTTCAAAAATGGCTAGGCATATTCAGTTTGGCCTGACTAAATAGGGAATTTTGTTGCCTTTCCAACCTATATGGTTTCATTTTGGCCTAGTGGTTCTGAATACTCAGCCCTCAATGTTGAAAGTAAAAAAATCGCACATTTTTTAACCAAAAAATGCATACACCTTTCTGTTTGGACTGGCTTAAAGGTGGTTTCAAAAATGGCTAGGCATATTGAGTTTGGCCTGACTAAATAGGGAATTTTGTTGCCTTTCCAACCTGTATGGTTTCATTTTGGCCTAGTGGTTCTGAATACTCAGCCCTCAATGTTGAAAGGTAAAATATCGCACATTTTTTAACCAAAAAATGCATGCTTCTTTCTGTTTTGACTGGCTTAAAGGTGGTTTCAAAAATGGCTAGGCATATTGAGTTTCACCTGACTAAATAGGCAATTTTGTTACCTTTCAAACCTATGTGGTTTCATTTTGGCCTAGTGGTTCTGAATACTCAGCCCTCAATGTTGAAAGGTAAAAAATCACACATTTTTTAACAAAAAAATGCATTCATCTTTCTGTTTGGACTGGCTTAAAGGTGGTTTCAAAAATGGCTAGGCATATTGAGTTTGGCCTGACTAAATAGGGAATTTTGTTGCCTTTCCAACCTATATGGTTTCATTTTGGCCTAGTGGTTCTGAAGACTCAGCCCTCAATGTTGAAAGGTAAAAATCGCAAATTTTTTAACCAAGAACTGCATGCTTATTTCTGTTTGGACTGGCTTTAAGGTGGTTTCAAAAATGGCTAGGCATATTAAGTTTGGCCTGACTAAATAGGGAATTTTGTTGCCTTTCCAACTTATATGGTTTCATTTTGGCCTAGTGGTTCTGAGTGCCCAGCCCTCAATGTTGAAAGGTAAAAAATCGGACATTTTTAAACAACAAAAATGCATGCTTATTTCTGTTTGGAGTGGCTTAAAGGTGGTTTCAAAAATGGCTAGGCATATTCAGTTTGGCCTGAATAAATAGGGAATTTGGTTGGCTTTCCAACCTATATGGTTTCATTTTGGCCTAGTGGTTCTGAATACTCAGCCCTCAATGTTGAAAGGTAAAAAATCACACATTTTTTAGCAAGAAAATGCATTCATCTTTCTGTTTGGACTGGCTTAAAGGTGGTTTCAAAAATGGCTAGGCATATTGAGTTTGGACTGACTAAATAGGGAATTTTGTTGCCTTTCCAACCTATATGGTTATTTTTTGGCCTAGTGGTTCTGAATACTCAGCCCTCAATGTTGAAAGGTAAAAAATCGCACATTTTTAAACAAAAAAATGCATGCTTCTTTCTGTTTGGACTGGCTTAAAGGCGGTTTCAAAAATGGCTAGACATATTGAGTTTCACCTGACTAAATAGGGAATTTTGTTGCCTTTCCAACCTATATGGTTTCATTTTGGCCTAGTGGTTCTGAATACTCCGCCCTCAATGTTGAAAGGTAAAATATCGCACATTTTTTAACCAAAAAATGCATACACCTTTCTGTTTGGACTGGCTTAAAGGCCGTTTCATAAATGGCTAGGCATATTGAGTTTGGCCTGACTAAATAGCGAATTTTGTTGCCTTTCAATCCTATATGGTTTCATTTTGGCCTAGTGGTTCTGAATACTCAGCCCTCAATGTTGAAAGGTAAAAAATCGCAAATTTTTTAGCAAAAAAATGCATTCACCTTTCTGTTTGGACTGGCTTAAAGGTGGTTTCAAAAATGGCTAGGCATATTGAGTTTGGCCTGACTAAATAGGGAATTTTGTTGCCTTTCCAACCTATGTGGTTTCATTTTGGCCTAGTGGTTCTGAATACTCAGCCCTCAATGTTGAAAGGTAAAATATCGCACATTTTTTAACCAAAAAATGCATGCTTCTTTCTGTTTTGACTGGCTTAAAGGTGGTTTCAAAAATGGCTAGGCATATTGAGTTTCACCTGACTAAATAGGCAATTTTGTTGCCTTTCCAACCTATGTGGTTTCATTTTGGCCTAGTGGTTCTGAATACTCAGCCCTCAATGTTGAAAGGTAAAAAATCACACATTTTTTAGCAAAAAAATGCATTCATCTTTCTGTTTGGACTGGCTTAAAGGTGGTTTCAAAAATGGCTAGGCATATTGAGTTTGGCCTGACTAAATAGGGAATTTTGTTGCCTTTCCAACCTATATGGTATCATTTTGGCCTAGTGGTTCTGAATTCTCAGCCCTCAATGTTGAAAGGTAAAAAATCGCACATTTTTTAACCAAAATATGCATGCACCTTTCTGTTTGGACTGGCTTAAAGGTGGTTTCAAAAATGGCTAGGCATATTGAGTTTGGCCTGACTAAATAGGGAATTTTGTTGCCTTTCCAACCTATGTGGTTTCATTTTGGCCTAGTGGTTCTGAATACTCAGCCCTCAATGTTGAAAGGTAAAAAATCGCACATTTTTAAACAAAAAAATGCATGCTTCTTTCTGTTTGGACTAGCTTAAAGGGGGTTTCAAAAATGGCTAGGCATATTGGGTTAGGCCTGACTAAATAGGGAATTTTGTTGCCTTTCCGACCTATATGGTTTCATTTTGGCCTAGTGGTTCTGAATACTCAGCCCTCAATGTTGAAAGGTAAAAATCGCAAATTTTTTAACCAAGAACTGCATGCTTATTTCTGTTTGGACTGGCTTTAAGGTGGTTTCAAAAATGGCTAGGCATATTCAGTTTGGCCTGAAAAATATGGAATTTGGTTGGCTTTCCAACCTATATGGTTTCATTTTGGCCTAGTGGTTCTGAACACTCAGCCCTCAATGTTGAAAGGTAAAAATTCGCACATTTTTTAGCAAGAAAATGCATTCACCTTTCTGTTTGGACTGGCTTAAAGGTGGTTTCAAAAATGGCTAGGCATATTGAGTTTGGCCTGACTAAATAGGGAATTTTGTTGCCTTTCCAACCTATGTGGTTTCATTTTGGCCTAGTGGTTCTGAATACTCCGCCCTCAATGTTGAAAGGTAAAATATCGCACATTTATTAACCAAAAAATGCATAAACCTTTCTGTTTGGACTGGCTTAAAGGCCGTTTCATAAATGGCTAGGCATATTGAGTTTGGCCTGACTAAATAGCGAATTTTGTTGCCTTTCAATCCTATATGGTTTCATTTTGGCCTAGTGGTTCTGCATACTCAGCCCTCAATGTTGAAAGGTAAAAAATCGCAAATTTTTTAGCAAAAAAATGCATTCACCTTTCTGTTTGGACTGGCTTAAAGGTGGTTTCAAAAATGGCTAGGCATATTCAGTTTGGCCTGACTAAATAGGGAATTTTGTTGCCTTTCCAACCTATATGGTTTCATTTTGGCCTAGTGGTTCTGAATACTCAGCCCTCAATGTTGAAAGTAAAAAAATCGCACATTTTTTAACCAAAAAATGCATACACCTTTCTGTTTGGACTGGCTTAAAGGTGGTTTCAAAAATGGCTAGGCATATTGAGTTTGGCCTGACTAAATAGGGAATTTTGTTGCCTTTCCAACCTATGTGGTTTCATTTTGGCCTAGTGGTTCTGAATACTCAGCCCTCAATGTTGAAAGGTAAAAAATCACACATTTTTTAGCAAAAAAATGCATTCATCTTTCTGTTTGGACTGGCTTAAAGGTGGTTTCAAAAATGGCTAGGCATATTGAGTTTGGCCTGACTAAATAGGGAATTTTGTTGCCTTTCCAACCTATATGGTTTCATTTTGGCCTAGTGGTTCTGAAGACTCAGCCCTCAATGTTGAAAGGTAAAAATCGCAAATTTTTTAACCAAGAACTGCATGCTTATTTCTGTTTGGACTGGCTTTAAGGTGGTTTCAAAAATGGCTAGGCATATTAAGTTTGGCCTGACTAAATAGGGAATTTTGTTGCCTTTCCAACTTATATGGTTTCATTTTGGCCTAGTGGTTCTGAGTGCCCAGCCCTCAATGTTGAAAGGTAAAAAATCGGACATTTTTAAACAACAAAAATGCATGCTTATTTCTGTTTGGAGTGGCTTAAAGGTGGTTTCAAAAATGGCTAGGCATATTCAGTTTGGCCTGAATAAATAGGGAATTTGGTTGGCTTTCCAACCTATATGGTTTCATTTTGGCCTAGTGGTTCTGAATACTCAGCCCTCAATGTTGAAAGGTAAAAAATCACACATTTTTTAGCAAGAAAATGCATTCATCTTTCTGTTTGGACTGGCTTAAAGGTGGTTTCAAAAATGGCTAGGCATATTGAGTTTGGACTGACTAAATAGGGAATTTTGTTGCCTTTCCAACCTATATGGTTATTTTTTGGCCTAGTGGTTCTGAATACTCAGCCCTCAATGTTGAAAGGTAAAAAATCGCACATTTTTAAACAAAAAAATGCATGCTTCTTTCTGTTTGGACTGGCTTAAAGGCGGTTTAAAAAATGGCTAGACATATTGAGTTTCACCTGACTAAATAGGGAATTTTGTTGCCTTTCCAACCTATATGGTTTCATTTTGGCCTAGTGGTTCTGAATACTCCGCCCTCAATGTTGAAAGGTAAAATATCGCACATTTTTTAACCAAAAAATGCATACACCTTTCTGTTTGGACTGGCTTAAAGGCCGTTTCATAAATGGCTAGGCATATTGAGTTTGGCCTGACTAAATAGGGAATTTTGTTGCCTTTCAATCCTATATGGTTTCATTTTGGCCTAGTGGTTCTGAATACTCAGCCCTCAATGTTGAAAGGTAAAAAATCGCAAATTTTTTAGCAAAAAAATGCATTCACCTTTCTGTTTGGACTGGCTTAAAGGTGGTTTCAAAAATGGCTAGGCATATTGAGTTTGGCCTGACTAAATAGGGAATTTTGTTGCCTTTCCAACCTATGTGGTTTCATTTTGGCCTAGTGGTTCTGAATACTCAGCCCTCAATGTTGAAAGGTAAAATATCGCACATTTTTTAACCAAAAAATGCATGCTTCTTTCTGTTTTGACTGGCTTAAAGGTGGTTTCAAAAATGGCTAGGCATATTGAGTTTCACCTGACTAAATAGGCAATTTTGTTGCCTTTCCAACCTATGTGGTTTCATTTTGGCCTAGTGGTTCTGAATACTCAGCCCTCAATGTTGAAAGGTAAAAAATCACACATTTTTTAACAAAAAAATGCATGCATCTTTCTGTTTGGACTGGCTTAAAGGTGGTTTCAAAAATGGCTAGGCATATTGAGTTTGGCCTGACTAAATAGGGAATTTTGTTGCCTTTCCAACCTATATGGTATCATTTTGGCCTAGTGGTTCTGAATTCTCAGCCCTCAATGTTGAAAGGTAAAAAATCGCACATTTTTTAACCAAAATATGCATACACCTTTCTGTTTGGACTGGCTTAAAGGTGGTTTCAAAAATGGCTAGGCATATTGCGTTTGGCCTGACTAAATAGGAATTTTGTTGCCTTTCCAACCTATGTGGTTTCATTTTGGCCTAGTGGTTCTGAATACTCAGCCCTCAATGTTGAAAGGTAAAAAATCGCACATTTTTAAAGAAAAAAATGCATGCTTCTTTCTGTTTGGACTAGCTTAAGGGTTTCAAAAATGGCTAGGCATATTGGGTTAGGCCTGACTAAATAGGGAATTTTGTTGCCTTTCCGACCTATATGGTTTCATTTTGGCCTAGTGGTTCTGAATACTCAGCCCTCAATGTTGAAAGGTAAAAATCGCAAATTTTTTAACCAAGAACTGCATGCTTATTTCTGTTTGGACTGGCTTTAAGGTGGTTTCAAAAATGGCTAGGCATATTAAGTTTGGCCTGACTAAATAGCGAATTTTGTTGCCTTTCCAACCTATATGGTTTCATTTTGGCCTAGTGGTTCTGAGTGCCCAGCCCTCAATGTTGAAAGGTAAAATATCGCACATTTTTAAACAACAAAAATGCATGCTTATTTCTGTTTGGAGTGGCTTAAAGGTGGTTTCAAAAATGGCTAGGCATATTCAGTTTGGCCTGAAAAATATGGAATTTGGTTGGCTTTCCAACCTATATGGTTTCATTTTGGCCTAGTGGTTCTGAACACTCAGCCCTCAATGTTGAAAGGTAAAAAATCACACATTTTTTAGCAAGAAAATGCATTCACCTTTCTGTTTGGACTGGCTTAAAGGTGGTTTCAAAAATGGCTAGGCATATTGAGTTTGGCCTGACTAAATAGGGAATTTTGTTGCCTTTCCAACCTATGTGGTTTCATTTTGGCCTAGTGGTTCTGAATACTCCGCCCTCAATGTTGAAAGGTAAAATATCGCACATTTATTAACCAAAAAATGCATAAACCTTTCTGTTTGGACTGGCTTAAAGGCCGTTTCATAAATGGCTAGGCATATTGAGTTTGGCCTGACTAAATAGCGAATTTTGTTGCCTTTCAATCCTATATGGTTTCATTTTGGCCTAGTGGTTCTGCATACTCAGCCCTCAATGTTGAAAGGTAAAAAATCGCAAATTTTTTAGCAAAAAAATGCATTCACCTTTCTGTTTGGACTGGCTTAAAGGTGGTTTCAAAAATGGCTAGGCATATTCAGTTTGGCCTGACTAAATAGGGAATTTTGTTGCCTTTCCAACCTATATGGTTTCATTTTGGCCTAGTGGTTCTGAATACTCAGCCCTCAATGTTGAAAGTAAAAAAATCGCACATTTTTTAACCAAAAAATGCATACACCTTTCTGTTTGGACTGGCTTAAAGGTGGTTTCAAAAATGGCTAGGCATATTGAGTTTGGCCTGACTAAATAGGGAATTTTGTTGCCTTTCCAACCTATGTGGTTTCATTTTGGCCTAGTGGTTCTGAATACTCAGCCCTCAATGTTGAAAGGTAAAATATCGCACATTTTTTAACCAAAAAATGCATGCTTCTTTCTGTTTTGACTGGCTTAAAGGTGGTTTCAAAAATGGCTAGGCATATTGAGTTTCACCTGACTAAATAGGCAATTTTGTTACCTTTCAAACCTATGTGGTTTCATTTTGGCCTAGTGGTTCTGAATACTCAGCCCTCAATGTTGAAAGGTAAAAAATCACACATTTTTTAGCAAAAAAATGCGTTCATCTTTCTGTTTGGACTGGCTTAAAGGTGGTTTCAAAAATGGCTAGGCATATTGAGTTTGGCCTGACTAAATAGGGAATTTTGTTGCCTTTCCAACCTATATGGTTTCATTTTGGCCTAGTGGTTCTGAAGACTCAGCCCTCAATGTTGAAAGGTAAAAATCGCAAATTTTTTAACCAAGAACTGCATGCTTATTTCTGTTTGGACTGGCTTTAAGGTGGTTTCAAAAATGGCTAGGCATATTAAGTTTGGCCTGACTAAATAGGGAATTTTGTTGCCTTTCCAACCTATATGGTTTCATTTTGGCCTAGTGGTTCTGAGTGCCCAGCCCTCAATGTTGAAAGGTAAAAAATCGGACATTTTTAAACAACAAAAATGCATGCTTATTTCTGTTTGGAGTGGCTTAAAGGTGGTTTCAAAAATGGCTAGGCATATTCAGTTTGGCCTGAATAAATAGGGAATTTGGTTGGCTTTCCAACCTATATGGTTTCATTTTGGCCTAGTGGTTCTGAATACTCAGCCCTCAATGTTGAAAGGTAAAAAATCACACATTTTTTAGCAAGAAAATGCATTCACCTTTCTGTTTGGACTGGCTTAAAGGTGGTTTCAAAAATGGCTAGGCATATTGAGTTTGGACTGACTAAATAGGGAATTTTGTTGCCTTTCCAACCTATATGGTTATTTTTTGGCCTAGTGGTTCTGAATACTCAGCCCTCAATGTTGAAAGGTAAAAAATCGCACATTTTTAAACAAAAAAATGCATGCTTCTTTCTGTTTGGACTGGCTTAAAGGCGGTTTAAAAAATGGCTAGACATATTGAGTTTCACCTGACTAAATAGGGAATTTTGTTGCCTTTCCAACCTATATGGTTTCATTTTGGCCTAGTGGTTCTGAATACTCCGCTCTCAATGTTGAAAGGTAAAATATCGCACATTTTTTAACCAAAAAATGCATACACCTTTCTGTTTGGACTGGCTTAAAGGCCGTTTCATAAATGGCTAGGCATATTGAGTTTGGCCTGACTAAATAGCGAATTTTGTTGCCTTTCAATCCTATATGGTTTCATTTTGGCCTAGTGGTTCTGAATACTCAGCCCTCAATGTTGAAAGGTAAAAAATCGCAAATTTTTTAGCAAAAAAATGCATTCACCTTTCTGTTTGGACTGGCTTAAAGGTGGTTTCAAAAATGGCTAGGCATATTGAGTTTGGCCTGACTAAATAGGGAATTTTGTTGCCTTTCCAACCTATGTGGTTTCATTTTGGCCTAGTGGTTCTGAATACTCAGCCCTCAATGTTGAAAGGTAAAATATCGCACATTTTTTAACCAAAAAATGCATGCTTCTTTCTGTTTTGACTGGCTTAAAGGTGGTTTCAAAAATGGCTAGGCATATTGAGTTTCACCTGACTAAATAGGCAATTTTGTTGCCTTTCCAACCTATGTGGTTTCATTTTGGCCTAGTGGTTCTGAATACTCAGCCCTCAATGTTGAAAGGTAAAAAATCACACATTTTTTAACAAAAAAATGCATTCATCTTTCTGTTTGGACTGGCTTAAAGGTGGTTTCAAAAATGGCTAGGCATATTGAGTTTGGCCTGACTAAATAGGGAATTTTGTTGCCTTTCCAACCTATATGGTTATTTTTTTGCCTAGTGGTTCTGAATACTCAGCCCTCAATGTTGAAAGGTAAAAAATCGCACATTTTTAAACAAAAAAATGCATGCTTCTTTCTTTTTTGACTGGCTTAAAGGTGGTTTCAAAAATGGCTAGGCATATTGAGTTTCACCTGACTAAATAGGGAATTTTGTTGCCTTTCCAACCTATGTGGTTTCATTTTGGCCTAGTGGTTCTGAATACTCAGCCCTCAATGTTGAAAGGTAAAACATCGCACATTTTTTAACAAAAAAATACATACACCTTTCTGTTTGGACTGGCTTAAAGGTGGTTTCAAAAATGGCTAGGCATATTGAGTTTGGCCTGACTAAATAGGAAATTTTGTTGCCTTTCCAACCTATGAGGTTTCATTTTGGCCTAGTCACCCTAGTGGTTCTGAATACTCAGCCCTCAATGTTGACAGGTAAAAAATCGCACATTTAAAAAAAAAAAAAATGCATGCATCTTTCTGTTTGGACTGGCTTAAAGGTGGTTTCAGAAATGGCTAGGCATATCGAGTTTGGCCTGAATAAATAGGGAGTTTTGTTGGCTTTCTAAGCCTTATGGTTTCATTTTGGCCCAATGGTTCTGAATATCCAGCCCTCAATGTTGAAAGGTAAAAAGTCACAGATTTTTGACAGTCCTCGTTATATTTGCCTGGAATCTCAAGATCTTTTCTATGCTGTTGAACTGTGATGTCAGAGATGACTCTATTCTAGCACTGCAATATATGTAAATTAACTACAAGCTGTGATGTCAATTTAAAATGGGTCAGATTCCCGGCTTCCAGCCAATGAGAATCCGCCAAACTGAGAATTGCTGTTTCAACTCATTGTCAGAGTGAAAATTGGGTCTGGAAAAACCCATGCAAGTTCGGCACACTGCCTTTCAGCTAATGGGCTCCCAGAACAAATATACATCACATAATCCATATGTTTACTAGCCCTGGGAGCCATGTGGTCGTCCCATTCAAAATCTTGAGATTTTGGCATGGCATCGGGAGAATTGGTCTAGATTAACCAATTCTTATCCAAATTTGATGAAAACGACTATTTTTGAGCATGAAAAGTGGCTATTGTCCTGCCTGAAATCAGTTAATGCCACTGAAACTGGTCAAGTGGAGGTTTTTGAGGGTGCTGAAGTCACCCATGATGAAACCGAATCACTAAGAGGTTATGCTTACTTCATAACAAGCAACATTTGGAAAATTCAGCCGTCGGATTACATAAAATTGGCTGTTTTGGCGGAATTTCCTGTAGTTGATTAATGCAAAGCACCAAAACCTGTGTTTAAGGGATTTTTAGACATGAGCATTTCATTATACACTAACATATGTATCAATTAGAGGTGGTAACCATGGAATTTAACATCTGCAATGGGTCACTTTTCATTATTTCTACAGTACAGATACGTAAATGCACATACTAAGTGAAAATATATCTCTGTAAGGTATGTGATTATATTATGCTTTAGAAATTTACTGACACAGCTTTGCTTACTTTTTTCTAGAATCCATAGGCAATAATTTGAACACATCTATACAGCCCATCATGTATATTATCATGATGATGACGGGCATAAGCTCTCAGAATTTTCTCAATCCATTGAAAAAACTAGTTTTACAAACTGTCATTGTAAGATCCGTTTTGACAATTGCAAAATCTGGACTTATATTGGTGAAACAATCTTTACAAAGGTATCTGAAGTGTCTTCTTGAACTGCTGCATCTTAATTCATGTCAATGGGACATCATCATAATGCATTCCAGAAGAGTGCCATCCTGAGCCACTCAAGACAACATTTCACCGGAAGTGCATTTCACATCTGTGCATACGTGTACGTGTATTACTGTGGAAATCTAGCACAGTTCTGCTGGATTCTGCTGGATTCAGTTTTCTTAGTACCCTAGAAGCCAATCCCACAGCAAATTTTACTTGGGTTTCATCAGTCTGCCACCTCACTGCATTTGTCTGCCTATATATCAGACTGGTTTCAGTCAGTAATACTTGATGTCCAATTGTCCATGATGCCCCTCTTAACAGAATCACTAACAACTGCAATGGATTTGATGATATTAAATATGGCTACGTATTATTTTCCTGTTTCTTGTAAACATGTCTGGACTTATTGTCTGGTGGCAATACCAACCAATTTCCTGTCATGAAAAGATACTCTAATTACTATGATGAAGGTCTAATAAATAACTCAAGTCAAAGGTCATCATTTCTTGGAACATGGCCTATTACATCTAGTTGAGCGTCATTATGTTCAGTTATTGAGCAAGAACTTGTAACATCTGGCTCCAGTACAGTGTTAAAGAAGCTGAGCACAACCAGAGGTTCCATCAGGTGCTATAGAACAGAAAAATGAATTTGCTAAGCTCCTGATGACATTTGATTTAAATCTTTCATTAGAGCTTCGGTATGGCTGATATTTGAGCATCTCAGCATAACACAAAATTTGTTGACCTTGCCAGAGCAATGTAGCAAACAGGAACAGAATATGCAGCCATGTTCAACATCATCAAATGCATTGCTTGTGTAAGGCTTCAGTCAGAAGGAGCATCTGGAACAGGACTGCGCCATAATCAGGATACGACAAAAGTGTCAAGCAATGTTTTTAAACTTTTTTTTTTTTTACTTTAGATTGGAATATTTGTTAAGTTGGAAGGAAGTGTGTGAAACTCTTATCCTTGGGTTTTTTGCATAATGGAATACAGCACTGGAGATTCCTACAGACACACCAATAACACTATTGTACATTATAGTATCAGCCCCTCTATTAAATATATGTGCATTGATTGATTGATTCAAATGTTTATTTGTTTTTACCACACATACCGCTCATATATACAACAATGCACTTTCACATATTCACACATTCCATCAGTAAAGTAAAATCAATATTACAATTCAAGTGTATGGTAAGGAGGTGTCCCACTAGTTAAACATAACTGTTATCGGAACACCCCCTGTGATGAATAGAGTTATGAGAATGGGATATAATACAAGGATGAGGAGTAATGCATGAATTATAATGAAGTGAAAATGGTGCATTATGCTATATAATTCTTAATATAAGAGGAAATATGGGTGCAGTCAAGTTATGCGATTGGGGTGATTAGTTAAGCAATATAAATTATGTATACAGATACTATACACTTAAAGTTGTAAGTTATATGAGTATACAATTAGAATTTCAATAGTAGTAGTCAGTTGCTGCATACATAGCAACCTACCCGGGTTTTTACAACTATATTGGTAGTGAGATAGAAGGTACTTCTTGATACTATTTGAAAAAGAATTAATTGATAAATGTGTCTTGTCTTTTAATTCTCTGGGAAGTTCATTCCAACAATGTGAATCTTAAAATTAATGCTTTGCTTTAGGAGCTCACTATTGATGTTAGGTGTATGGATGAGATTCTGTTGCCTGGTTCTATGGGAATGGATGTGACTATTGAGTTCAAGCTCATTGTGAAAGTAAATTGGCATTAAGCCATTGCTTAATTTATGATAGGTTTTGCTGTAGCTTTATTTGAAGATGTCATCCATTTTTAAAAGTTTCAACTTTTTGAAAAGCGGGTCTGTGTGACTAACGTATTTTGAATTTGAAATTTTTCTCACAGATTTCTTTTGCAGGGTTTTTAATTGTTTGAATTTCCTACTGGTTGTGTTCCCCCATGATATTATGCCCTAGTTAAAATGCGGTAGTATCAGGCTATTGTATATAGTCCTTAGAATATTCAGGGGTAGTTGATGCTTCAGCCTGCACAGCACACCATTAACCTTTGCTACTTGGTTAGATTTAATTTTGATATGTTCTGTCCAATTCATGTTTTGATCGAGAAATGTCCCCAAGAATTTCACAACAGGTACTCTTTTAACTGGTTTACCATCTATTCTAATTGGAAAAGGAAAATCAGGGATTGTCTGTCGTGTTCCATGGAACAGTACAAAGTTAGTTTTTTCAACATTTAGAGATCATTTGTTAGTTGAGAACCATTTGTATATACCATTAAGGGAAGAATTTATGTGTGAGGTTAGTGTGTTTATATTTTGTCCCGTGTACAGTAAATTTGTATCATCAGCAAATAGTACCATTTGGCTATTGTGATTAGTTGCGCTAAGGTCATTCATATAAAGTATGAATAAGAGAGGCCCTAATATGGATCCCTGAGGGACACCACATTATACTTTTTTATATTCAGAATTCTTTTCAGCATAATTTACAAATTGCCATCGGTTTTCTAAGTAGCTGCGTAACCAATCTAATGAAGATCCTCTGATACCATAGTTATTTAACTTGGACAATATGCAAGGAAGTAATTTTTTGGAATCTTAATTCCATTGATTTAAAAACTTTATCATAACCTTCTGGGTTTAAAATGACCATCATTCTCCAAACATGCAACCTATTTTGGTTTGTCTTTTAGCAAAATGTAAGGATGCAAAAATAGTGTCTCAGAAGAAAGGCAATTAAATTCAATTCTTTTAATAAAAGTGCCGTTTCCGAAGAACAATTGACACAATCGCAAGTCTTGATGTTCCATATATTTACATCAAAGCCGACCACCAGATATGTCCACTGCTTTATATTCTTGACCCATTAGAGTTGTTGGCTCACCTGCTAAGATAAACTAAATTACACTAAAATTGCAACAGATGGAATTTAAAAATAGGTCAGATGTTGTGACCTCTATATGCCCCCCCCCCCTTGAATACGCCCACTGGATTTCCTTCATATCAGCCCCACCACCACCAGTGGAATACCCATAGAAGAATGAGATGGAGGACAACCAGTCAGATCCCTCCTGCCAGTGGGATATAAGAATCAAGAGAGGATAGCCAGCAGGATGACCCCCTAACAAAAGGATTTTCTTACATGTGCATTCCACTGGTGTGAGCATCCCACTGGCTGTGCTCAGTATTTTCACTCTTGTATTGGTATCTCACTGGTGCAGGGGTATCCCATTGGTACAGGGGTATACATCCCAGTGGTTGTCCTCCATCTCCTCATTCCTGTATAGGTATCCCACTGGTATGGACCTCGGAGTCGGAGTCGGGTATCAATTGAACCGACTGCGACTACCGACTCTCTTGGCTTCCTAAATTTCGACCCTGACTCTTGACTCCTTAGGTCTCCTGAACTACAACTCAGACTCTTAAGGTCTCCTGCATTTCGATTCTGACGCCTCACTCCACTTTTTGGTGTTTTATGCACACAAGTTTTGTGTGGTTCACAAAGGAAAATATTAATTCCACAATATCTTAATTGGATTGTATACACTAACAGTTGTTCCAGAAGCAAAACATGCATGCATAGCATCACGAAAAGTTGAGAAACATTTCAAAAATTTCCTGCATGGCAACATGGCTGAGAGAATATCTAAGTTTTGTAGAAGTCTATTACATTAATTCTCTTCAAATGTATGCTGCATGGTAATTTTCCCGTACTATGTATAGGCTTTGAGGCCAATCATTGAGTGTGGGAAATTGTTTTTCCAGCTCAGAATACAACTTGTTGACGACACCAAGTTTAATGTGCAGAGCAGGAGGAGGAACAATGTTGATAACAGGAATTGTGGTGTCATGATCACCAAGGAGAAGAGGCTCATTTGAACAATTATTGTAATTTTTCAGACAGGTTTTCTTGCCACTTTCCTGTTGCCACTGTCTGTAATTTTCACTGATTGATTCAAAAGTCCTTGATGGGGCATCAAAAACATTTTTCATTCCTTCACAGAAAGGGCATGAATGCATTGAAGAATGTGTCATCAGTCCAAGACAGATATTGGTCATCTTCAAGTCGGCTGCAGAGTGAAACTAGACATTTTTGATGAGGGTTTTTTTCGAGAAACATTTTGCAATTGAAATAGTTCTCAGGGGTTTTGGAGCAGCTGCTAAAATGAATACTTTATTCACCCCAGTATAAAGAAACTTTGCTCCTGCTCCAATACCCTCTGCTCTGGTTACCCGAGTCTGAGGAAGAGACTGCATTGTTATTCTATTGTTTGGATCATAGACAGACAGGGTCAGTTTTAATACATGCTTCCCATCGTCGAAGCCTATTTTGTCTTCATGACAAACATCAGTTTCCCCCCTCAATAACAAAAGTCTATCAATAAATTTCTGGGTGTCATTAGAAAACACAAATGGTCGAAGAAGAGGCAGGGTCTTTAGAGTCATTAAACTCCACCATTTCCTTTCAAAAAAAATAATAATTATCCTCCAAAACTGTTTTTCTTTCACTCAGAATAGACCTAACTCTGCTTTCTACACTTTGACGCCCAAACTTAAGCCTGATGTCCTTTAAAACCTGGAAAGGTTAGCATTGATTTGCATGGAAATTACATCATCTGCGGTGAGTTGTAAATCACTATCATTTAGCTCAACTGCCACTTTCAAAGGCTTTGATAGGGTACTGACTTCAACACACGAAGTACCAGTCATTGATAGACATGGTATATCAGGGCTTATACCATTCGACACCTCTGTCAGCCAATCACATGCCAGTATTGCAGGGAAATAATTCCCATATTCTTCGTTGTCCAGTTATCCGCTCATGTTTGACTGTTTGAGTGTTTGTCTCATGGTATAAGCCGGTTATTCACCATGGGATCAGGAATTTGTGTTTATCACACCTCGGCGAAAGCCCTCAGGTGATAAATCACATAATTCCCTCTCCCGTGGTGAATAACCTATACTTGTAGATCGAGTTAATCCATCCATATACTAGCATATGACAAATCCAAGAAATGCACTGGACATTTGTGTTGTGATATATTTGTCACATATTCTATCAAATTTGACAGTTGACTATGAAAAACATTTTCTCAAAATTCACAGTTATTGTTTGGTGTTGTTAATTCTATAAGTTGCAGATTCTTATATATTTTTATTTCATGTCTAACAGCTAAAAGCACACATAGTAACAAACAATGTATAACAGTTTGTGATCACTGCTATGGTTGCATTCTTATTGGAATTTGTCATGTGACTTTGGAATAGGACAGATTTCACAAAAAGCTGCAAAAGTCCTTACCACAAGTTACATTAGCACAAGTCTGATAAGGCCAGGCATAATTGATTCGTAGCTTCTCAGATTTTCTCAGGGTCCTTTTTCTAAGGATAGTTGGCAGGACAAAAAAAAAGCTGAAATCTAAATCTTTTATTGTGTCAATCCATTGAATAAAATCATGGGTAAACACTGTTTGCTGTTTGATTGGTAGATCAGGGTAACTAAAAATATGGCCTTGTGCTAATGTAACAACGTTAAATGATGGAGGACGGAATTTTTTGCGCGGATCCTACTGCAATATAAATGAAACTACCAGCAGGGTGCCACCCCTGGCCTGCTCCTGGGAGACCTGGCTTTCAGTTCAGAAAAAAACTTAGATCTAAGCATGTGTTCGTTAACATAATTTACATAGACAAATTTTGCTAATGTAACACTGTGAAATGGACAGATGCAAAATTGCAGTTACATTAGCAATAAAAAAAAGCCACACCCAGTCGTTTATGTTTTTGGTGATGTATACAGGCAAATAAAACACGTTTTTCAATATAGTTTTTGAATTTCATGTTTGAAATTGGCAAAAGTAGCAAGAACACAAAAAATCCCCATGTAAAAGTTGCTAATGTAACCTCAGTGTCCTGTGACGGAATCGAGTTACATTAGCAGTCTTTTTTTATTTTTCATTTTTTTCAAGTTCTATATGATGACCAATACAATTAAAAATGGTTCCAAAATATTTTCAAGATGTTTTTTATCAATCACATATCATTAAATTTTCAGGAATCGGTTTTAGCAGATTCCACAGAGTTCCAAAGTAAGCACGTTTGATCACCAGTAAGTTTGGCTGTCCGAAATTGTCCTCATGAGGGATAAAAAATATATATTTTTAAGAGGAAAAAGCTACATATTTGAGGATCATTTTATTGATATTTATTCTTTAGCTCATACTTGCTTCAGGAAGCAACAGAGAGGCAACAAAAGGGTTGGAAAGTTTAAGGTACCCTCTGAGAAGACTTTTCGTGAAATCTGCCATAGGCTCCCACTAGTTTTGAATTTCTTCAAATATGCAAATACTATAAAAGAGAAAATATTTAGCATGGCAGAACATTATCAAAATAAGCGAGATGTACAAGGTCAACTAGATTGCGTTTGCACCATATCTGTGTGTTATTTGCAAAATAGCTCTTCTTCTGCAATCTCCAAATTCGAATTTCATACGCTTGTATTGTCTTACAGGCAATTATTGGTATACATGCGCATGCTTCAACAGTCTTCGCCCCACCACTGGTCAATTCCTTCAGCACAGTTGATGCAAATTGCTGCTTAGTTAAGTCATCTGGAAGAACATTTGAACAAATGTTGTTTAGTTTCATTTTCTTGCTTTTGCATTGGATCTGATTATGGCTACATCCCTGGTACAACATTGTGAAACAGTTAGTGCAAAGCTTGAACTTTTTCTTAGGCAATTCTGAGGCAGCTGGCCTCCCTCGCCTCTTTTTCAAAGAGTTCACTGCAACACCATTTGACTTGGCTACTACACAAATTCTACACGAGCATACAGACTGGCCACGAGTCAGAACTGGCAAGTCTACACATTTGTTCCCCTTTCTTCTTTTAGTGAGCATTCCATGACATGATGCGCATATACCGCACGGCAAATCAGGATTTAGGGGGTTGAAGTTTTCAAACACAAAATTTTGAATTGCCTCAATGTCAATGGAACTCAATTTTCTTGTGGCCTTTCTATAGCAAATGATGCAGACTTTCTGCCTTGCTTCAAAGCGGTCCATGGTACAAATGCTAAATTTCCAACCAAAGATTGCTTGAGAAAAAACCCACTGTGCACCTATCCACACACCAAAACCAACAAAAATCTAATAAGAATGATAACTGCTGCACACAACAAGAGAAAGCATGACTGCTCACTTCAACACATCAAGTGAGAGTGAATGCTGATCAGAGCTAACGAAACAGTTGAGTGAGCAACTAAAAATGTGTTGTTAGGGACCATTCAGAATTTATGACTGGGGGGGGGTGGGAGTTCTGGCTCTTGTTTCAAGGGGGGTATTAATTTTTGACAACACTTCCAAGGATGGGGGGTAGGGTGTTTCAGTTGCCCCCAATATTTTCCGATCCTGCTTGACCTTGGTCTGGTATTGCAGTTTATATAGTAGAAGTCATATGTAAAATTTTGGCCCATTCTATAAATACTTACCTTTACCAGAATTCACTTGAAGTTTATAATGTAATTCCCCATTGGCGAACTTGCAAATCCTGAATATATTGCAAAAATCAATGAAGAAACAGATATTTTTTCCTCAATCCATAGGATCTGAGTAAGTTTTTGAAGGGCGATCAAAATCTGGCATCAGCTATCTTATAGCAGGTCTTCCTAATTAGCTAGGAAGTATTGAATTTCCTAAAATTCTGCTATTTTATGCAGATTTTCACAAATTTGACAGCTTCTGGCAGCTTGGCAAATGGGGTTATGCAAAAAATAACACCAGATTTGAATTTCCCTCCCAAAACTTACTCAGGAACTGTGGATTGAGAAAAAAATATTGATTTCTTCATTGGTTTTTGAAATATCCTGAGAATTTGCATGTTCGCCAATGGGGAATTACATTATAAACTTCAAGTGAATTCTGGTAAAGGTAAGTATTTATAGAATGGGCCAAAATTTTACATGTGACTTTTACTATATAAACTGCAATACCAGACCAAGGTCAAGCTGGATCGGAAAATATTGGGGGCAAATGAAACACCCTAATGGGGGGGTAAGAAATTTTAACAATGAAAAAATGTTAAAAAGCACGCATAAACTCCTTTTTTTTTTACGCGCAAGAGTCCGCGAAATGACGTGAATCTGCACGCGTGGCCGTGTATAATAGTATATATGTATATATGTGTGTATTACTTTGTATGGCGAGGGGGGGTACTAAAAATACTTGTGAAACCTAAGGGTGGGGTACTAAAAATCCGCATGAAACTCAAGGGGGGGTATCAATTTTTGACGAGAAGTTCCAACAAAACTCCCACCCCCCCCCAGTCATAAATTCTGAACGGTCCCTTAGTACTAAAGTTAGAGTCGTCAGGTGTTCAAACTGAAATATGAATAACAATATACTATTATACTATCGATATTATCAAATCATTAAGACACTCAGGGCTGTGAAATATGCTGATTAGCCAGATTGATCACTGTTAATATCCATGGCAATGTTGTGAATGATTTGTCACACCCCAATTAAGTAACAGGGGCAAGAATTTAATATTTTATTGATCTTTTAAAAGAAACACTTTCACCTAGAATGACAATATGGGTCAGAAATATTATGATTTAATGTTTTGAGCAATTTAGGTTGGACACACTCAGTCACATCATCCATTGCACCTCTGCCATCAGAGTGTGATAAATCAAAAATTTTACGGCTCATAGCTTGAAATTTTCCCAACAGATTTTTTTCGTTTTTGCGTTGAAACGATCCTCAGACCTTCTACTAAAACCCTGTGTTTTTAGTTTTCTCGCTTTTCTTTTTAATCTTAAATTTTGTTCAGGGGCACTGTGACTGGTTCACCTGCCCCGTCTCTACTTCTTATGAGAATGTGTATGCATCAATGACAAGTTGGAATATAAACTCACAAGAATCATTTAAAAGCGGTGATATTTTTGAATTTATGAGACTAATGTCACTGGATCCCTAGTTTAGGATAGATGACATGGCAATCAAGACTTTCAAAAAGTCACAATTTGTGCCAAAAATCAGAAAACCTGAAATTGAGCTCTCGCTTCTCAGAACTGTCATATTGTGGAATTCACTGTAAAATGGTTATTCTAAATAAGTAAAGTAAGTGATAGAAAATATATGAAATGCATTGTAAGTCAGGTTTGCTTGTTGGAGAGCTAGTGCAAAGCAATCATCATTTGTCACTACCAGGAACCGCCATGGAAATCTTGGTAACGAGTCAGTGACTAGGTCTTAATATAAAAGGCAAATCTCTGACAAGACCCGACATTCGGTTTCATTCAGCTCAAACATTCAGTTGGATTCAGTTCTAAGATCAGATTCAGCTACTCTCAGTTTCTTGATGCAGTCATTTGGTTGTATGTTATAATTGTGTTATACATATTGTTCAAGTTCAAGTTCAAGTTCAAGTCTTTATTAATACCATTAAGGTACAGGGGCCTGACGCCATTCGGCGTATTTGGCCAAAAATTTCATCAAAAATTTGTGACTGACACACATGTGATATATATTAATAACAATTTAAGAGATAACAAATTTCAAGCTTAAGTAAAAGGAAATCACATATTACAGACTTAACAGGTAGTTTTTCAGACGTTTTTTCAAGACGGGAAGGGAGCAGCTGTAATCAATGGAGTTGCCCAGGGTATTAAAACAAATGACTCCTCTATGTCTTATGTTTCTCTGCAATTTTGCTGAGGTAAAATATGGAACTCTGAATAATGCTTTATTTCTAGTATTGATGTTATGAATGTCTTGATTTTTAATGAACATATGATTGATGACCGGAGGATGACAACTAAAGTGTACTTTATACATGAAGATAAATAGATTCATTGAATACAACTTATTGATGGGTAGGATACGAAGAGACTTAAATAATGGTGAAGAGTGAGTTAGTCTATTTGAGAACGTCATGATGCGAACCACTTTCTTTTGAAGAATTAGTATTGGGTTCATATAAGTTTGAATCATTGATCCCCAAACTTCTATACCATATGATATTAATGGTAAAATAAATGAATTATATAATATCAACAATGTTTCTCGTTTTAAATATTTTTTTGCTTTACTAATGATACCGATCCCCTTAGCAATTTTCTTCCTGATATAACTTGAGTGAGCTTCCCATGAAATATTGTCATCTATCATTATACCAAGAAACCTGGTTGTTCTGACTTGATCAATCTGAACATTTGCTATTTTGACATAATCAGAAGGCATAACATATCTTTTCCTTGGTGAGAATATCATATACTGAGTTTTATTTATATTAAGAGAGAGCTTGTTTGAATCAATCCATGTTTTAATAAATTCTAATTCCAAATTCAATTCGTTTACCAGGTTGGTCATATCACTACCCTGAATAAAGACATTGCAATCGTCAGCAAATGAAATGGGCAGAAGTGATTGAGATGCATTACAAATATCATTTATATATAATAAAAATAGAATGGGGCCAAGGATAGATCCCTGTGGCACCCCACATGTAATAGGTTTATAAGAAGATGATACATTATTGAAAGAAACATACTGAGTTCTACTAGTAAGGTAGCTTGAGATCAGTTGATGGGCAATCCCTCTTATTCCATATTGATATAATTTATCCAATAGAATGCTATGATTAACAGTGTCAAAAGCTTTACTATAATCAAGAAATACACCTAGGGTAAACTTACTATCTTTATATCCAGCTAATATTTTGTCAATCAGTGCTATTATAGCTTGTGTGGGATTATGATTTTTACGAAAACCAAATTGAAATTTGTACAAAATGTCATTATCATTAATGAATTGGAATAATCTTTTATATATTACTCTTTCAAATAATTTCGACAGTGATGGTGAAATTGAAATAGGTCTGTAGTTTTTAAGGAATTGCTCATCACCAGATTTAAAAAGTGGAATTATCTTAGCGACTTTAAGTTCATCAGGAAATATTCCTTGAGACAATGACAAGTTAACTAAATGTACTAAAACTGAAACATATTGGTCATGACATCTTTTTAAAACTTTTATCTGAAGATCGTCATATCCTGGTGAGCTATCATTTAGTGAGGCAAGAATTTCTTTTACTTCCAAAACACTGGTTGGTCGTAGATATAGGGAATTTTGAATATTAACGTTGTGGAGATAAGACAGGTGAGAGGTGTTTGTTATTGGAATATTCTTGCTTAGATTCTCTCCAATTTTAACGAAATAATTGTTGAACCCATCAGCAATAATTTGATGGTCAGTGACAATCTTGTCATCTATCGAGAAGTGAGAGGGAGTGTGATGGCTACTTTTGTTATTGATTATATTTTTAATTATCTGCCAAGATTTTCGTATGTTGTTCTTACTTTTTTCAAACAAGTTGTGGATATGATTTTTTTCAGCATTCTTTAGTAGGGAATTCAGTGTTTTCTTATATTTCTTGTAGATAATAATATTTTGTTCTGTAGGATGTTTCCTGCTTCTGATATATAAGAGATTCTTTGCTCTAATTGACCGTTTCAATGCTGCGGAGAGTCATGGTTTTCTATTATTATATGCAGAATTTCTTATTTTAATTGGATATGCTTTGTCATAAGTTGCCTTATAGGTATTATAAAACAAAGTAAATGCATCTATGCAACTGTCTGTTTCTAAAACATTTGACCAGTCTATCAAAGCAATATCATTAGTAAACTTAAGCAAATTTTCATCACTGTATTCTTTGAATTTTATGCAAGTTTTCGTTTTTGATTGAGTGAAATCTGTATTTATAATAAATATCGGAAAGTGATCTGAAATATCCCATGTAAATATACCTTGTAAATGATTTTCAGTCACAGCTTGGTTGCAGAAAATGTTGTCAATCAAGGTGGCTGAAGTTCTCTGGACTCTAGTTGGTTTAGTAATTAAGGGAAAGAATGAGAATGAATAAAACATGTCAAGAAATTCGGATGTAGGTAAATGATCTTCAGAATTTCATAAGTTTATATTATAGTCTCCCATGATGTAAACAAGCTTATTATTGCGGATTTTGCGTAGTATTTCATTCAAATGATTATTAAATATTCGTATGTCAGTATTAGGTGGTCTATACAACACTCCTATTATCAGATCTTTTGTAGTATTGAATGTAGTTTTAGAAATTTCTATGAAGATACTTTCTATTGATTCATTGATAATGCATAAGTCTTCCAGTAGCTTCGCCTGAATAGAATTTCTAATGAATAATGACACTCCTCCACCAGGTTTTGAAAGTCGTGTTTTGTAAAAGTGATTATAATTATCCAAATAATAAAGGTTACAATTGCTTTCCTGAAGCCAAGTTTCAGATATACCAATTATTGAAAAGTTAATTAAGAGATTTTCTAGATGAGTTTCAAGTTCTTTAAGATGTCTTGGGATACTTCTTATGTTAATATGCATAAGTGAAAATTTGTTGTTAGAAAATGAACCCATATCTCTATTGAATTTTTCTTCATGAAAGTAGTTACATGCATGAGATGAAGTATGAAATCTTATGTCATTGTAAAAATGTAAATCTGGATCAACCGATGTCATGGGCATAAAATCATGATCGTCGTTTAGTTCAAAGGGATTGAAAACCATTTCATTTAATCCATCAAAAAACACAGAAGAGTCATTGAAAAAAATGTCTAATTCATGAATAAAATCTAATTGATCGGAGTAATTGTTAAATGGAAATATCTCATCCGAACAGTCAGTACATATCCAATCATTTTCTAAATAAGGTAAATCGCTAATGGAGATATTTGATAGGCACTGTATATGAAATTTGCATTTACAGAGACAACATTTTAAAATTCAACAGTGCCTCAATATTCTTCTATTGCATTTAATACATAAGATCATGTGAGGTCACTGGGCAACAACATATAAGATAATCCTGCTCCCTCCCGTCTGAAATAAAGTACAATCTTTATATAATTTTCCTTTGTAAAAATTTGATAAGACCTAGACTTGAAAGAAATTATAATCGAAACAAAAGGATTAAAAATGAATATAAAAGTCATATAACAAAGTAGTTAATTTAGTACTAGGTAAACTAGGTGGGATCCACCAACAAGGATAATTTCAAATTTCTACTAAGTGACTGAGTGAGACGATATTAATAATAATGTAGGACTGCAGAATTAAGCAAAATGCAATAGATCAGCTGATCATTAATCTCACATTCCAATGTACTATGTTGTTGTTATAATGTTTTGTGATCTGGACTATGTATTTTGGACATTCAAAAAATACAATAAAACATTTATGTTAACCTCTCAAGTCAAGCCAAGTCAAGTCAAGTCAACTTTATTAAATCCACATGGGATAACTTCGCATTCACTCAAGCTACAATATACAAAAATAGAAAAATGGCACATGGCAAACAAGAGTTCGATATATATCATCTCAACGGTGGTGTTTATCATTAAAGAGTCTCATGGCCCTGACCACGAAGCTTGATTTGTGTCTGTTTGTATTTGCTGGTGGGTAAAGCTTCGTTGACTTCTTGACTTCATGAAAATTTCAAATAGTGGATGACTAGTGTCTCTCATGATTCTTTTTTGGCTGTCAGTCTACTCTCTGACTCCTCAAAGGAAACAAGTTTGGTACCAATTACTCGGCTGGCTTGTTTGATACATGATGTTATTCTCCTCTTATCTCCAGCCTTAATATTGGCCTGTTTCACACTATCGCGGGACAAGAGCTAGTAAAGCACGTAATGCCTTCTTGCTGCTGTATTATCAGAAATAAATGACAGTTTCTGCAAACAAATTCTCCACAGGATGCCCTGAGCATAACCTGAAAGTTTTATTTAGTTATCTTTAAAAGGTATTGTTTTACGGACAAATAAGTCTCCAAATATTGACAAAATTTGCATCTAATTTGTGACATGAGAAATTGAAGGGTGTTATTTTTGAAAAATTTTCCATCAACATGAGTATTCAAAGCTGAAATCCCGATTTTACCAACGTATGGGGCCCCACAGATGAAAAGATATGATATATGTTGGTTTTAATGCCAATGAAATGTCATGTAGTTAAATTTCCGAATTGGAGTCACATGTAATTTTTCCGTGTCCCGAAATGATATGGTTCTATTGTCTTTTGTGTACTCATCATATGCAATATATTTCATCAAAGTTGTTACTTTTTGTTGCCAAATAGTCCATACTAGCTGAAAAGCTTGTCCAATATGAAATAGATAAACGTATAACTAGCAGAAAACCAAATGAAGTTACATTTTCTTTCCGTGTCCCATTGAAGGGTGTAAGAAACGGTAGATTCTAAGGCTCAGATGCACATGATACAATGGTAGAACTGCTTCTATCTTACTTGTGCTAACTTGTTGTTCAACAGCAAACCATTTTGTGCTGTTTTGGTTTTCTGTGCTGTTTTTTTCTGCTCAATGCTAAGAAAAATAGAAATGTGTCCCGTCCCGTAAGAAACGTCCCGTAAGAAACGTTTTTCACTGTTTGGACTCAAGACTCATTCAAATGACATGCAAATGATATGTTAATGGTACATTTTGTGAAAATTGGATAATATTTTAGTTACTTATACATATAATAGACAATATGGCAAACATAATAGGTGTAACCACAATTTTAGAGTGCATGCAGGATATTCAAGGTTGAACAAGATTGCGCAGGCCCCTAGCACTCTGTAAGAAAAAAAAAAGCTGTCAGACGCTCACTGATCTTCATTGGCTTTGTATTTTAGATATCTCAGCATTTAAAGAGTTTCATTAATTACTCCTGCTGTGTTTTCTTGGAACTCGTTCAGTGTCAATTTGCAGCCGGGACATGTGTCCCGTAAGCAATTTAGTAAATTTGCTTAGCATTTAGCTTTGTACGTATTTTTAAATGCGCTCAAAGCGGGAATTTTGTACGCACATTAGTTGTTGAGATTTTGTTTAAGTTGTCAACATTTAGTTGTTTAGGCATTAGACACTTGGTTGTTTAGACTATACACCAGGGTATAAAATAAGAAAATTTGATCACTGCACATAATTGTCTTGTGCGAACCAATCGGCGACCAATCGGCGTTTTCAAGTGCCAGCATTCATGCATGGCTGAATTGAAAAGTGAAATATTATCATCTAAAATTATGGAATGAAATATTAGTACATGTGTCTAAACAGCTTGTCGATGGCCTTTTGCTTATCTCATTTTTTATATTGTGTCTGATTGAGCTCTACTACTTACTTTCCTATACTTCTGAAATAAATAAAGCAACAAACTTTCTTTCTACCAGATGTAGGTCGAAAATTGTATTTGACAGAACTTTAATTAAATAATTTTGACATAATTCTATTTATCACCATCTGTTCCAGTAAACTTTCAGGAGATACACTTATTTATAAAGCCATTTGGAAGAAAATAACAAAATATGTTACTGGAGTCATTGAAAGACTATAGTATGAATAATTCCATGTCATTACATACAATTTTTTAGAAAATCTTCCCACTCTACTCATTCAGAATGTCTTGAACATTTACCAGAATCAAGGTTCGTCACCAGAAAGCACAAATCCCTGTGATACAGTAATATCTTGAATAGTTTCTCAATTTTTGTAAAATATTTGAAAGTCCAGAAATTTGAAGGCATGTAACTCAGTGTAAAACCTAGGGACCTACAATCAGGCAACACATGTTTTAATGTAGCCCAAGTGTTATAACACATTGTTTCAGCCACCTCAGCGCATTTGTGTCTATTTCACAGGTCGTCCAAAAAATCTGAAAATTGCAGTTTTTTCACATTTTTGTCCTGAAATTTCTGAGACTGTATTATTGGGAATTTGTGCCTTCTTGTGAGAAACCTTGATTCTGGTAAATTTTCAAGGCATTCTGAACCAGGGGCCATTTGTTGAATTGACACAGAATTATCCCTATGAAAGAACAGATAGGATCAAATATAGGAAGCTGATTTTTTTGCAGAGAGTTAAATATAATTTTTAATGCCAACCAAAAGTTTCCTGCATTAAAAAGGAGAGTGGGTAAGTCTGGGCAATTCCCTTGCATCAACAACCCTGCATGACTGCAACCCATTAGTACAACACTACAGCAGGGTGATTGATTCAGGGACTTGCCAACCTTGGTGTGTCTGCAGTGATAATGAGCAGTGCATGGCTATGGTCTGATGCAGAAGTTTTGTGAATGCTCGTAATGCCTGTGCTCTGAGGCAGTGTTTCAAGATTTATATATTTAGCTATCTGTGAGCAAGATTATACTCTTCCTACATTGCATCTGGAAAATCTAATGAATGATAAACCAGTGACTCAGGACTGTCTTTGAGTTGTCAAGCAGTACAAATTGCCAAAACTATCATCAGGTGGGCAAAAGACTTACATTTGTTGAACATATATTGTGGGAATTATGCAGTTCACCATAATTCAGCTTAAAAGGGTGAATTTGATCACTGTACAAATTCAGATTGATCACTGCACATTTCAGATTGATCACTGCACATTTTGGGATCGTTGCACGCTTATTTTATACCCTGCTATACACCTAACTGTTTAGGTATTGTTTGGTGTTCTAAACAAATAAAATGCTAAAACTAAATGTTTTTTGTCATAATTGTTTAGGTTGTACCTTTGCAGTCGCTTACGCAGCTTGTTTAATTTGGCTTAACAAAGTTTTTATAACAAAAAAGCTAAACACCAATAAACGCCCTCAAAGCAGGAATGTTGAATGTTTAGGTTTTGTTTAGGTTCTCCACATTTCCAATTTAGAGTGAATGTTGAAAGAACCCACAAATATAAATATCTACTAAAATATAAATATCTACTATTATCTAGGGTTGGTTATGGATGATCAGCTATGTTGGAAGGACCATGTTGAACATGTTAACAAAAAGCTCAACCCCAGATTGTACTGTCTTAGAAAGATGAACAAGTTTTGTGTTAGCTCACTCATCCTAGAAATGTTTTATAACTCTGTCATTGCTGCCCAGAGGAAAAAAGAGTATAAAAGCAGACAGCTTCTCAGCGAGGAAGTACAAAAGCAGTCCAAAAGCAGTACGTAGACCCACGCTGCAAATGTACTCCATTATACTGATTTTGTGCTTCTATGCAAATTATATATTGATTTTATACTTCTTGTGAACCAATTTGAATAATCACGTACTGTCATTTGAACATTCCATGTAGGCCTACTGAATTTATACTTCTATGACTTAGGCTGCTTAGATTCAGTCACATGTGGGTCATGTTCGCTCCCAAAAAATCCGTGTAAACAACATGATGTCACCTGAATCAAAAGTTATAAGTGGGATACCCCAACAGTCAGTTCTTGGACCAGTGTTGTTTGTCATGTATATTAATGACCTACTTGATGATCTACAATCTCAAGTCTACTTGTTTGCGGACGACACTAAGCTGTTCAAGATAGGGAAACCTCCGCAAAATGAAGAGACTGATCTACTGCAGCAAGACTTGAATGTTCTACAAGACTGTCTAATAAGTGGCTTTTAAGATTCCACCCCGACAAGTACAAGCGCCTGATTATATCAAGACACCACCAAGATTCAAGAGCAGTACCTCTAGCTCTAGCCCCAGGAGAAGGACCACCGACACCACTCACTACCTGCAAAGAGGAAAAGGACCTGGGCATCACCATTGACAGCAAACTTAGCTTTAGTAGACACATTGACAGCATAGTGAAAAAGCCAACAGAAACATGGGCATCATACGAAGATCCATCCACTACCTGACCCCTGACACATTTATCCCATTGTACAAGGCCCTGGTTAGATCTACACTTGAATACAGGCAAAGCATATGGAGTCCTTTCCAAACTGGCGACATGATGAAAAGGAAAGAAAGTGTCCAACGCCATGCAACTAAACAACTAAAGGGCTTTAAGGACCTGAGTTACCGGAAAGGTTAAAGAAACTACAACTCCCAACCCTGAGATTCCGGCGTTTACGTGGTGATATGGTGGAAATGTTCAAGATCCTGAAGGGGATGTACGACCAAGCTTTAACTCCTGTTGTTATCCAGGACAACACCCAGATATTTTATTTGTTTCGATCTCTCAAAAGGTGCTCCACATACGTTCAGCTGAGTTGTGTTGTATTTCTTCAGATGTTGCCTTGATGCAAGTATTATGAATTCAGTCTTTGCAGGATTAATCTTCAGGCGATTTTGATTCATCCAGTCATTGATCTTATCTGCACAATGTTCAAGTTGTGTAACTGCACGCATCTCTGCTTGGGGGTCTTTGACATTAAAGGACATTTTCACAGCGTGATCATCTGCATATCCATGCAAACTGATGTTTTGCGGCACGGCGTCCTTCAGTGTACTTGCATATGCAAGATATAGCACAGGCCCCATACATGAACCTTGAGGGACAGAAAAAGGAAGGTCTTTCTCCGTGGAATACTTTCCCTCGACAGTCACCTAGCAGCTCCTGGGATAAAGATATGTTTTAAACCATCGAAGTGTCTGCTGGTGATGCCTAGTTACATTGATTTTGCTGAGGAATTGATATTATATGTGGCCTATAAAATTAACAAAGCATTGATTTTTAGATACTTCAAATATACTCCGATTGTACTGCAAAACTGCTTCCTGGTAGCATGTCACAGCTGGTATGCTCCTTTTATACTCCCTGCAAGGAAGCATTTCTGGAGCATATGGATTTGCAGATTGGGAGTATACATGAAGCATAATTTAGATAATTCAAGCGCTTCAGATGTGCTCCTTTTCTACTGTATATATGCTGCGAAAATAATGCATTTGTACTGCAAATGCCAAATTTGTGTGAAAAAGTGTCTCAACTGTGCAAATCGTCAGTGCGCAATACACTTCTTTTGTGCTTCTAATGTACTCCGATACCAAATATGGGTTATACCGATTTTGTGCTGTTTCTGTGCTGTGAACATACTCTTTTTTTCCTCTGGGTATGCTCCTTTTGTACTCCCTGCAAGGGAGCATATTTGAAGCGTATGGATTTGCATATGGGAGTATAAATGAAGCATCGTTATAATAATTCGAGCGCTTCAAATGTGCTCCTTTTGTACTGCGAATGTGCTTCAAAAATACTGAATTTGAACTGCAAATACCTATTTTGTGTGCAGCTACAGCACCCTAATTACACTGAAATACAATACCATTTCAATTCACTATTCTTAAAGGGGGGGGGGGCTCAGACAAGGGAGGTGCCACGGAGGTAGACCAGCCGCCATTAACTTTTTCCCCAGGGAGGCCCTTTGCCTTGTCCTTTTCCGCCTCCCCCACTCCCCCCTCCCTCGTATTGACCAATCATCCGGCTTTGATTGCTGCTACATTTCTAATGCAGTGCTCAATATTAGTCTGTTCCACAGCCCAGCATACACTCTAGATTATGAGCCAGTGGAACAGGCTAGGTCAATATGTATACCCTTGAAGTAAGAAGCCCTTTCTTCAAGATGTACCATAACTTTTGATTGTTTAGTCCAGTGTAAGTCTCTAAATTTGTTCAACTCAATTATTATTTGAAATTGTGATAACCAGTGTCTTGTGAGAAACAGTGACACACTTTGTTTGTAAAACATTGAGACTCTTCAGGCGAGGTGCAACACTCGGCTTAGACAGAAGTTGTTTGTTGTGGTTGTACACAAAAAAATAACATTGCCTGGCAGTTTTAGATTCCTTTGTCAAGAACTGTGATGTCAAACTCTAAACTGATATGTCACAGGTTGAAGATTAGACCAATCACATTCACCGATACCCTCTGATGTCACGGTTTAACTGCAAAACGAAGTTTTCAGAAGAACACACAGCTATGAAAACGATAATAAGTATTACTAGAGCGTTTCTATCAATCTATCTGTCTATCTGTCTATCTGTCTATCTGTCTATCTATCTATCTATCTATCTATCTATCTATCCAAATTACCCCAAATATAAAGAAACTAGAGGTCAACATGATAGGGGCATAGGAAAAGCGTAAGTAACACTAATGGATACGGGATACACTGCAGCAATTAGGTGCAGTGCCTCTCATACAATCTGCTTGCAGTGTGTGATTCACTGCAGTCATTTTACACACCTTTTTGGAAGGAGCCAATGAAGTACCGCTGCTTCTTGTCATTCAGCCTTGTATCAAGAGTAGCTTAAAATATACTAGTTGTGTGTGTTTCAAAATTGACACACACAGCTGTGGAAGCCAAATTGATAAATTGAACTAATCTGACTGAACAAAATAATGAATCCCCAGGAAAGAAAAGTAGTGAAGTGTGAAAAATTCAAGAGAGAATATATCTATAAGTTAATTCTTTGGTGTTTTGACTTGCATTCTTCAGTTGGTGTGACACTTTCTGTCTTTCAGTTTTACTAGCAGCACTGCCATGTTTCGATTGTGGAGGGCCAAAACTTATTTATTTATTTCACCAAAATTGAGCAAGAAATTATTTATTTTAAAGAAACTCCAAGCCCAAGCGTCCCCCCCCCCGGTTATTAAATGATCTCCCCCTTATGTGATCAGCAGTGCTGGGCAACGCAAACAAAATTGAACTTCCACAAACGCTAATCAGCAAACTCTGATCACAACTTCCACAAACGCAAATCTGCAAACTTTTTTGAAATTTTGTAAAAGGTTGTGCAAACGCAAACGCAAACATAATCGCAAACCAAAATTGCAATTAGTAGGCGCAACTGTTGCTAAAAAAAATATGAATAAAGTTTAATCATGAAAGATGCTTTAAAAAAAGGCATTTGATATTTGACCAAAAAAATATACAATAATTATTCACAATGTGGCTATATATATAAATTTGGCATTGACATTATCTGTATTATTCACAAATTTATATAATTGCTTATGAACAGGAATCCAGAAATATCTATAGGCCTGCATAATTCATGACATTGATGGCTCACTGTCAGTGCTCAATGATCTGCATCATGTTGGGAGTCAATGCTGTCAGTCATGCAACATGTGGCGCCATCTATACCATACCTTAACACAACCATTTGATAAAGTCCTTTCCTGTTCTTATTCAAGTCAATATTAAACCCAAAGTTGCACTAAAGTGTATATCTCTTTAGGCTATATATAGTTTCCAACTGCAAATTGAGGTTTTCCAACTGGTTAGACCAATGCAATAAGATGAAAGTGGGACAAAGAACAACCAAAAACCTTGATGTGTGGCAGGCTTATGTATTCTCCAACCAGGCATGCTGGAACATTTTGTTTTCAGTTTGCATTTGCGCAACTTGGTAGATTTTAGATCCGCAAACGCAAAGCGCAAAGTTGATTGGCAATCAGTGCAAAATGCAAACTGCAAACGAAATAGCACTTCCGCAAATTGCGGAATTTGCGGTTTGCGGAGGTGTTTGCGGAAGTGCCCAGCACTGGTGATCAGGTAACCAACCATAAAACTTATTTCTTTTTGCAAAATATGGCTTGATACTATTAATAGTAGGATTCATGTCTTCATGGGTTTTATGCTAGTTTTTAAAATTAAAAATGCGTACTGAGAATGCAATGATTGAAATAAAAAAAATTAAACTTGTGTTTTATCATCTATAGTGATCTACTGAAAAATATTATAGAATATATTTTATAATTTACTTATATAAAAGGGGTCTATGTGATATATGTCATTGACTCAAAAGACAGATTTTTGAAAAAGTATTGCTAAAATAGCCAAAATAGCCAAAATTAGTAAATTCCTAGTTTTCCGTTTATTGCCACAATAGATGAAAAACTTAGTGCCTGTTAAGTCTAAAGAAGTAAAATGTAAAAGCTGAAAACATAATGAAATAGATCGACATTGGAGATTTTTTTTCTCAGCACAGATTTTGTCCCAAACCTGCTTACAAATTTTTCCACAAGGTGGAGTTCGGTATGAAGTCCTACTGCATGCCACCTGTGCTGATGTAAACAAAACCATGTGACAGGCTTTATGGTAATGAGCCATTTGCAGCCCTGATTGGGCAGTCCTGGAGAAGGGGCGGGCTTTATATTCATGATTGAGGTAAGAGGGGGTGTATCAAAAAGGCTGAATTAGGACCATGGAAGAAATGACAGTGGAGAAATATTCAGGGAAAATCACAAGTATTTTACCCATTTATGGAAAAGTGAAGTTAGTGACAATGCATTTTGTAAGCCTACACATTGAAATGGGGCATCTTGGGAAACATATTGAAAGGGGAACCTTGTAAGTGACCTTAGTGTGAAGCAGTACTGTCAAGAAATTTCCAAAGTGTGTAAGTTTTCTTTCCAAGGAAAACTATATCACTGCTTCAGCAAGTTCAGCAAGCTGAACTGCAGTGATAATAACCTGTCTATCCATAATGCCCAATGCACACTAAGTGTATTATTTCTGCGATGGGATCGCATGCGATCATATTGCAACCCCAATTCTGCCAGTGTGCACTGACTTGCTTGGGTGTTTAATTGACTTGCGATCCTGTCGCAGAATATCTAGCAGTGCTAGATATTCTGCGCTGCCAGCACAGGTTTTAACAGCTTATTAATGAGTTTTCCAAGTTAATCCAAGTGTGCATTGAGTCGTGATGGTGTCGCATCTAAAAATGAGGGCTGGAAGAGGGGAGAGGGCCTGTTTTCACCCCTTTTTAACGAGGGGGTTGAGACATATAGGCAGGCAGAGTTTGCAGTGTGTACCAAGTTGCGATCCTGGGGTTGCGACAGCATCGCATCTGATGGATACAGTAACTGGAGTTACAGTGCTAATTTGTACACTTACTCCCCCCCCCCAAATGTGCCATAGGTAGATAGATAGATAGATAGATAGATAGATAGATAGATAGATAGATAGATAGATAGATAGATAGATAGAAAGATAGATAGATAGAAAGATAGATAGATAGAAAGATAGATAGATAGATAGATAGATAGATAGATTATTGTGTTCCTCATGGCATTCAAGGTGTTCCTCAGGGCACTCTTGTGTTCCACAGGGCACTCTTGTATTCCTCAGGGCACTCTTGTGTTCATCACCTGGGGCACTCTATAGTGTTCATCACCTGGGGCACTCTTGTGTTCATCACCTGGGGCACTCTTGTGTTCATCACCTGAGGCACTCTAGTGTTCATCACCTGGGGCACTCTTGTGTTCATCAGGGCACTCTTGTGTTCATCAGGGCACTCTTGTGTTCCTTAGAACACACTCTTTTTCTTTCTTGTGGCCTTCGTTTCATGTCACTCTTTGTTTGTCAGGGCACTCTCTTGTTCCTCAAGACACTCTTGTCTGAGACAAATTTATTTGTCTCAGCTCCTGTGTTCCTCAGGGCATTTATAGCCCCCTTTGGGCACACTTGTGTTCCTTAATAAAGCACCCTCGTGTTACTCAGGATACCATTGTGTTCCTTAGGCCACATTTTTGTTTCTCAGAGCACATTTGTGTTCCTTAGGGCACTTTTTATTTCCTTGGGCACCTTTGTGTTCCTCAGGGCAACTTTGTGTTCCTCAGGGCACCTTTGTGTTCCTCAGGGCACATTTGTGTTCCTCAGGGCACATTTGTGTTCCTCGGGGTACATTTGTGTTCCTCAGGGCACATTTGTTTCTCCTCAGTGCACATTTGCTTCTCCTCGGGGCACATTTGTTTCTCCTCAGTGCACCTTTTTTTCCGTAGGGCACTTGTTTATTCCTCAGGACACTTCTGTGTTCTCACGGCACTTTTTCCCCTTTGGACATTGGAGCATTCTGAAGACAAAGAGGAACTAGACCTAATGCATGGATGCCATTGGATGGATGGATGATTGGGGCCTTGTAGCCACAGGGGACTCTAAACCACTGTACATGATTATTATTTACTTAAACTTGGTTCAGAAGCCCCTGTGCTTGTAGCCATGTATTTAAATTTAAGGCGTCCTGTGGAGATTTAAATTTAAGGCGTCAGAGAGCCATCTGACCTGCGGGGGGGAGGGGAAAGCTGAACTGGGAGGTCGATTGGATACGGGGGGGGGGGGCACTCAGAGGAGACATAATTATCAGCTGAAACTGAGGAGGCTACTCCGACCCTATGAATGTATCATGTCCTTATGCACTAAGGATGAGGCAAAGGATGATTGAAAAGTTCTGTCCAACACAAATCTAGGTGCATGACCCATGCTGGACCAGAGCAGGAATCAAAGTTGAAATTGTCAAACCCTTGACCAAGTGATTGACCAGTAGTTTATACCTTTCAACATTTAGGGCTGAGTATTCAGAACCACTAGGCCAAAATGAAACCATATAGGTTGGAAAGGCAACAAAATTCCCTATTTAGTCAGGTGAAACTCAATATGCCTAGCCATTTTTGAAACCACCTTTAAGCCAGTCCAAACAGAAAGGTGTATGCTTTTTTTTGTAAAAAAATGTGCGATTTTTTATCTTTCAACATTGAGGGCTGAGTATTCAGAACCACTAGGCCAAAATGAAACCATATAGGTTGGAAAGGCAACAAAATTCCCTATTTAGTCAGGCCAAACTCAATATGCCTAGCCATTTTTTAAACCACCTTTAAGCCAGTCCAAACAGAAAGATGTATGCATTTTTTTGTTAAAAAACTTGCGATTTTCTACCTTTCAACATTGAGGGCTGAGTATTCAGAACCACTAGGCCAAAATGAATCCATATAGGTTGGAAAGGTAACAAAATTCCCGATTTAGTCAGGCCAAACTCAACATGCCTAGCCATTTTTGAAACCACCTTTAAGCCAGTCCAAACAGAAAGATATATGCATTTTTTTGTTTAAAAACTTGCGATATTTTACCTTTCAACATTGAGGGCTGAATATTCAGAACCACTAGGCCAAAATGAAACCACATAGGTTGGAAAGGCAACAAATATCCCTATTTAGTCAGGCCAAACTCAATATGCCTAGCCATTTTTGAAACCACCTTTAAGCCACTCCAAACAGAATGGTGCAGGCATGTTTTGGTTAAAAAACTTGCGATTTTGTAGCTTTCAACATTGAGGGCTGAGTATTCAGAATCACTAGGCCAAAATGAAACCATATAGGTTGGAAAGCCAACAAAATTCCCCACTTAGTGAGACCAAACTCAATATGCCTAGCTATTTTTGAAACCACCTTTAAGCCAGTCCAAACAAAAAGGTACATGCATTTTTTGGTTAAAAAATGTGCGATTTTGTAGCTTTCAACATTGAGGGCTGAGTATTCAGAACAACTAGGCCAAAATGAAACCATATAGGTTGGAAAGGCAATAAAATTCCCCACTTAGTGAGACCAAACTCAATATGCCTAGCCATTCTTGAAACCACCTTTAAGCCACTCCAAACAAAAAGGTGCCGTCATTTTTTGGCTTAAAAATGTGCGATTTTGTAGCTTTCAACATTGAGGGCTGAGTGTTCAGAACCACTAGGCCAAAACGAAACCACATAGGTTGGAAAGGCAACAAATTTCCCTATTTAGTCAGGCCAAACTCAATATGCCTAGCCATTTTTTAAACCACCTTTAAGCCACTCCAAACAGAATGGTGCAGGCATGTTTTGGTTAAAAAATTTGCGATTTTGTAGCTTTCAACATTGAGGGCTGAGTATTCAGAACCACTAGGCCAAAATGAAACCATATAGGTTGGAAAGCCAACAAAATTCCCCACTTAGTGAGACAAAACTCAATATGCCTAGCCATTTTTGAAACCACCTTTAAGCCAGTCCAAACAAAAAGGTACATGCATTTTTTAGTTAAAAAATGTGCGATTTTGTAGCTTTCAACATTGAGGGCTGAGTATTCAGAACAACTAGGCCAAAATGAAACCACATAGGTTGGAAAGCCAACAAAATTCCCCACTTAGTGAGACCAAACTCAATATGCCTAGCCATTTTTGAAACCACCTTTAAGTCAGTCCAAACAAAAAGGTGCACGCATTTTTTGGTTAAAAAATGTGCGATTTTTTACCTTTCAACATTGAGGGCTGAGTATTCAGAACCACTAGGCCAAAATGAAACCATATAGGTTGGAAAGCCAACAAAATTCCCCACTTAGTGAGACCAAACTCAATATGCCTAGCCAATTTTGAAACCACCTTTAAGCCACTTCAAAGAGAATGGTGCAGGAATTTTTTGGTTAAAAAATGTGCGATTTTGTAGCTTTCAACATTGAGGGCTGAGTTTTCAGAACCACTAGGCCAAAATGAAACCATAGCCTATAGGTTGGAAAGTCAAAAAAATTCCCCACTTAGTGAGACCAAACTCAATATGCCTAGCCATTTTTGAAACCACCTTTAAGCCACTCCAAACAAAGAGGTACATGCATTTTTTGGCTACAAAATGTGCGATTTTGTAGCTTTCAACATTGAGGGCTGAGTATTCAGAACCACTAGGCCAAAATGAAACCATATAGGTTGGAAAGGCATCAAAATTCCCTATTTAGTCAGGTCAAACTCAATATGCCTAGCCATTTTTCAAACCACCTTTAAGCCAGTCCAAAAAGAAAGATGTATGCATTTTTTTGTTTAAAAATTTGCGATTTCTTACCTTTCAACATTGAGGGCTGAGTATTCAGAACCACTAGGCCAAAATGAAACCACATAGGTTGGAAAGGCAACAAATTTCCCTATTTAGTCAGGCCAAACTCAATATGCCTAGCCATTTTTTAAACCACCTTTAAGCCACTCCAAACAGAATGGTGCAGGCATGTTTTGGTTAAAAAACTTGCGATTTTGTAGCTTTCAACATTGAGGGCTGAGTATTCAGAACCACTAGGCCAAAATGAAACCATATAGGTTGGAAAGCCAACAAAATTCCCCACTTAGTGAGACCAAACTCAATATGCCTAGCCATTTTTGAAACCACCTTTAAGCCAGTCCAAACAAAAAGGTACATGCATTTTTTAGTTAAAAAATGTGCGATTTTGTAGCTTTCAACATTGAGGGCTGAGTATTCAGAACAACTAGGCCAAAATGAAACCATATAGGTTGGAAAGGCAATAAAATTCCCCACTTAGTGAGGCCAAACTCAATATGCCTAGCCATTCTTGAAACCACCTTTAAGCCACTCCAAACAAAAAGGTGCCGTCATTTTTTGGCTTAAAAATGTGCGATTTTGTAGCTTTCAACATTGAGGGCTGAGTATTCAGAGCCACTAGGCCAAAATGAAACCATATAGGTTGGAAAGTCAAAAAAATTCCCCACTTAGTGAGACCAAACTCAATATGCCTAGCCATTTTTGAAACCACCTTTAAGCCACTCCAAACAAAGAGGTACATGCATTTTTTGGCTACAAAATGTGCGATTTTGTAGCTTTCAACATTGAGGGCTGAGTATTCAGAACAACTAGGCCAAAATGAAACCATATAGGTTGGAAAGCCAACAAAATTCCCCACTTAGTGAGACCAAACTCAATATGCCTAGCCAATTTTGAAACCACCTTTAAGCCAGTCCAAACAAAAAGGTGCCGGCATTTTTTGGTTAAAAAATGTGCGATTTTGTAGCTTTCAACATTGAGGGCTGAGTATTCAGAACCACTAGGCCAAAATGAAACCATATAGGTTGGAAAGGCAACAAAATTCCCCACATAGTCAGGCCAAACTCAATATGCCTAGCCATTTTTTAAACCACCTTTAAGCCAGTCCAAACAGAAAGATGTATGCATTTTTTTGTTAAAAAACTTGCGATTTTCTACCTTTCAACATTGAGGGCTGAGTATTCAGAACAACTAGGCCAAAATGAATCCATATAGGTTGGAAAGGTTACAAAATTCCCTATTTAGTCAGGCCAAACTCAACATGCCTAGCCATTTTTGAAACCACCTTTAAGCCAGTCCAAACAGAAAGATATATGCATTTTTTTGTTTAAAAATTTGCGATATTTTACCATTGAATATTGAGGGCTGAGTATTCAGAACCACTAGGCCAAAATGAAACCACATAGGTTGGAAAGGCAACAAATTTCCCTATTTAGTCAGGCCAAACTCAATATGCCTAGCCATTTTTGAAACCACCTTTAAGCCACTCCAAACAGAATGGTGCAGGCATGTTTTGGTTAAAAAACTTGCGATTTTGTAGCTTTCAACATTGAGGGCTGAGTATTCAGAACCACTAGGCCAAAATGAAACCATATAGGTTGGAAAGCCAACACAATTCCCCACTTAGTGAGACCAAACTCAATATGCCTAGCCATTTTTGAAACCACCTTTAAGCCAGTCCAAACAAAAAGGTGCCGGCATTTTTTGGTTAAAAAATGTGCGATTTTGTAGCTTTCAACATTGAGGGCTGAGTATTCAGAACCACTAGGCCAAAATGAAACCATATAGGTTGGAAAGGCAACAAAATTCCCCACTTAGTCAGGCCAAACTCAATATGCCTAGCCATTTTTGAAACCACCTTTAAGCCAGTCCAAACAGAAAGATGTATGCATTTTTTTGTTAAAAAACTTGCGATTTTCTACCTTTCAACATTGAGGGCTGAGTATTCAGAACAACTAGGCCAAAATGAATCCATATAGGTTGGAAAGGTAACAAAATTCCCTATTTAATCAGGCCAAACTCAACATGCCTAGCCATTTTTGAAGCCACCTTTAAGCCAGTCCAAACAGAAAGATATATATGCATTTTTTTGTTTAAAAATTTGCGATATTTTACCTTTCAATATTGAGGGCTGAGTATTCAGAACCACTAGGCCAAAATGAAACCACATAGGTTGGAAAGGCAACAAATTTCCCTATTTAGTCAGGCCAAACTCAATATGCCTAGCCATTTTTTAAACCACCTTTAAGCCACTCCAAACAGAATGGTGAAGGCATGTTTTGGTTAAAAAATGTGCGATTTTGTAGCTTTCAACATTGAGGGCTGAGTATTCAGAACCACTAGGCCAAAATGAAACCATATAGGTTGGAAAGCCAACAAAATTCCCCACTTAGTGAGACCAAACTCAATATGCCTAGCCATTTTTGAAACCACCTTTAAGCCACTTCAAAGAGAATGGTGCAGACATTTTTTGGTTAAAAAATGTGCGATTTTTTACCTTTCAACATTGAGGGCTGAGTATTCAGCCCCACTAGGCCAAAATGAAACCATATAGGTTGGAAAGGCAACAAAATTCCACACTTAGTGAGACAGAACTCAATATGCCTAGCCATTTTTGAAACCACCTTTAAGCCACTCCAAACAAAGAGGTACATGCATTTTTTGGCTACAAAATGTGCAATTTCGTAGCTTTCAACATTGAGCGCTGAGTATTCAGAACCACCAGGCCAAAATGAAACCATATAGGTTGGAAAGTCAACAAAATTCCCCACTTAGTGAGACAAAACTCAATATGCCTAGCCATTTTCGAAACCACCTGTAAGCCAGTCCCAACAAAAAGGTGCCGGCATTTTTTGGCTAAAAAATGTGCGATTTTGTAGCTTTCAACATTGAGGGCTGAGTATTCAGAACCACTAGGCCAAAATGAAACCATATAGGTTGGAAAGCCAACAAAATTCCCCACTTAGTGAGACCAAACTCAATATGCCTAGCCATTTTTGAAACCACCTTTAAGCCAGTCCAAACAAAATGGAACATGCATTTTTTGGTTAAAAAATGTGCGATTTTGTAGCTTTCAACATTTGAGGGCTGAGTATTCAGAACAACTAGGACAAAATGAAACCATATAGGTTGGAAAGCCAACAAAATTCCTCACTTAGTGAGACCAAACTCAATATGCCTAGCCATTTTTGAAACCACCTTTAAGCCAGTCCAAACAAAAAGAAACATGCATCTTTTGGTTAAAAAATTTGTGATTTTGTAGCTTTCAACATTGAGGGCTGAGTATTCAGAACAACTAGGCCAAAATGAAACCATATAGGTTGGAAAGCCAACAAAATTCCCCACTTAGTGAGACCAAACTCAATATGCCTAGCTATTTTTGAAACCACCTTTAAGCCAGTCCAAACAAAAAGGTGCCATCATTTTTTGGTTAAAAAATGTGCGATTTTGTAACTTTCAACATTGAGGGCTGAGTATTCAGAACAACTAGGCCAAAATGAAACCCTATAGGTTGGAAAGGCAATAAAATTCCCCACTTAGTGAGACCAAACTCAATATGCCTAGCCATTTTTGAAACCACCTTTAAGCCAGTCCAAACAAAAAGGTGCCGGCATTTTTTGGTTAAAAAATGTGCGATTTTGTAGCTTTCAACATTGAAGGCTGAGTATTCAGAACCACTAGGCCAAAATGAAACCATATAGGTTGGAAAGGCAACAAAATTCCCCACTTAGTCAGGCCAAACTCAATATGCCTAGCCATTTTTAAACCACCTTTAAGCCAGTCCGAACAGAAAGATGTATGCATTTTTTTTGTTAAAAAACTTGCGATTTTCTACCTTTCAACATTGAGGGCTGAGTATTCAGAACAACTAGGCCAAAATGAATCCATATAGGTTGGAAAGGTAACAAAATTCCCTATTTAGTCAGGCCAAACTCAACATGCCTAGCCATTTTTGAAACCACCTTTAAGCCAGTCCAAACAGATAGATATATGCATTTTTTTGTTTAAAAACTTGCGATATTTTACCTTTCAACATTGAGGGCTGAGTATTCAGAACCACTAGGCCAAAATGAAACCACATAGGATGGAAAGGCAACAAATATCCCTATTTAGTCAGGCCAAACTCAATATGCCTAGCCATTTTTGAAACCACCTTTAAGCCACTCCAAACAGAATGGTGCAGGCATGTTTTGGTTAAAAAACTTGCGATTTTGTAGCTTTCAACATTGAGGGCTGAGTATTCAGAACCACTAGGCCAAAATGAAACCATATAGGTTGGAAAGCCAACAAAATTCCCCACTTAGTGAGACCAAACTCAATATGCCTAGCTATTTTTGAAACCACCTTTAAGCCAGTCCAAACAAAAAGGTACATGCATTTTTTGGTTAAAAAATGTGCGATTTTGTAGCTTTCAACATTGAGGGCTGAGTATTCAGAACAACTAGGCCAAAATGAAACCATATAGGTTGGAAAGCCAACAAAATTCCCCACTTAGTGAGACCAAACTCAATATGCCTAGCCATTTTTGAAACCACCTTTAAGCCGGTCCAAACAAAAAGGTGCCGGCATTTTTTGGTTAAAAAATGTGCGATTTTGTAGCTTTCAACATTGAGGGCTGAGTATTCAGAACCACTAGGCCAAAATGAAACCATATAGGTGGGAAAGCCAACAAAATTCCCCACTTAGTGAGACCAAACTCAATATGCCTAGCCATTTTTGAAACCACCTTTAAGCCACTTCAAAGAGAATGGTGCAGGCATTTTTTGGTTAAAAAATGTGCGATTTTGTAGCTTTCAACATTGAGCGCTGAGTATTCAGAACCACCAGGCCAAAATGAAACCATATAGGTTGGAAAGTCAAAAAAATTCCCCACTTAGTGAGACAAAACTCAATATGCCTAGCCATTTTTGAAACCACCTTTAAGCCAGTCCAAACAAAGAGGTACATGCATTTTTTGGCTACAAAATGTGCGATTTTGTAGCTTTCAACATTGAGGGCTGAGTGTTCAGAACCACTAGGCCAAAACGAAACCACATAGGTTGGAAAGGCAACAAATTTCCCTATTTAGTCAGGCCAAACTCAATATGCCTAGCCATTTTTGAAACCACCTTTAAGCCACTCCAAACAAAAAGGTGCCGTCATTTTTTGGCTTAAAAATGTGCAATTTCGTAGCTTTCAACATTGAGCGCTGAGTATTCAGAACCACCAGGCCAAAATGAAACCATATAGGTTGGAAAGTCAAAAAAATTCCCCACTTAGTGAGACAAAACTCAATATGCCTAGCCATTTTTGAAACCACCTTTAAGCCACTCCAAACAAAGAGGTACATGCATTTTTTGGCTACAAAATGTGCGATTTTGTAGCTTTCAACATTGAGGGCTGAGTATTCAGAACAACTAGGCCAAAATGAAACCATATAGGTTGGAAAGCCAACAAAATTCCCCACTTAGTGAGACCAAACTCAATATGCCTAGCCAATTTTGAAACCCCCTTTAAGCCAGTCCAAACAAAAAGATGCCGGCATTTTTTGGTTAAAAAATGTGCGATTTTGTAGCTTTCAACATTGAGGGCTGAGTATTCAGAACCACTAGGCCAAAATGAAACCATATAGGTTGGAAAGCCAACAAAATTCCCCACATAGTCAGGCCAAACTCAATATGCCTAGCCATTTTTTAAACCACCTTTAAGCCAGTCCAAACAGAAAGATGTATGCATTTTTTTGTTAAAAAACTTGCGATTTTCTACCTTTCAACATTGAGGGCTGAGTATTCAGAACAACTAGGCCAAAATGAATCCATATAGGTTGGAAAGGTTACAAAATTCCCTATTTAGTCAGGCCAAACTCAACATGCCTAGCCATTTTTGAAACCACCTTTAAGCCAGTCCAAACAGAAAGATATATGCATTTTTTTGTTTAAAAATTTGCGATATTTTACCTTTCAATATTGAGGGCTGAGTATTCAGAACCACTAGGCCAAAATGAAACCACATAGGTTGGAAAGGCAACAAATTTCCCTATTTAGTCAGGCCAAACTCAATATGCCTAGCCATTTTTTAAACCACCTTTAAGCCACTCCAAACAGAATGGTGCAGGCATGTTTTGGTTAAAAAACTTGCGATTTTGTAGCTTTCAACATTGAGCGCTGAGTATTCAGAACCACCAGGCCAAAATGAAACCATATAGGTTGGAAAGTCAAAAAAATTCCCCACTTAGTGAGACAAAACTCAATATGCCTAGCCATTTTTGAAACCACCTTTAAGCCACTCCAAACAAAGAGGTACATGCATTTTTTGGCTACAAAATGTGCGATTTTGTAGCTTTCAACATTGAGGGCTGAGTATTCAGAACAACTAGGCCAAAATGAAACCATATAGGTTGGAAAGGCAACAAAATTCCCCACTTAGTCAGGCCAAACTCAATATGCCTAGCCATTTTGAAACCACCTTTAAGCCAGTCCAAACAAAAAGGTGCCGGCATTTTTTGGTTAAAAAATGTGCGATTTTGTAGCTTTCAACATTGAGGGCTGAGTATTCAGAACCACTAGGCCAAAATGAAACCATATAGGTTGGAAAGGCAACAAAATTCCCCACATAGTCAGGCCAAACTCAATATGCCTAGCCATTTTTTAAACCACCTTTAAGCCAGTCCAAACAGAAAGATGTATGCATTTTTTTGTTAAAAAACTTGCGATTTTGTAGCTTTCAACATTGAGGGCTGAGTATTCAGAACAACTAGGCCAAAATGAATCCATATAGGTTGGAAAGGTAACAAAATTCCCTATTTAGTCAGGCCAAACTCAACATGCCTAGCCATTTTTGAAACCACCTTTAAGCCAGTCCAAACAGAAAGATATATGCATTTTTTTGTTTAAAAATTTGCGATATTTTACCTTTCAATATTGAGGGCTGAGTATTCAGAACCACTAGGCCAAAATGAAACCACATAGGTTGGAAAGGCAACAAATTTCCCTATTTAGTCAGGCCAAACTCAATATGCCTAGCCATTTTTTAAACCACCTTTAAGCCACTCCAAACAGAATGGTGCAGGCATGTTTTGGTTAAAAAACTTGCGATTTTGTAGCTTTCAACATTGAGGGCTGAGTATTCAGAACCACTAGGCCAAAATGAAAGCATATAGGTTGGAAAGCCAACAAAATTCCCCACTTAGTGAGACCAAACTCAATATGCCTAGCTATTTTTGAAACCACCTTTAAGCCAGTCCAAACAAAAAGGTGCCGGCATTTTTTGGTTAAAAAATGTGCGATTTTGTAGCTTTCAACATTGAGGGCTGAGTATTCAGAACCACTAGGCCAAAATGAAACCATATTGGTTGGAAAGGCAACAAAATTCCCCACTTAGTCAGGCCAAACTCAATATGCCTAGCCATTTTTTAAACCACCTTTAAGCCAGTCCAAACAGAAAGATGTATGCATTTTTTTGTTAAAAAACTTGCGATTTTCTACCTTTCAACATTGAGGGCTGAGTATTCAGAACAACTAGGCCAAAATGAATCCATATAGGTTGGAAAGGTAACAAAATTCCCTATTTAGTCAGGCCAAACTCAACATGCCTAGCCATTTTTGAAACCACCTTTAAGCCAGTCCAAACAGAAAGATATATGCATTTTTTTGTTTAAAAATTTGCGATATTTTACCTTTCAATATTGAGGGCTGAGTATTCAGAACCACTAGGCCAAAATGAAACCACATAGGTTGGAAAGGCAACAAATTTCCCTATTTAGTCAGGCCAAACTCAATATGCCTAGCCATTTTTTAAACCACCTTTAAGCCACTCCAAACAAGAAGGTGCCGGCATTTTTTGGTTAAAAAATGTGCGATTTTGTAGCTTTCAACATTGAGGGCTGAGTATTCAGCACCACTAGGCCAAAATGAAACCATATAGGTTGGAAAGGCAACAAAATTCCACACTTAGTGAGACAGAACTCAATATGCCTAGCCATTTTTGAAACCACCTTTAAGCCACTCCAAACAAAGAGGTACATGCATTTTTTGGCTACAAAATGTGCAATTTCGTAGCTTTCAACATTGAGGGCTGGGTATTCAGAACCACTAGGCCAAAATGAAACCATATAGGTTGGAAAGCCAACAAAATTCCCCACTTAGTGAGACCAAACTCAATATGCCTAGCCATTTTCGAAACCACCTTTAAGCCAGTCCCAACAAAAAGGTGCAGGCATTTTTTGGCTAAAAAATGTGCGATTTTGTAGCTTTCAACATTGAGGGCTGAGTATTCAGAACCACTAGGCCAAAATGAAACCATATAGGTTGGAAAGCCAACAAAATTCCCCACTTAGTGAGACCAAACTCAATATGCCTAGCCATTTTTGAAACCACCTTTAAGCCAGTCCAAACAAAATGAAACATGCATCTTTTGGTTAAAAAATGTGCGATTTTGTAGCTTTCAACATTTGAGGGCTGAGTATTCAGAACAACTAGGCCAAAATGAAACCATATAGGTTGGAAAGCCAACAAAATTCCTCACTTAGTGAGACCAAACTCAATATGCCTAGCCATTTTTGAAACCACCTTTAAGCCAGTCCAAACAAAAAGAAACATGCATTTTTTGGTTAAAAAATGTGCGATTTTGTAGCTTTCAACATTGAGGGCTGAGTATTCAAAACCACTAGGCAATATTGAAACCATATAGGTTGGAAAGCCAACAAACTTCCCCACTTAGTGAGGCCAAACTCAATATGCCTAGCCAATTTTGAAACCACCTTTAAGCCAGTCCAAGCAAAAAGGTGCAGGCATTTTCTGGTTAAAAAATGTGCGATTTTGTAGCTTTCAACATTGAGGGCTGAGTATTCAGAACCACTAGGCCAAAATGAAACCATATAGGTTGGAAAGGCAATAAAATTCCCCACTTAGTGAGACAAAACTCAATATGCCTAGCCATTTTTGAAACCACCTTTAAGCCAGTCCAAACAAAAAGGTGCCGTCATTTTTTGGCTAAAAAATGTGCGATTTTGTAGCTTTCAACATTGAGGGCTGAGTATTCAGAACCACTAGGCCAAAATGAAACCATATAGGTTGGAAAGCCAACAAAATTCCCCACTTAGTGAGACAAAACTCAATATGCCTAGCCATTTTTGAAACCACCTTTAAGCCACTCCAAACAAAGAGGTACATGCATTTTTTGGCTACAAAATGTGCAATTTCGTAGCTTTCAACATTGAGCGCTGAGTATTCAGAACCACTAGGCCAAAATGAAACCATATAGGTTGGAAAGGCAACAAAATTCCCCACTTAGTGAGACCAAACTCAATCTGCCTAGCCATTTTTGAAACCACCTTTAAGCCACTCCAAACAAAGAGGTACATGCATTTTTTGGTTAAAAAATGTGCGATTCTGTAGCTTTCAACATTGAGGGCTGAGTATTCAGAACCACTAGGCCAAAATGAAACCATATAGGTTGGAAAGGCAACAAAATTCCCCACTTAGTGAGACCAAACTCAATACGCCTAGCCATTTTTGAAACCACCTTTAAGCCAGTCCAAACAAAAAGGTACATGCATTTTCTGGTTAAAAAATGTGCGATTTTGTAGCTTTCAACATTGAGGGCTGAGTATTCAGAACAACTAGGCCAAAATGAAACCATATAGGTTGGAAAGGCAATAAAATTCTCCACTTAGTGAGACCAAACTCAATATGCCTAGCCATTTTTGAAACCACCTTTAAGCCACTCCAAACAAAAAGGTGCAGGCATTTTTTGGTTAAAAAATGTGCGATTTTGTAGCTTTTAACATTGAGGGCTGAGTATTCAGAACCAAGAAGCATGCATTTTTTGTTGAAAAATGTCCCATTTTTCTACTTTCAACATTGCTGGCTGAGTATTCATAACCATTGCGCCATAATGAAACCATATAGGTTGGAAAGCCAACAAAATTCCCTACTAAGCCAGGCCACACTCAATATGCCTAGCCATTTTTGAATCCACCTTTAAGCCAGTCCAAGGAGAGAGAAGCATGATTTTTTTTGTTGAAAAACCACCTTTAAGCCAGTCCAACCAGAAAGAATAATACATATTTTTTTAATCTGCAATTTTTTAACTTTCAATATTATGACCAGTAAATCCTGTACGAAGCCCCTCTGGTTTGTATGAAGCACAGGGGCTTTATAGACAGACAGACAGCTAGACAGCTAGACAGACAGACAGACAGACAGACTGACAAATACTTTATATTTGACCTGTGTAAAAGATATACAACCAGCACAATACGAGCTTACAAGTCATCAAAACAATTCAAAAGTAAATTTAACGACAAATTTTCTAGAAACTACAGTATCAATACATTTATAATCACATATTTACATTATTTAAACAACAAACTTCTTCTTCTATGAAAAGCTTTAAACGCATATTCTGCGGTAAATTTAACTAAATCTTTGGACATCAACAATTTAAATTTTTCTTGTAATGATAAAAAGTAAAAATTTCTGCTATTTCCCCCCATTTCTTTCTTTGATTATTGCACATTTTTCACAATTATTGCAAATATACGATTATTGTACATATCTTCATGACTGTTGTTGCAAAAGGAGTGATTTCAGTCCCAAATTTGTGCAAGGTATAGATTGTATGACTGATACCAGAGGAGCTTCATAATAAGAAATGTTTAAGAAAATCTAGAAAATGTTTTGCAATTATCATTTTAAAATTCCTGCTATTATGCGCAATTTCCGCATTGAATATATAAATATTATATTGAGATTCATCAAGTTTTGCATAAGTACTAAATTATTGTAAAATAAATTCATTTTTTTGGTGAATTTCACTTTTTTGTAATTCATTCATCCTTTTTGTGAGAATTGAACTTTATGACAGGCAGACAGACAAATTCTTTATTTAAAAAATAAACACCCAGCCCTACCTGGGCTTACAAGTCATCAAAACATTTCAAAAGTAACTTTTACAACAAATTTTCTTTAAACTACAATATTAAAACATTAATAACCACATCTTTACATCATTTACGAATTGTTCTAAGAAAAGCTTTAAACAAATATTCTGATGTAAATTTAACTAAATCTTTGGATTATGTTTAAGTGACACAAATTCAACTTATCATGTCACATTCATTCATGATGTCACTGCTTCCAAGGCTCCTTGGCAAACTTGGCCAAATAAGCAGAATACAAGATTGAAATGTTGATTTCAAATTATTTTCATGGTAAACATAAAGTTTCTGAATCTAATCTGAGCTGAATCTGCATATTATTAGCCATGATTGTGAATAAAAAGTCAGCCGCCTTACACTGAAGTCAGCCGCCATAAACCGATTCACCTCTTTGCACTTTGATAGATCATTGACCTGTCTGGCCTACTGAGAAACAACTTTTGGTCGTCCGCCGCAAAACCCATATTTTTGCCCGGAAAGTCGTCTCCACGACGTCCCGGCCACCTAGCGTAAATGCGGTGAACTAAAAGTTCGTTATGATGGCAAATAATCACAACCGCACTCATTTTATTGACGGCCTACTTCAACATTGGCGGCTGAGTACGCTAATGACGGCTAGCGCAATTTAACGACGGCTCACTTCAAAGTAGTAGTTGTTTGGTGTTTGTCTTGTCGAGCACACCATATTTGTGGATTGGAATAATATTTCTTTGCTAAAATTGGTATGGTTGATGTACAAGTGTTGTAGAATACCAGGAGTACACATACGTTCCTTGTCATTGGCTGTGAACCGCTGGATTTACCTGTTAAAGTCGAGTTGATTCAGGAACAAAGTGAAAAGTTCTTGTGATCATTTTGGACTGCACCTGTTCACTGCAGTATTGTCAACTGAAACAGCAGCAAAGTGGTGAGTCAGAAATTAAACTTTCTCATAGTCACATTAAATTTGTGATTAGGATATAGGCCTGAAATTACTTATCAATTCGTGATATTAAAAAAAGAACAAGATTTGATTTCTGATTTCTGAAATCAGAAATGTATTCAATCATGTGAATTTGTTTTAGGCCTGGCAGGCTGCCCTATAATTATACATTTACAGGTACAAGAATAAGACCAGTGGCGGATTCATAGGGGAAGTTTGGGGGTTTAACCCCCCTCCCTTGTGTCAGTTATTAAAAAATGTATTCGGACATTTCCAGACTCCAGTACATTTTATAGTTAAAAAATATGTTTCAGACATTTCCAGACTCCAGTACATTTTTTACTGAACCTCCCTCCCCCCTGGGGGTGGGGGTGCTTTAAGATTTCCTCGTCGGGAAGTTATTTATTTCATGGCAACGGCCAACGGCTACAGTGATAATTAATTTCGGGTGTGTGACGTCCCCAAATATAATATTCCTAAATCATACTAAGAAGTACCCCCACCAGAATTTACTCTATTTCAAGACTGTCCAAAAATAAATTGTATATTTCACCAAAGCAGAGTAAGAAATTCTTTATAAAAAAAAAAATTCTATTTTTATGGTGGTCCCCAAAGAGCACAATCAGCAAGAGAGTGTTCAGGTTGGCCTACAGGGGGGGCTATATTCTAATTATCTAATTTTATAATCATCTATCATTAGGCCTTTTACAAAATTATAATATTGTTCAAGAAAAAAATGTGTCTTTCAGTTTGTAAACCTTTTGTCCTTTTCTTTTATTGAATGAACCAATTCCAGTGAAATCATTTTCCATTTCATCTTTATTTTTCCAGATGGATTATGCATTGTGATCTGAAAGAGAGCAATGGCTGCCAAAGTGAAGGGCCTGCTGCAGTGGTGCAAACACCGCTGTGACGGATACCGAGATGTCCAAGTCACCAATTTTACGTCTTCTTTCAAAAGTGGATTAGCGTTCTGCGCCATCATCCATCGGTTCCGACCAGACCTCATGTAAGTACTTTTTTTTTTTAATAATAGAAAAAAAAATAATTTAAATTCATTCGAATATATATATTCAGTTCGATTTTTGTTACTTCATTTTGCTTTGGTCTCTTCAGAAAAGTTGTGTTTTTTAATTTTAATTTTTTGTTGATCTGTATTTTTTGGATGAAAAATGCTTTATAATCATTAGCATGATTAGGCCTACACGGTTAAATTACACCTATGAAAATTTTTGAAAATTTGGAAGTTCACAAAGAAGATCCTCCGAAAGTACCCAGAGCTCCCAGTTTTCTTTTACTTGCTACAAAAGTAAGTTTTTAAAAGTAATACAGTCTTAGATTATTAGCCTGCTCAGTTCAAATCAGTTGTCGACTTCAAGAACTTACTAATTGGGTTTCCGTTACATAGTTATGATGTGTTTCCGTTTGTTTTAAGGCCAGTGTTGTTCCTGGTTCATGTGGTTTGTCGTTAAGCATATTTACATTCCGGCAAATATAGTCAAATTCTGTAAAATTCAGCTTTGATGTCACGGACTCGCGTCACAGAGTTGCACCGTTCAATGGACCATTTAATTTCAATAATTATTTCAGTTGTTGCATCCTATTTCGTCGGTTACATTTTTTGCTCCTGTTTCATGTAGAATACTGTTGACTGTGTTCAATTGTTGGTACTTGCTAAACAACTATTAGAAGGAACTGGCAGATGATTCTGATGTTATCAGTGTTGTTTATGGGTAAATTATGACTCATTGAGTGATTTTGATTGAGAAGATTAGTTAGGTGTTTTTCAGACTCCTCCTTCGGGTATGATTAAAGTTCATAACCCTGATATTATTATTTAGCTTGTTTAGTGTCTTCTTGCCCTGTTTCCTATTTCTCCCTAATCAGTAGAGTACTGGAGGAGGGTTGGACTGCCTATTGATTGGTCCAGGGTTCGAATCCAGCTCTTGCCAGTGACCTGGGCTCATGTTGGACGGCTGTTTCAATCATCCTTCGCCTAATTGCTGTGTCCTCCTCCTGTCATAATTAGCCTACCAAGAGCATAAACACAGGACGTAAAACCCCAGTCATCCATCAATTCAATACCTTAGAAGCCTCCGCGAGGTGCAGAAATACAGGCAGTAATGGCCAATTTAGAGCTAACCCAGAGCAGGATATAAACATTACTGTCATTGATTGACAAGTACAGATACTGTCAGGTATGGGAGATGACACTTGTAACTTATCCATGAATAAAAAATGTTTCACAAATTGATAAATTGAAATTACAATGATATTATATGGTTTCCATATCATCCTTACTTACTGTATCATGCATATTTCATCTGTGACTGTGAGGTAAGGTAAATGATAATTATAGTGTGTCTTCTAAATTTCTTCAATTATAAAAAAAAAAACAGAACTAGAAAATCTGCTATATATGCCTAATGACATTATTCATTCAATATGCATGGGTTGGACCTAGTAACAATTTTTGTTTGAGAATTTTAGCCCTGACCCATGTGAGTCAGCAAATGCTTGTAATTGTATTTGCATAAAGTTATCACTCTGTTTAAAAGTTGTATGTCATATTAGAGTAGTTGATTCATGGCCTGTCATTCCTTGAAATGCCCTCAGGCCAAAGTGGTCGCCAGAATGACCTTGGCATGAACTGAAATTCACACTCATCGGCTGCTCATAATTCTAAGTTGTATAGGTGTGTGTATGTGGAGTAATTTAGACCATGTACATGATGTAGACAGGTAGATTTAAAAGCAGATAGATGGATACTGGATAGGTAGATGGGCAGATAAGAAGGTGGATAGATAGAGTGAGATAAATAGATAGCGGATAGTTGTGCCTTTTGATGGTTTGATTGATGGAGCATTGGTACTTTTTGAAATATTGAGAAAAATATACAAAAAATATTTTTTTGGTTTCCGGGCTGGGACTCAGCCCCTATTACACGTACATGGATGAAATCTTTTACAGATGTAGCCTCTATGGTCTAGTTGTGCCTTTTGATGGTCTGACTGATGGATATTCTATACCTTTTGAAATATTAAGAAAAATGTAAAAAAAAATTTTTTTTTTCATTTATGACCCAAAACTTGGCCATTATTGCATGCACATGGATGAAATTTGTTACACATGTCACCTATGTGATAAAGTCGTGCCTCTTGTGGTTGTGATTCATGGATATTATACCTTTTGAAATATTAAGAAAAAAAACATAAAAAAATTATCATCTCTGTTTCCAGGCCAAATCTTGGCCATTATTGTATATCCATAGATGAAATTTGATACACATCACCTATATAATGTTATAATGCTTTTTGATGCTCTGATTGATAGTTATTTAATTTCTTTTTGAAATATTGACAAACATTTAGAAAAATGCAAATAAATATCTTTTGGTTTCCAACTCTCAGCTCACAACCTATTTCTTGTTTATGCTTGAAACTGGTCCATAATATGTTTCAATTAGTCTAGTTAGGCCTTTCCATGGTTCAACATACCCTGGCAGGCAGATGGGCTTATGAAAGGACAGAGAGCATAGATAACTTCAGGCCAAGACCGGACCACTACTGCATATACTTACATTTGCTTCACATCACTTTTATGGCGTTATTGAGTCCCTTTCTAATGGTGCTTTTTCGCTGAAGGTTTGCTGCTGCACAGCCTATGTTTAAAGAAACAGCAAAAAAGACTAAAATGTTGGGTCTCTTTACACAATTAATGTGGTTAGTTATTCAGATTACTCACTGCATTAATTAGACGGATCTTGCTGAATGTTTACATGTAGTTGTTTACTTGTTTCCGTTCACAGATTCCAATTTCAAACTTATAGGCCAATAGAGACTAATTGTTTCCGGAGCATGCCGTCGAAAGACCAGAGTTCAGAAAAAAATATTGAATCCAAATTTTCTGTTGAAATACCATTTGAGCAGTAAGGGAAATAACCATCTGGTCAGGACTGTCAATGTCCTCAGCCACCTAGGACTCTCAGTCTCTCACCCTAGCACTGTCTTCACCCTCTCATGATCCTATCAAGTGTCCTGGCCCAACCAGGACTTTGGCAGTACTCAAAATCATCTTTGACAGCCAATAAAAAAATAACCAATGCTATACAATCACTGTCGAACTAATACATGGACGTGTCGTATATCAGGGTCTCACCTGTCTCTACATTTTGGCAGGCGCCTTCATTGCATAACAAGGAAAAGAACCCGATGGTTCCAGAGAAGATATGGGGAATGTCATCAGGTGCTGTTGGCTTCGCAGTATTTTGCGAAATTGGAAGAAATAAGTCATGCCGCTGTGTGGTGAGGATGGTTGCACAGAGATCAGACTTTCTTCTGACACCCAGCTGAGCAACCCCACACACTCAATCAATTTCAGCTGGAATTGCAATAGCCCTAATGTGACGATTATTGCCCAGACTGTTGAGTTTCAGTGATTGCAGCTTTTGGTATTTATATTGAATTGTCTTTATAAATCAACTCTTATTCTTGTAATGAGTGTTGTTCGATTAAAAAAAACAACAATGAAACCATAGCTATTATCAACATGGTCATGGCATATTACCAAGGCATTTGCCGACCCTAGGTTACCCACAGGCTTTTTCATCTGGCAACTTGTTCTCTCAATAGTTATCTACAAACTCCCAGGACTCCACTCCAGATCCAAGAACTTCAGGTTCCTCATTCCCTATACTTGCTGGGAAGGCTCCAAAACATCAGGGCTTCAATTAAAATATGTTCATTTCCCATTTTCCCACCGATTATGAAAATCATGATATTAGAAATACATTCTTGCATTTCTGTCTGAGCAGAGTATTTCTCCCTTCAGTTCAGGAGGACATCCTGTTGAGATACAACAATGTTCAACATGTTCAGATCCCATTCATATTTTGAATACATAAATTTGATTAAGTTCTGAACATGACAAATAGTATCCCAATTAATCCAATAATTGACTAATTTGACATCTCTAGTTCAAATGAGCAACACCAGACTGTGTCACTGATTGTACAAAACATGAAAACAGTTTTGAAATGAAATTAATAAGCCTCATTATCTGCTATTGTTGGGTCAATTAGGATTGATTTTTAACCATTTTAGGCTGAGGTGGACACACATAAAATGCATGCTGGATTATTGTCTATCTTTGGGGCATTGATTTATAAATTGCAATCTGTTGAACAAACTGTGAGGGCAGATGGTGTTATTGATAAAAATAGGAAATGCCACCTGTACAATAATCAGATTATGAGGGCAGTTTTTGATTTTGTTACAAGCCATTATCATCTATTGTAGTTGGCTCTGTTTGGAAAATCTTTTGTCAACTATATTGTGGTAATAATAAGAGCATGTACTAGCAAAAGGTTAAAGTCCTTCTCTTAGGTTAAGGGTGCTTGACTTAAAATATTAGACTCTCATGTGTGTCATAGTCATAGATTGAGATTTTAAACATCTTAGACACTTTTTCTTGAAATTTCATTGGATCACATAGAGCCATGTCCATTGTACCAAGCTAAGAAAACGAAATTTGAAAAATACCCCTGGAAAAGTTTCAGTTTTGTGACCCTTAGTTCTTGACTTGCTCTTTGAATTCATCTCTTTCTCAAATTTCTCACGCGAGTCTAGTTGAAGTTACAACCATTTCATCTTCGAATGATCTCGATTTTAGTGGTTTCACTTGGTTATGAACTTTCAAAAACTTAAGAAAGAGTTGCTGAACTATTTCAAAAGCAATCCACATGTTCCAGGAAGTATATATGGTTCTCACTTCTCACACTTCAGAAATTGTAGGCCCTTTTTTTTTTCGGGAGGTCCAATAAGTTACCAATTACCATTGAGGACCTGTTAATTCTTTTTAATTCGATTAATATGTTAATTTAATCATACAGTAGCCTAACTGTGCACAGATTATATTTTGACAGAAAACATCGAGAAAAAGACATTTTGACCTTTTAAATTGTTTAGATAAAATCTCCTTGTGACATTTGTCTTTATATGCTAATCTTATCTCTGAATTCTTAGCAGTGTCTACACTACACCTGTCCTGTATATAATATAATGTGTATTTTCCCTCAAGGCAAATGAAAAATGTTGTGTGTTGTGTATTAGACAATCCACATCCTATTAGAAGCAGATAATGTCAATTTAAGTTTGAAAACATGGTTTGGGGCAGGTATACCTCCTGTAGAAAGCAAAAAAAAAAAGAAAAAGAGAGAGAGAGAGAGAAAATGGCTAAGAGGCTGACAGTTTGTAAATCTGTGGCTTTATAAGCAAGTGTGTGAATTGTGAAGATCTTTTTTTTTTTGCAATGCATGCATGAGTAGCATGCTTGAATTGTGATTGTACTTTTCAGTATATTTCTGTCATTTACACCATATTTGCAGCGCATAAAAGCTGCATATATTGCCTCTCTGTGTGTAACATATGGTTAGCTGTATAGGCCAAGATATATATTGATATAAAATGAAAAATTTAGACCAAGTTAAGCCTGGTATCAGACTCAGACATCATTTATAAGCAATATAAAAGTTAGAATGTTTGAAGTCATGCATGCATTTTCCTGCTGTTTTACAATGAGTGAATGCACTGTGAAATAGAATGCCAGATATCAATATTGCTGTTTTAAAAATTGCTACTTGAGACCTACACTTCAAACGTTGTGATCATATGTGTGTTGAAAAAAAAACTATTGAAAAATCCACCATTGCAAGCAACTGAAGGGAGATCTCTGGCTGTGGTAATCAGCAATAAATTTTCCAGTATTTTGGATTTTCCATTGTGGTCTTTTGTATGAACACTAGCAGTTACCCGTCTAAACAGTCAGGGAAATTACCAGCATATGAGGACAATTGTAATTCCAGCCAAGTCCTGGCCCTGACAGGATGATTGAGTGTATGGGGTTGATCAGTTGGGTCTCAGAAGAAAGTTTGATCTCTTTGCAGCCATCCTCACCACACAGCAGCATGTCAGTTGCGGGACTTAATTCTATCCAATTTCACGAAATACTGCAAAGTCATCAGCAGCTGATGACAATTTCCTAATTTCTCTGGAGCCTTCGGGTTCTTTTCCTCATTATGTAATGGATAGGTCTGCCAAAATTCATAGAGTTAGTTGACGCTGTGATACAACTTTATACCAAGTTTGGAAGTGATAGTTGCAGTAGTTCTTTTTAAATAGCCAGTCAAAGATGATTTTGAGCACTGCCTAAGTCATGGCTAGGCCATGACACTTTGAGAGTGTCATGGGAGGGTGATGACAATGCTAGGGTGATTGTCATGTGAGGCTAAGGACATTGGCTGTCATGAGCTGGTGATAATTTCCCCTACTGCTAAAGACGGGTAGAGATTGCATTGACATTTTATTGTTTATTTACCCAATGAGGGGTTGTGTTAATATGTCAAGATTATCTCTTTAATAGTATTTGTTAAAAGTGAATTTAAATAATATTGCTACTTCTGAAGGCCCTCCCCTTTTGTGTGGACCTGGGCTATGTTGGACAGCAATTTCAATTGTGCTTCCACTGCTCTGCCTCATTGGGTATTAGTCTTAGTCTGTGTCCCAATTAAGCCATGTAGTGTATAAATGCATGATGCAAAGGGCCAATGAACCATGCAATTTATCTGCATTCTTCCCATAGTGTTATTTTTTACTTTTCTTTGTAATTTTCTTTGAGGCCTTGAAAGTGATTATATGTTATCCTTCACCATAGTGTTGTCCTTCTTGACCCATCCTGCAATTGTTTCGTGTATTCGCTTTAATAATGTGAACACTTACTGTGACTGGCTGCTGCTGTTGCTTTTGCTTTGACTGCAGCAGGGCAGCCATAATTCACGGAAAACTTGACATTTTAGTAAATATTCGGAAGTTTTGATAAATTTGAAGTGATACAAACACAGTCCAGACATAGCAGGACACTGTGGTAAAATATTGTGACAATCAGGTCAGCCATAATTGAGAACACCCGTGACAAAGGAGTATGGGATATGGGGAGGTCAATTTTATATATGTATATAGATAGATGGCAGCTATCAGCAGCTGATCAGGGACAATAACTCTTGTTAGGTCTTTACAAAGTGATAAGAAAAGTCCTTCATTTAAACTGATTCATGAAAAATACTGCCTGGTAGTACCTAATATGTAATTAATTTGGCTTACATTTACATTGTATTTCTCTGAATTAAGTGAGATTTGATAACTTTTTCTTGAGGGACCAACTTGCAAATCTAATACATTCTTTGTAAACATTGTACTGAATCAAAATGAGAATTCAAGGCCCTTCGAATTATATTTCTGTGATAGACCAGCATGAGTCAGCTCAAGTTCACAGTTGGCTGAGGTTAACCACAGTTTACAGTTACATACATTATGAGAAAGTGAGTGCAGTGGAGCACGGAAATTCTTGTGAAATTGTCAAATGAATTCTGTTGACAGGCTCCAAATATTATATAGACATACGATATGTACAATGATCAAAACAGTCTATTATAGGATATAATTCAGATTCTCTACAGAACTGGGTCATTTTGTTCACAGTGCTATATGAAGTTTATGGCACAAATTGCGCTGAAATTGAAGCAAAAAAAACTAACAGAAATTTTAAGTTGCTTGAGAAAATGCACACACTGTGCAGTGTATCTAGATTATAGTATAATATACCAATTTGCTTTTGCCCTGAGCACCATCTTGCTAATTGACCTAATGAGGAATGTGGAGTCACTTATTTAAAAAAAGCCTCTACTCCATAATTGGTTTAATTGCTGACTTGAGTGACTTCCCCTCTTGGAATAATAAAACATGTAAAAAGGCCTGGAGCCAGCTTGGTCATTCTCATACCATAGAGCTTGACTTCACTTGGTTTGCAGTCAGGGAAATAGCCGTCTGGCCAGGACTTTCGATGTCCACCAGGACACTCACCCCAGCACTGTCTTCACCCTCCTATGACCCTGTCAAGGGTCCTGGCCCAACCAGGACTTTGGCGGTGCTCAAAATAATCTTTGACAGGCAATTAAAAAAAAGCCATTGCTATTATCACTGTAGAAGAATGTGTCACAGGGTATCAACTATCTCAGTAAATTTTGACAAGCTTCCCCCTTACATAACAAAGAAAAGAACCCGATGGTTCCATTGAAGACATGGGAACTGTCATCAGCTGCTGATGACTTCGCGGTATTTCGCGAAATCGGATAGAATAAGTCTTGCTAAATGCTGTCATGCTGATTTTTGGAAGGAAGGCTGTACAGAGATCAGACTTTCTACTGACACCCAGCTGATCAACCCCAAATACTCAATCATCCTGTCAGGGCCAGGACTCAGCTGGAATTGCAATAGTCTTCATGTGACGGTTATTTCCCATACTGGTTGGGAACAAGGACGGTCCTTGGTTAGCAGTTAGGAAGCCCGGAGTTATGCATGTGGATGAGCTTGGTGGTAGCATACTGGCATTGTGGGCTGCTATAACAGACTTAAATAGTTTGTGAAACAATTCTTGGACATTTCATTTTTGAGGAGTTTGTTAGTTTGAAATAACACCGAAATGTCTTAGTGACTGGAAAAAATTATGAATCCTTTCTTAATTTTTTTCTCAGAAGGAAATTTCTCAGAATTAAAGATATCACGATCCTCTCTGTTACTTATTTCCAGATGGTTTTAAGATGGGGATTTGTGTTGTAGAACTTGTTTTTGACAGTATTCTGAATTGTCAGCAATTGTCACATTGTGATGTCAAAGAAATTCCAAAGAATTCTTCAGAATGTTTCCTTCTTTCTCAGAAAATTATTTGAATAAATTTCCCCATCTTGGTTGTGGATTGTTAAGAAACTGCTTTCGAAGAGTGTTGGCAATATATGTTTCTGTTTTGTTTTAAGTTGCTGTCTTTTTCCTTGTAGAATGGTTAGAATATTTTAGATATTTTTCTTTCTTAGGTCTGTCAAAATAAAGCAATTTGAACATTTTGACATAATTATTATATGATCTGGGCCCGCTCAACTAGAAACAGGCAATTTCAGCCACAGATATGATTGAAAGATTGATTGACTGATTGACTGAAACAAAAAAAAAACATTTGAGGGATTTTCTGATTCCTTGCAATAAGATAGACCACCAAGAAACTAAATTTACTAAGTAGTGCTGTTGTTTTCCATTAAATATTATTGTAACATCTAAAGCAAAGTGACCTTCCTGAGCTTGTCATTGCAACATTGTAACATTCCATCAAGTGCAGAATTCAACTGAACTGTCACCGAGTGTATCACTGCATCCTGGTGGCTGATGGTTGAAATGTGATTTTGAAGTCACATTCATCCTGATCATGTTGCATCAACACATATCCATCTATTGTAACTGGTATTGTTGGGTCAATATTGAAATGTAGAGATACAATGTATTGGCTATTGGCAGTGTTATCGGCTGATTGTATCTGAATGTGTAGTTTGTGGTTGTTAAATTGTTATAATAACTGATGCTATGTTAAACATATTCCGAATAGTTCTGCCAAAGAGAAACTGTTTTATTAGTCTGTTTTTGGCTAATTTAGGTGCCATTTAGGGATAGTAAGTGATAACAACTTAAACAATGAGCTTCACGTCCTGTATTTTTCCACTGATCTAATGGTCTGCGCCTGGGTCCCGGGTTCGACTCCTGATTTGGTTTCCTCCTCGAAACATAACACGAGATATTTGATGGCGATGGAACTGAACTTGATCAATTTTCATATTGGTAAAAGTCAGGAGTGAGTGAGTGAGTGAGTTTGTGTTTTACGCCCCATCACCACCAGTGTGGGCTATTTAGAGGCAAGGTAAAAGTCAGTCAGGAGTTCCCATGGCATGGTAAAATGTGGTGGTGATGAATGCATGTTAATCATGAAGTTCTGTTGGTAGCATTTGGTCTCTTTAATGCTTTAATAATAATCGTCAGCTGATCATTCAAAAATGATATGTATACATCATCATCATCATACATCACTGATCTGTAACAAACAAATGAATCACACAGAACAGCTTTGACTCACAACATGAATAAAATGTTTATTACATGGTGACCAGCCTGATTTCAGGCCTACTAAGGTCCTGGAATGATCAATGATGTTCTGTGGAATGTGTGTCTGTGTCTAATATTGTCTACAAATTGGAATTCTTCGGTCAACCACATACATTTATTTGGATAATTGATAATCCACGATTCTCTGATGGCCTTTACTTTTTGTTAGTTATTTATAGATTTAACAAATTTGGTACCTGTGTACTAGATCTGCCCATACCAGAAAAATGGTTGTTGCAATCAGGAAATAGGATCGATATCATCATGATCATAAGAATTTACTGCAAACCATTAATGTTGTTCTATGCAACTCATTCCTAGTGAAGATTGGTAACAAATAAAGACCAAGCCACACAATCAAAACTGGAAAGATCAAAATTTATTAACTTGAAATTTTCCACAAGCTGTGGATTGTATAGCAAAACTTATAAATGTCAGATTATGACTATCTCTTTCCTTGGCTGGAAAGGAAGATCCATTGTATCATAGGATACAACTGTCGCGACTCATTAGGCCTATAGTTGCATTGTTTTCAAAGATTACCAAGATTATTACTACAATGAAATTTAAATACCGTCATTGTAATCAAATTGACTAATCTGTGTCATGCATAGGTATATATGATTTTGCCTCAAGCATCATTGATGTCTAGACCTATTAGTAGCTTGGGCTAGCCTATTATAGGATTATGTTAGTTGTCTTTATTGTTTATTGGCTTTTATCACTACATGTAACTGTTGGCTAAATGCAGTCATTTGATCTTTGATCATCATGATCACACATGTTATCAATATCATGATTAGCATGCTATCATGTGATAGTCAAATTAGCTATGGATCAATGTCATCAAATATTGTTGCATCAGCTGATCTACTGATTGAAAATGTGTAAAAATGTGTGCAGTTTCTAAGTAGTAGTTAAATTACTATTCAGAAATCAGAAAATTAGGATACCAAATTACCAATGCATTTGATTTTATGTTTTTCTTCGGAACATGCTGAAGTTTTCATCAGGAAAAGCCTGTTGATTCTAAAAATGTCAGTGGCTTTTGTTCTATATTTGTATTTTCCAAACCGAATTCAAATAAATTTTGCTTGACTTGCTCTATTCATTGTGGTGAACTCCTGACCATCCTCTTTTCAGATGTAAATTGTTGCACTTGAACTTGTACTGATGTAGTTTTTGACAATGAGTAACTGTCTTATCATGCATAATTAGAATTCCTGAACAATTTTTATATTATCATAACATCCAGAGGTCCCAAAATTTAGAGCTGGATGTACTGCAAAAGCACTAATGTAGTGGGTTTACAGTCTTCATCTACGTCTTATAGACATATTCTGCCGACTTTACAATTACATCCTTGGCAGGCCAATCCAGAGTCTTTCTCAACTCCCTGGGGAGTATTCAGCCTTGAACACGGGGTTAACCCCAGGGGCTTAAGAGCTCATTCCAGCACCATCACTGTGGTTGCCTTATTGCCAAGTACCCATTGCACCTGGGTGGGGTGAGGCAGTGGTTTCAGGAGGATCTGCCCAACTCCTCCATGCCATGGCTGGGATTTGAACCCACAACCTTGCGCGCATGAGTCGAGCACCTTATCCATTAGGCCACGGCATCCACATGCCATTGTTGGACAGTAAATATTTTTGGTGTCAAATTGCCAAAGTATACTTTCACAATACCAGCCTTGGCAACTTGTTAGCACTCAGTCAAACTTCTTAAGCATCCAATTAACATTGATTAATGGGAAAGCACTTATTTTGGGATTGTAGCCAAAGTAAACCAATCATTTTTGTATCATAATGTATTTCAATAACTTGCAGCATGTGCAGTATCATGATTATGTTAGTTGGTAGACTGTAATCACTTTGTAATAATTTTTGGAATTTTGAAAACTGTAAGTTAGATTTTAGTAGTAGTTACATGGTATATGTCTACTATTTTCAGAAAGATTGCAGCAAGTGGTACATTCCATAAATAATGGACTGCTAAAGAATTAGTTGTGAAAAAAACTTTAATTTATCAGTTTGATATGACTTTAATTTGCTATTCTTGAACAATGCACATGTGGTATATGACAGTCACTGTTTTGCAGTATCGATTATGGTCGCTTAAGTGAGGATCAATAGTCATAACCAATATCCAATTAATGGTGTCCCCTAACCAGTGGGGTTATTTTTTGAGAATATCACATTACTGTGATTACCTACACCCCAAAGGGGTGAATAATAACGGGGCTCTAAATTGGTTGGATTCAGTTTGGCCACTCTCATCATGGTCACATGAGACCTGTCAATAAATGGAAGTTCACAACAGGTCACCTCTGGTTCAATTTAACAAAAACCAATAACCGTGAAATCAGATCAATTTTCAAAAATGTTGTGTTTTTTGAAGCAGTGAACCATCCTGAGTGATATGAAGGCAATTTTCACGGGTCATGGAAAAATTGTAAGTTACAGTGGTGCTTGCAAGTAAGTGAAACAGGTGATGTTTTTCCATGAGTCCATGCTAACTAAACTGCTTGTAGAATGTGAGAGCAAGGATTCTCAATCGATGAGATGGAAACATATTGTGTCATAAGGGGGGATATCTGTGGTTTGTAGGGACATAAATGGCTGCCAGTTTTCTTGCTCCACAGGGGACAAATCTTTCGTCAGTTTCACAGGTACATGTAATTACATCGTAAGGTAGCTTTTGTCAGATTTGCACACCGAGTGTGTATGTACACCGGCTTATGATTACCATTGTCATTTTCTTTTGAAACAAATTATTTTCCGTGGGAAATTCATAGGGTTTTTTGGCAATTTTTTGGCAATTTGTTTGAAATCCATAGATCTGTGATTAATTAAGCTGGTGTATCTAATTGAGTCAAAGAAGACTCATGACCCATGGGGTGCGGCAACCCCTGAGGTGCAGGAATAACAACAGAGCTCAACAGGATCTGCTCTTATTGTATACAAACACAATGCATTACTGTACTTGTGTAAAGTGTATGCAATTCATCCATGTATATCTAATGAGCTGATTAATTATTTTTCAGAGACTATGACTCACTCAGGAAGGAAGATGTCTACGAAAATAACAAATTGGTAAGTAAATAGACAGTGTAAGATATATATATATGGCAGTGTGCAAGAGCAAGTGGGTAATTGATTGTGGTGTTCTTTACATCAGAAGTTCAGAAGAAAAAAAAAATTGTGAAAAGATTCAGTCAGATCAACTTGATGACATGTTCTATTGTCATGATCAGGTACTAGTAGCATGTGTACTGTTTGTTTTGTGGTGATTGAATTTGTTTTGATCAGCCACAAAATCTGTGAGCAGATGAAGTAACACAAGGCTTTTTAGAAGTTTGAGATGATAAAATGATTCTAAGAAAAAAAAAATAGATTTATTTGAATAAATTCTCTTTGAGATTGTTCTTTTAAGCTTTAGTATTATATATAATATGTATTATTTAGTGTGTGAAAATTACGGAGTAAAATGAGGTCATTTGTAGGATTCAATAGAGAGTTGACCTCACTGGCCACCTGAAAGGCTTTTGTGGGGTCAATTGGATCTTTATTGGCTGAATTCAATATGATGTTCTCAATGGCAACTTGAACCATATAATACTCTAAATTCTATTAAAATATGCTATTTTTTGCACTATATTTCTTATGTCTGGAAAACTTTACAGAACATCGGTCTGGAAAAATGTCATTTAAAAGAACCTCCAAAGAAAATGTAGCGTTAGACGATGACATCAAAAGTTAAAATATAACTTGAATACTCGATGAATTTAATTATATGGTCCAGTGACGCTTACATTAAAACCAAACTGAAATCATTGACCTACTATTTTCAGATAGTACGTCCATGCTTAAATCATTGTATACAGATAGTGGATGGTGAGGAGACCAATATTGAGTTTTATTGGCCGAAGCAGGTAATATTGGTCGAGGCCGCAAGTTGAAAGCTCTAATCCGAAGGCATATTTTTCTTGAATTTTGGCCTTTTAATTTGTTAATACATTGCGAATAACATCAATGTAGATATCTTATACAGAATACACATTATGGAATATGTAGATGGAGATATTGAGATAAGAGATTCCTCATAATGCATATTCATTCTCATTGCTAATGATTTTCTGTGCAAAAAAATAAATGTTGTGTATGGAATAATTGATTCACTAATTGGTTTTGCCTTGTACATGTAATAATTATAGAAAATTGCTCATTAATAACATACTTTGATTCAATTATGTAATTAGAAGGGGTTGATAGATATTCATGAATTAATGGGAATGGACTTCATACAGGATATGTTTGGATTGTGGATTCTATTATCTTTGTTTAGTTAGCATTTAACACAAACTTGAAAGAAAGTTTATCATATTTTATGACGCAATTTCATTTCCCTGATGAAAATGTGTAACGACCGAGTAATTTAATGATAAAATTGATGTTATGACGGGTATTATATCTGGTATATTTTTGATTCGTTCAACATGTTCAAGTAAGGATCCTGCAAATTTTTGCTTTGTTGCATTAATTTTGGTTCATAGATCCTACTACAACCATCTTGACAACTGAGACTTGAACCTGTGACGTCTTCATTTAAATAATACTAGTTGAAATGAAAATATGAAATGACGGTTGAGCTCCACATTGGAAATTTCTAAACTTAAAGGCCCAGAAAATATATAGATGTCATATTTAAAACGATATTGTTCCCCAATACAGTCAGGGAAATTACCAGCATATGAGGACAATTGCAATTGCAGCCAAGTCCTGGCCCTGACAGGATGATTGAGTGTGTTGGGTTGATCAGTTGGGTCTCAGAAGAAAGTCTGATCTCTTTGCAGCCATCCTCACCACACAGCAGCATGTCAGTTGCGGGATTTAATTCTATCCAATTTCACGAAATACTGCAAAGTCATCAGCAGCTGATGACAATTTCCTAATTTCTTTGGAGCCTTCGGGTTCTTTTCCTCATTATGTAATGGATAGGTCTGCCAAAATTCATATAGTTAGTTGACACTGTGATACAACTATATACCAAGTTTGGAAGTGATAGTTGCAGCTGTTCTTTTTAAATAGCCAGTCAAAGATGATTTTGAGCACTGCCAAAGTCATGGCTGGGCCATGACACTGTGAGAGTGTCATGGGAGGGTGATGACAGTGCTAGGGTGATTGTCATGTGGGGCAGAGGACATTGATTGTCATCAGCTGGTGATAATTTCCCTGACTGCAATATAAAACTTTTGATGAGCACTCTTGTCAAGAGCTGTTCAGGCTCATGGATTTATGGACAAGAAAAAATAGATTTCATTCAGCTGAAGGCCTATATATATTAGATGGACAGACACTATTTTCCAATACAATACTTGATGTGGCCTGTTTCAAGCTGTGGGAATCCCCTAAATATGGATTGATTTGTTGTTGAACTTCAATAGACACTTCAAAGTCAGACTGACATATATATACATGATATATGATTATAGCCAACAGAGCATACATAAACTGTCCAAACTTCACAAAAATTTAAAGAAGAAAAAAACCCTGTAAAATAGGAAATTAGCCATGAAGTCTAAAAGTCAATGTCGTGACTAAAATATATTGAGAAAATAGAACAATTGTGAGAATGACATCATCAATAATGGAATGATTGAGAAGTGACAATAGGATTTCCCATAATGCTGCAGGTTATCAGCCACTTGCCAAAAGGATATGGTGGTGGGCAGAAGAGAAGAGAGGTGAACAGTGAAAGGTGCTGACTCAGCAAATGAAATGGTCATCCATGGCCTATTGTGACTATTGTACACTGAAAATCGATTTGATACTACACATGCTACTGTTGTATGTGCACCTGATGAGTTCCTTTTGTGGACTTTGAAAAAAATATGTATACAAGATAAAAAAATATCTTTTTTTTTTCCTTTTATTAAAAAAGTCATTGTAGGCCTATACAATTTTTGTAAGGAGTATTGACACCTGCTTTTCAATCCTAATTTAGATGCAAATAAATGTCCAGAATAGATCCCCAGGAATAGATCCTAGAATCTATTTAAGAGATGAAATTGCCCTGTTTCTATGATCATGCAATTTCTATTTATCTGTGGTGACAGTTCTGGCATGCTAGAGATCATATAGTCCTATATAGTCCTATATATATTTAAGTGAAAAAAAAGAGAGGGGGAGAAAAAAATCATATAAACACCAAGTGTGACAGCATTCCAAAGGCCTCAAATTGTGCAAAGTGGCGAATAAATGTTAAATTTGTGGTTGTGAAGAGGAACTTTCTCACGGTGCTCTGTGTACACAGCCAAACACATCTTGATCATGTTGATCGAGGTAGAATACAATTTTATCTTGGAAGTAGCTCCTTCAGATCAGAAGGCTCCATGAAGCTGTATCTATCATTAAATGATATTTATTGGTGGTGCACTATCTATCAGACTGATCAGGGAATGATTGTTATCCTGTTAGCAGAAATGCTTGTAGAAATGATGTATGAGTAATACTTAGTATTGCATTTTAAGTTGTGATATTTGATTATAAATTTATGTGAAATAATCAAATATCATAAACAAATTATAATATGTTTATATTAAATATATATTTTGGAGTATAATTATCAATTATGGCAGCAAATTTGTTATTCCCTCTAGTGTAATGAGGAAACTTCTTTGATTTTTTCAAATTATTCAAGTCATGAAGTGTATCGAAATAAAATGCACTGTTAATGTATGTCTGCTATATTCTTTTATGCACACACTGAACAAGTGAGCAAAAATTGTATAGTAATGTTTCAATATGTCTTTGCTCATATTAAATTGTTGATACAGTTGTACAACAACTGAACAATCAAATGAAACAAAAATAAATTCCCAGCGATGCCATGGTCCAGTGGATAAGGTGCTCACCTGCTGAGACATTGCAGGTTCGAATTCCATAAGATGAACCACAGGTGGAATGATCACAATGGCTTAGCAGTTCTAGAGATAGAGAGGAAGGTGTATGGCTCAAGTGCCGCCTGGTGGAGTGCAAATATAGAAAATTGATTAAAATTGCTCAAGGAGCAGCCTTTCACAACATTCTTGTTGGTTCTGTGAGATAATAGTCTCTCAGCTACAGAGATGATTTTCACCCAATACACCGCATTTAGACTCGCATTAAACCTTGTTTGGCCAATCTTACCTATGTGTGCACCCGTATCAGCATACATCACAAGGGAATTCCCTTTGACAGCCAATCAGAATTTAGGAGACCACAGAGCCATCTCTTGATTAAATTGGAACCTCAGTCTACCCTTTGGTGAGCATACTATAGCCTGTTTCCCAGCCACCACAAAACAGGCCTGGTGGCCATGGGATATCCCAAGAATACTATTTATGGCAACTTCCGCAAATATGACCGCACACGACGACTGTCATTTTCCCATAGGGGGAGCTTGAGCAATACACCTTGGTATAATATAACAGAATAAGGGCAAAGCATGTGAACACTGCCTGTGGATGAAGTCACAATCTCTGCAATGGCATGGAGGAACTGAGCACATTTTTCATAACTCGTTGCTTCACTTCGCCCAGGAGTAAACATGGTAAATGGGTACTTGGCAATAGACAGTGATGGCGATTGCAGACTGTAGGGGGACTTAGCGTTGTGGCACTGAATATGGCTGCCTTGCTGCATACTACGTACCTGGGGAGTTGAGAAAGACTCATGCTTGAAAGTGTCAGTCAAGGGTGTAATTTTACTGTCTGTTCAACTCGTTTAGAAGTACTTGACCTATGATGGACCATAAAAATAGAAATTTATAGACATTTACATTGTATTTGATAATTCAACAGTCATCCGACAGATATTTAGCTTTTTATGCTGTGTGATCCGTCATTATGAAATGCAATCAGGTATACATTATGTACATGACTTTTAAGTTGTACATGTTCACAGGTGTGATTCTTTCAACATTGCATAAATGACACCTGTTTTACTAACGTCAGACTAACATGCACATTTTATTGATGGATAGGATTTGGCTCAGTTTGGCTGGCTCTTTCATAAAGGCATAAATATTAATATGCTATAGTTAATATGGCTGAGCTGAGTGTGACCTCTCATATATGTTTGGATATTTGTTCATATTTACCAAACTTTATATCCATCTTCCTTTCTGTATGTTTAGTATTGGTCCTCATCCAACCAAAGTTTGATAAACTTTAATTTGTCCTAAAAATTTAGGACAATTTCAATGTTAAAAACAAAATTCTGCAAGAATGGGGTTAAATGGAACAAACAAAGTAGTTCCACTTTCTGATTTTAGTGATTTTGTTTTTAAATGGTTTTCTGGAAACTTTCCTGTTTGTTCACCACTTGTGTAATTTATGTATGACTAACATGTAGCCTAAACATTTCACATGGTTGTTTATCTTCACTGAAGTGTCTTGGTTCTTATCTGCACAGTGAATACATTCTGTTGAAAAATAAATTACAATTGAGAAAGAAATTGCCGCAAAATAAAATTATGTAATATATGTCAGTATAACGTTTGTAAATCGTTTTAAATACTGTTTTGATCATTCATTGCATTTGATCAAATTTGCAGTTTCATCATACTTTGCTTCATTTAACATGGTGTCTTCCTCCTGCCCTAAAGAGTATACTAACAAACTTGCAAAGTGCATAAATACAAGCCCCAATAAGCCATCAATAAGATAAAACTTTAATTTCTACTTGTTCGCAGTCTCATAATTAAGATGACACATTTTTGGCATACCAATATTTAATGAAATGAAAATGATATTATGGAGATGGGCAATTAGTAATTACAAGGTCTAATTTTCAGAATTTTCACCTGATTGTAGATAAATCAATAATCCAATTTTGTGTTCACTTGCATAATTATAGTGAATTGGTATCACTGCTGGGTCTATATGATATAATAAATATGTCAATAATATTGTAAATATATCAATATCATGAATGTGAGGCTTTCATGTTTGTTGGACAGGTGTTCAAATAGCATATGGTGCCTTTAGTGTTGCTGTAAAAACAGCTTTTCATCTAAATATGAAATGTAAGCATATTGCATTTATAAATGAGAAAGTTTGTGAGCTTTGGGGGTGGTCTGGCTTAATGTGTATACTATACTCCCAGTGTACTGGACAGTGTACATGCTGTATTTTGGTCAGTGCAACATTGTACATGATATCTGAAGTAATAATTTGATATTAAAGTAAGCCAGACTACAGTGCATTTTTGCACTATGAAGCTTAGTCTGTAAAACCTGCGATAACAAAATGAAATTAAGATAGAAATATACATTTGGTCAAATTAAAATAATGACAATTTTCATGGTATATTACATTGTTAAATATTGAAAATATCTTGAAAAAAAAATCTTAGATTATATTTTAGCCAGCTAGGCGTACAACTAATGATATCACAGATTATCGCATATGTCTGCTATGTCCTTCCTTTGCCATTATAAAATGGCAACAGAGCAGAATTTTCCACAATTGAATGAAATAAACTGATAAATGATAGCCTTTAATTTGAAACTTAAAATTACTATGTACAGTCATTTACTGGACTGACAGTTTTAGGCTATTTTGTGGTATTGCAAAATTGAGTGACTTGGAAATAACTTCTGTCACCAATTCACATTTGATATATATCTACAGACTTTTGAGAATGCCATGCCAAACTTTTTGCTCAATTGTACAATTTCTCTTTTTAACAGGCATTCTCAGTGGCGCAGGAGAAGTTGGGCATCGCAGCATTGCTTGACGCGGAAGATATGGTGAAGATGAGAGTGCCGGACAAGCTATGTATCATCACTTATGTCTCTCAGTATCACAACTACTTCAAAGACAAAGAACCTGGTAAATATACTTAATGCGCATTACAGTCTGTCCTACTTGTGTGTATGGACGTCCGCCGTAAATAATCAGATAATAAAAACGATAGCAAAACATCACCAAAATGTGATAAATTAATTGTAAATTTGCTAATCTACCCGTGAGTATGTGTTACTCTCCAATGCGACTTATAGATGCTGAACAATCAGGCTAAACACCTGAGGTAGCATATTGTGGGATTTAATGTTATACTTAGTATTACTTACTACTGGTCATACTTGTCATAATGGTAGCTGTTATCACTTATGTCTCTGTGTGAAGTGTCTAGTATGGGAAGTACTTGTCATGAAACAGATGATACATCATCTTCGTGGGTGACTGTTTAAAGTATTTTTTAATCAATTTACTATGTAGTTACCTGTTTGGAGTCGTGATGTTATAATTAACTAGGTGTGCAGAAGCACCTACTTCGCAGTATGATAAATCTTATGATAGGTAGAGCTATATTTGTGCAAAATAAATTCTCCACAATTACCTGTTATCAATTATTACATTTGTCGTGACTGAATTATGTATATTTGTTGATAAAAGAATGATTGATAAGATACTGAGAAAAAAAGGTTGTCGATAAGTTCTAATTGTGGACTTACCTGACATTGCCAGCTGTGCAATTTCTTAACCAAAATATTTTGAATTATTTTCAGCTACTGGTGGCGCCATCAAACGAGTTGCTGTAAAGCGCCCTCAGTTGGAAACAAATGGAACTACAGAAGCTCAAATTAATAAGAAACCTGCACCACCCAAGGTAAATATGCTGTTCTAGGAATGTTTTGGTTACAGCATGTCTTGATGTGTTGCTAAATGAATGAATGAATGAAAATGCTGTGGTTTTGCTAACTGATGAATGCCCGACAGTCATGCTTGCAAATGAAGTTGGTACTCGTTGCATTAACGTTTTGTTGCGCTTACATGTTTTGCATATCTAACCAGTTTTACCATTTTCATACTAACTTACTAATTAGGAAGCACCGATCTGACACCTTGTATCGGTATTCGTTTCAATAATGAAGAAAGAACCAATATCAGCAAATAAATATTATATTGTAGTACGTCCCTAGTACTAGGAGAACTTTAATTGTTTTTGCCATATGATACCAAAGTTTATATTTTTCCCTAAACTATCTCTATGGTATTATGGTACCAATACTACAGTTTGTCTCATCCAACATGCGAACTGGTGTTTGGCCTGATTCCTCAGCTTCAAGAAGTCCCACATCAGAAATACACCTACCTGTGCGTAGATTAGCCATTTTGCAATACTAATATCACATTTTCGCGATGTTTTGGGGTCGTTTTTTGCCGATTTTCGGCAATTTTTGAGGAAGGCAGTCCATTCACACTTGTTTACATTCCTGATGCAGTCATTCTGACGGTCACAATTGATGTGACGTCACAAAAACCACTACAGCGCCACTCTCAAGTTAGTTCCTGATAGGTTGGCAGCAATTTCACTACTTCAAGCACTCACATTAGTTTAATACAGGCAGTTGAAATAATGCCAAATTCAAGTTCGCATCGTATATGAGACACACTGTAACTCGTGATTTTGCCCTTGAATAATCTAGTAGCATTAGTTCTCACTAACTCATAAATGTTAAAATGATCAGATGAAACTGAGTGTAATTATCTAACCCCTTTAACTTGTAGCTTGCAATGTGGCTGGTTGTTTTAGTGCTAGCCATTGTTTGGTAATGACATCTATTTTAGCTATTTATATTTGTTGCTAAACAGTCCTGATTGTTAATCTTCTGGTATGTATTTCTGAGTCATAGTGGGACTGGCAGAGTTGTAGTACCATTGAGGGATTTCTGAATTTTTAAATCTTTTTTTGTCTCTATTTGCTTGGATTGTTTGGTTGCTTTCTTGTGTGATTTTTGCTGACTTTAATTTGTTATTGTTGAAATTTGATTGGATGGATTTGATGTTTTATTTGTATTTAATAATTCAGCTTTTTGGGCCCATTTATTGTGTGAGCTGGCTGAGCTGGGTAGTTTTGGACTTTCGGTTTTGTTAAACTTCTAAGTTGGCTGAATCAGGTGTCCTTGTGATCTAATTGAATGACTTGATTTAGTCCTGTTATATTTAATGCTGGGGTTTATGACTTGGCTAAGAAGCATGGAATTGGTTGGTTTTTTTATTAGTGCTATTGCTGGGCCTAAAAGGGAAAAAATTGTTGTTAATCAGTTAAACATCTAAAGTGGGGCTCTCTCATCTAACAGAGAACATTGTAAAGTCCAGTCTCCAAGTTATATCACCAAACCAATCCATTTTAAGCAAAGAAATAACTAACGGTTTCTTGAAGGCAGAAATTGGAATTTGTGATGTCATCACTTTTTGTGGACAAATTTGTTGGCAGTGACCTCTGTTGTGAGAGTTCCCATGCTTCTTAGTTTGATATGTACATTGGGGCCTGCTTTCATTTTATAAAATTCCTATTCTTTATAACAACCTAACATATTGTATATTTTGTCTGTAAAGCAAATTTTCTAAATCATTTTCTTGTTTACAGGTTCTGGAGGAGGTGGATGTAAAAACGACGTCGGGCGGATTACAACGAGGCCCGACCTATGGAGACACGTGCAGCATGTGCAAAGAAAGAGTGTTCCTGATGGAGAGGCACTTGCAAGACAACAAGCTGTACCATCGCAGGTGCTTCAGGGAGATAGAGAGGTCGCAGCTGTCGGCCTCTTTGAAGAGAAATCTGCAAGCGTCTCAGGCATTGGCGAACGAAGGAAAAATAACAGAAGAAAACAAAGAGAACATCAAGAAGCCTCGCACCTCCGAACTGAACACGTACTCCGCACAAGTAGCCGAAATGGCTCGTAACCAGAAAGCCCACCAGAAACCAGAGGAAGACATTCCTAATCCTTTCAGAACAGAATTACAAGCAAAGGGACTTATGTACACTAAGGCTGCCTCTCCTGTGTCTAGCACGTATAGCAGACAGGTGAACGGAGCCACAGCCAAAACTTACACAGCATCTGACTCAAGTAATAAATCGTCCAATAACAATTTCAGCCAATCAGGCCCATCAGGCCAGTCCAGCAATGCTTTCTTGCCTTACAAATCGTCTCTCCATTCCTCGAGTGAAAAGTCCCAGCCCCCTTCCTTTGGCATATCCTATGCAAATAAGCTAAGCAATGTGAAGGACGATAACGTCAAGCAGTCCTTGTTGAACAATTTATCCAAAATCCGCCAGGAGCACAGCAGTTCTCCATCTCCCCAGAGTAACACCCAGACGACTGACAAAGACAATGCTAAGAGAAAGTCTGCACTTACAGTTGACCTGGGTAAATTTCCTAAAAAGGACACAACAAAACCTTCCACGAGTAGTCATAAAGTTGGATTGCCCAGTCCAACTGGCTACAAATCTATATTTGGTGACTCTAAACTCTCAAGTACGACTAGTTCTGCTGCTTCTGATGTGAAACCAATCTTGCAATCGACGACGAACAATGCAGGTGATCAGAGCAGAACTCAGTCTCGGTTTGTGCCAAAAGCGGACACCTCAAATGACTCTAATCCCAAGTCCATCTTGAAAAATGATACAAACTCTCGGGATTTTATCACCAACAGGTACAGAAACGCAAGTCCTGAAGGTCCTCGATCTATTCTCAAAAGCAATCTGACAGATCCCCCGGAAAAGAAGGGTTCGTCAGATCGCTCTACCACTCCCACTCGCTCAATTTTGAAGTCAAAGTCTCCCTGTGATATTAAAGAGAACTCCCAGTCTAAACCTGGGTTGTCCCTTTCTTCTCATCGATCTATTCTCAAAAAGTCTGATGATGATTCGGACATCGACCTTCCTCGACCAATTTTGAGAAAAGTCTCAGAGGATATTGATTTAGATAACCTCGTTGAAGCCAATCTCCCGTCCCGTCCCATTCTCAAAAAGCATTCTATTGACAAGTCTGATGATGAAGTTCCTAAACCTATTTTGAAGCATGTGAAAGAGCCAGAAAAGCCGACATGGAAACAAACAAGAGACAATGAAAAGAGTAAAGATGCAAAAGGAAATGACAGGTTAAAGAATGGCGTCCTGGATTCCTCATCCGAGCCTTTGCCAGAATGGCAGCTAGAAGCACAAAGGAGGCAAGCTGCTCGAGGTGATCAGTACGATGATCCAGAGGACAAAAAACACTTGCAGACAAATGGCGTCCAGTCAGGTGGTCAGTCAGGTGGTCAGTCACATGACCAGTCAGGCAACCAATCACGTGACAGATCCTCCACTTCTTCTACAGACCGCTTCCTGCGCAGTCATGGTGTCTTCTTTGACTCCTCGCCATCAAGCAAGAGTGATAATGTTGCCAGTAAACCAGCAGAAGATTCAAAGAGTGTTGTTCAGTCTGCTAAATCAAGTATACTTCCAGCCAAAGATGAACCTGTAAAAAAGATTAATCCTTTTGCATCGAAGCATACCTTATATACTCCGAAAATTAGTAACTTGCCTTCCAAAGATGAAGGATCATCATCTGCCAAATCTGAAGTCCCCAGTACAAAACCTTTTTCAACACCCATTTCAAAACCAAGTGCCACACCTTCTAGTAAGGCTGGCTCGACTGCTCTTAATCTGTTACCCAAGAGCAATATTGACAATAACAATTCCAACAATGCTGGCAAAAATAATTGGAAGACGCTTGAAGATACCAAGAAAAATTCATCATCGAATGTGGCTGATAGCAAAGACAGCCGTCCAGCCTGGCAGATAGAAGCAGAAAGGAGACAAGCCATGCGGAATGGCAAATACACAGATCCAGAAAAAGACCCTGCAGCTGTGAGAAATAAGTTGAATTCAACAGAGCCTCCTCTTTTGAATAAACTGGGAACATTAGGCAATAAGGACAATGATTCTAAACCTTTCACTAGGCCTATTTCCTCTAATCTCTTTGAGAAAAACAAGCCTACAAATGGATACACGGGTGTAAACGGCAATGTTAAGACTACCTCATCGGCTACAAGGCCAAGTGATCTTACCACAAACACTAATTCGGATGTTTATCCTAAGACAGGATTGGGTTACAAGGATGGCTTGAAAAATGACCTCAATAAAGACATTGGCCTCAAACGAAATGACCTTAATTTGCCAGGTCAGGCCAAACGTCCCTATGGCTCTCCAAACATCGGCAGTACTACTACCACGAAAACTGCATTCTCATCATCCGGCCCTCAAATGAATAACTTGTCAAAGCCAACTGTGTATCATACAATTTCGATAACATGTGATACTGCCGACAGCACTCCTAGAAGTAAAGCATTAGGGAATACGACAGACAGTCGATTCAAAGATTCCAACAACAGTAGCGGCAGTTCAGTGTCTGCATCAGCTTCCAGTTCGAGTTCACCTTCGGAATTATCTCCTGTCAGTGTCCGTAGTCCTTCTTCAACTGGTTATAAGAGTCCATTTTCCTTCCCTAACAGAACTACAAGTCCGTTATCACCTACAAGTAAAATTACAAACACCTCAACTGCCAATTCCTCATCCTGGGTGAGTTATTTGCCCAGTACGAGTCCGCTGGCTTCTCCAACGAGAAGTACTACGCCCAACACCACATGGTCTCAGAGTAGGCCCCTGTCTCCTAGTCCTGCAGCCAGCCCAGCTCCCTTGCCACCCCGAACGGACAGTCCCTTTTCGGACAAATCATCAAAGTCAAGTCCCATGTCATCACCGCGGTCAACTCCGACAAGTCCGAGCCACAAGACCTTACCTGGCTCCAATATATCTTACCCTACCTCTTACGGGGCAAGTAAGCTTCTCACAGACTCAAATACACTCCCAGGTCAAAAGACTGGGAGTCAGTTTAATTCATCCGGTCGTGATCCTGCGGAGAAGTACAGGATTGCCACAAGACGTCCCGTACATAGCAAGACGCCGTCTCCAAATGAGGACGGAAAGATATACGACAATGCTGACAGAAGCCAGAACTTGTACCACAGTATGACAAGAGGGTCGACGGCAAAGTCCAACAACCACAGCCAACCCTCAGGCTCAAATAACTCCAGTCCTGTTGACACTTACTCCATTGGCAGTTTCCCACGGAAGACTCCCACCTTGAATCCTGCTCCAGGGACCTCAGCATTCCTCTCTCGGGAACCTCAGAGAAGAAAAGTTGGAGTAGACAAACCTTTTATGTTTGCAAGAAATGAATTTGACGTTCCGAATCCGTACAGTGACGTAGACAGCAGTAGCTTCAGGTCGTACGATTCTGAAGCGCCCGATATTCCTCCTCGGTCCTACACCATGACAGGTCGTCCACTGCCTCCCGTACCTCGCCATGACAACAGGAGAAGAACAGTAAGTTGAAAGTGCAAATTGATGTTTTTGCCTTTTGGGGCTTCTTGATTTTATAGGTACTTACAAATGTATTCTGAAAGCTGCAAAACAATGAAGTCAGATTAACAGAACGTTATTCTTTCAGAAGTCTATATCTAGAAGAGATATGAATAAATGATTCTGGTGATATTGTGCCATGCTGCATTGAAACGTCCAATGTCATAATTGATCAATAATTATTGTTGACAGATCACTGCTTTTTGGGGGTTGTAAATCATGTAGTTTGAAGTCTCTGTAAGGTTGAAGCTTCACCTTTAGAAGCTTCACCTTTTGAAGTTAAGGTTCTGCTCTCTTAAATGAGCTACCGTTAAAAGATGCGTGATTCAAAGTTGACTTTCAAGTATGGCATATGAATTTTCTTCAGATCAGTGCAGAAGAACACATTCCCCCAGAAATAATTCTGCTGCGACTGGAAAGTTTGGACGGACAGTTACGTCTCTTGGAAGAGGAGGGGCGGCAGCTGGAGATCAAGCTTCGCGAATGTGAGTATTTTACTTTAACGTTGAAGGTATTTTGTACAATGTATGGGAAAGTATTTGGTTCGAAGTGGGCTACTCTGATTAAACATTTTTATTGTCTGAAAGTATTTTTCATCGATTCAGGAACTCTAGGTGTCATTTCTTAAATTGTTATGAACTTTTCATTGAGACAGATGTGTTATTTGTGTGACAGTCACTTAATCTTTTTTTGGTTTTTGATTTTTCTCAATTCATTATACAATAAACATTTTTTAGGTGAGGATGAACCGCTGGAGAATGAGCTGTTGACAGCATGGTTTGATCTGGTGAACAAGAAGAATGGTCTGGTCAGAGATGAGGTCGATTTGGTTTACAGGTAAGATAGGGATGTGACTTCTCCTGAAATTTTGAAGTTTAAATGTTTGTTAAGACTTAGTCTTTTTAAGGTGGCTGAATATTCAATCCTCGTTGTGATCATTGCTCTATCAAATATTCAACTGGTCTTGCAAACAAACTGCGCTTCCCGTGATTGATTGAACTTAATGATGAACTTTTTAAATTGATTTGATTATAGTTTCAAGCTTTAAATCGTTAAAATTGTACTGGCTTTCTGTTGTTCATATTCTTCGAGTTTTTTACCAGCCAACATGCTGCATTTAGCATACACATCCATTCTGAGTAAGTTATAACAATGGCTTCTCCTTTATTGATAAATTGATTGACATCTTTTGGTTATTTATTTGCAGGCAAAGACAGCAAGAGCTCGAAGGTGCTCACGAAGAACTTGAATACGAACTACGATTGCTGCTTGAGAAGCCAAATCACATGAAGACCGCTTCGGACATGGTCAGGGAGGATGCATTGCTGCAAGAATTACTGCACACGGTCTCAGAGAGAAACTCCATCATTGACAGCATGGAGGAGGACAGACTCAGGTAAAAGTTGCAATTTGCTAAGGGACATGACTAAGATTTAACTGACTAGTAATGTACCAGATCTGGTAAGTTTAATTCATGATTGTCATCATTTATCAGTGTCGGGGGTCTCGGGACTGGCCTCATCCTCGAGGCCGGCCTCGGGGCCATATTTTGATTGTCTCAGTCTTGGCTCGACCACAGATGTCAATTCCTTGGCCTTGCTTTGGCTCGGATGTCCTGGCCTAGACTACAACATTGTCTTTTATTAATTATTTCATTGACATTTGTCTTATTTTACTCCACAGGTATCAGGAGGAAGATGAGGTGATCGCTAAAATCATGAAACAGAAGTCAGCACAAGGTAAACAATTTTTCTGATTATAAAAATGCAGTTTTCTAATCATTGATACAGAAAATCGAATGGAAGACAAATGAGTAAATTTTGGAGAATAGACAAACCTTGGGAAAGAAAATGTAGTTTACTATTTCAATTTACTTCAGAACTATTTAATTTGATTTTAAAAACAATAATATTATGATGAAGTGGAGCAGTTAAGTATTATACGAAGAGACTGGAGGACAGGGTCATATTTTAATTCCTTGTTGATTTTGTTTTCAGGATTCAGAGTTTTGTCAGCAGAAGAAGAGAAGGACGGCAAAAAGAAATCGAAGAAGAAGAAGAGGAAATTCAAGAAGAAGAAGCCGTCGAAAAAGAAGAATAAGAAGGACAAGGACAAGGACAAAGAAGAATAAATAGGACAAATGGTACAATTAACAAACTAAGGCTTCAAATCTGCTATATCTTTGGGAGGTCAACTCAACAGGATTTTACTGTCAGACATTGGTATTAATGGATGTGTTCATACTTTTGGGATGTAAATTTGGACCTAATTCTAACTTTGTATCCACAGGACTTTGGATGCATTTGAAATTTACAAGGTTTTAGTCAAATGTTTTAAAGTAATTTAGGATAGGTGCATTTTAAAATTTACAAGATTTTAGTCAAAAGTTTTAGAATAATTTAGGATTAAAATTTATGAAGTTTCATGGACTGAGCTATATTTTAACAGAGACTGAGCTCTTCAGAGCAAGAGTTTATTTTGTGAATGCAGTTTGCATGGACACTTTGCCTTCAAACCTTCAAAGCAATGCTGTTATAGACTTAACACTTGAAAAAAGAAGATATAAGAAGTTTCTGGATTTTTCTGTAAATTCTTATTATCTGGGTAACCTGGGACTTTCATAATTTTCTGCATATTTCTATCATTCCAATGTTTTATCTTCGAACATAAAATCTGAAAATTTAGATTTTAACTTGTGCCTTCATATATATATATTGTCATTCGCTATTAAGGTGATAATTCATAATGAGTCAGGTGCTTAACATGAGAAGAAAAGACTTTAAAGGGAGGTGCCTTTGTGTACGATTTACATGACACTGCATTACTTGATATTGTAAAATTATGTTGTTCTTAATTTGTTCACATTTACATGTATGAAGCATTGAAGTTTTGAAATTGACTTGAATAGTATTCGCTGTTGTTCATGTTCAAGATGTGAAGTCGTTCATTGATTATATTTAAAACCGTTTAGATCTATATTTTACGATTAGTTTGATATTATCAGCTGTACTGTTTGAGTATAAGTAATTTGGAAATTGTCATTTTAATTAGGCATCAGATTATAGGCCTATGTACTGAATTTATGTCAATATTTATAAAACAATTATGTTTAAAAAGCTTTTTGTTATGGTTTGAGTTTATAGATGTTAAGTAACTCCCTGTTGTGTGTTATGCGGTTTTTGAATTTTGGTTCTTTGTATCTTCTATTAATTTGAGTTGGCAGATGAAAAGTTGATTCAGTCAAATTTAATTTATTTCCATGACTTGCTATAATGAATCTCCAGTTTGGCAGTATTGATGTAAAAATTTACGTAAAATTGTTATTTTCAAACATAGTTTTGACTGGTAATTTGAAGTAATATTTAGAAATTCAACGCAAATTGAGTTTAGTTTATTCTTATCTTCCTGATTCTGTAGCAGAGTAATGACAAGTAATTTTGATGTATTGTTGGACAAACTGTGATTATCTATTATCCCATTTTAATTGTGATGACTTTTTACTATGTAAATATTTTGTCTCGAGGCATGGTCTTATGAAACTTGATTGTATCTGTCTGCTTTAAAATAAGATATTTAAAGTTTTATGTTTTTTGCTAGATGTGATTATTTTTAAGTGTCATTGGTCGGGTAACGCTGTCAATTCTGTGGTTTTCATCATGCGTTCCATATTGATTAATTGTTATATTTTCAGTATTGTGTTTGTTCCATTCCTGAACTATTAGTTTAAGCTATAGTAATATTATTTCTTGCATTCCTTTTCAAACTTCACTTGCAAATTATAACATAATATAAAATATGAATAAGAGGATAGAATTGTATTCAATTGATATCACTCATTCCATTGTACATGTTTACATTCTTTCCGTCTTCATGCATTTCATTGAATATTGTCTGTATTGGCATGTTATGATAATGTTAAACCATGATAGCAATTAAGCATGGATGCCTTGCCTAGCTTGTCTAGCTTAAGCATGTTAAGCATACATATATATTTTGTTTCTCAATTAGTCTTCTTATAATGCCTTCGGAAGCAATGCAAAGCGTAAACTTTGATGAAGTGGGAATTTGAATGTTGTATTGTGTGGGATTATAGTTAAGATGACATTTGAATCTGAATATAAATCGCAATATCGTAATTTGTTCTGTTGATGAAGATTTTTTTTAAAGTTCACGCGAATGTAATAAAAGCAGTACATATTTTATGCTTGAAAAATATAATTACATGTTCAATTGAATTGTAAATTGTTGATGAATTGTGAAATACATATTACAGTATCTGTTATTTCAAAAAAAATTATTTGTTGTTGAGTTTTGATTTGGCATGTGTGCCAGATTGGTTTGCAAGTTTGATAAAAAATTATTCTAATTTTTTAAACCGCTAATTACGTTGGGAATATAGGCTAGTGCCTTTACTAGGCTATGTTACATCATCTAAATTAGATAATTTATGGGCTGAGAGCCTGAGAATGCTGAGATGATCATTTTGTTGAATTTTTTTGCTGGCCCCCTAGTGTTATAAATTTTTTTTTGGTTGGTTTGAATCCCTCTAGTGGATGAGCAGCAAAATGAAAATAGCAGACTGCTTGTTCCGGTTGAAAGGTGGATGCACATGATTTGTTGAATTAAAACATTTCTTGAGTTAATTGATAAACTGGAGCGGTGTTACTGATGTCATGCCTCCCAAAAGGAAGTTGAAGAGGTCCAAAAGTGATGACCACCTTGACTACCCCATCAACAAGAAGAAGGAGGAGCCCAAGGAGGAAGAAAATGAGTGAGTTGACCAATGGCAATGTCCATTTAAATTATGATATCTGGCCATTCAATCATCAATTCAGTGAATGACAATGATGTGATGCATGCTATTCATTTGCCATGCTGCATGATTTTTCATACTCACAAAAAAAATCACAGGTCGATATGTGTGTAAACGAATGAGCAGAACTTGGCCTACCGTAGTCCAGGGAGACTCAAAACCCACCGGTCCACCGGTGTAGTGGGGACTACAGTTTCTGCATGTTTAGAGGCCTGTACACGGTTACACAATACACATAGGCTATTCAATCTATTGTTATGAAGCGCCTCAGGGGACACTCATCCTTTGCCAACAAAATCTTGCCCCTCGCTCAGGAGGCCTCGAACCTCACCCGCAAGACCCCGCCCTCGCTCTAATTAACCTGCGGAACCTCGCCCTAGCAGTGCGAGCCCTTGCACCTGCTCAGAGGCAAGGCCTTGCATCACCAATCTTGTACGAGCACTCGCACCTCGTGCAAGTTACTGTAAAGAAATTTTGACACTGATATTACTGTTCTCTTGGGCTAGGCCTACTTGATAAATCGGGAATTTATTGTTTATTGAGATATCAAGTAGTAGAATAAATTAATTTAATAATTTTCAGTATTTTAGACAAAAAAGACAATTAATTTTCGTGAAATTCCAATTTTCAAGGACAAGTTAGGTAATTTTATGGAACATGGTCTATCTCTTGTCTATGAAGTTATTACATGATTTATCAACATGATATTTGCCATATTTTCTATGTTAAAAGCACGCCCTTAATAAAAGCCCATCCCCTCCATAAAGAACCAATTTTAGTCAAAATTAAAAATTCCGTCAAAATATGACTTTATCCAAAGTTTTTAATGCAATACCCATCTCATTACATCTGCCCACCAGACGCCTAATGCCATGATAGGGTACTTTCACTTAGTCTGGTCGGGTATATTAGGCACCCCATGGGCAGATGCAATGGTGAGATGGTTTTTTTTGCATTAAAAACTTAGCCTAGTTATTATCATCCAGCCCTGTCGTTTTCAATGCATTAATTAATAAAGTGTACATTATGTTACAGACAGGATAAAGGAGGATCCATGCACAAGATCTATAAAAGAGTCTTTGTCAGGATGGCGATCGTTTTTACGATGATTATGTCTGCTCGGTATTTCATTGGGTCTCCACCAGAGGTCCCCTTCGTTGGGGTGGAGGAGAAGGTTCAGCGAAGATTCTTCGAAGTTCCGTGTTCGGATGACTACAAGGTTGATTTAAAAAAATTTAAAGGTAAGTCGGAAGAAAGTTTTTGCATTTTAATTCGCAATTATGCAAGCTTTGAAATGTTTCAATTTTTAAGCTATTTCCATCTCCTAATTAGTCAAGTATTTGACTATTGTAAGTTATTTGCGAGTTCACTCGCATTTGTGAGTGAACCAGTTAAATAAGGGGTAGTCAGAAATTTTGGATCGTCTGTGAGAGTCAAGGAAGCACTTATCAAAGTTTCTTTTTCAAGAAATTAATGAAGAATTGGCTAACTTAAGGCGTCTTGCTTTTTTGTGTGTCTTTTGTGTCTTGTTTAATTACAATTTAAGTTTTTAGTTTCAACGAAATCGCGGCAAAACAGGAAATAGAAATATTGTTGTTATTGTTTTACTGCCCTCTGATTGGCCGAAACAGGTTCGATATCTTCATGATAGTTTTCGGACACTTCTATTAGGGCTAGAATTAGAATTTTAGGCTCTTTGGAATCCTGGTGTCTTAATCTTTATGATTTCGTTTTTTCATGAAGATATCTCAATTCATTGCTGAGAATTCGTTGAAAATGCATAGGCCTATATATTTTTCCCCAGGATGCAATGAGAAGTACAGCAGTCCCTTTACCATGTCAGGCAATTCAGAATAGCAATCAAGACTTCACAAATTAGCCAATTTGCCATTCACACCTTGAGTTAGTATGTTTCAATTAACACCTTCTTGAAGGCCATTGTAAAAGTGAACTTTCTCATAGCAATTTTATTTATTTATTTATTTTTTTTTTAAATATATTTTAAAAGGGTAACCATCTCTGCAAAACTGTTTTTCAACTGGGCCCTTTACAAGTTTAAGTTCAATAATAAAATTCCAAATAATAAACAAGCATAAAAAACATACCAGTAATAACACAGATAAAAAGAGTTAAAAACAGTTAAAAAACTAATATTTTGATATAATTATATATGACAGTGCCTTCTTCAAACAATAGAGATAATCTAACAGCTATAAGAATCATAAACGAGCCACATTCTTTATATAATGTTTCAAAAGTTTTTTTAATTCCTCCAGCTTAACAAATTCTTTCAAATAGCTTGGTAAATCATTCCATGACTTTGCCTTTTGTGGTAAATGCATTTTTTTCAAGGCTTTTCAAGGACTGGCAGACACCCAGTAGTTACAGTCAGCGAAGTGCAAGTGATTACTTCAAACTGCTTGTGTTACTGTGATGTCATTCATATTCAATAGGTCAATAATGGATCATTTGGTGCCTTCTACAGTTTTAATCAATCAAGTAACTGAATTATTGCCAATATTGCTTCACAAGACTGTGGCATTTTTGAAGATGCATAAAGAAATATATATATCCTACAGACGACTCCTAAATACATTTAACTTACCATTTTAGATTTATAGAAAATTCACCCTGTACTAGGAGTTCCTACTTCGATATATATCTGAATATTGAGGGATGCGACGAAGAATTGTTTCAGCAAAGCGATAACTATTTTGTGGAGAGCTTCCGAACCTGGGTCCCAACAATTGGTAGCCCAAGGCTCTACCAGCCGGGCTAGCCCCCTCCCTTATATTCAAGAATTGTAATTGGGTGATGGCCGCTTGGCCATGATATGAAAAAAACTAGGACCCAGAAATTTGGCTGGGGACCCACTTTTTCAGACCTCACTGAGTCCCCAGGACTCACTTTTTGAGCACCCCAACAGAAACCCTGGTGTTGATGCTGGTCTATTGTTTGGAAAAGGTGTGAAGTTCAAACTTGAATTGGATGACACAGTTGTTTTAATTAGTCAGTCAGTAAATACTTAAACCGATAATATAATAATGTATAGCTATCCCAAACATCCCCCCTCCGACTACAGCTCACATATTTATCTATGTCTATCTATTTATCTATCTTTTGATCTGTCTATCAGTCTATCTATCTTGCTAGCTATCTATCCATCTTGCTAGCTGTCTATCTATGTATCTATCTAGCTATCTGACCATTCCAGCTATCTATCTATCTATCTATCTATCTATCTATCTATCTATCTATCTATCTATCTATCTATCTATCTATCTATCTATCTATCTTGCTATATATATTGCTATTAAGCAATCCCCAACATCTTCCATGGAGCTTACAACAGAAACACATAATTATTTGTCCATCTAAACAATTAAATCTGTCTTTCTAAAATATCAGTTACTAGCTCACTGACTGCAGTGTTCGAAATAAGGGGGGGTACGATACGATACGATACGATACGATAAGAATTTATTGTCATGTATACATGAAATTTGTTTTGAGATTGTTTACAAGCATGTCTGGTCGCTACGGAGCAGCGCCCTCTGACCCCCTCCCCAATGCTCTTGGGACCCCCTTAAATACATTTTTCAGAAGGACCCTGAGGGGGTCCTGAAACCCCCCCCCCAAATACTGAATGAGTACAGCTCTTTGGCTTCTGGTGGCCCGATGACGGCCCGCCGACTCCCGGCTATGAGGGCTTCTTTCCTTCGGCATTGCAACTGAGAGACCCTCAAATAACATGCCCTATTTCGACCACTGGCTCACTGCCATCAAAAGATGCGTTCTGGACTTCGCAAGTATGCAGAAAATTAACCAATGTCAAATAAAGTCATGAGAACCAAACAATCAGAGCACACTTGAATATATAATATTAAGTTGGCTGCTCCCTCGAACTTATCACAAGCATTTGCAAAATTTACCACAGTTTCAGTTTGTCTCAAGTTTATTTTGTCAGCTTTTTAGGCTCTATCTCTTTCTTCTTTAAACACACATGGATAGATAGATAGATATGGTAAGTGCAGCCCTCTAAGCCCAGTTCTAGGCGCTCACAAGGGTCGATTGATGAGATGGGAGAGAGAGCGGGAGTCCTCAACATGCTACACATTTATCCCATCTAAGGGATCTTTTACTAGCCCAGCATAGACACTGATACAATAGTCCGCCAATTTAACGTCTCATCCGAACGACATCCAGCTGGGATTTTCTGAAAATGTTTTCTGAAAGAATTTTTGAACATTGTACAATGTGCGACACATGACAGAGCTGTTGGTCGCGAAAAACAATTTGGGGAAATATCTAGGTGGTTTGGCCCCCCCTGAAAAAAATCCTGGATATGCCACTGGTGCTGGTTACCTTTTGGAAATTTTTGTGGTGTTTTTTGCAAATTTATATCATTCAGGGGCAGAAAAATGGGAAATAGAGAAGAAGAATGGGGAAATTGTGTAGAAAAAATGGAAAAATCTGTTAAAACTCTTCGTATAAATCCCCTTTTCTTTCAGTTTCTTTTTTCTGTTAATTTCCCACTTCTTTTTTACCATTTCCCCAATTTCTGACCATTTCTCCCATTTTTCTTACCATTTCCCCATTTTACTGATAATTTCCACATTTTGCTTACCATTTCCTTTTGCTCATAATTTCTCCATTTTTCTTACCATTTCCCCATTTTCCTTTCTAATTTTGCTAGTACATCAGCAGAAATTTCCCCAAAATCTGTTTAGGGGGCAAGTTGTTCCCCCTGCCCTCTCACCCCCCCCCCCCCTAATGGCTATGCTACTGATCTCAATACCTTTTAGATCTGGCCTTCCTGCCATTGCCATAATTTGTTGTAAGCCGCTTGTACTTTTTTTTTACTGCACCGCCCCCCCTCCTAGTGATACCACTGCTAAGTTTATTGTCTGTTCTATTTCTCTGATTATGTATGAAAACCTAGGTCCCAAATTCTACACCATTTTCCCCAAGAATCTACTCACAAAAATGGCAAAACAACATACGCATAGTGAACTCGCATGTGTTCCGCTTGCGACACAAATTCTAGTTGAAGATGATTTTAGTAGATTTTATGGCAAATTAAACAAGGAACTTACCTGCTCAGGGCAGTGCTGACTATTTTTCCTCCTGATAATGTTCATGCATTTTGCTGCTCCACAGGTATTTCCATAAAATTTTGTTTTGACAGGTTTTCTTCACATAACTGAAGCCATTGAACTTCAAACACAAACTGTAAATTCAACGAATTAACATGCAGAGTGCAACATTCACCTGCAATGTGTAAAGTGTGAAATACACAATGAAAAATGAAAAACAACTGAAATGGTGTCAGAAACCAAAACTGTGAAATGTCTGATAGACAACTGAACAGAAACTTATATCTGAATTCCGGAGGCAGATGTCAACGCAGCATTTCATATTCTTGTGCATGGCCACGAAAATCTTGGCATTTATCGCAACGCAAGCCATGTGATGAATAAATAGTAATGTCCTTCTATTCCAGCTTGTGCTCCTATAAAGTGTGGAAGAGCTGTGATGGATTACGTGGTCAAAAAAGAAGAGGGCATAAAATTATTAAAGTGAGTCTCAAGCATATATATATATTGGGGTTCTGTCAATTGTTTACTATTTCCTACTATTTTCATGAATTAGGTGTGCTTGTCAATTTGGTTGAGCCATGTGGTCTACATTTTGATATCTTTATATTTAGCATTAACCTAAACATTGCTGTCTGTAATGACTCAGTAATTTATGTCCTGCTCATTCTTGAATTGAATTTGTTACGTTTTGCTGTATTTATTTCATTCTCCATGTTCACTGTCATTCACTTTTCTTAATCTGCCGCTGTTAGCATTAATCATTATATCAAAACGAAGTCAGATTTTTTTTCTGGCCCAACAATTTGCGGTTTCGGGACATTTTAACATTCCTAATAAAGATTAAAAAGGAGGATGACTTTTTACAATATAAATTGATATATATTCAAGTAGGGCTACACGATATATCGATATCGCGATATCACATGCCACGATATTGATATCGTGCAAAACACGATATTCACGATATCATTATTTTCAAAAATTGACAAAATACAACCCACTTTTTGGGCCACCGAATGCCGTTTTGGCGGCAAAAATGGCCATTAAACGTCCGTAGAAGGTGGCGAAAGGTGCCAAACCATTAAATTAGAAACATTTTAACCCTTTTTATGATGTTAATCCGACCAGAATTGACGAAATTAGCAAGAAATTGTGGAAAATCCAAAGCATGCTGCTGCATGCAGTTTTGCTGGACACGATCTCACATACTGAGGCGCGGGGTCCCACTGGTGGGCGCAGGGAGCAGTCAATTGAGGGAGCAGTTCTTTAATTTTACCAATATCGAAAATGATATCGTTATCGACAATTTAACCCCTAATATCGATATCGACCATTTTTCCAATATCGTGCAGCCCTATATTCAAGATATCTCTAGTCAGTTAATATATTTGCATTTTGATTGCAGTGTTGCCAAGAAGGGCATGTCTCTGGGATATTCCAATGGAGGTGTAAGTTTCACTTTTGTTATTTCCGTGATTATTTTTACAATTTTTGCTTGATTTACTTGTTTTGTATTATGTTGCACTTGTCATGTAATAAGTCTAGAAATAGTAGAAATCGGAGGAATAGTGTTCAGTGGTCGGAAGGTATTAAAAGTGATATTTCGTGCACTAGCAATAACTTTATTACTTTTGAAATATTGGGGAACTCACTTTAGTCCGAGCCCATGGGACATTAAATGGAGGCGGGTTGTATCCAGTGTTCAATGCTGGGGCAACCGAAAGACCCTGGGCATCCCTGAATTAATAGGGTATGTGCCACACTCACAGTCTTCTCATCTCATCATCATACGGCGATCGCCTGCATCGATATAGCCCACTTAAGGTGCTGCAGAGGCGTAAAACACAAACAAACAAACAAACAAACTTTTGAAATATTACGACATAAAAATCAAAATTTAGATATTTGAATGGGATGACAACAAGATTCTGCTTCATAGTCTCACTAAATATATCTTACTCTAAAATATTTTATTTATGATAAACTTGAATATTTGATTAAATTTTGGCATTTCACTTTCAGGCTACCATTCTAGATTTGCATTCAGGGGCTCTTACTAAGGGTGACAAATTTGTCAACATTTATTCGTAAGTTTACTGATTGGCAATTAATATTTATTTAAAAGAGTATTTTAGATACGCCGCTAGCTACTTTTGGTCTATATGATTGTGGTATATTGTTAAGTGAAATAGTGTATTATAAAGTTACTTTTTCTTTATCTTTTTCCAGTATCCTTCCTGATGGTAAGGATGAAATTTTTACCAAAGAAGATTTCAAACTTTACAGTGATATAAAAGACAGAATAAAGGCAGCAATTGCAAAAACATTCCAAATACCTAAAGAGACTCTTTACTTGACGAAACCAACATTTTTCTCTCGTTTGAATAACAAACCTGCTCAAAATATTCACGACGAGTACTGGCATTCTCATGTGGACAAGGTAAGTGGACTTGTGATAAATACAGATTTTCTCTTGCGTGATTTCAACGGACTTGACCTTGATTCTGCCAGATAGATGCTTTAGTTGGACTGGCTGAAGCTGTCAAATTCTTAGCCAGCTCATCTGAAACCTTTAAAAAAAACGAATTTTTTCATAATTTTTTTGGTCAGATTTAGATTCAATTTTCCATTTTGCTATAAAAGTGACGAATGGCCAGCGAAAGTCTAGTTTGAGGAGATGTTATTTAATTTCAAACAGAATTTTCAACATTGTAATGATTGTATCATCGTCTTCCTCTGTGGCAAAGATCTACACTCAAGATTCTTAAATTAATTTTTTTTCTTGTCAAAATTCAGTAAGTGATTCATTGGTTTAATTCCCAACTTCCCAATATATATGAGATGAAATCAATTTAAGGGTATTTTCTATAGGAATTTTCACTTTTTTCTGAATTCAGCAGATGTTGTTTTGGACATAAATTCTGATATGATATATGTAAGCCTTTTGAACTATGTTTTGACTTATGGTTTGTATGATCATATCCTTCCATCTGTTTCAGAAAACTTATGGGTCCTTCGATTATACCTCTCTCCTTTACTTGTCGGACTACAATCTGGATTTCTTGGGAGGTCGATTCTTCTTTAAAGATCAAGATGTCAACAGGACAGTGGAGCCTCGTGTTGGTAAGTGTTCCATTTACTTTTAGGGTAGAGAGTCAGCTTAGATGGGGTGAGAGGAAAATGGGAAACCGGACTGGCCAAAAATCCTTGGAGATTTGCACTTTACAGTTTTTTTAAAACAACATTTCTGCATACCATTAGAAAGTGGAGACTGCCAGCTTAGAGGGCTGCACTTTTCATGTCTATCTGACTCTCTGTCTATTCAGCTTTCTGAGAAGTCATAGTTTTTCAAGATCCAGATGTGATCATCGGCTATAAATGATTTTCAGTAAGCAAAATGTGTAGGAACTTTCGGAATTTACGCATTTTTTAAAAATAACAGAAGAAAAGGAGATTATTCAGAAATTTTTGTTTTCCTTCGGAGACTTTCTTTTGAAAAATATACGTAGCTAGACTATGCTAGTTACATTGAAAGCATGCTGACAATTAGTTTAATATATGATATAGGCCTATATTTGTAATTATGAGCCGAAGTCATGACTTTTTGCAAGACCGCTGCAAAGATGCGGCACCTCTTCACAAAAATTGCACATTGATATGTCTACTTCTTTTTGGGTAATATTGATTTTAACATGAGATAAAAAAGATTAAAAATATAAACATGGTACCGATATGAAATCTCCTATAAATAAAAAAAAGGCATGATAAGCCTGTCGATATGTAATCTCCCATGAGGATTTCATAATATCACTATTTCTACTGGAATATTAAATGGGTTCACTAGAATTGTGAGCTATGCAGCACGTAGACAAGCTAAATAAACAATAGCCTTTTTAACAGGTCAAGTAATTGAACTGCTTTTGTTGGAACTTTTTTCTTTTCTTTTGCACAGTCACTGTTTCAGTAAAACTATTTTGACATGAATGTCCTATTTTTTGTAGCCATTTAAGACAATATTTACAATAATCTCCAACATCATGGTCCAGTTTCTTGCTTCAAGGGTCTGAATGGGTATCTAACTGAAGGTTTTAAAATTACTTTTTGAAATCTAATTTTGTTTCTTGGACAATGAAATATTACAGGAGATTTTGTGTGTTTTACATGGCATACACTGCAGAGTGCAGAATTGACCTGTAGGCCTTTTGAACTACTTTGGCTCAATTTTATGCCATGGGTTGAATTGGCTTCCTGATGACCTACTTATTTAAAATTGTAGGGCTCCTCATCACTGGCCTGGAGTCTATAGTCTCCAAGGAAACTATGTCAGCTTCATCCAACGCTCTGAATAGTGAAATGCACAGTGCACACTATTTAAAGCAGCATAGTTACTCTCATAAATTTTCTTTCAGGTCGTCTGTCCTTCTTCACCTCAGGATCGGAGAACACTCATTTTGTGGAACGAGTCCATAAAGGAACCAGATACGCAATCACAGTGTCATTCACTTGCGACCCCTCTCTTGCTATATCAGATCCTGTGTTACCCACAAAATAGGTCGCCCAAAGCAGTTGACATTTTCATGTTTTTTGTTGTCAGGACACTGTCAGGGAGACGTGTGTTTTCTTTTCAGAATCAAAACCATTTTGTCTGAAATGACCTATCATTGAGAATCAAATCTCTTGGGCATTGGTGGGACACCTTTCCTGTTCAATTTGACCTCAGTGCAGAAATTAATTTTTCCCTATGTAATGGACAAAGTACTCCTCATCACAGACTCTATTATTTTCAACACTTTCATATTTTAATGGCATTGTACATTCAATATTCAATGAACATTCCAGTTTAGCTATCAAAGTACCAATTAATGAGATTCAACTCAAGTGCCTCTAAAGTTTCATACAGGGCATTTCATTTTCTTTCTGCATTATACTAATTATAATTTACGTCAAATATTATTTGCAATGTTAAATGTGAGTTTATCGTTGTATGAATTGACTCGACAGAATGTGTGAGTTTTGCATTGGTTATGGATGTGTTGTTTACGTGAATTAGCTTTTAGATATATCTTGTTGAGATGAGAGCTCTCTACATGCTCTACTTTCTCTCGCCTATTTTTTTTTCAACTATTTCAAAAGCCATTCAAGAGTTACTTCTCAGTAATTTAGCAATAATCTGTAAATTTTTTATGCAATACTTTTCCAGTGAAAACTAAAATGACATTGTGCATGACTGGATGAGGAATTAATTCTTATTTAACTTCAGAAATTTAGGATTTGTAAAGCAATCCTCTTCTTAAAATATATATCTTGTTTGTTAGTGAGAGTGTGAGGTGACAGTTGTTTGAAAACAGACTGTAAGTCTTTGTTATGGCAATATGTACTGTTTGCTTGTTTGAAACTGGCATTAAATTTATTTATTTATCGATGATCATGTTGAGAAATTATAAAGAAAGTATAAATGAAAAAGAAGTCTTTCTTATCTGCTGAAAAGTTAACCATGACTTGTTTGTCCTTTCGCATTTTGGTGGCATCTGGTTTGAACCGGTAAATACTTTTATAAAAGACAAAAACAATTACACGGAAAATCACTTGGGCTTTTGTGAGCTATTCTCAGCCAAGCCTCTTCATTAAATGCTGGAAAATAACTGTAGTATGTGAGTGTAGTAACTGATGTCACTGTTTATATCAATTGTATTTGTTATCACAGTAACTTGGCCGGCTTTTTAAACATAGATCATTAGTGTTGGGACGATACTATCACTATCGCGATACTTCATCGCCAATGCAGTCACAATACAACTATCGTGAGGAAAAATTAGGCATGATATATCACGATACGCTATTGCCAAAGGCAGCAAGTATCACGATTATCGCGATAGTAATTGCCTGCTTAAAAGCATAGTTCCATTAATTTCTGACATGCGTTTTAATGCGCATCACACTTCTATCTTGTGAGAAATCCATGAAAATCGCAACTTTTTTGCTTTCGTTGGGGGAAATAGAGAATATTTTTTTGCCCAACTTTCCTAGTACTAACTTCATACAGCAGTGATGTTGAATTGAAACCATAATTAATGATGTTTTTCAAGCTTTTTCTGGTAATTTACCTATCGCAATAGTATCGTATCATGCACCTCAATTGTTGGCAATATATTGAATCGTTTCCTCACTTGATAGTATGTATCGTTCAGGTATTGTATCGCAAACAAAGTATCGTTTAAACTATTGTATCGCAAAATCCTCACGATACCCAACACTAAAGATCATGACTGATGGTGGCTAGTTACTGCAGTGGAACATGTTGATAAGAACATCCAATCTCTATGAATACTTCTGACTGCTGTTTTTACATGCAAGGATTACTCTCTAGGCATAACAAGTAAAATATAATAGAAGAACCACCTGTGAGAATTCTGTCTGCTAGAAATCTGTATTAACCTGTAATTCTAAGCCTACTGTGTTTGTACCAATTTTTATAAACTTTAGTGAAAGCACTAACTTTTTTTAGTACTGGGTTTTTTTAAAATTACTTAATCTTGGAGAAGTCATTCAAGGCTTGACTTACTCATGCACCACTTGCTGACTCTCAAAACATTTTGAGCATTCACAAAAGTTTTAGACAACAGATATTTATAATTCAGTAGGATTTGGTGAGTAAATAGTGCAGATTTCTTGCAGGGTGTCTTGGATTATCCCTGGCAGCTTTGGGGCGGATTAATGCAGGTAACCGCTGGTTGAAACCTGCTGTATGAGAGTTATACCTGCATGTGCTAACCCTGCTGAATGACTGGAAGATTATTTTGTCGAAAGATTTTAAAAAATATGTAAAAGAGCTTGTCAATAGTTGGTCGATTAGATATTTATCAGATGTAAGCAAAACTGTGGCTGCCAGTGTTGACTTGGTGTTACCATATTTAAAAGTGTTACAGTGTTATCTTGTCTGCAAACACTTGGGTCATAGAAAATGATATACAGATTTGGCAGTTTGCCAAATTTTGGTCACATGACCTGTAATAAAACTAAAGAGGGTTACAAATAGTAGGTTTGTGTGTAGCAAACTTCAGATCAGCTGAGAGACCCAGGAGTTACACAATTAAAAGGACTGAAAAAACAAAAGATCAAAATGGCAGATGTGTACGATGTGGTTGTCATTGGAGCCGGAATTGTGGGTTCTGCGACAGCTTACTCCTTGGCAAAGACATCCTACAAAACACTCTTGCTGGAACAGGTATTTGCAAGTTGAATTGTTGAAATTGAAAACTAATATAAAGTTAAGTACACATATATTGATGGTACGAATTCCAAAGTTTTTCGGATTGTTACAACCAGCATACAAATTTTAAATTGTGATTTATTTTGTTTGATTATCTACTGTTACAAAAATTTCTTTTTTTCCCTCATTAACTTAGACCCAATTATTACACATATTTTAAAATGTGTGCATAATATTTTCATCACACTGTGCATTATATTTGTATCTTATATCACAATGTGGTTAGAATATTACATCTATAGGGCTTAGCATAAATCTGCGGAGTGCAGAATGTTTTCTGTTGATCCTTTGAAGTATGAGAAGATCATGTTCAATTGTTTTTAGGCCAGTGACCTACAGGATATCTATTCAGCTTAAGAATCTCATAACACAGTGTGATTGTCAAGTTGATTTGGCGTTCCTCTGCAATGAAATGAATAGTTTGTGATATGAACGCATTCCTTTGGATTTGAATTGTCAATGAATAAAACAAATTTTCAAATTCAATTTTTAGCAGTGCTGTACCAAATAGATATATTTTTTATTGCGTACAGATGTCCGAGCTTATTATGTTAAATAAATGAATGAATTCCAAAAAAAGAGATATGATACATGTAAACAATATATCAATTAATTTAAAATCCAATCAAATATAAAATCAAAGAGAAAAGCAGTAAATGATTAAAAGGGTAACAAACTGATTTTAAAAAATGAACTACTGTAGCAGTTATTTTCTAGCATATTTGTAATGCCGTCGATTGATCCTAGCCTACTTAAGAGTTAAGAAGGATGGTTATAATATCAGTATTATGGCCTGTGGCCTAGCTTAGTGGTTAAGCATTGGGCTACTAACCTCTGGAATCGAGGTTAGATTCCCAGGCCGAGCGAAACCATGTAAGACTGATGTTTCATCCTGTACCAAAAGTGTGCATGCCCTATGACTGTTGTCCCAGCCTCTCCTATTATGCCTCGTCAGTGCATAAATGAAGTCACAACTTAAAAGCTTATCCCTTCATATATCAGAATCATTCATTGTTATGCATTAATCAATTAATCCTGTCAGTCATAGAAATTTCAAAATAAAATAAAATCGATATCATACAGTAAATTTTATTCTTCCCCTCAAATTGCTTTATATAAATGGCATTAGATTTGATATTTGCTTAATTAATTATTTAGAAACTTTTGTAATGCAGTTCGCCCTCCCGCATACAAGAGGCAGTTCCCATGGCCAATCGAGGATCACCCGCAAAGCTTACGTTCAGGATTACTATGCCAAGATGATGCCGGAGGCGTATGACTTGTGGGACACATTGGAGAGGGAAACTGGTACTCAATTATACCTGTAAGTTACTGAAGTCATCTGGAGCCTTTCACGGTCATTAAGAATTTTCTTTTCTGTGTCTGGAAAAAAAGTAATCCTGTGCACTTTCTATGATTCCGAAGGGTTTACCCATTTTAAGATGTACTTTTGAAAATTTTCTTCATTTCACACATAAAACAATTGCTATTATACGCTGCGCCTAAATTATAACACATGCTGGGGAAAAAAATTGGATTTTACTTTTGTCATTCTTCTCTATTACCTGCTTTCAAGAGTGACTTAAATTCTATAAATTGTTAGTTGTATTCTTCTTGAAATGTTTAATTTAGGAAAACAGGAATGGTGATGTTTGGCAACCCAACTTCCCCGGCCTTGATCAACACGGAGAAAGCCTTACAGAAGATGAAGAGCTCTTATCAATCATTATCCCCCGGGCAGTTGGAGAGTAGATTTGGTCAGTTCAAGATGCCCCCGCAATACCATGGCCTTTACGATCAAGAAGCAGGCATACTGAAGTCCCACAGGGGTCTTGTTGCATATCAGGTTGGTGTTAGACATTTATTTTAATAGGATTTGCCCTCATGAAATGAAGTTAATATATATCTATCTATCTATTTTTGGTGTAACTCTTACATTTTTCCTGCATGATTAAACTTTGAATATAACGCGCATCAATTCGGAAGTGCATAATGTGGCAATTATGATTTAGAAACCGTTCTGCCTATCTTGTAGTCTAACTATGATTTGCTGACTTCATCAGATGATGGTAAATTTACACATCTATAGAATTCTCACAGCAAGCAATTCTGATGATTATATCTTTTTTGCAGACAGTCTTCCAAAGAAATGGAGGGAAACTAATTGATGAAGTGAAAGTGGGCAAGATCATTCCAGGGGAGATAGTCACCCTGCAAACCAACAAGGGGGAGTTCCGTGCGAGGAGCGTGGTGGTTGCTGCAGGGCCATGGACGTCCAAACTGACACAACCTTTGGGGTTCCACATTCCACTCAAGGTAATTATATAATGATGATATGATGATTCTATAAACTGCCGGTCCACCATATTGAACACAATCATACCAGTCACAACAGTACTGATAGCCTTCAGATATGAACGGAGTAAGGTTTGAAACCACATTTAATGTGCATAGGAGGACAATCATGTAAAGAGGTGCACTAGGGACACACATTCATAATTTAGACCATCAACCAAATTCTTTGGTCCTTATGGTCGCATAATTTTTCAACAATTGTCTGTATCAGTGAAAAAATGCAGGACATAAAGCCCTATCACTCAGCTACGATGTTATGCTAACAGTTTGAAATTTGCAACAAATGCCTATTGTTTGATGGTACACTGAAAATACAGCTAGGAATCACAAGTGCAGTTGACCTATATCTTTTAGAGATTGATATAGATGACCTACTACTTTACTTTGGCTATATTAAAGTGCAATTTTGCTCTTCTTTGTAGTGTAGGGAAATGCTGTACAGAGAAACCTTCAATCTTGTGATTTTGTTTTTACAATCTGTACAAATTCGTACGAAGTGCAGACTCCGAGAGTTTATACTTTTTTTATGTAGTTCAAACAATATGAGTTTTATGTACAATGAGATGCTTTTAGCTACAGCCACTACTGGTATTTAAAGAACATCAAATGAAAAGGGAACTCGATCCTCTTGAGAAGACAAGTTATGCTGAGTGTAATTTATCCTTTATCAAAAAGTATGCCAAGTGAATTGAACCAGTTGAAGGACTTTACAGGCATTAATATACCACTGTTCTGTTACTGTCCTGTTTTTAGATTTTTTTTTAACTTTATTTTCATTGCTTGTTTTCCAGTTGATTTTCAGTGAGATATAAGGTTGACAGTGGAAGATTCACAACTTATATTTCAATGGTCTCTAATGAATAAAGACTAACTGAGGGTAGTTCCTCAACCATCTCCACTAAATACTTGCTGTCTGAGAGAGATTCTATGAGAGATATTCTCAACCATCTCAACTTAATATTGACTGACTGAGGGTAATTCACTTTGTGACATTCTAAGCCATCTCTGCAAAATACAGACTGACTGAGGGGGATTGTGACATTCTCAACCAACTCCACCAAATAGAGACTGACTGAGAGAGATTTGCTTAGTGACATTCGCAGCCAGTTTGCTGAAATACAGACTGAGGGAGAATCACTTAGTAACATTCTCAATCAACTCCACCATATACAGACTGTGTGAAGGAGATTCATTTGGTGACGTTCGCAACATCTCTATTAAATACAGACTGACTGAGGGAGATTCTCTTTGTGACATTCTCAACCATCTCCTTTAAATACAGACTGACTGAGGGAGATTCACTTAGTGACATTCTCAGCCATTTCCATTAAATACAGACTGACTGAGGGAGATTCACTTAGTGACATTCTCAGCCATCTCCATCAAATACAGACTGACTGAGGGAGATTCGCAGTGTGCTAATTGTTATTCAGTGCATCTTCATTAAATAAATCTTGAAGAGCAAGGAATTAAAAGAATTTCGGAAGCAATTCCAAGAAATAGATTCATGTTTTAGCTGTTGTTATGTATTTATTTTGAAATAATCACTCATGCCCTATTTCGTTTTCTCCAGCCTGTGCGAGTGTCCGTAAACTACTGGAAAGAGACAAACCCAGGAGAATTTGGAAGTGAGAAGTTTCCTTGCTTCATAAAACCCGCAGATGAGCACTTTGATTATGATTTGTATGGGCTTCCAGCTGATGAGTACCCCAACTGTGTCAAGGTAATTATGTTTTATCATTTTCGGGGAAGCGTTATGTTATGTAAATTTAGCATTTCAAAGACGCAATGAAAAAAACTTTATGGCATTTTTGGATGCTTTGAATTGTGCACACATACACAATGTATTGCAATCAATGATGGCAATCAATGATCATTGACAAGTTGTTTTGTCTCATAACAGCGATTATGATCCTCCCGTAGGACAGGTTCAGCCTAGTTTATCACACTTTTATCATATGTTATGATCGCAATTCGCACTACAACATTTCGAAACACGATATATGACCGAAAACAATTTGGTCACTGAGAAGCAGGGTTGCGGAAAGGAAACACGGGCGGCAGGGGCGGTCAGACAAAATAGGGCAAATCATATTTGCGCCATTTTAGCGAGACAAATTTTAAAAGATCTGAAGGGCACCCTTGCTCCCCCTGCCCCCCTTGGACAAGGGCAGGAGGGGCAATTGCCCCCCTCCCTGTTCCGGCACCCCTGCAGTGAGAAGATTCCTATAATCTTCACCCCAAAAAGAGGGTGGTGGGTTGGACTGTGATTCATGAAAAAAGATCAAAGCTAAAAATAAAAGCTGGAACCCTGCATAGGACCTCATAAGGCCTGGGTAGATCAATGAAATACATTGCCTCCTTGGCAGATCCCCAATTTCATTTTGATCGCCCTGAATAAGCAAAATAAGTGTAAAAATACTTTTCATTTGGCTGTAATTTCCTTGCAGATCTGTCTACACATAGGCCCAGAGATCGACCCAGATGAGAGGGATAAGGACAAGACCTCATCATGGGACATCGATATGGTCAAAAGGTTCATCAGGAAGTTTACCCCCAGCCTAAACGACGACCCTTGCATAGTGGAAAAATGCATATACACAGTAAATATCTTATCATGACTATTGGATGCTTTTTAAAAGTTTTTTTTTCTGGAGCATAGTGAGAGGAAGAAGTCTACACAATATGAATTTATTTAGAAGATATTATATCATATTAATATGGGAATAATAGTTTGGGAATATATGTGGGATAAATACTTTAATTTATATCACAGAACTGACACAAGGGACTGCCAATTTGAAATCTCATCCGAACTTAGTTTTGAACTCGGTACCTATCTGCAAAAGAATGGCCCATTGTTGCAATAGACTATAGTGCAGAATTAGTGGCCCAGACTGATCAGATAGAAATTAACCAGCTGTGAACGTATCAGTATATCTCGATACGTAAGAAACTTCATATCACAGATGAATAGTACTCTTGTTTCCCTTTCTTCTTTTTTTTAGTTCAAATAGGCCATACACTGTAGACCAGACTTAACTTGTTTGACCATTTGTAGTTCCTTTAATCATAGGTCCTGTGCATCAAGCCGGGCCAACATGATCGTCCTGATAGCTAGGCCTAGAAGATAAAAAACTTTTTCCGAAGTTCTACCTAGAAAATATAGATTACTAATAGATATTTTTTCCTTTCAGATGACACCAGATGAGGACTTCGTCATAGACTCCCATCCCCACTGGAAGAACATTGTAGTAGGAGCTGGTTTTTCTGGTGAGATTTATTTCATTGTTCTCTGAATATGTCAATCTAATCAATTTAATCTTTGTCAAGAGTCGCTGGAGATATCAGCACAATAGCAGTGTCAGGAAATGTACACAAGATAGTGTTACTAATAACACTAGACCAAGTTCATTAGTCCCAATGTTAGATACCCAATGCTCAAGCCATGGAGCTTCTATCGCCGATACGCACGATTCTGCAAAACTGTTAGTCCAAATTATCTAACAAACCAGTATATTCCTCTTCAATGTAAAATTTAACTAACCAGTGTAACCACACTGTCAATTCATTTTTAAAATGGAAGATTCAGTTTCTCATGTGAGTTTGTCTGATTTGAAAGGTTTCGATGGCTATTGTCTGTCAGCTCTATCTCTTTCTAATAGCCATTTATGTGAATTTTCTCTTGCAGGTCACGGGTTTAAACTCGCACCAGTCACTGGAAAACTATTAGCGGAGTTGGCAACGGGTAGACACACTTCATACGACACCAAACCATTTCGTTTAGAGAGATTTCTCAAACCCAACCAGGCTTCCAAATTATAAAATCTTCAACAAAATAGCTGTATTCAAGAAATATTTTTAATATCTCAATCAATTTGTACAAATATGAGGATACTATTTTGCAAATATAGTCATGTTATAAAATAAAGCAGTTTTGTTTTGCATCATGACATACAATTTTGTTTGGCAAAGGACATTTTAAAATGGGACTTAAATCAATAACTCAAGACATATTGCATTTCCAATATCTTTTCAAGAGGTAATGATGCTACGTAATGAGTGAGTTTGTGTTTTACGCCCAACTGCACCAGTGTGAGCTATTTTATGAAGGCGAGGATAGAAATATAATCTGTTAAGTAGAGACAGTTGATACTTTCATCCACAATTAATGTAGTATGCAACATTCAGAAACAAAATTTAATGAAAATTGTAAACAACACAACAAAAATATCAATACTTTCGAGTCTTTGTGAATAAATCTTTGAAGGTCATAATTGTCTCAACCTACAATGACATAGAGAGGCATTCTTATGACATACAAGGTGGCCAATAGCTGTAATATGATATAGAGCATCATTCGTCACCAGTTAAATTTTCGTCTCAATATGACCATTTTAAGCAACAATTTTACGGTTGTATAAATGCAATATTGGCTCTCAGCCGTACAACATATATATACTTTGACTGTTAAAATTACAAAATAGTGATTGCACTTTTTTTGCATAAAGGAGTTCTAACATGTCATAAAAGATAAATTGTCATTTCAATTCTTTTTCGGGACAAGAACGTGAATGAAATTATACCAATGAAACGGAACAAAACATCCCCGAGTTTATTTTTGGTAAATAAACCTTTCAGACCACAACAGTACAAACTAATTTCCCTGTCCAAATGAGAAACTTAGCTATCAATATGGTTACATGGCCAGCCAATGAAGTAGACACCTGTATAATTCCTCGTCAGTTTTGCAGATTGCTATAAAAATTTCAATTTGAGCTTTTTGAGATGAATATTTACAATGCCATACCCATATTGGATTATTGGTTAAGATAACGTGAATTGCGTGCTGCCTGAATATCCTAAAGAGTATACATTTTATCAGTAACAAACACATCTGAAAATGTTTTTCAATAATCAAAATCGATCAATACATTCCTAAAATTGAACAGTTCTAACATCCTCTTACAAGAACAAACAGTTTCACATTTTGAAAAACATTCTATGTTGAGTAATGTTCACTAGGTTTGGTAGACATTTTTCCCTGCCTAAATCATCAGTTGGGTTAGATATTGCCAGTAAGAATAAAAACATGTTTAAAATCCCTGCACGTTTTCCAAAGTAAAGGTCAGTGAGTCCTGATAGGTCTAAAACAAAAGAAGCACCATTTCTCTACACTACTGCTGCGTCCGCAATTGGTCTGTACAAGAAATGTAAAATCGAGAAAATCGTTTGCTATGTTACGATATTATGAAGTACACTTTAACGAGTACCGACACTGTTACATGATTATGTCACATGATTATGCTTACCTGACATCTCAATTATGTATCAAGTTCTTGAGGAAGTATTAAAGGATGAAGTGAACACTTACTATTGTAATGAAATGAAATATTTACAAACTGTTAACACTATGAATTATAACACTTAATCAGAATGACTTAAGCTGTGAATAATCACGAAGACAACTTCTTCTTCTCCTCCTTGATTCTGCCAAGTATTCCTCGGAATTTTTCAAAAGTTCCTTCGTAACCGGGTAAATTCTCGAACGGTATGTGATCCTCAATGTCTTTTCTGAACTTAGAGGGATCGGGCAGGGAGCTTCTCTTGTCCCCAATGTCTGTTAAAATTGGAGTTCCCAGGGAATTACTAATCGAGGGGCCGCTGGGCGTTGATGATAAAACAGTGCCGACGTTTTCTTCCGAGTCATTCGTGTCACTTCTCACAGGCGTGGACGGCACTGGGATGGTGTCTTGGCTGAAATATTGAAACATGACACTTATATTTCACTTTTAAAAAGTTACATATAAGATGACTCACTTATAAAAAGTTACTTATAAAATTACTCTATACACCTTTTCTGAGTGATATCAAATTAGACATTTTTGGGGCACTTTTATGGCAATATAATTTCATTCGAAGGCTCGAGTTATTGGTTTTGACCAACAAATCCAAGGAAAACTTCCGACAAATGAGTATTAGATGAGTGACATATGAATACAATGACGAATAAAATGTCTTGCGCCAAATTCTAGTCTCAATCCAGAGATGCCAAGCATTTCACATGTTATGCAGCAAATGCACTTAAAACATTTCACATTCAGTCTCTCTTCAGTAGAACCCGGAGCCGTCGACAAAAGCCGCCGCCGTCAGTCAATGCATGGAAAAGTCAAGTCATTGACAATCAAAGCCGTCAGTGAGGAGTTAGTCAGCCGCCGCCAACTTTTGTACCCCTGCATGTTTGGTACCGTTGGATTTGCCTTGAAAAGACGATTCCAATGGTACCAAAATTGTCAAAATTGGATAACTCTGGCCCGAACTAGACCATGTTGTTTGCATTTTAAGACAGAATATTTCTGTAAATTTTTGATAAGTTGGTCACACCACCTAAGCACATCCGATGAGCATGATTAAACATAATATTACTCACATTAACAATGTTCATCTACCGTACTGTTTTAGTCAGCTAAGTTGACTTAGCCAGCCAACGTCATAGTTAGTCAAGTGAAGTCACAGAAGATGACTAAGTTGACTTAGTCAGGCAAGTCAAGTCATTGAACATTAAGTCAGTCATCCAAGCATGACTTGACTGACTCTGGGGTCTACTCTTCAGTGCCAGAGAAGTGCCCGTGAGAGTGGAGCTACCAAGTCAGCATCAAATATTGAATGTTTGTTGCTTCTTGGCACACTAAAAATTAAACAATACATTTACACACCTTGATAGAGTAGATTGAGTTGATTCCTCATTATCCCCCAACAGTTCCATCTTGAGGAGTTCTCTTTGCTTCTCCAAATCCTCAATAGAGGGCGTGCTGGGCGCCGTGCTGCCTTGGCTGCTGGGGAGACCTTCTTCTTCTGTGTCTGCAAGAATGGATGGTTAATTTGTCAGATATCTTTCGAAAGGAGCTAAAACTAAATTGTTTGTTGTTTGTTTGTAAATTTATTAATAGGCTCCAGAAAAAGCTGAGGCTTATCTGGCTGGGGCTTTTGATGCCAAAAGATATGTATTCATAAAAAATTTTAACATTCCACCATACGGTATTAAATAATTGCAGGGCCATTGTTATCATTATGACACTATCAGCATTTAAGGGGAGGTATGGGTGAGAAATTCCCCAAAAATATGTAGGCTTCGCATATTCAGTTTATGGCACATCTTTGACCAACACAAACTCCAGTGGTGGGCATTAACTAGTTAATCGCTAATCCGTTAATAACGAAGTTAACAAATTGAGTAACTAGTTATTAAGTTAACATCTTTTTTTGCATCAACGTAAGTTAATAACTTTCGTTACTTAATTACAAGTCCGTTAGTTAATGAAGTCCGCTACTTTTAGTAGAAAAAAGTGGCATAAAAGACGCATTTTTGCATGAAATAGACTTCATTTGACAAAAGATAGCTAAATAGTGAATCCCAGACAGACATTGTCTGAGTACCTCTGTCTGGAAATGTAACCTGTGCCTCTTTTTGAGACAGAAGAGCCTCATTCTGGTACTTGCAGTAAATATTTTCTCAGATATTGTCTGCTATTTTTATCAAAGTAAAAAAAAAATAACTTAACTTTTTAACTTTAACTTCAGTTAACTTAGCCACAATTTTAACTTATTAACTATAACTTTGCTAATAATTTCATTAACTTATTAGCTGTTAACTAAGTTAACATTTTTTGTTAACTTGCCCACCACTGACCAACTCAGGCAGCCAGTCCAAGCTTCAATTTTATTAAAATATGTCTCTATCATCACTTAAAGCCATGTCAAATATCAGGTCATCGCCAAATTTTAGTGAGTAAATAGTGGCGTTGTGTAACTTCAAAGATGTCCACACAAAAAAGTAGTTACTATGGCAACATGGAATTTACTGTGGTGAAACATAACAATGATAACTAAATTGTTGCCAAATTTTTTACCTGTAGCTTCATTAGATTTAGAGAAATAGCCACAAATATTTTATTTAGTGGTCAATTGCCTGAAATGACGTTAACATCACGTTTTTGCCATTTTCTGCAACATGTGAAAATCAACTTTTACCCTGTACGGGATGTGAAAAATCTTGACAACCGTTTGTCGTAGGAACCTGTGGGATACATCATCGGAATCCTCGAAAAATTGTCTTGAAAATTACAGACCAGATTTTTAAAATTTTTTTTCGTTGCAAAATTATATGACATCGTAGCGATAGAAACGAGAAATTTTTCAATAAAAATGACTTTTGACTACTTTACCCTAATTTCTGACACTATGAAAAGATATATATATAAAAAATCCCCTCTGTAATTTTCTGCGTCTTGCCTGTCTTCATTTGTAAATTTTTTCAAAATTTTTCTATCATGTCTGTAACTTCAGAAATTTCACATCCCGTGAGCAGTAAAAATCAGCCTTTTTTCGCCTTTTAAACTGGTTACCATGGCAACCATTCATCATAACAATGCAAAATGACCTGAAATCATCTAATTTAATTAAAACCTAACTTTTTATACCAAACTTTGTTCATTAAACTTAAAATTGCAGAAAAGTGCCCTTCTCACCCATACCTCCCCTTAAAAGATCATCTGAAATCATTGGTATGTTCTGTGAAAGTCCACGGAATACTCCCTGTTGAAATTTAATGAAGCTACTTCAAATTATAAGAAATGGTTATTCTTTATCAAACTGCATTTATTAGAATCCGAGAATCTGATACTCAGAATTATTTTATTTACCGGTATTATTCTTATACATTAGGAAGTATTAAAGAATATGGATGCTATCGTAAGCAGATGTGGAAAAAGAGCCAGGCTCTGTAGAAACTATATGTTCAGAGAGAATCGACCAATTTGTTGTAGAGATTTGTGTACTCTAAATATTTACCCGAGTTGCCCAGATCCATGTCAGAGGTGGACATATCCGCGTGCTTCCGTCTTTTGGCACTTCCAGGAGTTTCTCCCTCATTCTTCCTCTTCATTCCAGGCTGAATAACAAGAGTGAATATATTTATTTGACCTTCTTAATTGACAAAGACACATTAGATTGACTATTGCACAGGCCTATTTATTCAACTTGGATTTTATTCCTCACGAGTATTATGATTGAGGATCATTAATATCCAAGTTTCAGAATTTGGCTCCATTTTAATACACCGATTGCACTACAACATCTAATGGAAGTCCAGAATACTTAGAGGAGTCCCTTCAATATACAAATGCACATGACATCTTTTCAAAACCACTTATTACAGCAGTTACAATTAAATTTTTAATGGTAAGAATTTGTGTTCCAAGTAACGAACCGATGCACTTCTTGACCATTATGCTGCAGAACTAATCATTATCAAGTAATAAGGAAAATATCATTATCAAGCAAAATGGAAAATATCACAATCAAGTAATATGGAAAATATCTTACTGTATTCGTGACACCAAGCATTCTCTTCATCTCACTTATGTCTTGGCCTGGCTGTAGAGGGGGAGCTCCAAAATGCTGCCATTCCTGAACAAAAGAGCAATCAGTCAATTAATGCTAAACACAAGAGCGGCATCAGCAGACTATTGCAATGATAAATCAGTTGGCTGATGAAGACCACGGGATGTGGTTGAAAGCTACCCAGTAAGCAATTTTAAGGAATCTTGAGTGAAGAAAAAATTACCATTAAATAGATAAATTAAAGACCTTCCTTTTCTTATTTTTTTTGCTTTTCAGCACTAAAACGGGCATGGCGGACGAAGGTCTGGCATGGCGCTGTGCCATGCTGAAATGGCCTGGCTGGAACACTGAATTACAATCTGAGGACATTTTTTACCAACTTTGAAAATTAGGAATAGTTTGGTTGTTAATTTTATTTCAATACTTACATCATCTGTCCCACTTGGCACTGGTCCGTTGAACCCAGGATATACCACAAACTTCTCATTGTGGTACTCGTCTGAAAAAAAAAATTAATTTCTAAGCATCTGTGCAAGACTAATTCCAGACAAACCTTTCTTAAAAATTAATGTGATGTGATGCAGAAATTTATATTAAAAGGATAGTGCAAAAATTTATTAATATTAGGTTCTTCTTCTTCTACACTGACAGTAAATAGTAAATAAATTAAATATTTCACTTGAAAGCAGAGAGTTTTATGGTTTGTCTCCAAAGACGAATCATTCAAATGCGGGAAATATTTACTTGATTGGAGGCTTATTAATCTCTTACATCTACCATAAGTACATGCCGTCAAATTTCAATACTGTGCACATCACCAACCTTTGATAACAATCCTATCTTCATTCATTTCTCCATCTTCCAGTAATTCACCCTCGTTATCTAATTCTGGAAAAGAATTCAACAACAAAAAGTTCAAATTTATTATTTATAGAGGCCTACTGCAAATTTTTTTCACCTGTGACGTTAGACCCAGAAGCCGTTTAATTTCAGGAAAACAGATGGCTTAACAGTTATTTGAATGGCTAAGCTGGCTAGCCATTTTTGATAATGGCTGCTTATGGCTCAAAGATGAATCGGCTTGAAATGGCTTAAAGTGGCTAAGTCACCAAATAAGATACTGACAGTGCACCAGTGAGCTGTGAAATTTGGGCATCCTTGTGAGGGGTAATATTTTAGGCCCCATTTAAGCATGTAACTCCCGGAACTCCTTGACGTCCCACAACTGCCACTATGTCCTACTAACTCCCGCTAATTCCTGCTAACTCCCGCTAATTCCCGCTAACTCCCGTAACTCTCGCTAACTCCCGTAACTCCCACTAACTCCTGTAACTCCCACTAACTCCCGTAACTCCCAAAAAAATCCTGGTAACTCCTGAGTAAATCCCATAACTCCTGGCAACTCCTGCCAAGTCCTATAACTCCCAGTATCTCCTGGCAACTCCTGATAACTCCCATAACTCCTGGTAAGTGCCTCTAACTCCCGTAATTCCCATAGCTCCCTGAAGTCCCAAATGGAGGCTCCGTTTGGGAGTTACATGCTTAAATGGGGCCTCATTTTGTCACATTACAGACAAGCCATTTGCAGGATCTTTGAATTTTGTGACCGATACCCAATTACCCATGCACACAATTCCAGCCGTATTAATTTTAACAGAACAATTGAAACATACAGATATTGAAATATTTGTTATATTTGACATGTGCAAAAGTTTTGGCCACCCTTACAATACTGGTATCACTTCTTCTATAACTTCACATTAAGCCAATGTCAAAGCTCTCAATTGTTTTGGATGTAGGCTAAGTATCCCAATCATTCGTTTTGAGTGAATTTTAAGTAGTCCATAATTGGGTCTTTCTGTTTAAATCTCTCAATTCTTTACCCGAATGCTAAGTCAATCTTAAATAAAGGTTGTCAGAATTTAATGGAGTAGGAAGCTGCCTCCCTGTTTTTTTTTTGCCTCTGTATATTCTGTAGATCGTTTTTTTTACCATTGGAATCGTCTTTTCAAGGCGATTCCGTTGATACCAAACATGCCTCGGTTACGTAAAAATAAACGGCTTTCAAAATTAATCACTGCTTATGGCTTGAAATAGCTCGAAGATTTTTAAATTGGCTCAGCCAAAAGATGAAAGTGGCTGGCGTGGCGGCTGCTGGCGGCGGCTTCGGGGACTATGTGACGTATTAACACAAAGAACATTTTTCGTACTTCCATTGAATCTCATCAATATTAATTTTGTCCCTGTAAACCATTAACTAACATATCCTGATTTAAAGATACTTGAGGCAGGGAGTTTTAAATTTAATATCAATTTCAGTGAGATGCTGCCAAATGATGAATTAAATTCAACATTGAAACTATTTCAGGATAGGCCTAACTCTCCTATGTTTATCGGTATTTTCAAAAATACCTACCTCTACCCTGCTTGTCGTACATGGCCAGTCCTGTCTCCTTTTTGGCTTCTGCTAACCATCCTGGTGGATACCCAAGAGATCGCATTTGATAAACGTAAGGGGGAAGTTGCTGCGTAGAGATTCCTAGGGCTGATCTCAAGTTTTCACTGCAAATAAAAATGTCATTAAGTTTAATACTAATTACAATTTCTAGACATCACAAGTAACGTAGCTTGCTGAAGGCACTAAAATATATTAAAATCACACAGTTCACACTTAAAAGAATGTACACAGATGCTATATATATAAGAATCAAGAAATCCAAAACTATACCTTATAATTCCAGGTTTGAAGGAAGCAAAACGTGGATCTTCTACATGATATCGCCTGCAAAAAAATGTCAAAACAAGATTAAACACAATTTTTTCTTGTAAATTTGCAGTAATATCTGTTCTGAAAAATCTGAACAAACATCAAACAAACTAATTCAATATTTATCTTATTCTAAGCTGAATTTTCGATTTCAGAAAATCTCATCAACTCACTCTTGTCTGGGAGTAGAACTAGCCATGAATTCCTTTTTGTTCCGTCTGATTCTTTCAAAGTCTTTTTCTTCAGGACATTTCGAAATAATATGGTCTCCGTCACAGTTGAAGCACTTGGATTTTCTGTATGATGAAATGAAAGAATGTGAACAGAATATCTAATTATTTGGAATGCTAGACTTTAGCCATGTTGTAGCACAAATGGTTCTGACAATAGCTTGGACATTGGCAAATCTCGGCAATAAAATGGATTTTTTAGCTGGATATGGCATAATTGAACCGAACCGAAAGTGCCGATTTGAAAACCGGTTCGGGAACCGGCCAGACTGTACCGGTACGGCCGGTATTTATCAAACCGGTGTAGTGAACTACATTTATGTGCATCCCAAGCTTACAGCCTGTTGCCATTTATGTCCCTAAAATTTTTTTTTTTTTTTCGGACTTACCAGTCTGGTAAGGGTTAAAGATGTGTGCGTTTTTGATATTGCTGAGTTTGTATAGCAAATACAATTTCACACTTTCGCTTTTGACTCATGTTTTAAAACAGTGCTGCCCTATATAATTGAAGTAGGTAATATTTCCAAGAGCACTTGGTAATCAAAATGATATTTCACAAATAATCTTACGCTTTCTTTTTTCTCTGCGGACAGGCGTCTTCATCTTCTGGGTCGTGAGGCAGCGAATGTTCAAAAACTTGTTCATATCTTTCAGGCTAAGGATTCCTTGAGCCGTTAATATAAGAGCAATGATTGGTCAATCATCTTTCAATAGAAATGCACACTTATTGAAAAAAAATCTACTGTTATAACCTAAATTTCTGCAGCAGGTTTTGATATTGCTCGTAAAAGTGCACACTGAAGGTTATATCATGGGTTCCTGGATGTATCAGAAACAGGAGTGAATTGAAACTTTTTAAAAGATTACAAATTAAAACCGAAAAGATTACACCTTGAATAGGACCAAGCAATTTCACTGCAGATGACCAATGACAAGGATTTTTACAGAGATGCATGTAATTGAAATTAATAATTGGTGGCCACCACAATCTAAAATTTTACCCTGTCAAACCAAAACTTATCAGGGGTAGACACTTGACAGGCCTACTTCACAGACAAGTGGTTTTTTGTACAAAGAGGATACGTTGGAATTTCCCATCCATCAGACAAAGAGGGGTTAAAGTCTACTAAGGGACTGCCCATCATATCTATCATGAAGTCATCGTATACCTGGCAGCAGTTCATTATCTGGAAAAAAAAGAAGAATCATCTAAATGCCAAGAATCCTAATTAACAGTTACAACCCAGCTGGTCCAAGATCAGTTACAAAACTAATGCAATATCAGCTGACAGCTGCATTAAAATTACTGCAGAACTGACAAAACTTAAACATGCTATATTACAATGTAGTCATACTGAAAACACAGGCAGTAGCTACTAGCTATTTTATCGAGACTTAATTTTGACCATTGGAAGTCCATAATATTGAGGATTCAAAATTGAAACCTTCTTACAGTGGATTAAAAACAATATTACGGACAACAGCTGATTCTGATGTCTAACTAAATATCCACTTCACATGACTTGTATATAGTTTTGTGTCTTTTAAGAAATATTTCAAACAATCTTTTTTCCTGTTATAAATTGCTCACCATACTTGTCCTGATTCTTAGAATTCTCTGCATCGGATCAGACAAATCTTTCTCCGCTGCTAAACAAATGTCATTTGGCTGAAAAACAAAGAAAGGAGTGCAATAAATTTATATAAACGTCAAAGGATCACAGGCGCACTCCTGTATTAGTCAATTGATACTCAGTATAAATATCATCAAGGTGCATGACTTCAAAACTGAGGCAAATAACAGCTTCGTTTTCAGGGTCTAATTTCAAGCATCTAACATTGTGTCACAGCTGCAATTTTTGTCAAATCCCTTGCCAGATAAGTTAACTCTGAATTCCACAACTTAACTCTATCAAATTATAGCTCATTTACCTGTAATTAAGGGAATTCCTTGCAGATTTGTAGCTTAATGAACAACTGCAAGTTCGCTCACCCAAGCTGGCAGGAGAGGTACCTATGGGGTATTACACCACAAGTCCTTTCACTGATAAACTGTGAATATGAGAAGGATTTTGTCATAGATCCTTGGAAATATTATATATCAACAAATAGAAGTAGTTTGTAACTGTAAATTTGGTTATTTTGCCCAAATTTTCAGACTCTAATCTTCCATGAGGCTCCCACATGGTGCCTCATATATTAACAGAGCCCTCTCTTGGATAATGCAGAACTAGAAATTTTGTAATACCAAAGCTGATTGGCTCTGCCTTATGACATCACTGCCAGCTTGGATGAGCGGGTTTTCTGCAGAGTCAGTCACCTTGTGTTATTTCTAACAGACTGTACAGTCAGTCCAGGAGAGTGCCTGTGAAAGGATTTTCAAAAATATGATTTTTCGAGCTTGAAAATTGCAAAGCGATATATATATATTATTTGTGTAACTTACTCTAGGTCTGACGACTGCCATGCTGCTCTTCTTTTTTTGCTTGGATGCTTCAACTAACTCCGCAACAAAAGCCTCAATCTCAGATTTGTATTCCCTGAAATGAAAACATTATTTTGAAAAGAGCCAAATCATGCATATACCATAAGAGCTACCAAGAATTGAAGTTTAGCTGGAATTGTGTTGATATTTTGGGATCATAAACAAGTTAAAACAACTCCCAAAACCCTCCGTTGGACACATGTGCAATGCCCATGGAAGGTCGCGAACTATTGAAGACCACTAGCGACATATCATGGGAAGTCCCCATGGACAACAGAAGTGAGACACAATTCTTAATTTACATTTATATTTCAATTCTGAGCACATCTTGAAATTTGGTTAATATATCACCCCAAAATGCCTCTGTAAAGGTTTGGGAATTAATGACCAAGGAATCTTGTTTGAATCATGTCAAAATATTAATGACAAATTTGATAATCATCCTTCAATCAGGTCAAATTATTACCTAGCAAAATCATGATGCATAAAAATAAGCTGCAACATTGGACCATGTTCATCCTTGATCCACCTGAAAACAGATGCAATTACATCAGTACAACATACAACTGACAATCGGATGTCAAAATATACCAGAAAATGTATTAGGCCAGCATAATCATGATAATCTTTTAAATACTTACTTCAAAGGATCTAGCAATCGGACCTGTTTCTTCAAGAATTCATCTTTACACAAATTAAGGATTGAAACGCCATGCACAGAAGGTCATACAAAATCATCTGGACTCAATATTTTAGTTTGCGTATTCACTACCAGTGGGCCAGAAGACCCAGATTGAAACATGCTGGAAGAGCTCATGAAGTTTGCAATACACCGGCATCGTCAGCCTATATCATGTATATTTTCGAGAGGTTACCGCTCTCTTCTGACAATGCCGATAATTAGATAACTTTTTTTTATTCAAAACTTTTAACAAAAAATTTAACCTCAGCCATGGGCTAGTTTCACCGAAATTAGTTTACTATTTGATTAGCAGAAACTACATTCACCAAAACTCCATTTCAATTTCTCTAGTTAGCAGTCTCGCAGCATTCACTTGACCGAAAAACGCTGTCGTGGTTCAAGCAACCGCTTCCTTTTGAGTCAGATTTTGTCGGACTAGGCATTCAACTGCTCTGCAAGATGCTCTTGGCATATATTTAAGCCTACTTGTACAAGATAGACCAACCAGGGGAAATAAAATTGGGATACCCAGGTGGTCCCTGTGCGATTGCACCAGCAGCAGTACAGAATACGCATGGCGACCTCCATTGTTAAACTCAGCTGTATGTCGTAAAATCCAATTCGGGAATTAGATTTGTTAATAATGTGTTTTAAAATTCTTGATGATGAGCATTGAATGAGGAGCAATTAAGGAAATTATCCAAGTGCTTGTTGTTTTTTTCAAATTGTTTTTTTAGTTTACCACATTGCTCATGTTGCTCAACTTTGCAACGTCCACAACGGCGCGAAGAAAAATGTCAATCTCACGTTCTGGATCAGCTTGATCACTAGCATGATTTTTCAATACACACATGACTAGTGTTGGAAGGATCGGTAATGATCGCAATTACTCTCGTTTACCGCTCTAATATATTATGCAGTTAACACATACCAGGTATCTGGTTTCTATTTCAATTGATCTTAGTGCTTAGTCTTCACCAAGATTAGCATTTGGCTTTAATTTAACTAACACATTTTTCTTGATGATGATCAATGTTGACAAATTTATTTTCAAAACAAAGCCTATCACATGTGGCAAAATTGATTTCTCCCAAAGGATACTTTCTGCTTTGAGCTTCTTAATTGTTTTCAACATCTCTTCATTTTTTGCATTTCCCTGGTTGTTGACGGTGCCATTACCAATTGCATTTCGGAATTCTTTTGTTGTTTCATCTTCACTGGAATCGTCATCAAACTCATCCGAGTCATCTGAAGAACATGAACTTTTTCGACCGGCGTCGTTGTCAGTCATGTGCATTTTGCCTGTACTACCGCCATTTTCAAAATCATCTTCATCTTGCGATATATCTGCAAACCCCTTGGACCTTTCTTCTGCTAAAAAATTCTGCCTTAATATCCTATCACTGGGGCCTTTTGGCTTTTCAAATTCAGAAAATAACTTTGGATCGCCAAAATCCGCCATTTTGCTTGAAATTGGTGCGGGGCTAAAAAAATGTATAATAAATATATTTGGTATTTCAGTTTCTCAAATTTTGATTTAAGAGATACTAAAATTTACATTCATTTCAATTTCGTTTGAATATAATTTTTGTGTAGGATAGAAATTGAGAAAATTATTTAAGGTAGTTTGTCCGTATCCCAACTTGCACCTCCCCCTGGTGGGAGAAATTGGTGAAGCCAGGTCTGGAAACAGGTGCTCTGCTGATCAAAGAAGAAGCATTCTCTAATAATTTCTCTCCCAGCAGATTGAAGAAGAACCTATGTCAATCTGTGAGTAAGGAAGTGGACTTGCAGCCAACTGACATGTTTCTGAAGTTTAATACTTCAGACTGCCAGTGCATGACAAATAAATTGATCCCTTTTGTATTTTCAGAAATTTTGTGAAGACATGAAGACCATTGCAGTCCACAAGTGTGCAAAATGAATCTCCCTACAATAAAACTTGGCCATAAATCTGTGAAATTCCTTTTCTTCAGACCTCCTAATTTGTGTTACTTTGAGGCTGAAGGAAGAGAGGTAGATATATTGGCTAAGTACTTTTAAAAAAGTGAAATACATCCAAGTTGTTTCTGCTATTTTTTTAGTTTACTGTACTTGTTCTAAAATATTTTGATGTGGCCTGATTTGTCAATGCAGTTTATGGAGTCTAGTAAGCAAACAAGTGAAGCCTGCCCAAATAGTTTTGGTCAGGGACCCAATATCGGGGACAGCTGACAGGCGCAGATCAAGGATTTGAAGTAAGGGGTGGCTGAGTAGGGGGACGGTCAAAACGGCCAAAATCAAGACGGCCAATTACCCATGACGGCCACTTCCAATGACGGCCACCAGGGGGGACGGCCAATCGCTAGGACGGCCATCACCCAGAACGGCCAAAACAATGATTTCATGAAGGAAACCAAGAGCAATTAATTACAATCCAGCGCCTCTTGTAATGAAAATGAAGAAATAATAATTGGCTATTAATTGCAACTAGATTTTGTGCAAAAACTATTAAAATGTGTTTTTAAAAAAAAGGCTTAGACAATGTTATCTACTTGAAAACGGCCAGAGTATTTCATTTGTGCAGCAATATTTGATTTGCGCAATTAAAATTACTGAGAGTTAACAAATGTCTGTTTGGGGCCTATATATTATGACATACATGTTACTAACATGTTTTTAACAATTTCTACATACATTTTCGTTCTTTTGGTTAATTACTGACACTCTGACAGCAGACATATATATATGTATGCAGTCTGGAGAAGGTATGCATCATTCATTGTTCTAAAAAGGTGTGAAGTGCAATAGCATTGCATTGACGCTGTTGTTTGTTTAATTGAACAATGAATTACATGATTACAGAAAACATGTCAAGTTAATTGTTTGTTCAACAATTAAGGAATGGGGAAAGTGAAGAATAAAATAGATGTCATTAAATTATTCTTTATAAAATTGTTAATCCATCTTGATCTTCTGCCTTTTTTATTTCAAGAATCTGTACACATTTATATCGCAAATAAACATGAACATTCACATTGAGCAACAATTCATGATCTGCAGATAAAATTAAATTGCTAGGTTAATCTCTGATTCAGAATTCGTTAACATCATGAAAAAAAGAAACACACCAGTGCATTGCTATAGACCTATATTGGTGTCACTGGGAGACCAACTACTTTCAGAAATATTCATACTTGGGTGTCTTAATTGAAAATTCATGGGTGCATTATAGGCTTCTCCTTCCAATCTCAAAAATATGTTTTGCAGTCTCTGTGATATATTTTTGTTGTAAGCCCATAGATCTGCAATCAAAATTAGCTAGCCTACAGCTGTATTGTTGTATTTGCAAGTCCATGATCGAGCAATGAATTTAATTAAACAGACTCAGTTCTGGAAAACTCAATTTTGTTTATTGAAAATGACGAAAGAACAGTTCTAAAGAAGATAAGGTCTAAGTAGAAAAGAAGGAGGGGAAAAAAAGAAAGGAATGAAGATAAAGATAGGAACGAAGAGAAAAAGAAAGAAACAAATTATTGACAATCAACAATTTTGTTAATTGGCCTGTACATGTGACCTGCAATTTCCCGACAATGAAGTGAATAAACCATAGATTTTTTTCTGTCAACGAGCATTTCCAAATTCCAGACGAAATATATAAAAGTTAATGAAGAGCTATGAAGGGCCGCCTGCTGTCCTCAATTGTTTTTTTTAATTTTTTTATTGAGATATATTGTGGATGTTGTTGCTTTGAGAGAAAAATAAAGATCTGAATCTGAAATCCTGGCTTTAATTCTGCTTAAAAGTAACTTAATTGTGCTGTGATTATTTGTTTTCAATTAGTGATTAATATAGGCCTAAATCCGGAGAAAAAAAAAGATAAATTGTTACATTTCAAAGCCATTAATTACATGATCATTACTCTGGCCGAAGCTTTTAACAAAAAAGAAAATGTATTCATTGTTCCAAAAAGGTGTGAAATGGAACAGAATGACAATTAAGTGTCACATGCTCCTCTGTGATCCTGACAGCAATTACCATAATTCCAATCCAGCGCCTCATATCATGAACACGAAGTAGCCTAATACAAATTGCAACTTGAATTACTGGATCTTAAGTCAGGTAATAAACTCTATAATATATTTATTGGCCGTTATGGGGGTTGGCCGTCCTAAATTTGGCCGTTTTGGGCAGTGGCCGTCCTAAATTTGGCCGTTCTGGTTAGTGGCCGTCCTAAATTAGGCCGTTTTGGGTGTTGGCCGTTATGACTGTACTCCGCTGAGTAGACACCAGTTCATAGGCTAGCCTATAGACCAAAGGTCGAGCCTGGGAGGCATGGGTCTGAGGACCGCTTCAGGCCCCAGAAGCTGACACTTTTCTGATGAATTCTGGGGCGTCTGTAATTGACGGAACGGAATGGAATCTGTAAAATGCGGAACGGAACGGAATCTGTATTCCGCGGAACTGCAAAAAACGGAACTGTAAAATGCGGAACGGCCGGGATCTTTGTTGTATTCAACTTGTATACAATTAACCAACTCTCAATTGATGATGTCAACATCTTACATTACTTCCATCCAATCAACTTGCTTAATTGCTGTCGAAGGGGGCACCGCCATATTGTAACCCCCTGTCTGAATTGCCTTTTAACTTTTCAAGTGCAATTCAGTTTCACACCTTCCTTCTCTCTCAACTAGTCTCAACACATTCATATTGGCCACTAAGTATTAATCATTCCAGCTCAATTGCCCATAAGTAAACTGCCGAACTAACATAATGTAAACAAATATTTTAGCCAAAATTAAGGCATTTATCACAAGTTGGTTAAAAATAGTGGTCTTGTCACAAAAAAATGTATTCCAGATACATGAACACACACTCTGTTTTGGCCAAACATTACCTGTCAATGAGAGATCAGTCATTTAGCAAGGCCCAGGGGACAACATTTAAATGTATATCTTTGGTAGACAAATATTTCTCTGCATATTCGGAGAAATCATTGAAGTCTTATGTGGTTCCTTGGAAGGAATAATTTCTGTACTATATCTGTCCATAGCATGCCACTGTCAGCACTGATTATAGAAATCACAGGGGAACTGTTGATTGGATTTAAATAGTTATTTTTGTCTAACTGTGATTGAGGCAGTCAATTGAATTCTTGTAGACAACTTAATCTCTATTCTATTATCATGTCATCATTGCCCCTTCTTATTAAAATAGACACAAAATCCTTTGTGAGTTGATAATTGCAACACTTAAAAAATTAACAAAACATTATATCTGGGAATGAATTATACCCCTTATAAATATTAAAACTCATATAAGTACTCTGAAATATCTTTGTGGGTGGATGGATTCACGAACACCCAATAAAGCCAGTCAAAACATAGGGCCTAATACCAGGAATTTAGTCTACTATTATTTCCATTGTTTGTATGTCATTTGAAAGTGTCGCAAGTAATTTAACAAAGTGTGTGTTTTTCCATATTGTTCCTGTGCCCCCAGGTGTCCCTGCCTACATAAAGATTTCTGTTTCCCAGTAGGGCCCACATAATCCCTGTGCGATCATATGCTTGGCTTGGGAATGACAGCTAGTAGGGTCTTTAATTGGCATTTGATAGCAAGGTACCCTTCCTATTGTATCAGTGTCTAAGTGGCATTGAAGTGCCAGTGCCCAATTGGTTTTGAATTGCCAGCACGTCACTGATTGGTATTGAAGTGTCAGGGTATGATAATCTTGTTGAACATAATTAAAGTGCAATTAACCTGTGTTCAGAGGTTAGAACTGGGATTTGCTTTGGAATCCAGTTTTAATAACTTCTGATAAAATGTTTTTTTCTTTTAATGTAGGCATATAACATACAATTCTTTTGTCGGCTAATAGCTCGTTGAGCTAATGTTCATTGTAATACTCAAACCGACTATAAATAAATATTTGTCATTTTAATGCTTGAATGTTTTGTCTCAGTCTGAGTTTTCAACTCAAATGATGATACAGCTCATCTTCGCGAAGCAGACACACTTTTAAAACTACAACAAAATCTTGGAAGTGTCATAAAGGAAGGTAGGAAACAATTTAAAGAGGGTTAAAGAGCCCTAAAACTATTGACCAAATAACCTTTTTCTCATGACCCCAAGTGTGTTTTCTTGTCTATTTTACTTCTTAGATAGGAAAATCTACCAACACTGTGTGAAAAGGCTTATTGGTTAATGTGGAAAACAACTTGGTCAATAGTTTCAGGAATCAATTAACTCCATTTAAATTGCTTTATAACTTCCATTTTGGAACATCCCAGATTTTTTTTGAAGTTTTAAAAGTGTGTCTGCTTCATGAAGTTGAGCTATGAGAACAAAATGCAAGAAGCCAGCTGATTTACTTACATGCGTGTGGCAGCTTGTCATTTTAACCAAATTGTCAATGTTGGGTTTCAATTGACCAGCTCATTACAATTGAAGAACCATTTTAACCAAATCAAAGTGGTATAATTGCTCCAAACTAATTTCTCTTATCAGTTTTATGCAATCTGTAAGTATTGAAAGTCACAATAAAAGTGCTCTGAATGACAATTAATGCTGTCGGACGGATTTACAGACACCAAATCAAGCCAGTCTTAAAATGATGATGGTATAATTCCGTCCACTTTCGTTTGCATTGTATTGCCTTTCAAGGTGTCTCAATAAAATTGTACATTCCAATCATTGACTTTTTACCTGAAATACATTTGTTTGTCGATGGAAATAGCCCAAAAAGAATAGGATGACCAACTGGCTGAAATGCACAAAAGTTCTGTGATAAGGTCACAGAATTTCATTGGTTTTTTTTTTATCCCATATTGTTTAATCACCTGAATTGTGAATAAAACTGCTGTCAAAGTCATAAAAAGGCAAAATCTGTAGAAAACGAATTTCTCCTGCATTTACAAATCGCACAACTGCATTGAATGTATTTAAATGCCTATATTCCAGAGAGTGGACACCCACTGGACGGATTTACCATCCTTGACAGTAGGGGTTTAGGCATATTAGCAAAATGATTTTAAAAGAAATACTGAAATATTAAACCATGCAGGCTTACTTTTAATGGATCCATACTTACTATCAAGTCTGGTCTAACATTTGTTGAGTCCTATGACTTAGATAAAATCCACAAGCAACTTGTTAATTGTAACCAGCCATGGGTACATTCCAATAGGTAAATAGAGAACAATAATTCAAAGAATAGAGAAGTTGTACCTGACCATAATATTATAAATTTAATTAAAGAAGTTATTGATGTGCGTGATGGTTGTCTCAGTTGTGAGACGTTGAGTTTCTGTGATACTCAGGATATCATTTATGACCTGTGTGTCACCTAGTCACTGTAATTATCTTTTTCTTTTTTTAAATCATCTTATTTATGTTTTAGTTGTTTTTAATTGTCATTGTTTTTATACTTTTTATTGAAAAATGTACCAATGTTCAACATTGTGTGAAATAAAGATATTAAATAATAATATAATATCTTTATTCAAAGAAAAGAAGAATCTGCACAAGTTACAATAAAAGAAGTGTATGAAGACAATTAGCTAATGAAAAACAAACTCCATGGAAATGGCAATTAGGGTTTGAAGTGTCAAGGAAAGTTCAAGGAACTCCAGAATTGCAATTTAGCATGGTTGAAAAGTAATTAGTATAATACCTGCATCACCAAACTGAAACCCAATTGGAATGTTCAAGGCCTTAGAGATTGGCATATCATACAAGCCCCAATAACCAATTAGGCAATATAATCCCGGCCGTTCCGCTTTTTACAATTCCGCATTTTACAGTTCCGTTTTTTACAGTTCCGCATTTTACAATTCCGCTTTTTACAGTTCCGCGGAATACAGATATTCCATTCCGTCAATTCCGTTCCGTTCCGCCAAATACAGACGCCCTGAATTCTGAGTATGCTGAGGGCTTGAGTCGATCCCTGACTTGTTCAAATAAAAACTTTTCTGCTATTGAGGCGGGCATGGGCCGAGCCCATGCACTCCCCTCTGTATCCATCCCTGTTTGATGCTCTGGCTGATCGCTGCTTGTTCAGTTTATAATATGAATTAATTGTGATATATTAATATGAATTAATTGTGATATATATCCAGCATAACAATGGCTGATACCAGGGTAGTAGGCTACTTACTATTCGCACAGCGAAACGGCCGAAGGCCGTTGAGCGAAGCGAATTGAGTGCAAGAGAAGACTCAAAAATCTGTGCAGTGATGGTCTCAACATCAACAGTCCACAGTTTGGAATTAGGTCAAGTGGGTCCAGCTTCTTATCAATGATTTAGTTTCGTATTTAACAAAACATAACATATTCATATTCAAAAGTGTCTTAAAAATTCAATTTTCTCTAGTAATATATCCTGTACCAATAATTTTTATGAAATAGTTAATTATTAGCATTGACAAGCTAAATCAAATTATTAACATGTGATTCATTTAATTTCAATCAGACAACAAGAAAACATAACAAAATTAAAGTTACATAATCTTATAAACTGATGATTACATAAGAGTGAACAGATAATCTACATGCAATGTTATTGTTTTTGTATTACTATATATTTATACTATTATGTAATATCAACAATCTAACATAGACTTGACTTTGGCAGCTTTCAGTGCTGTCTGCCTTTTTACCATTTATTTAATATATATATCTATCTATCAATTTATCTATCTATCTGTCAGTCATTATATCTATCTGTCTATCTATTTATCTCTCTATTTATCGATATATTTATCTATTATATTTTTTGTCTAGTTTATCTTGCTATTCTACATTTTTCTCTGTCTTTCTAATTTTCTGAAACAGTTACATAACTCCTTTCATACATTGAATATGAAATAAACATGAAAGTTATGGTAAAACTATAAGTCTTACAAAAACTTTTTAAAGTGCTGCGCGAATTTCATGGCAGTGCCATTTACATATTAATAAATTATTGAAGGAAACACATTAAACTATTTCACTATTACTTTCACCTTGTACATGCAATAAACAGAAATTAAATTGCGTGGCAAACCTTGTTGTACATATAACAGAAAACTTATGATAATAATTTTATTAATAATATAACAGATACATATACAAGAAGGAAATAAGCGGTAAATTTCATGGAACACAAAATGTAAGTTTATTATTCTTGAAACTTTTTTAAAATAAATATTTTTCTTTTTTAAAAGCCTGGGGACGTTCCACTCTTCCTTGGGTCTGACGTCTTGTCTGGGTCTTCAGTGCTCCAGAAAAACTTCGCAAGGATTCATACCAGATATTCCAAAGAAGGATTGGCTAGTCGTCTCAATTTGAACCGTAAGTGGAGACTTAGTCTCATATTCTTCCTTATTACAGTTGTGCTAAAAAGTCAATAAACCTCAATGTGAAATTTTTTTTTTAGAGCCGAAATATTGCTGGTCAAATTTCTCTGAAAAAAGGAGAAAATTATCATTTTGTGATTAAAGATAGTATAATTAAAATTTGTATAATTGGGCAGGTGTATCGTACATTGAAGGCATCCCAAATTCATCCGCCCTCTGGTTCTACACGGTCCAAGGCCTCTTCAGAGTCACATTTGAGTACATGGGCCAGCAGGTGCAAAGGGACTGCTTGGAATTACTATCGGTAATATTTAATTGCTGTTAATTGCCAATTCTCTGGGGTGATACTAAATATTTGTTGATTATTACTAAGATCCTAGGTGATCTTGCCAATTAAAATCTACATTAGAGCTATTAATGCGTAGATTGATTTAAAATGTGCTCTTGTATCAGCGAAGAAACAAACAGTATTCTTACAATGCCAGATTTTGTGGAGGTATTTGACGTGTACTCACTACATATAGTTATCAACCGAAGAGCTTTCAGCGTCCATCCAAGCCCCTTCCTTATAGTTCTTGATGACAGACTTGTTTCTAGATTTTTTTTGATAATTTCAGTTTCATATTTGTTGAATAAATGTAATGTTTTGCTGATGTTAATTTGTTTTAGTTCTTTTTATTTCAGGATACATGGCTGAAAACCTGTGATGTAGATGTCCCTTGTCCTGCTGAGACAGTGGAGTTGCAATTGTTAATGGATGAACCTGTATTACAGACATTAATTGCAGACATGCCTATCATTGCAGAAATTAAAAGTGAAGCTCTAGTTACAGATAATTTGGAGGTATTGCATAGCAGCTTGACTGAACAGAATTTATTTGAACCAAAAGATGTTCGCCCAGAGAAAAGTGTCAGAGATTCTTGTAATGAATCTATGAATACTTCAGACAATTCAAATGTACAAGAAGTTATCAGGGAGACATCAAATGAACACAGATTTCTGAAATTGCTTTCATCTCTGAAGGAGTGTGTAGACAATTATGATTTGCAAGCTTCACCGCAGGACGGCAGATGTATAAATTCTTTGACAAACTTAATTGATTTAATTAGGATAGAATATTCCAGTGATGAAGCAAATACTTCTGAAAGTGGGATTGTTATTTCTCTTCTGGAGGATTATCACCAGTTATTAGATGAACCGAATACGACATTTTTTGAAAATGATTTTGGCATTCCAGTTAAAACAAACATTGCTCTTTGTTTATTTTGCCAGTGGATTGGTAAACAATTTAATAATATGACATCTGTGATCGCTCACAAGGCCGAGGAATTCAAGTTGGAGAATATAGACAGAGTGCACAATTTACCGAAGGCGGAATCTCTAATAGACATCTTGTTCCCAAAATGTATGAAGCTGCTATTGTTCTATTGGATGAGTCCTCCGGGTGCTATTGAGCTATCTCAAGATCACACAAACAGCCCTCCTCACAAGAAGCCCAAACAAGAACTTCAGGAAGACCTGGCTTTTAAGAAACCAGTGTTTCCATTTATCCAGATAATCCTTGAATTTGCCAACAGTGCGCTTGTGTCTGGTGTGGCTCATGTGCTTCACACTCGTTTGTTGCATGATAATTCTTGACACAAATGTTTTAGTAATGTTAATAAAATATTGTTAATAAAAGCTGACTGTGTTGATTTTATCATGTTAATTCAGTTTTGTTGTTGCCCTGCTGAATGCTGATTGGCTTCAAACCTTGCATTTTATGCACTTGTTTATCATTAAAGTTTTAATTTGGGTGGAGATGTCAATTTGAGATGTTACTAAAAAGCTGAATCTAATATTCTCAGCTTGTGATTCTCATCAAAGGCAATTGAAGGTATGGTTCAATGTTTCTGGTGTGCGAAAAATTGGTGGCAAAAAATGAGGCTCCCTGTTGGGGGCATAAATAAGCGCCTTGGCTGACTCGTGACCGATTGGAGGGCGAGGTGCAGGTGCAAGTTGCAGGTGCGAGGTGCAGTTGCGAGGTGCAGTTGCGAGGTGCAGTTGCGAGGTGCAGGTGCGAGGTGCAGTTGCGAGGTGCAGTTGCGAGGTGCAGGTCCATTTTAAGGAAATTAAATACTGCTGACCGATTATACATAGGAATTTTGGAGAACTGACTTGGTTCGAGTTGGTCTTAATTTTGGCTGTTGTCGTTTGCTCTGCTTAATTATGGAGTTAGTACCTCATTTCGTTCATGGCTTGTTCTCATGCAATTGCACGTGGGCAGCTGTGGGCTTTAATAAGTACTCTTGACCTTATCCGCTATAATAGCGGTCATTAAATAAGAGATTTGTGCCGGGGTTACCTCATAAACACTTGATGGCTTAATTCATTGCTCGTGGCTTTCACTGTTTTTCAGTTATTTGCTGAGATACACTCTTGGATTTCATTTGTCTTGTCACGTTTGCTGGGAAACCAGATCATAATGTTTTGTCAGCTGGACTGGAGACTAAGATATGGACTTTTCATGAAGATGTATAGAGTGTGTTTCTTATCTGTTTTCTGGCATCAAGTTTTCATAGATTAATTAATGGTCTAATTCTGCTGATAAAATTTGACTAATGGGTAGACTCAAGTACAGGGATATTTCACGAGGCATACACATGGCATACAGAAATGAGTCTATATTACCCTCATCCACCTGCCCAGAAACTAAATTTATGTTCTAATGCAGGGTGCCCACTCTTCATATATTTCCTATGAGGGGCCGGCCAGATGATGATTGGAGGGGGGCTATGGACATTTGGCGAAAAAAAAGAAGTTTGTTTCTCACTTGACACTGAAAAAAAAATTTGTTCACCACATGGAAATAAAAAGAAAAGTTTGTTTCCACCTGTAGCTAGGGTACCGTTTTGTTAAAATTCCAATAAAAAAGTTAGTTGCGAGTCGCATACGAAAAGAATTGTTCGTTGACACGCCGCAAACGAAAAAAAAGTTCGTCCTGGGGGCAAAGTCCATAGCCCCCTCCAACTATCGTCTGGTCGGCCCCTAATTCCTATATTTTTTAGGGCCTCCTGTAATTTCCTATAAATTCCTATATTTTTCAGGTTTTCAAGATATTTTGCCAGCATGTGCCTGTTTTTGTCTGTTAAACAAAGTTTTAGTATCCTTTGAAGTTTTTTTCCCAAATATACACTCAACAGCAAAAGAAACGCATCACCTGATTTTCACTTAGAACAATTATATAGTATTGATCCTAAGGTCGACTATTGCCTCATCACCAAAATCATTCAGCTGTGACCATGCATTTCCTGTCTACCTTTGGACTTGTTTGTCACATTTCAGATTTTACAATAAAATATGGCATCACCAACAAGTTAGGCCAAAAATAATGGTCACAGCTGAAGGATTTTTGGTGATAAGACACTAGTCGACCTTAGGATAAATACTATTTAATTTGTTTTGTAAAAAATTTTTTTTTTGCAAAATTATAAGTGAAAATCAAGTGAAGCGTTTCTGTTGCTGTTGAGTGTACGAAGTCTCGGGCTCATTTTTGTCTGCGACATGAAGTTTTTGTCTTATGTTGCGAGTGATATACCGATAAAAGCAGGTAAAATCCTCTAATATATATAGAAAATTCGAATATTCCTATAATATTTTATGCGATGTTGAGTAGGCACCTTGCTAATGTTTCAATAATGGAAAAAGCGATAATCAAAAATTGGCCAACAACCTTGGAAATGGAAGTGTTGAATTTTAGCCAAAAAAGTTGGTGTTTTTCACATTTTGTTTTACACATTCTCTACACAAAAGTTACAAGTGACATTTATAAGCTGTAGACAATTACCCCAAATGAAAATTATTTCTGATGCAATCTTATTCGACTTCTTTGTTGACACTTTAAAATCATTAACATGCGGATGTGATGCATATTCTTTGCATTACAGCCTTATTCAACTTTTCATATCCCAAATTTGAATTAACCTTGCAAAAATTCAGTCTGGTTCTTTGACAAACCAATGGATTTTCTACAAACTTTCAAAATCTTTGGCCAAGCAGTTAGTGAGCTGGCTTCGAAGGCTACAAAGAATTTTCTAGAGTAATTTACAAGTTCAGAGGTGTGCGTTTTAAGTGCGAGCAGTTTATGTAGAATGTTTGACAGATCCCATGTTGGACTATCTGTTTGACTTACAGATACAATGGATCTTCTGTTTGACTTGCAGATGCTATGGATTTACTTTTTGGCCTGCCGTTACAATGAATTTCCTGTTTGACTTGCAATACAATGGATCACCTGTTTGGCTGGCACATATGTGTGCAGTTGATCCCCTGTTTGACTTTCGACTTTCAAATACAATGAATTTCCTGCATGACTTAAGCTACAATGGATCTCCTGTTTGACTTACAGATACAATTAATGTACTCTTGTTTGACTTGCAGATACAATGAATTTCCTGTTTGACCTGCAGATACAATGAATCTCCTGTTTGACTTCCGGATACCGTGGATCTCTCGTTTGGCTTGTGGATACATTGGAATCAACACCATTGTGAAGTGTTACCAGAACATTTTTTGCACATGATTTGCATGTAGATCATTTCTTCCTTTCAGGTATAAAACTCAGGACCTTTTAATAGAGCTGGTGAACCATTTATCCACTTTTTAAAACCCATGCTGGTATATTTTGCGACCTCCAATTCATCTCAGCAATCAATCTCTTCTAATTTGATTTCTACTGGGACGGCTGGTAGTGATTCAATGACTAAATTGGAAGATATACTTGAGATAAAAAGCCTTTTTTTTTAAAACTTTTGTCTTCTGCTGTAGGCTTGGATTGTGTCTGTGCCTCTTCACTGTTTCAGTCTTTCTTAGAAAACAGAAAGCACTTTGGTCACCCGAAGCCTTATCTTCTTATTGCCTGGAAAGAATCTCAATCACCTTCTAAGAATAAACACGTATCACTTCACAATCTGTCTGTAATTGCAATTGGCAAATTCTAAAACATCACTCTTATAACTCTTGACGCCTTCCAATCACCATTCTAGACAAGTGCTTTACATTAGTAACTTACATACTAAGGATACCTAAATAAACATTAATTTTACAGATTAAGAAATTGTAGGAATGGCTAATAAAGCAGAAGTCCTATTTTCCCAACAAATAGAAAAATATCTTGTTAATGTAATTCTACCTCGAATTGCCTATTTTCCCAACAGTTAGAAAAACTCCTTGTTAATGTAATTCTACTTCTAAATTGCCTAATTATGATAAATGGGATCCTCCAACTACTTCTACTGCAGCAGATTATTCAGTGAACCTTCAAGTATTCTTCACTTACTGTTGACTCCTGTTAGCCTGTGTCCGGTTGAGCCATCGAAGATCTTCCATTAAACTTGACCATTATCTTGACCAGAGTCTCATAAACCAAGGTCCACAAGTAGTTCCAGTAAATTGATCAGGCTCTTGCAGAAGTCACTCTCGGGATTCAGCCCACTCATGTGAGCAGTTGATCTCTTTGCTTGACTCTTGTTTGTTCAACTGCCTTATGTTCGTAACTGTAGCATTTGTGGCACATTCTATGAAACATTCTAGGTGCATTTGGAGCCGATGCATTATGTTAGTTGAATTGGCAGATATCAATTTTGATATTATTGCCTGGGAATGAATTTGGGCTGTTGCACCGTCTGCTTCAAAACGATAGACCTGCATGCGTGCAACAACTAACTATAGACAATACTCAATAGACAAATATTATGATTAGATAGTCGACATATCAAACATGTTTAACTTTAGCTCATAGAGCTATTTTCCGACTATACAAAGCAATCGGTTGAATAGAAAAAGTAAAAACAGAAGAATAAAAATTAAAACACAAGGTAAACAAGTGTAAACATTAATATAAGCAAACATTAAGAATAGAATTACTAAATGAGTTTATTTACACTGTGTGTAGCGTCAGGGATTGCCCTTATATTTTTCAAGTTTCGACTTGAGAATGCCTAATCTGCCATAATCTGAATGTCTTTATCAAGACTATTCCAGAGTCTTTCACCTAGGGTCCTGATTGAGTGCGACCCATATTTTTTTATAGTTCGAGCTCTCGGCTGTTTGGGAGTTGGTCCCCATCCTGACTTTGTTCCCTCCCTCTAATTTCTTACCAAAATTATTTGTTCCGATTAAAAAATAATAATTTTATATTCTTTTTTCAAAACTTCCCCTCCCCTGTAACTTTTTTTCTAAATGTTTTTTTTTTCTAACAAACATTTTCCTACTAAATATTTTTGCCTTTTTTTCCTGATTTTCCGAGGGTTTTTTTTTACTTTCTTTTATTCAAGGAATTTCATATCATCATGAAATTTAATTAAACCCCCATGACAAATTGTTTCTAGCTGTTTTCTAAGAACTTCTCTCAAATCCTTCTTGTTTTATTTTCCTTTTTAAATCTCTCAGTTTTTGTTTTATTTTGTTTTGTCAGTTATATCCCTTGTTTTCTTGAATATGTGATAATCCTCGGCTAACGCCTAGGATATATCACATATTCCCTTAAACGCAGGATATAACTAGCACTTACATATTCTGGGCTAGTCCCGTTTATACAATTGTAAATATCAGTGATGATAGTATTTTCCCATAAGAGTTCTAGTGAGCACATACCAGCTCTATCCAGTAATTCAGAATACAAGGAGCAATAATCATTATACACAAATTTAAGACATGTATACATAATTTTCTCCATCCTGTCTCTGTAGTATTTACTGCTGAAATGCAGTGCTGCGCAGTATAGAAAATGAACAATAATAAAGCTTCTTAACACAGCCAACTTACAATCTTCTGAGAGATTACCTGCGACTCTGCGAGGCGCCTGAGTGCCTGGAGTTTTGCATTTGCCTTAAGGCATTTTTGTTTTATATGATGGTCAAAACTAAGATCCGAGTCCAAAGATACTCCCAGCAGTTTGGCACCTCCTAGGCTATTCAGTGTAATATTCTCTACTTGTAAGGAGAAGGTTTTACCTTTATCGACCTTATTAGGGCAAAAAATAAAAAGCTGAAACTTTCATCAAGTTATTCTTTAACCAAGTAACTAGCACTTGAAGTGCTGTTCTCAATTTGATAATAACAATGTCTTTGCTAGTGGTAACATAAATGCTAGTATAGTCTGCATAGTTACATGGCATGGTATCATTCTCAATGAGTTCCAATAATTAAAGTTGCGTTGTTGACAAATTTGTGACAATGACCATTTTTACAGTGACAAAGCTAAGGCCTATCCAGAATCAGGCTCTCAGCATTTTCTCTCTTTGCTCTGATGCTGGAAGGAATAAACATAAACATTAATCTCCTGTATGACTTGCAGCTACAATGGATCTCCTGTTTGGCTGGCAGATATCTGTACAGTGGATCTCCTGCGTGACTTTCGACTTTCAAATACAATAAATCTCCTGTGTGACTTGCGGCTACAATGGATTTCCTGTTTGGCTTGCAATACAATGGATCTCCTGTTTGGCTGGCAGATGCAAATTGATCCTTTGTTTGACTTGCAGATACAATGAATCTCCTGTTTGACTTCCAGATACAATTAATGTACTCTTGTTTGACTTGCAGATACAATGAATTTCCTGTTTGACCTGACTGACGGATACAGTGGATCTTCCGTTTGGCTTGTGGATACATGGAATCAACACCCTTGTGAAGTGTTGCCAGAACTATTGCGCATGATATTCGTGAAGATGTTTTCTTCTTTTCAGGTATAAAACTCAGGACCTTTTAATAGAGCTGGTGAACCATTTATCCACTTTTTAAAACCCATGCTGGTATATTTTGCGACCTCCAATTCATCTCAGCAATCAATCTCTTCTAATTTGATTTCTCTTGGAACGGCTGATAGTGATTCAATGACTAAATTGGAAGATCTATACCTGAGATAAAAAGCCTTTTTTGTTCAACTTGCTTTGCTGCTGTAGGCTTGGATTGTGTCTGTGCCTCTTCACTGTTTCAGTCTTTCTTAGAAAACAGAAAGCACTTTGGTCACCCGAAGCCTTATCTTCTTATTGCCTTGAAGGAATCTCAACCATCTTCCAAGAATAAATACGTATCACTTCACAATCTGTCTGTAATTGCAATTGGCAAATTCTAAAACATCACTCTTATAACTCTTGACGCCTTCCCATCACCATTCTAGACAAGTGCTTTACATTAGTAACTTACATACTAAGGATACATAAATAAATAGTAATTTTGCAGATTAAGAAGTTGCAGGAATGGCTAATAAAGCAGAAGTCTAATTTTCCCAACAAATAGAAAAATATCTTGTTAATGTAATTCTACCTCGAAATTGCGTAATTATGATAACTGAGATCCTCCAGCTTCTTCTACTGTAGCAGATTATTCAGTGTTTGAACGCGGACTCTCATAAATCAGGTTTGATTCTGTTTTTTTTATTGTAATCTGTTACTATGCAATCACAGCAAATAATCTGAAGTGTTTTAATATCCATACTGTGCTAATTTAAAATAACTTTGAAAAGGTCATCCTGTGCTGTATGTTGACTTCTTACCTCAACTGTGTGTCTAGTCAGTTAGAACTGTTATGCAACAATGTGGACAATCACTGAAGTTGAATGCAACTCTTCTAATGACCTTAACACAATCCTTTTAAAAGAAGACTAAGGATTGGCAAGCAAGAAACCCCAAACGGTTTTGCAGTAAGACAAATGCACATAATTACTGCCACATTGCGAGATGAAAGCTAAATGGAGGCATCTCAAAGACAGACATCCACGTCAATTTGAGGTCCACCTGCTTCGCAAATTCTGACTTGTTGTGACTCTTTGCCAGGTCAACAAATGATGTCCAGGAGCTTGTGCTCTCCATTCCTGATAGCTGTGGCAATAGTGTGGCAGAGCAATGGTTGCACTGATCAACTGTTTGGGGTTTCTTCATTTTTTACCTCAAGGATTGTCTTAAGGTCATTAACAGACTTGCACTCAACTTCAGTGATATTCTGCAATTTGTATTGATGCTTAATTTTTTTGATATTGGAATAATTGGTCTTGACAGATAAGACTGACAAAAGGCCAGTTTTTCTTTTTTGTTTCACTGGATGTTCAAGGCATTACCGAGCAAGGACAAACAGAATTATCTTATTGCTTTGATTGGTTGGTATGGCTACCCAAGTTCAGTCACTTTTTTTTTTGGTGATATGCTTTTATTAAAGTCCATCAGTTTAGATAAACAGTAACTATATCACTGATATATAATTATGTACTGCATAGATCTGATGTTCCTTGAAAAGCTCTTGAGTTCCTTAGTAATTTCCCACCAAACAGCTAACATTTCCGTAACATCACCAGTTTCTGAGCAGGGTGTTACAAGGTAATATGACACTGATGATATTCTTATAATGTTATATTAACCTGACCAGGATCTTAAGGAAGTGTTAGAAATAAGATGATTTGTCCAATATTCTGGTAACATTAACATAACATTATCAGTGCTAAGTGACGATAATATTAGTGGCTAATCATTAGCATAACCTTTTCCAGGAAACTTCTCGCTGTATTTCACAATGTTACCATATAACATAACATCATAATGAGGAGGTAAGGTTAGGATAATGTTATGTTATAACATTAGCAGATAATGTTAGCAAAACGTTTCTGAGGAAACCTCCCATTTCCTTGTCAGAATATTAGCATGTTAATGTTACTGTATAATTAAAAGATAAGGTTGAGATACACTGTAAAGTGTAAAATTGGAGGCACTGATTCAGCTCAATTGATTGAGTGAAATGGTTGCACAAGTTGATTGAGCTAACTTAGATTAATGTTTTGAGTTGAGATAACTCAAAATACTGAGCTGTGTTGACTTAGGCTTTCAAGTTGAGAAAACTCAAAATATTGAGCTGTTTTGATTTATTTTAAGTTGCTTTTGGTTTTTATTTGTGATATCCTTCTTATAAAGTTACTATGAATGTGGGTAATAATCCCAAAATATTGCAGTGATCTTTCAAGGGGATCCACCTGATCCAGTGTGCTTCATTTTAGCACATCGCAGACAGGCCCAAGATGCATTCGAGATCCACGGACGATCAACAGCCAGGCGGCTTTTCCACATCCTTGCATTTAACACAGGCAATTGCATCACAAGGAAAATTTAGAAATTGATTTCTTGTGAAGAAATCCAATGGCCTGAGGCTCATCTGTAGCAACTGAAACTTTCATGTTTCCGCAGCTTAATGTTATGACTAATTAGGACCACTTATAGCAGTGAGCCATCACAGCTGGAAAATTGTGAGCATTCTGAGACAGCTCAAAATATTGCTGCAACACAGTTTTCAAATTTCACAGTGTACCAGTTGACATGGAGTCGTCATTGGGTTGAAGTGTCAATTTATAGATGGAGCCACATTGCCTGCGCTCAGCACTTGCTCCATGCTCAGTCCTAATGTCTACCACAATCGAGTGTAAAATGTATGATTAATTAAAAGATTACAAATTTACTGAATTTTTTATTGCATCATTGCCTACGAACTAGGTAATATGTCAATTGATATTGATATCAATTGCTTGAAGTGTGTAAGAAAACATGAATGGCAGCCAGAAGCTAAGAGAGATATGTTCTTCCTTGACCCACAAAGATTGATCCTGGAAATGCATGACACCCTCCAAGGTGAGTGTATCAGCATCACCAGAGAGACTTGGGCTGTTCTGTAAAAAGAACAAGCTGATAATTTTGGTGACCTGGCAAATTGCTAGGCCTGGTCTCTCACTTTTTATTTTTGTTTCTCTATATTACTAACTCACTAATCCTCTATTTAATCTATATTTTTGTCTGTGACATCTTCTTACAACTGTCTACCTTTTTCAATTCCAGGCAGGGATTCCGCATCTTCATTAGCCCTGGCTGCAGTTACCAAGGACAGTGAAAGGCAGAAACCCTTGGCCAGTTCCAAGCATTACATAGCTTGGACATAGAAGTCCGTGCTTGGAGGATCTCTGGAAACAGCACAATTACATTGGGCTGCAGAGAAGCCCATCCAGCTCATTCTGGCTCCTGGGAAAGTTCCACACTTGAAGCCAACTGATTGCGTGATATAACAGATATCTGTATAAAATATTTTTTTAAGTGCGCCAATCTGTGTCTCATCTGTAATATTTCTGTGATGTCAGAGTCATATGAACTGAACATTGCATGTGAACTGTTATGATTATGACAATATCAGCTGAATATTACCGTGTATGTCATCCAGTAACACCAGGCAATCATCTTAAAAGCAATTACCACTCCATATCAACCAGTATCTCAACCTTACACCTATATTATCAAGTAAATTGAAGTAATTTTATATGGTAATATTCTCAGAAGGAAATGGGAAGTTTCCTCAGAAACGTTATGCTAACATTACATGCTAATGTTATGTTATAACTTTATCCTAACCTTACCTCCTGATTATAAGGTAATATCATATGCTAACATTGTGACATAAATTGGGAAGTTTCCAGGAAAAGGTGATCCTAAGATTGGCAACTGATATTATCGTAACTTAGCGGCTAATATTGGCATAACCTTATAGTCACATGAAATTGTTTACTGGGTTGTTGAAAATTACCCTTTCGACGTGATTGATAATCAAAATAAGTTACAAGATCATAGGATTGTTCCCATTGTGTGGGCTGCTTTACTTTCTCTGCATAGACTATAATGAGTAGTTATGCATGGATTTCCTTTTGACGTGATGCATCCGGGAAGCAATAAATTTATTCATCACTGACTTCCAAACAGTAAAGGTGTTAAACGTGATGAAGCTATATATGGTTTATCTGCAATCATGATAAGGTGCCAATAAGTTCCTATCTGGATTATTAAGTGCTCCGCGAGTGGCAGCCTCAGAAATATCTCCATATCTCTCGTGTGCTGCAATAATCTTTCAGACAAGAAGCCATCATTTGTCTCACTGAGTCGCGCCTTGTCACAAATTGGAGCGGTTTTCTTGGAAAGAGACGTGGGTCACATTGCAGGAAAGACAGAGGGTGTCACTTTTTGGAGACATCGTCTATTGAGGCATTGAGTTTGGGTATTTCTAAGAAACCTGCATTCGCTTTTCTAGAATACTGATTTTCCTACATTTATTCTCAATCTGGATTCTGGATAATTTTTCTTTATAAGAGGAACTGCATGTAAGGAGACTTGTTCGATATGTCTCGAGTCGGAACTCCGTATTGGGATCGTATTATGATCTGGAAACCACCTTTTGGATTGGAGACGCTTCATAAGGTAATTAAAGATAATTCATACGTCCAAACATTATCATTATGTGCCTTATCTTTGCTCTTTTGGCTCCATGTCAGGACATATCCGTCCCGGAGGCTATGAGTTTTCCTCATGTATGCTTGCAAATTTCACATTGTCACGTACATTATCGCCATTGTGTTTAATTCGATTGGCAGTTTTATTGACTCTTTATGTGAGGAGACTATTTCCCTTTTGTCCTGCTCTATTTTGAAAATCAATGAAGGTGATTTATTTCCACTTGAATATTGTGGTCAGCTGTAGTAAATTTCAAATATTTAGTCATTGTTATTGAATACACTATCAGTTTCTCTATTTTGTAATTTGCCTGATGTCTACCCATGCAGGGAAGAAAATCAACAGAAAAATTATTTAACTAAGCACCCATTAATTTTCATATTCACAAAGCATTGCAATAGCCTAATTCTTGTTTGACCTTTAGTCCTTTACTCTATTAATAGATATATTTCTTCCCAAGGGACCGCAGGAGGTCGGGAGTGAAAACGATACCAGACATCCGTTAGGTAACGACAGTGACCCCGCAGAGGGCCCAATAAAGGGAGATGGCTGGTGGACAGAAACCGAGAAAATTGGTTACATATACGTCATACCCATTATATGTGCCTTTGGATTCACCTTCAATATCTTGACGTTCATAGTTCTTATGGATCGGCATTTCCAAAAAATGACATTTCTTATGTTGAAGGTAGGCCATGTATTTCCTTTTTTTCCAGGTTAGTCTTTTCTTGGGTTTATAAAAAATTCTGGCGAGTTAAGATGCTTGATAGAATTAGTCTTGTGAAACATTGTTTGATTTGAAGCTTCAAAAATTGTGCTCTCGGATACAAAAATTTAGTTAGAAATAGATTTGTCTATATATTTGTTGATTAGTTAGAGTATTATTCAAATGAAACATCCCATTGAGTCGTATTTATTTATTTCGCAGGTTCTTGCTCTGTCCGATGCAGGAGTTCTGTTGATCACTTTACCGTTTGGTCCGACATGGTGCAGCGAATACAGTCAAACTAAATCTGGCCTGACAAAATTGATTTACCACGTGTACATCTATCCTTATGTGAGCAGTATGTTTGAAACTGTCTCTGCCTGGGTGACGCTGGCTCTGGGATTCGAGAGACTTCACGCGATGCATTATTGGAATCTGCCTGGGGGAGTGAAGGTGTCCGCAATCAGGGTTCGACTGATCGTGGCTGCCATCATTGTGTCTTCGTTCTTCATAAACTTGCCGTTTTTGTTCTGCCTGACGATATCGCCATCGCACAGTATGGTTTTTACTGACTTTGGAGAAAGTTCTGGATTTGTTGTGTACTCTTGGATAAGAGCAAGTTTGGTTCAGTTCCTACCTTTGGTCATCCTTTGTATTGTAAATGTGATTCTCCTTGTGGGGATGAGCAAATGGAGAAGTAGAAGTTCTCTTGCCCCCGCGTGGTCCACTGCAAATCGACGACAAAAAGCCCATCAGCGACTGACGGCCATGCTGGTAGGCACCATCGTTCTCTTCATCATGAGTAATATACCAGTGGCTTTTGCCTACATGCCTATCTTCTGCAGCATTAATGATACAGACATGGAAAGTTCTCTGACTGCTTATTCAGTGTACCGTTTTGTGACCCATGCGGTGTCCTTGACTGGCTACTCTCTTGATTTCGTCGTCTACTGTTTGTCTAATTCACATTTCCGTTTCACTGCCAGTGACATCTTCTGCAACCAGTGTCACTCCAGGAAGAGAGTCCAACCTGCGGTGTCCATCCAAGAAGCCAAACTACCGGAAAAACACCTCGCTATAAACAACATAAGTAATTACAAAAGCAGTTCTCCAGTTCCTCCTGATGTATCTTTCATACAAGCACCTGACAATCATATGCTTCTGAAAGTGAACGTGCCTCATAACTGCATCAGCACCAGGCGAATTGCACCAGAACTCATTTATAACAAAAATTAACAAAAAAATTGTTTTGATATCTAAACTATATTTATTGCAGAAGAACAATTGAAAACTACAGTAATAAAAGAGTACCTGTAGATAAAATGCTGGTGCAGTATTCAGTGACACTGTACTAAAACAACATTCAAGACATAAAGTGGTCATAATAACAAAGGGAAATGTGAATACAAATATATGTGTTGTGCTTGTCTTATCTTGGCAATGATGTCGCTGTACCTTAGTCTATATAATTCTGTGATTTGCCAATCAATTGCAGAAACAAACAATGGTGAACTGACTTCCTTACAGTGGGATTACATTTCTGACAACAACAATATACAGATGTGCATAATACCGTTATAGACACATAAACAAGGAGACATGAGTTATAAATTTCTCTTCTCCAAACAAAATTTTTACCGGTTGACATTTCACCAACTATCCAGTTCTGTTGGCTTCATCAGGATGATTCATTTTTCTCTGTTGTTGGTGGTCACAAGATGCAGGTGTGACCAAACATGGATACTAAGCAACACAATGAACCCGATTGAGGGGTCCTACTGTCTCAGTCATGTCTATGACAGTTTGGTCACATCTCCACCTTGTGACCAACAAAAACAGAGAAATTGAATCAGTCTGATGAAGCCAACAGAACTGGGTAGTTGGTAAAATATCTCAAGGTAAAATGTTATTTATGAAAAGAGAAATTTACAACTCATGTCTCTTTTGTTTATTATACGAGGATATACCAAACTGATGAACCTATTCAAGGATACAGGAACAAAGATACATTTTTACCATGAAAAATGACAGGAATACTTGGGGATTTGTTACACGAGAATGAATGTAAAAGTGATGTACAGTACTTTGTAAACTAAGAACGATTCAAGCTTGTCTTCTAGTATTTCAATGAAAAAAGTTGCTTGCTTCAGTATTCTATAACAAAGTCTTCATTGGAAAGGTCTGCCAAAAAATTGTTCAGAACTTTCTCCACTATTTTTCCATCAATCCACAGTTGTTTTCAGAAGTAAGCATGCGCTTCAGTGAATTCCATGTTAAATATGTCTCAAAGTGATGGCTGAAACAGCACTGGCATTGCTTTTGTCATTACTGCAATGCTTGCATACCATTGAGGTTTCCTACTACATTTAAAAGCATGGCCATTGAACTTGTGTCAGGGATTTTTAAGCTATATATAGGGATCATAAACTCCTGAAAATCAGTAAGGTATTCATTCAATGGTCAGTGGTATTACTTGAACGACAAACCACTGAAGGGGTTATTTACTTCTGAGAGCGACGGAATCCATGTTTCCTCCACTGTTTAATAAATCACCAGAGAGAACACGCAGATTAATAAAACACCAGAGAGAACACGCGGATATGAACAGATTCCAAGTTTACAACAAATAGCTTATTTTAGTTTATCAGCTCTTTGTTTGCTTTGCTCTCTATTGCCTTTTATTGCTCGAATCAACAGGCGTTTATCTCATGCCTATTGGCTCTACTAATTACTATGCTAAAAAAAAGAGTTCTATTTTGGACTTGTGTTTGATTTCATACTCTCTTAAAAAAGTTTGTGTAAAAGGGACAAAACAAACTTTGTCCATATGACCTCTTGGAGTGACATTGAAACAAAAGCTATACAATTTTTAAAAATTACTTTGATCAATTAATTCATATAATTTATTAGGGTTGCAGTTTAAGAATCATGACTGCTTACATTAGCTGTTTGAAGGCATTAATGATGTCACTACAGGTCCCATATTTCACGTTGAAAGGAACTGTCAATTTGCCATTGAGTTACCAATGACCTCACTGGTATGACCTTACTTATTACGTATGAGTCATTAAGAAAAACATGGCAGGTAGAGATATGACCTCACTAGGAGTGATTTGGTGCATATATATATAATCACTTGTGGTTCTGTTACCAAAACAAAATGCTTTATTAGGTTTGTGTTACTTGCAAATTTTTCAGTGTTTTATTGTCATAATTAAGATGACCAACACCTGATGTGATATATGATGTGATATCATCAAAACTTAGCAACTTTGATCATGATTGGAGCTCACAGAATTCAGAGTAATATGAGAGGTTTTAGTTTTGTTAAAACTAGTTGCTCCATAAGATCTTTCTTCACTGTATCGATTGTACATGTCTTTAAGCTGAATCCAGTATTTTTTCTTGCAAACAAAAGAAACAAAGACAAAAATACCTTGACTGGAGCACAAGATGATTGCTATGATCCATAAAATATCATTGTCCACTACGGCTGCAATCACAAACACAAGCCACTCCAAACCCATCAAGATAGACAGACGGATGTACACAAAAACATGGGACTTCTTCTCATTATTGGTGAGAATGGCTGCTGAGGTGTCTAGTGTTCTCTTCAATGCACGGATGGTGAGGCTGAACATTATCAAATTTAAAATACAGGAGATCGCAACCGGAACAACAAAGAAAGCAACTAAAGGATACCCTCCTGATATCCAGCAATTGAGTCTGAAGTTCGGCTTCCACTCGTTGGGCAATGGTGTGTAATCGAGACTGAACACAACTGCAGTGTACAGCAACGGCATCAGCCATCCTACAAGAGCTGGTTTCAAGGTCGACCTGCTGTCATCTGGAGTGCTAAAACTGTCTGGGAATCCGAATGTTGCAAAACTGTTGGTAGAGATGACGTTTAACCAGACAAACATTGACAGGAAGGCAAACATCTTCAATGCACCGACAATTTCGCAAGATATGTCATACTGAGCCAGCCATGGCGAGAGAAACTGGAGCAAAATAAATATTAGGATTGCCAATGCTGTATGAAATTGCAGTCTACCAGGATACAGTTTGTAAGAGGGAATGAAAGCTTGCAGAACTAGTCTTATAAGTAGACATATCATAGCCCCAGAGAGAAAGATAAATGTAAGCACTCCTTTGGCTACATCCAGTTTTGAGACCGATCTCTTTTCCAATACCATGCATGCTGATATAATGCCATCTTCAATATAAAATGACACTGGTGTTTTTGGAACATTGTTTATAATAATTACTGGCTGAGAGTCATTACTGTTTTCCATTTCCACCTCTTCAATGCTATATTTGATCCAAGTGCAGTTCAAGGCAACAGAGTCATTTGCATCGGGCATTTCAAGATGGAACACCAGTGTTGAAAATACAATATGTTTTCCGAAAGTATCCAATATTCCTTGCGATAAAAGTGAGTAAACTGATGCATCGTTAATTAGACTATCATTTACACCAAACACTCGTAGATTGCCTTGAATGTATCCAGTGTCTGATTGATTCGACACAAAACTTGGATTTCCTCTGACAGCTTTTATGTGCTCATGACGTTCCATATAACTTGTCAATGAAGAGAGGTCGTAATTTATATGATTAGAGAGGTTTGTCAAAGAGAAAATGAATGAAAGTTTGGTGAAAGTTGTGCATTCTCCTTTGATTGGTGCCATATAAGGTGGACATGCTTTCTTTCTGCAGATATTTTCCTCAATGACCCAAACCTCATCCTCGGGACATTCAACTTGGGGAAGACGGAGTTGGAGCCCTTCTCTCGGATTGAAATCCATCATCAGTGACAGAGAAAAGAAAGCAAATCCTTCATTTAAATTCTCAAACGCAACTGATGTATCTTGATTTAATTCAAAAACACCACAGATTATTTCATGTTCAAAGGGGAGGCAGTGCTGAAGGGCACAGTAAGGGTTAGCTGCAATATAATTGTAAGGACGTGTCATAGATACTGTCAATGGTTGAGCATGGCGACACATTTCACTCTCACAAGTGCAAGCCGATCCTTCTGTACATTCATGCACCGGAAATCCACCCGTGGTTTGATACTCAACATTGCAATTCTCACTGAATGATTTAATATCACTGAGCTCATCAGTTGAACTGACATTGAAATGAGAAGACGACTGTTCTGGTTTAATGTTTACAATTTTACCAAAATAGTGATGCACTAATTTATCAGGGGCTATGCACTTCATTGCCGGTTCCCAAGGTTTCACTTTTGTGACTCCATTGCAAATGGCACACTTTGCATTGAGATAATGTATTCCTGTATCTGTATCAACCACATGCACAAAGAGATTTACATCTTGGTATGAGTCATCGAAGGGGCAAGATAAGCCAAGACAGTTTGTCACCATTTTCACATTAATTCCGTTAGATTTCATCCTGATATGTTTCCTGCATGTATATTTTGGAGTCAACTTCTTTGGAATAGTGTGTTTCAATTCATCTTCTGAAATTACCTTGAAAGGTGAATAGTTTGATTCCTCTGGAAATTTTTGTCTTGCTTCAGCTATAACTGTTGGACATTCTATGTCAAAATCAGGACAACAGTCATGGTAAAAGATACAGACGGAATCACAGTGGCATGCTTGTATTCCTCTGCCTCTGTGGTATAAACGTTCTCCACATTTTCCTTTACATGTTTGGCATTTCTTGATAAAATGAACAATTTCTTCAGTGACATTATAGGAAGCACATGGATGTGGTGGTGGTGTAGAAACCGCTGGTTTTACAGTGGATTGGATTAATATTGGTATCAGTGCCACATGCCTGACTTGTGGTGTTGGTGCAATCATAACTTCTGAAGGTATAATGTGTCTTATTGGTGGTTGTGGTGTTGTGTCAATAGGTACTTCTGCACGAGCAACATTCCTTCCCTGTGGCTGCTCCGTGTCATGCACCACATGTGGCATTGTGTCAACCTGCTGTTCTGTAGGTGTAACTTGTGTTCCTTGTGGCTGTACCCCATCATTCATTACATGTGGTGTTGCATGAACTTGCTGTTCTGCAGATGAAACATTCCCTCCTTGATGTGATGGCACATCACGTGTAACTAGTGGTGTTGTGTCAACCTGAATTTCTGTTGGCTTGAAATTCCCGATATGTGGTGGCAGTGTATCATCCCTGTCTTGCTGTAACATATCCTGCCTTCCATGTTGAAGTGTATCATTCCTTAACTGTGGTGAGGAGGTGGTGTCATCACTTTGTTGTGTATATTTCTCATTGATAAATTGTGTTGTATAATCGTTCAAATTAAAATCCTGAGAATAGGTTGTTGAAGCTATAACAAAAGCTACCAAGATAAGTTGAGTCATCTTGCACAACTGCGCAGTGTGTCCTGCTCCTGTGCTCCTCATTTACTTTGTACAGCAAATGTAAGTCCCTGTGGCTTAAGCCAATAGGTTGGGAAGCCTGGCTATTGGATGATGTTGTTGGCTGTCATTGTCCATCCTTTCATTGACCCGCTCTCATGAATATTCGCTCAACCCGAGCAAATTCTGCCATTCAACCTATTATTGTTGCTGGTGTGTCATCCATTTTGCATTTGTTGTTATTAATGAATAAATGCCCCTCTCTGCCCTAGAGTATCGCATCAGTTGTAATTGTTGGTATTGTCACTGAACCATCAGTATGATGACCACTGTTTGCCTTTTATTATTTGTTAATGGACATCTCTGTTGTATCAGTAAATGTCATAGTGTGCCCACTAATGGGGTTTCCCTTAGATCCGTGATGACTAAATGTTAATGAATGTGCATTGATGGCACCTGAGAGCAAACAAATTAATTAATGCTCCCACAGTATTCAATGAGGTAGTGCCAGAAGCTTGCCAATGAGAATGCAGCTTCAATACCTTAAAGAGTAATTTTAAGTAGCCACCTGCATATAGCCTTGGGTTTAACTTACCAGTTATTGTTCAATTTGTTCTTAGAAACTTGATATTGATAATTTCGTTTGTTGTAATTAACTTTTTTTTAAAAGTAAAACAATGCATAGCAAATTATTTCCACAACAGAAGTTTCCGTTGAAGTTTATATCTGGCCTTGAGTCTTTCCTTGCATTCTTTCAATTTAATTTGGCCTCAACTATGACATTATCACCAGCTAAAATGTGTAAATGATGTTCAGGCATACCCCCAGCCAGGGCTTTGGAGTTGGAGTCGGGAGTCGGAGTCGAAAATTAATCCGGTGACTCCTGACTCCTAAAGATTATCTAAATATGTGACAAAAACACATTAAACAGCAATGTGAAAAGTATTAATTTTTCTAAAGACCATTTACACATAACTTCTTAAACTAGAATTGATGCACAAAATACAAGAAAAAGTAGCGGATTAGATTTTTTTTTCTTTGATAATATAACCACAAGACACTTGTTAAGAAATGATGACAGGAGTCGGAGTCGATTTTCTGAAACATAAAGGAGTCAGGAGTTGGTCCAATGACTACCCGACTCCAAAGCCCTGCCCCCAGCTCTAACTCTCTAGCCAGATAGACAGTCTCCTAGGTACCCTGGTACAGTGGGTTTGATGCTGGAGAAGACAGCTTGAGAACACAATCCGACAAAACAAAGATGCCTGTTAGAACCCTCAAAATGGGTGTTCAACTTACACATGGAGAAGTTCCACCCTGTGCCAAGAGTGCACATTGCCTTATTGCAGTGATCCTGCTTGGCCTCATCAGTGCAGGATTTAAAGGCTAATCGGTCACCTGCACCCATCCCACGTTTGTAGGACAAAATGAAGTTTTACTGTTCTGTACCAATCAGGAATGATTAATTGAATTACAAATGTAAAAGTGATACATTGTTGTGGAAAGTAGAATTGTCCCAATGGCATTGTGGAGCTTGTTTATGGGGGTTATTGTCCCTCCGTATTGGTGCAGTCAACGCAATAGATGTACTTGTTTATGGTGAATTACTTTCTATGGTATATTTTCCTGTATCACATATCCTGAAGCACTTGCATAATGGCATCAGCCATTGAATGCAATATGCAGTTGCTTGATTGTTTACAGCATCAATGAATATACAGTGAGCAGCTAAAGTGAGTGCATCCTTTCCTTAATTAGGATGGAACTTCCAGCATGGAGGTAATCAGATGACAGCAGGCTTAATATCTTGTCAGTCTATCAATAACGACATTATCTTACTTTTAAATTGTGTTTCATTTGGAATTTTTCAATAGCACTGTAGTAACAGACGAAGTCATTTCATCTAAAGATATTCTTCATGTGCATTGGTCAAATTTGATTTTCATTGGTTCGGGGGACTTTATTGAACCTAAGAAAAGCAGATCATGAGATTTATAGACGGGACAGAGCCTCCGGCTCACCGAGCGAGGCGAGGTGTCTTGTCCCTTATGGCTATCATGTGAGTTCAATCAAAGGAAGTGATTCAGACATCCCATAATGTGATCATGGCACTTTTTTCTCATCACACGTAACGACCATCTTCTTATAAAATTATTTTTCACAAAAAAAATTTACCCAAAAAAAAAAAAAATTTTCCAAAAAAAAAATGTCCAAAAAAAAAAATTTCCAAAAATAAAAAAAGTCCAAAAAAAAAAATTTTGGAAAAAAAAACAGTTAAAAAAAAAAAATAGATTTAAAAAAAAAAAAAAGATGTTCGGAAAAAAAAAAAATTTCCAAAAAATAATAATGCTTGAAAAAAAAATTTTCCAAAAAAAAAAAGATGTTCCAAAAACAGTTATTTTCCAACAAAGAAAAAAGTTACATTTTCCCTCAAAACTGTTTTTTTAACATTTTCTTATAGAGGGCCGGCACGGGCCTCCCCCAAGGATCACAGCATGTGCGACCTGTCAATCAGCTCTTCAGCCAAGGATCTCATTTTAATATCTTGGTTCACTTTTTTGAGGCGTTATATAGCACAATGTTTATGACGTGACGTCACCAGCAGACTCGCTCATTTGGGCTTGGATCGTGGCAGCATCAACATCTTGACAGTGCTTGCTGCATAGCATGGACGTTTTGGCTTTTATCTCAGCCAATTTCGGTCATTTTTCAACTCTGAAAAAGTTTTACGTAGCCTGGATTCATGTCTATCTACATGGGAGGTCAGTAAACGTCCGTCTTTATTTTTGCCGTACGGCGCTTTTTTCGCCGATCGATCAGCACGCAAAAATTGTGAAAACTGTCATTTTTACAAGCTGCTCCATCAAAATATCCTGTTCATTCAGGACAAAAGTTGGCTAGACATGGTATAAAAAGGTTGTACCATGGTTGGAGGCAGTATATCCCTGGTATAGTCACCCTCGACCCCGTATATCCCTCGACCTGAAGACCTCATAATATTTCTGATAGCCTAAATTCCTATATTTTCTTAAAGATATTTCACGCGTATTTGCACGTTTTTGTGTACGATACGAAGTTTTAGCATCTTTTTGTCTCCAATATTTGAGATGTTAATCACATTTTTGTCCTTGACATGATGTTTTCGGCTTATGATGGAAGCGATTCCGTAATTTCTCGATGGTTTGGGTGCAAAATCATTCCTATTTGGTCCCGGGGGGGGGGGGGTACTTCGCGGACTTTTGCAAACGGATGCGCCACGGCAATTTTGAAAACCAGAACTATTTTAATCCGGAAAATATGCCAAAACTACAAACCATTTTAATCCTTCAATAAAATTTTTGGCAACCAATTTAATCTTCATGGTTTTTAAACCATTTTAATCCTCTTTTCAAGCCAATTCTAACGATACCAAACATGTCGGGGTTGCAAAAACCAGAACCAAATTAATCAGAATTGTCAAAAAACCAAAATCATTTTAATCCAAAAAGGCCAAAAAACCAATACCATCCAGCGGCGAGTCTATATACACCCTCTCTTAGTGAGTAACCCTCCCCCCCCGGGATTTTGTCCTACTAAAGTAGTAAAAATCCTCCTATATTTTCCTATATTTCACCGCTAAAAATTTCTATATTCCTATACCATCAACGACTTCTGTAAAATGTATCTTATTAAAGTGTTGATTCCTTGATCTTCAAACTCGCTCTTGCAGGTGGATACTGTGTTGATTGTTGAATCATCTGGATGGAATGCCAGAAAATGCACTTCTCTGACTGTGCACGTGATTTTCATTGAGTATTTGGTGATTTTATGATAAAAGTGTTGTCAGTCATTACACATTCTTGGAAAATGGAGATTGTTATATTTCTTATTTCAAAGCTTGAGACTTAAAATATTTTGACAAAATATTGGTGGTTAGATATCTGATTGGCTCTAGATCTTGCATGGGTGGATTGGTCACTGCATTTTTGCAAGTCTTTATTTTCTGGGCTAACGGCACTTTGATTCGTTCTCATACAGTTTCCTATCCTTTACTTCTTTCTTCTTCTTAGTAAATCCCTGCCGCTATTTCGGAGCACACCAGATGAATCAACAAATCTGTGTTGTAGGGGGGGGGGGGGGGGCCGGGATCTTCTGCTTGGCCAATTTTGTAACAACATTTTTGATGAAGCATTTGATTTATAGACTTTTATATTTGTTCTTTAAAGCGATGATTATCACTAGGGGTTCACTCTCAGACTGTCAGAGTCAACATTTTCATCTTCGTTGTGTAAAAAGGTCAAACCACCAGTGCACATAGGGTCCCAACATAATAAACATGCAGAGCATTCCAGCGATTTAGAACGGAGTCCGGAAAGAAGTCAAATTAATTAAGGGTGAATAGTGCTCAATTACTCGGTTAGTGCTAAATGTGTATTGCTGAAGGCTACTGATAGGCCATAGTAGCTCAAAACTAGTTAAACAATTGTGTATGTATTGTCTTCATTGTCGAGGCGCAGCCGAGATGTATTAGAAAGAATAGATTTACTATATTATGTAATCAAGATTTTGTTAAGATTTACCTCTCCGGCCCTCTACACTAGACTTTGTCTACATAATTATATTAGAATATTACCTTTCCACCCTATTTCTCTTTGTCCCAATTTTTTTCTAGAAACTTCTTTTTGAACAAACCTGAATACAAAAAATGAATTTTGAGAGATAATTACAATTTCGAGTCTTTACAATTTATTTTTTGCATTTAGGTGGTCCCGTCTTCATGCTTCGGCATTTACATATTAATGATTTTATACGTTTTCTGGCTAGCATTGGCTTTTTATTGCAATAAGGTTGTGATATGAATGTTCTTTCAATGCATCAGAATAATATCAAATATTTAGGCCACACATACATGTAATTGATCTTTAGCTTCTCGGATCCTCTCAAGGCACTTTTTCTAGGGTCGGTCGGTAGGAAAAAAGAAGGTTGAAAAAAAAGAATTTTTATAATGTAAAAAAAAAAAAAAAATTTTTCTAATTTTTTTTTCTGTTGGCAGAAAATCTATTGTGTCTGCAGGTCCGCGAAGCTAAGAATCAATTATGTGTGGCCTTAGATATGAATGCATCCATGTCTGACTGATTGTTGTATAATTTAATTCAATGTTGATTGTTAAAAGTTGCTGACATTTTAGGATCATTCTGATGTAATTTGAGTGCTTTGTATGAATTTTCATAATAATTGAGAGCACCCCAAAACCAGACTAGATAGCATTTACTCCTCACTCAAGTATCGCAGCTGAACAAAATTAACAGGACATTGGTTCCATGGCAGATGTATCACTAATGGATGAAGAGGCAAAATTTGACAGATCTCAAAAAGAAGTGGTAAACCAGTGGCTTTTGCCTACATGCCTATCTTCTGCAGCATTAATGATACAGACATGGAAAGTTCTCTGACTGCTTATTCCGTGTACCGCTTTGTGACCCATGCGGTGTCCTTGACTGGCTATTCTCTTGATTTCGTCGTCTACTGTTTGTCTAATTCACATTTCCGATTCACTGCCAGCGACATCTTTTGCAACCAGTGCCACTCCAGGAAGAGAGTCCAACCTGCGGTGTCCATCCAAGAAGCCAAACTGCCGGAAAAGCACCTCGCTATAAACAACATAAGTAATTATAAAAGCAGTTCTCCAGTTCCTCCTGATGTATCTTTCATACAAGCTCCTGACAATCATATGCCTCTGAAAGTGAATGTGACTCATAACTGCATCAGCACCAGGCGAATTGCCCCAGAACTCATTTATAACAAAAATTAACAAAAATTGTTTTGATATTCAAACTATATTTATTAGAAAACAATTGACATACAATATTACAGGAGTACAGGTAAAATACTGGTGTAATAATCAGTGTTGCCGTTCTAAAACAACATAAAGTGGTCATAATAACAAAGGGAAATGGGAATACAAAAATATGTGTTGTGCTTGTCTTATCTTGGCAATGAAGGCACCGTACCTTAGCCTGTATTATGCTGTGATCTGCCAATCAATTGCAGAAACAAACAATGGTGAACTGACTTCCTTACAGTGGGATTACATTTCTGACAACAACAATATACAGATGTGCATAATACCGTTATAGATACATAAACAAGGAGACATGAGTTATAAATTTCTCTTCTCCAAACAAAATTTTTACCGGTTGACATTTCACCAACTATCCAGTTCTGTTGGCTTCATCAGGATGATTCATTTTTCTCTGTTGTTGGTGGTCACAAGATGCAGGTGTGACCAAACATGGATACTAAGCAACACAATGAACCCGATTGAGGGGTCCTACTGTCTCAGTCATGTCTATGACAGTTTGGTCACATCTCCACCTTGTGACCAACAACAACAGAGAAATTGAATCAGTCTGATGAAGCCAACAGAACTGGGTAGTTGGTAAAATATCTCAAGGTAAAATGTTATTTATGAAAAGAGAAATTTACAACTCATGTCTCTTTTGTTTATTATACGAGGATATACCAAACTGATGAACGTATTCAAGGATACAGGAACAAAGAGACATATTGACCATGAAAAATGACAGGAATACTTGGGGATTTGTTACACAAGAATGAATGTAAAAGTGATTTACAGTACTTTGTAAACTTAGAACGATTCAAGCTTGTCTTCTAGTATTTCAATGAAAAAAGTTGCTTGCTTCAGTATTCTATAACAAAGTCTTCATTGGAAAGGTCTGCCAAAAAATTGTTCAGAACTTTCTCCACTATTTTTCCATCAATCCACAGTTGTTTTCAGAAGTAAGCATGCGCTTCAGTGAATTCCATGTTAAATATGTCTCAAAGTGATGGCTGAAACAGCACTGGCATTGCTTTTGTCATTACTGCAATGCTTGCATACCATTGAGGTTTCCTACTACATTTAAAAGCATGGCCATTGAACTTGTGTCAGGGATTTTAAAGCTATATATAGGGATCATAAACTCCTGAAAATCAGTAAGGTATTCATTCAATGGTCAGTGGTATTACTTGAACGACAAACCACTGAAGGGGTTATTTACTTGTGAGAGCGACAGAATCCATGTTTCCTCCACTGTTTAATAAATCACCAGAGAGAACATGCTGATATTAATAAAACACCAGAGAGAACACGCGGATATGAACAGATTCCAAGTTTACAACAAATAGCTTATTTTAGTTTATCAGCTCTTTGTTTGCTTTGCTCTCTATTGCCTTTTATTGCTCGAATCAACAGGCGTTTATCTCATGCCTATTGGCTCTACTAATTACTATGCTAAAAAAAAGAGTTCTATTTTGGACTTGTGTTTGATTTCATACTCTCTTAAAAAAGTTTGTGTAAAAGGGACAAAACAAACTTTGTCCATATGACCTCTTGGAGTGACATTGAAACAAAAGCTATACAATTTTTAAAAATTACTTTGATCAATTAATTCATATAATTTATTAGGGTTGCAGTTTAAGAATCATGACTGCTTACATTAGCTGTTTGAAGGCATTAATGATGTCACTACAGGTCCCATATTTCACGTTGAAAGGAACTGTCAATTTGCCATTGAGTTACCAATGACCTCACTGGTATGACCTTACTTATTACGTATGAGTCATTAAGAAAAACATGGCAGGTAGAGATATGACCTCACTAGGAGTGATTTGGTGCATATATATATAATCACTTGTGGTTCTGTTACCAAAACAAAATGCTTTATTAGGTTTGTGTTACTTGCAAATTTTTCAGTGTTTTATTGTCATAATTAAGATGACCAACACCTGATGTGATATATGATGTGATATCATCAAAACTTAGCAACTTTGATCATGATTGGAGCTCACAGAATTCAGAGTAATATGAGAGGTTTTAGTTTTGTTAAAACTAGTTGCTCCATAAGATCTTTCTTCACTGTATCGATTGTACATGTCTTTAAGCTGAATCCAGTATTTTTTCTTGCAAACAAAAGAAACAAAGACAAAAATACCTTGACTGGAGCACAAGATGATTGCTATGATCCATAAAATATCATTGTCCACTACGGCTGCAATCACAAACACAAGCCACTCCAAACCCATCAAGATAGACAGACGAATGTACACAAAAACATGGGACTTCTTCTCATTATTGGTGAGAATGGCTGCTGAGGTGTCTAGTGTTCTCTTCAATGCACGGATGGTGAGGCTGAACATTATCAAATTTAAAATACAGGAGATCGCAACCGGAACAACAAAGAAAGCAACTAAAGGATACCCTCCTGATATCCAGCAATTGAGTCTGAAGTTCGGCTTCCACTCGTTGGGCAATGGTGTGTAATCGAGACTGAACACAACTGCAGTGTACAGCAACGGCATCAGCCATCCTACAAGAGCTGGTTTCAAGGTCGATCTGCTGTCATCTGGAGTGCTGAAACTGTCTGGGAATCCGAATGTTGCAAAACTGTTGGTAGAGATGACGTTTAACCAGACAAACATTGACAGGAAGGCAAACATCTTCAATGCACCGACAATTTCGCAAGATATGTCATACTGAGCCAGCCATGGCGAGAGAAACTGGAGCAAAATAAATATTAGGATTGCCAATGCTGTATGAAATTGCAGTCTACCAGGATACAGTTTGTAAGAGGGAATGAAAGCTTGCAGAACTAGTCTTATAAGTAGACATATCATAGCCCCAGAGAGAAAGATAAATGTAAGCACTCCTTTGGCTACATCAAATATTGAGACTGATCTTCTTTCCAATACCATGCATGCTGATATAAAGCCATCTTCAATATAAAATGACACTGGTGTCTTTGGAACATTGTTTATAATAATGACTGGCTGAGAGTCATTACTGTTTTCCATTTCCACCTCTTCAATGCTATATTTGATCCAAGTGCAGTTCAAGGCAACAGAGTCATTTGCATCGGGCATTTCAAGATGGAACACCAGTGTTGAAAATACAATATGTTTTCCGAAAGTATCCAATATTCCTTGTGATAAAAGTGAGTAAGCTGAAGCATCATTAATTAGACTATCATTTACACCAAACACTCGTAGATTGCCTTGAATGTATCCAGTGTCTGACTGATTCGACACAAAACTAGGATTTCCTCTGACAGCTTCTATGTGCTCATGGTGCTCCATGTAACTTGTCAATGAAGAGAGGTCGTAATTTTCATGCTTAGAGAGGTTAGACAAAGACAAAGCGAATGAAAGTTTGGCAAAAGTTGTGCATTCTCCTTTGATTGGTGCCATATGAGGGGGACATGCTTTCTTTCTGCAGATATTTTCCTCAATGACCCAAACCTCATCCTCGGGACATTCAACTTGGGGAAGACGGAGTTGGAGTCCTTCTCTCGGATTGAAATCCATCATCAGTGACAGAGAAAAGAAAGCAAATCCTTCATTTAAACTCTCAAATGCAACTGATGAACTATGTTCTTCGAAAACACCACAGAACATCTCTAGTTCAAAGGGATGATAGCAGTGCTGAAGGGCACAGTAGGGGTTGACTGCATTATATCTTAGTGTTCTCACTGCTACTGTCAATGGCTGGGCAAGGCGGCACATTTCACTCTCACAAGTACAAGCAGATCCTTCAGTACAATGATGCACAGGAAGTCCACCCGTGGTTTGATATTCAACTTTGCAATTCTCACTAAATGATTTTATGTCACTCAGCTCGTCAGTTGAACTGACATTGAAATGAGAAGACGACTGTTCTGGTTTAATGTTTACAATTTTGCCAAAATAGTGACGTACTAATTTGTCAGGGGCTGTGCACTTCATTGCTGGTTCCCAAGGTTTCACTTTTGTGACTCCATTGCAAATGGCACACTTTGCATTGAGATAATGTATTCCTGTGTCCGTATCAACCACATGCACAAAGAGATTGACATCTTGGTATGAGTCATCAAATGGGCAAGATAAGCCAAGACAGTTTGTCGCCATCTTTACATTAATTTCTCCAAATTTTGTTCCAATAAATTCCCTGCATGTATAGTTTGGTATCAACTTCTTTGGAATAGTACCCCTCACTTCACCTTCTGAAATTACCTTGAAAGGAGAATAGTTTGATTCCTCTGGAAATCTTTGTCTTGCTTCAGATATAACTGTTGGACATTCTATGTCAAAATCAGGACAACAGTCATGGTAAAAGATACAGGCGGAATCACAGTGACATGCTTGTATTCCTCTGCCTCTGTGGTATAGACCTTCTCCACATTTTCCTTTACAAGTCTGGCATGTTTTAATAAATTTTGCAACTTCTTTGGTGACATTGTAAGAAGCACATGGAGGGCGGGGTGGTGTAGAAACCACTGGTTTGACAGTGGATTGGATTAATATTGGTATCAGTGCTACATGCGTGACTTGTGGTGTTGGTGCAATCATAACTTCTGAAGGTATAATGTGCCTTATTGGTGGTTGTGGTGGTGACATATCAGGCCTTACTTGTGGTGTTGCTTCAATAGGTCCTTCTGCAGGAGTAGCATTCCTTCCTTGTGGCTGCACCGCATCATGCACCACATGTGGCATTGTGTCAACCTGGTGTTCTGTAGGCTGTACTGCAGCATGCATTACATGTGGTGTTGTATCATCTTGCTGTTCTGTAGATGTAAAATTTCCTCCTTGACGTGTAACCAGTGGTGTAGAGTCTACCTGAACTCCTGTTGGTTTTAAATGCCTGATATGTGGTGGCAGTGTATCATTCCTGTCTTGCTCTAACATATCCTGCTTTCCATGTTGAAGTGTATCATTCCTTAACTGTGGTGAGGAGGTGGTATCATAACTTTGTTGTGTATAATTCTCATTGATAAATTGTGTTGTATAATTGTTGAAATTAAAATCCTGAGAATAGGTTGTTGAAGCTATAACAAAAGCTACCAAGATAAGTTGAGTCATCTTGCGCAACTGCGCAGTGTGTCCTGCTCCTGTGCTCTTCATTTACTTTGTACAGCAAATGTAAGTCCCTGTGACTGAAGTCAATAGGGTGGGAAGCCTGGCTGTTGGATGATGTTGTTGGCTATCGTTGTCCGTCCTTTCATTAGCCCGCTCTCATGAATATTCGCTCAACTCGAGCAATTGTGCCATCAACAAATTATTGTTGCTGGTGTGTCATCCATTTTTCATTGGTTGTTATTAATGAATAAATACCCCTCTCTGCCCGAGAGTATCGCATCAGTTGTAATTGATGGTATTGTCACTTAACCATCAGTATGATGACCACTGTTTGCCTTTTATTATTTGTTAATGGACATCTCTGTTGTATCAGTAAATGTCATTGTGTGCCCACTAATGGGGTTTCCCTTAGATCCGTGATGACTAGATGTTAATGAATGTGCATTGATGGCACCTGAGAGCAAACAAATTAATTAATGCTCCCATAGTATTCCAATGAGGTAGTGCCAGAAGCTTGCCAATGAGAATGCAGCTTCAATACCCTAAAGAGTGATTTTAAGTAGCCACCTGTATATAGTCTTTTCTGAGGTGTTTTGATAAATGTGCTGCATTGGTTCAAGGTTTAACTTGCCAGTTATTGTCTAAATTGTTTTTAGAAAGATGATACTGATAATTTTCGTTTGTTGTAGGTAACTTTTGAGTAAAACAATGCATAGCAAATTATATGCACAACAGAAGTTTTCGTTGAAGTTGATTTCTGGCATTTTTTTATGCCTTGAGTCTTTTGTTGCATTTTTCCAATTTAATTTGACCTCAACTATGACACTATCAGCAGCTAAAATGTGTAAATGGTGTTCAAACATACCCCCAACTCCAACTCTGTAGCCAGATAGACATGTATCTTCTTAAAGGTACCCTAGTACAAATCAAAGATGCATGTTAGAACAATCAAAATGGGTGTTCAACCTACACATGGAGATCCACCCTGTGCCAAGAGTGCACATTGCCTTATTGCAGGATCCTACTTGGCCTCATCAGTGCAGGATTTAAAGGCTAATCGGTCACCTTCACCCATCCCATGTTTGTAGGACAAAATGAAGTTTTACTGTTCTGTACCATAATTAATTGCATTACAAATGTATAAGTGATACATTGTTGTGGAAAGTAGAATTGTCCCTATAGATGGCATTGTGGAGCTGGTTTATGGGGGTTATTGCCCCTCTGTATTGGTGCAGTCAATGCAATAGATGTACTTGTTTATGGTGAATTACTTTCTATGGTATATTTTCCTGTATCACATATCCTGAAGCACTTGCATAATGGCATCAGCCATTGAATGCAATATGCAGTTGCTTGATTGTTTACAGCGTCAATGAATATACAGTGAGCAGCTAAAGTGAGTGCATCCTTTCCTTAATTAGGATGGAACTTCCAGCATAGAGGTAATCAGATGACAGCTGGCTGTGAAATGTTGTTCCCTTCAATAATATAAGGGCTTAAAGTCTTTTTTGATTAACAAACTGTGATTCAGTAGTTCTTGTTAAATTAAATGTACCTTCAAGCAAAATTATCTATCAATAAACCTGTTCATTTGTGGAGTTTTGCTCTAATTTATGTACTCACTTTTACTGATTATTGAGAATGCCATCACAGAATAGGCTGAAAAGATGTGAGGGTGGCAAGATGATTGAACTAGGTTGTGAGTGCATCAACTAATCTGTCACTCAGGATGAAATGTGGAGAGAACTCCACGCTATTTCAAATATGTCGATTTTAATTAATAAATAGCTGGTTTTGTGAGATTTTTTTAAGAAAGTGATTTTTAGAAATGATGAAGTATTCTGATTGCCATACAGTTCGGACTACTTGGTTTTTTTAAATGTTGAAAATTTGTTTCCAACAGTTCTGATGAAGTATTTAGCATACGGCATATACTTTACTTGGTAAGCCAAATGGCAGTACCGAACCAGAGTGAGGCTTGTAAACCTATGTTTCATCAACCTTGTCCGGACACTCATTGTTGTCTTTATACAAAGAGGTATACATGACAACAGCTCAACATCAAGACTTGGTTTAATTATCCCAAAGGGAACTTGGTTGGAATTTTTTATGTCATCAAATTGCTAATGGTCACTTGCCAATGGTAAATGATGGAAAGTTGTTATCCAAAGTGTGACGGACAGCAGAAAATGTTGTTGCGACTCAGTAATAGTCCTTTTTGATATTGTTTGATATGAGAGAGGCTCGCACTGATGGTTGTTGATGACATAGACCAAGGTCACAGTCTTCACGTTGCTGTAGGCAACGTAGACTGAGGACATTACCTTTGCTGAGAACTCTTGAAAATCATTGCAAGCCATAAGTGATAGTAACAAATAATCAAACAAGAATACAAACGCAAAACTGTAATCTGCGAAGTTGCAAACAGAAAGCAACATAAGCAGTCATCTGATTTTGTCGCCAGTTCTGAGGTGTTTTAAACACAAAGAGCAGTCAAGATTTCAGAAAGTGGGAGGAAACATTGCTTTTATTTCTGTATGTCATTGTAAAAAATTGAAAAAGTTCATCACTTGTGAAACAATAAAAAAAAATGCATAAATTAAACTAAAATGTACTTTCCTGTTTTAGTTCCAATATCTATCTATCTATCTATCTATCTATCTATCTATCTATCTATCTATCTATCTATCTATCTATCTATTTATCCAACTTGGTCCCTATATATTTTTACATCTAAGCAAATCTATTTTATTTTTTAATAAACCTTGATTACAATGACACTTTATAAAGAGGGCTGGAATTAAGTATATTCCACCAAAATGCGATCTGAATTTGTCAAATGTGGTGTAATTCAATCACTGTTCAGCAAAGTGTCTTTGAACCAACCAATCACACAAATCAGAGAAATGCTTGACTGAGTTTGATTGACTGCTAAAAGTATCAGTTCAAAGCTGTTCATTTCAAAACATAAAACACAAACAGAAAAAGTGAATCATGAACAACATACTGATTAACAGTTATCTGTTTGTATAACATAGTAATTAACAGTTAGCTTTTTGTACAAAGCCTCCCTCTATTCAACATGAAACTTTTGTCATTTTTAGAGGTAATTTTGTTGAAAATTGGCCGATTTTGACACTTTAAAGTACAGGAAAGTTCTGAAAATCACACACAATACATTTTAAACCATTTCCTATCAGCTCATACCTTTATGTTTGATGGGAATAGGCCCTAAACTTCTGCGACACAGGAGCTGTCGCCAGTGTATAGTTCTCAACCCATGTTTTGTCTCCCATCCTTCTCAGCTACACTGAGAAGGTGGGTCTTCCTATCTATTGATGACACAAACATGATTGAATGACCCATGCTGCCCATCTACACACAAGGCCTAATTGATTGAGTGAAGCGCACCTGAAAGCTTGACTGTATTAATACCATTACTAACAGTGGTGGCTTCATGGCCTCTTTATTATGCATGACTTGTATTGCAATGCCAAAGTCCACCATAAATTTATGTTAGCTTTGGAACAGGTCAGTTTCGGCACTTGTGATGCACCAAGCCGAGGAGATGGGATATTTTATATTGTTAGTTGTGCTTTGGGGATCACTTATTGCTTCCCAGGATGTTTCTAATATTTTGTCAGCAGTTAAATTGCCTACACTCCTGGGCAAAAAAAATGGACCATCGTAGAATTTACTTAATTTCAATATGCTTTGATTTTTATGGGAAATACACAACAGCAAAGCTTAATATCTTGTCAGTCTATCAATAACGACATTATCTTACTTTTAAATTGTGTTTCATTTTGAATTTTTGAATAGCACTGTAGAAACAGACGAAGTCAATTCATCTAAAGATATTCTTCATGTGCATTGGTCAAATTTGATTTTCATTGGTTCGGGGGACTTTATTGAACCTAAGAAAAGCAGATCATGAGATTTATAGACGGGACAGAGCCTCCGGCTCACCGAGCAAGGCGAGGTGTCTTGTCCCTTATGGCTATCATGTGAGTTCAATCAAAGGAAGTGATTCAGACATCCCATAATGTGATCATGGCACTTTTTTCTCATCACACGTAACTACCATCTTCTTATAAAATTATTTTCCACCAAAAAATTTACCCAAAAAAAAAAAAAAATTTCCAAAAAAAAAATTTCCAAAAAAAAAAATTTCCAAAAAAAAAAAAAGTCCAAAACAAAAAAAAATTTCCAAAAAAAAACAGTTAAAAAAAAAATAGATTTTCAAAAAAAAAGAAGATGGTCGGGAAAAAAAAATTTCCAACAAATAATAATGCTTGAAAAAAAAATTTTCCAAAAAAAATGATGTTCCAAAAACAATTATTTTCCAACAAAGAAAAAAGTTACATTTTCCCTCAAAACTATTTTTTTAACATTTTCTTATAGAGGGCCGGCACGGGCCTCCCCCAAGGATCACAGCATGTGCGACCTGTCAATCAGCTCTTCAGCCAAGGATCTCATTTTATTATCACCTGGTTGGCTGTGAGTACCACTGTTTACAGTCAAAATATCAGGGCCTATGATATTGTAAAAAATACCACCCTTCTAGGGCGATATTTTTTAACGCTGGTTATGACATCACCGGCATTTCAGATGCCTGATGACGTCACAAACCATGCAATGGCCAAAACAATAGGATTGTGACATCACCTCCATTGTTGCTCCATGGTGACGCCACATTTTTGTAATGGCAGAAAATAGTCCCTCTTTATAACTGAAAATTTGAGGTAAAACCAGGTGATAAAAACAAAACAACCACGCGTCAGGGCACTTCGTACAATATCACTCGGGCTCGAGTGATATTAATTCACACAACAGCTCGTGATATTGTTACTCAGTGACCCTGACTTGGGTTGTTTTGTTATAATATCTTGGTTCACTTTTTTGAGGCGTTATATAGCACAATGTTTATGACGTGACGTCACCAGCACACTCGCTCATTTGGCCTTGGATCATAGCAGCGTCAACATCTTGACAGTGCTTGCTGCATAGCATGGACGTTTTGGCTTTTATCTCAGCCAATTTCGGTCATTTTTCAACTCTGAAAAAGTTTTACGTAGCCTGGATTCATGTCTATCTACATGGGAGGTCAGTAAACGTCCGTCTTTATTTTTGCCGTACGGCGCTTTTTTCGCCGATCGATCAGCACGCAAAAATTGTGAAAACTGTCATTTTTACAAGCTGCTCCATCAAAATATCCTGTTCATTTGGGATTGAAGTTGGCTAGACATGGTATAAAAAGGTTGTACCATGGTTGGAGGCAGTATATCCCTGGTATAGTCACCCTTGACCCCGTATATCCCTCGACCTGAAGACCTCATAATATTTCTGATAGCCTAAATACCTATATTTTCTTAAAGATATTTCACGCGTATTTGCACGTTTTTGTGTACGATACGAAGTTTAAGCATCTTTTTGTCTCCAATATTTGAGATGTTAATCACATTTTTGTCCTTGACATGATGTTTTCGGCTTATGATGGAAGCGATTCCGTAATTTCTCAATGGTTTGGGTGCAAAATCATTCCTATTTGGTCCCGGGGGGGGGGGGGTACTTCGCGGACTTTTGCAAACGGATGCGCCACGGCAATTTTAAAAACCAGAACTATTTTAATCCGGAAAATACGCCAAAACCGCAAAACATTTTAATACTTCAATAAATTTTTTGGCAACCAATTTAATCTTCATGGTTTTTAAACCATTTTAATCCTCTTTTCAAGCCAATTCTAACGATACCAAACATGTCGGGGTTGCAAAAACCAGAACCAAATTTATCAGAATTGTCAAAAAACCAAAATCATTTTAATCCAAAAAGGCCAAAAAACCAATACCATCCAGCGGCGCCTCTATATACACCCTCTCTTAGTGAGTAACCCTCCCCCCCCCCGGGATTTTGTCCTACTAAAGTAGTAAAAATCCTCCTATATTTTCCTATATTTCACCGCTAAAAATTTCTATATTCCTATACCATCAACGACTTCTGTAAAATGTATCTTATTAAAGTGTTGATTCCTTGATCTTCAGCTTGTGAATGTCATCAAACTCGCTCTTGCAGGTGGATACTGTGTTGATTGTTGAATCATCTGTATGGAATGCCAGAAAATGCACTTCTCTGACTGTGCATGTGATTTTCATTGAGTATTTGGTGATTTTATGATAAAAGTGTTGTCAGTCATTACACATTCTTGGAAAATGGAGATTGTTATATTTCTTATTTCAAAGCTTGAGACTTAAAATATTTCGACAAAATATTGGTGGTTAGATATCTGATTGGCTCTAGATCTTGCGTGGTAGGATTGGTCACTGCATTTTAGCAAGTCTTTATTTTCTGGGCTAACGGCACTTTGATTCGTTCTCATACAGTTTCCTATCCTTTACTTCTTTATTCTTCTTTATAGCGGAGCACACTAGACGAATCAACAAATCTGAGTTGTGGGGGGGGGGGGGGCCGGGATCTTCTGCTTGGCCAATTTTGTAACAACATTTTTGATGAAGCATTTGATTTATAGACTTTTATATTTGTTCTTTAAAGCGATAATTATCACTAGGGGTTCACTCTCAGACTGTCAGAGTCAACATTTTCATCTTCGTTGTGTAAAAAGGTCAAACCACCAGTGCACATAGGGTCCCAACATAATAAACATGCAGAGCATTCCAGCGATTTAGAACGGAGTCCGGAAAGAAGTCAAATTAATTAAGGGTGAATAGTGCTCAATTATTCGGTTAGTGCTAAATGTGTATTGCTGAAGGCTACTGATAGGCCATAGTAGCTCAAAACTAGTTAAACAATTGTGTATGTATTGTCTTCATTGTCGAGGCGCAGCCGAGATGTATTAGAAAGAATAGATTTACTATATCATGTAATCAAGATTTTGTTAAGATTTACCTCTCCGGCCCTCTACACTAGACTTTGTCTACATAATTATATTAGAATATTACCTTTCCACCCTATTTCTCTCAAGGCACCTTTTCTAGGGTCGGTCGGTAGGAAAAAAAGATGAAAAAAAAAATTTATATAATGTAAAAAAAAAAAAAAAATTTTTCTGTTGGCAGAAAATCTATTGTGTCCGCAGGTACGCGAAGCTAAGAATCAATTATGTGTGGCCTTAGATATGAATGCATCCATGTCTGACTGATTGTTGTATAATTTCATTTAATGTTGATTGTTAAAAGTTGCTGACATTTTAGGATCATTCTGATGTAATTTGAGTGCTTTGTATGAATTTTCATAATAATTGAGAGCACCCCAAAACCAGACTAGATAGCATTTACTCCTCACTCAAGTAAAGCAGCTGAATAAAATAAACAGGACATTGGTTCCATGGCACATGTATCACTACAGGATGAAGAGGCAAAATTTGACAGACTTCAAAAAGAAGAAATAAACCAGTGGCTTTTGCCTACATGCCTATCTTCTGCAGCATTAATGATACAGACATGGAAAGTTCTCTGACTGCTTATTCAGTGTACCGCTTTGTGACCCATGCGGTGTCCTTGACTGGCTATTCTCTTGATTTCGTCGTCTACTGTTTGTCTAATTCGAAAATCCGTTTCACTGCCTGCGACATCTTCTTCAACCATTGTCACTCCAGGAGGAGAGTCAAACCGTCAGTGTCCATTCAAGAAGCCAAACTGCCGGAAAAACACCTCGCTATAAACAACATAAGTACCGTATGGTGCCCTATTTTCGTCAGGTATTCATTTTAAATAGGTCCCATAGCCATACTAACACTGTTGAGATTTGCGTATTCAGTTCAGATGAAGAAAAATATCGTTTTGCAAAAATTTGTAGGAGATGAGGTTTGCAACCCAAATGTATAATGCATTATAAGTCATTATGACGATTTTAGGACCCCGGGGACCTATTTTCGTCATGTAGGGTGACCTAATACCGTCAGTTTTGAAAGCCATGCTACTCCTTAATGGTATCACATTTAAAAGTTTTTTATTTCAAAAATTAATCTTGATTATCATATATTCCATCTTCTACTATAGCGCTAGTGCAATGTCCACATTTCTATCAACCGCACCAGGTGCACAAAGATAGCTCTGAAAATCAGTTAAAGCTGGGCCTTCTTTTTGTTAATTTGTCTCAAAATTGTGGAAAATGTGTGTTTTTTGCACACCCCAGTTTAGGGTGCTATTCCATAGTCCTGGAGAGTGCCATTGATGCTTGAAATGCAGCATGCAAGAAATATTTTAATTTATGAATTGTGACATTTTGTACCCAACCATTCAAAATAAAGACCTGATAGCAAGCATTGATTGAAAGTGACGATAATAGGACACTGACGAAAATAGGGCACCATACGGTAATTACAAAAGCAGCAGTTCCTCCTGATGTGTCTTTCATACAAGCTCCTGGCAATCATATGCCTCTGAAAGTGAATGTGCCTCATAACTGCCTCAGTACCAGGCGAATCACACCTGAACTCATTTATAACAAAAATTAACGAAAATTGTTTTGATACTCAAACTATATTTATTAAAAAAACAACTGACACTACAATATTACAGGAGTACAGGTAAAATACTGGTGTAATAATCAGTGACACTGTTCTAAAACAGTGGTCATAATAACAAAGGGAAATGGGAATACAAAAATATGTGTTGTGCTTGTCTTATCTTGGCAATGAAGGCACCGTACCTTAGCCTGTATTATGCTGTGATCTGCCAATCAATTGCAGAAACAAACAATAGCGAACTGACATTCTAGGGGGGCCACCATTTAATCTCAAGGGGGGCTTGGAGTTTTTTTAAATAAATAATTTCTTGCACAGTTTTGGTGAAATAAATTAATTCTGGTTGGCGTTTTTGTTAAGAAGGTGTTGTTTGATTTAGGAATGAGTATTCGGGGGACTTGGCACGCTTGAAATAAATGTTTGCGGCCACTGTTACCGTGAAATAAATAATTTTCCGCCAAGGAAAACTCCAAACCTCACCCCCCTGGTTATTAAAGGGTCGCCCCATAACAGTCACTCTGGATTGTACCACTTGAATTTCTGACAACAATATAAAAATGTGCATCATACCAATATATATATATATGTGAGCAAAGAGACATGTTTACCGTGTGAAAAATTACAGGAATACTGGGGAGATTGTTTACACGAGAATGAAAGTGAAAGTGATGGACATATAGTACTTCTAGTATTTGAATGAAAGTATTCTGTACCAAAGTCTTCATTGGAAAGGTCTGCCAAAAAATTGTTCAGAACTTTCTTTCTCCACTAAAATATCTTAGTCTATCATCAAACATTATCTATTTTTCCATCAATCTACAGTTGCTCTCAGTAGTAAGTATGTCCTTCAGTGATTTGATTCACATTTATGGCTGTAACAGCACTGACATTGCCTGTGTCATTAATGCAATGCCTGCATACCATTGCGTTTCCTACTACTACATTTAAAAGCATGGCCATTGAATTTGTGTCAGGGGTTTTTAAGCTATTTTTATAGGGATCATAATCTTCCAAAAATCAGTAAGGTATACATTCAATGGTCAGTGGTATTACTTGAACGACAAACCACTGAAGTGGTTATTTACTTCTGAGAGCAACGGAATCCATGTTTCCTCCACTGTTTAATAAATCACCAGAGAGAACACGCAGATATGAACAGATTCCCAGTTTTGTGACAAATAACTTCTTTTAGTTTATCAGCTCCTTGTTTACTTTGCTCTCGATTGCCTTTTATTGCTCGAATCAACAGGCGTTTATCTCATGCTTATTTGCTCTACTAATTACTATGCTAAAAAAAAGAGTTCTATTTTGGACTTGTGTTCGATTTCATACTCTCTTAAAACGTTTGAGTAAAAGGGACAAAACAAACTTTGTCCATACGAGCTCTTGGAGGGACATTGAAACAAAAGCTATACTTTTTTTTTTACATTATTTGATCAAATAATAGATTTAATTTATTAGGGTTGCAGTTGAAGAATCATGACTGCTAACATTAGCTGTTTGAAGGCATTAATGATCTCACTGCAGGTCCCATTATCTCACACTGAAATGAACTGTCAATTTGTCATTGAGTTACCCATGACGTCACTGGTATGACCTTACTTATTTCGTATAAGTCATTAAGAAAAATGCCTTGATATAGCCCAATAAGGTGCTGCAGAGGCGTAAAACACAAACACACACACATTAAGAAAAACATTGCAGGTAGGGATATGGCCTCACAAGGAGTGCTTTGGTGCATATATCTGTAAGCACTTGTAGTTATGTTACCACAACAAAATGCTTTATGAAAGTTTATCAGGTTTGTGTTTCATGAAGCTTTTTCAGTGTTTTATTGTTATAATTAAGATGATCAACACCTGATGTGATGTCTCATGGGATGTCAGCACATTCTAACAACTTTCATGATTGGACCCCGCGGAATCCAGAGTAATGTGAGAGGTTTTAGTTTTGTTAGAACTAGATGTTCCATAAGATTTTTCTTCACAGTATCGATTGTACATGTCTTTAAGCTGATTCCAGTATTTTTTCTTGCAAACAAAAGAAACAAAGACAAAAATACCTTGACTGGAGCACAAAATGATTGCTATGATCCATAAAATATCATTGTCCACAATGGCTGCAATCACAAACACAAGCCACTCCAAACCCATCAAGATAGACAGACGGATGTACACATAAACATGGGATTTCTTCTCATTACTGGTGAGAATGGCTGCTGAGGTGTCTAGTGTTCTCTTCAATGCACGGATAGTGAGGCTGAACATTATCAAATTGAAAATACAGGAGACTGCAACAGGAACAACAAAGAAAGCAACTAAAGGATACCCTCCAGATATCCAGCAATTGAGTCTGAAGTTCGGCTTCCACTTGTTTGGCAATGAAGTGTAATCAAGACTGAACACAACTGCAGTGTACAGCAACGGCATGAGCCATCCTACAAGAGCTGGTTTCAAGGTCGACCTGCTCTCATCTGGAGTGCTGAAAGTGTCTGGGAATCCGAACGTTGCAAAACTGTTGGTAGAGATGACGTTCAACCAGACAAACATTGACAGGAAGGCAAACATCTTCAATGCACCGACAATTTCGCAAGATATGTCATACTGAGCCAGCCAGGGTGAGATAAACTGGAGCAAAATAAATATTAGGATTGCCAATGCTGTATGAAATTGCAGTCTACCAGGATACAGTTTGTAAGAGGGAATAAAAGGTTGCAGAACTAGTCTTATAAGCAAACATATCATAGCCCCAGAGAGGAAGATAAATGTTAACACTCCTTTGGCTACATCCAGTTTTGAGACCGATCTCTTTTCCAATACCATGCATGCTGATATAATGCCATCTTCAATATAAAATGACACTGGTGTTTTTGGAACATTGTTTATAATAATTACAGGTCGAGAGTTGTTGCTGTTATCCATTTCCACCTCATCAATGCTATACTTGATCCAAGTGCAGTTCAGGACAACAGAGTCATTTGCATCCGGCATTTCAAGATGGAACACCAGTGTTGAAAATACAATATGTTTTCCGAAAGTATCCAATATTCCTTGTGATAAAAGTGAGTAAACTGATGCACCGTTAATTAGACTATCATGGGATGTCACCGCTGAGCTTTTAGCTTCAGAGGTGTCTTCATTCTTTCCTCTTGTAGGAAGTTTCCTCAAATCACCATGAACCTCAAGACCTTAATTCTGTAATGTCATTTATATTATTATTGTATAAAAGTAATGTAATATATTATATTATTGTGTAATGAGCTACAATGATAGCAACGGGGTAGAACTCACCCCATGTTTCCATGGCAACAGTTACCCTGGTGTTTCTGCGCAGCCGCAGAACACCCCAGTAGCAATCTCTGGGGGCAAGCTTGTTTGCCCAGGCAGAAGAGAGCCCGCTCCCGCTGAGGTAGCAGGGGGGCTTCCTGTCTCCCTGACGCAGTGACGATTCGTCAGGTAAGGGTATTGTTGTTAGAGGTATGATCAAAGGTTTCTCTTAAAGGAACCCCAGGTCATGGTTGATTGAGATGGCATTTAGTTAACAGTATACGTAATTCGTTAAGATCGTTGTTTAATGTATTGACAAGTTGAATAGCTTCTGTTCTTTGAATGACTCTTGATGTAACTGTCTATAAATTGAGTATTAAATGAATAAGTGAACCTAAACTGTCGAGCCTCTGGTATTTCTTGAGTAGGTGTTTCGTGGTGACAAGTGCTAGGGTGTCTCCCGCAGGATCCCCGGTAATGAGTCCATCTACTCAGTAACATCAATTAGCTACCTCTGAGAGAGAGAGAGAAACATTGCGAAGATGGCTTTACACCAAACACTCGTAGATTGCCTTGAATGTATCCAGTGTCTGATTGATTGGACACAAAACTTGGATTTCCTCTAACAGCCTTTATGTGCTTGTGACGTTCCATATAACTTGTCAATGAAGAGAGGTCATAATTTTCATGCTTAGAGAGGTTAGACAAAGAGAAAGCGAATGAAAGTTTGGCAAAAGTGATGCATTCTCCTTTGATTGGTGCCATAAAAGATGGACATGCTTTCTTTCTGCAGATATTTTCTTCAATGACCCAAACCTCATCCTCGGAACATTCAACTTGGGGGAGACGGAGTTCGAGTCCTTCTCTCGGATTGAAATCCATCATCAGTGACAGAGAAAAGAAAGCAAATCCTGCTTTTAAACTCTCAAATAGAACTCTTGAATGTTGATGTAATTCAAAAACGCCACAGATCATTTCATGTTTGAAGGGGAGGCAGTGCTGAAGGGCACAGTAAGGGTTAGCAGCAATATCATTGTAAGGACGTGTCATTGAGACTGTCAATGGTTGAGCATGGCGACACATTTCACTCTCACAAGTGCAAGCCGATCCTTCTGTACATTCATGCACCGGAAATCCACCTGTGGTTTTGTACTCAACATTGCAATTTTCACTAAATGATTTAATATCACTGAGCTCATCAGTTGAACTGACATTGAAATGAGAAGACGACTGTTCTGGTTTAATGTTGACAATTTTGCCAAAAAAGTGACGTACTAATTGGCCAGGGGCTTGGCACTTCATTGCTGGTTCCCAAGGTTTCACTTTTGTGACTCCATTGCAAATGGCACACTTTGCATTGAGATAATGTATCCCTGTGTCAATATCAACCACATGCACAAAGAGATTAACATCTTGGTATGAGTCATCAAAGGGGCAAGATAGGCCAAGACAATTTGTCACCATTTTCACATTAATTCTGTAAGATTTCATCCTGATATGTTTCCTGCATGTGTATTTTGGAGTCAACTTCTTTGGAATAGTGTGTTTCAATTCTTGTTCTGAAATTACCTTGAAAGGTGAATAGTTTGATTCTTCTGGAAATCTTTGTCTTGCTTCAGCTATAACTGTTGGACATTCTATGTCAAAATCAGGACAACAGTCATGGTAAAAGATACAGACGGAATCACAGTGACATGCTTGTATTCCTCCGCCTCTGTGGTACAAACGTTCTCCACATTTTCCTTTACAAGTCTGGCATTTCTTAATAAAATTGGCAATTTCTTCGGTGACATTGTAGGAAGCACATGGATGTGGTGATGGTGTAGAAACCACTGGCTTTGTAGTGAATTGAATCAGCCATGGTGTCACCATGACATGCCTGACTTGTGGTGTTGGGGCAATCAGAACTTCTGAAGGTATGATGTGTCTTATTGGTGGTTGTGATGATAACGTAGCAGGCCTTACTTGTGGTGTTGCATCAATAGGTTCTTCTGCAGGAGTAACATTCCTTCCTTGTGGCTGCACCGCATCATACACCACATGTGGCATTGTGTCAACCTGTTGTTCTGTAGGTTGTACCGCAGCATGCATTACATGTGGTGTTGTATCATCTTGCTGTTCTGTAGATGTAAAATTTCCTCCTTGACGTAAATCCAGTGGTGTAGAGTCTTCCGGAACTTCTGTTGGCTTTAAATGCCTGATATGTGGTGGCAGTGTATCATCCCTGTCTTGCTGTAACATATCCTGCCTTCCATGTTGAAGGGTATCATTCCTTAACTGTGGTGAGGAGGTGGTATCATCACTTTGTTGTGTATATTTCTCATTGATAGATTGTGTTGTATAATTGTTGAAATTAAAATCCTGAGAATAGGTTGTTGAAACAATAACCAAAGCTACCAAGAGAAGTTGAGTCATCTTTGCTGAACTGCAGTGTGTCCTGCTCCTGTGCTCCTCATTTACTTTGTACAGTAAATGTAAGTCCCTGTGGCTGAAGTCAATTTGGGATGGCGTTGGCTATCGTTGTCCGTCCTTTCATTTACCTGCTCTCATGAATATTCGCCCGATTCTAGCAAATTCTGCCATTCAACAATTATTGTTGCTGGTGTGTCATCCATTTCGCATTTATTAATGAATAAATGATAAACCCCCCGCCCCACAGTATTGCATTAGGTGAATGTGATGGTAGTGCCACTGAACCATCAGTATGATGACTCCTGTTTGCCTTTTATTATTTGTTAATGGACATCTCTGTTATATCAGTAAATACCATTGTGTGCCCACTAATGGGGTTTTCCTTAGTTCCATGATGACTAAATGTTAATGAATGTGCATTGATGGCACCTGAGAGCAAACAAATTAATTAATGCCCCCACAGTATTCCGATGGGGTGGTGACAGCAGCTTGTCAATTGTAGGTTCAATACCCTAAAGATTGATTTTAAGTAGCCACCTGTATTTAGTCTTTCAGAGGTGTTTGACAAATGTCCCTCATTGGTCCTAGATGAAACTCTTCAATAATTGTTCAAATTGTTTTAAAAACTTTAGGAGACATTGATAATTTTGCCTTTTTTAATGTAAACTTCTAAGTAAACCCTACAAAGCAAATTATTTGCACCACAGTAGTTTGCTTTGAAGTTGACTTCTGACGTTTTTTAATACCATATGAGTCTTTCGTCAAATGTTTGCAATATGGTTTGACCTCAAATATGATATTACTAACACCTAAAATATTTTATTGTTAAAAAAACTGTTTATTATTCTTCAGGTATCATACTCATACTCCGGTGATGTAAGGTACAGTACATACTAATGGGGTGAAGAGGCTCAATACCAATCTGAGAAAAACAAAAACAATGAAACACTGTCAAAAACGATGGACACCTCACAAACAAGGATAGTCCCATTCACACAAATTTATAGATTACTTTATCAAATATTAGTTGTCCTTGAGTAGCCATCTGCTATACATCATGTATGAATAAACAGCAAGAAACAGGAAAGTCGACTTCAATGAGTACTCCTGTAATGTGCTCACATCTACAAGTTATACAAACAGTCATAAACAGATAAATTTATTTTATGGTATATTTTGCATTGATTACGACATAAATATAAAGGCCCAAATTGGTTAAACACTTCAATATTGAGTTCTGACTGTTGAAAAAAAAAAAGCATACCAGAACCCTCAAAATTGGTTTCTAACTAATCCGGGTGTTGGTGGTGTAGTAGTTATGGTTTTCACTGTAAAACCCGGGATGATTTCATGTTCGAATCCCCACCACAGCATGTATGCCTTGGGCAATGCCTCCCACAGCCCAGCCCGGTCGGTATCATACTATGCCAGATATAATGGCACAAACCAAATTTCATTCATTGATTGAATAAAAATTCTTGAAAAAAAATAAAAATTTCTGGGAAACATCATATTGTTGACAGATTATTTCGTGTCTGATCCTTCCTTGCATGTCTTTTAATTACTTGTCTGAACTTTCATTCCCTGATTATTGCCTGTCTTACTTTCCCTTGTTTGATTAGAGCATGTTCGATTATCCATTGTTTGATTATTGCTTGCCTTATCTCTCCTTGTCTGATTATTTGTCGCCTCATCTTCCTTGTCTGATTATTGCTTGTTTGTTCCTTGTTATATTACGGTTTTTAAACTCCTTCTTACTCTGCATATTCTTGTCCGATATTTTTGTTAGACTATATATCGTCTGGATTTTCCTAGTCAGATTATTACTTGTCTGATCTTCTCTTGTCTGATTTTCCTGGTCTGATTAGTGATTATGGCTAGTGTGATAATTTCTTGTCTGATCATCTCTCATCTGATTTTTCTCTTGCCTGATCATTGTTTTTCTGATTATTGCTTGTCTGATTTTTCATTGTCTGATTATTGCTTGTCGGATCTTCACTTGTCTGATCTTTTCTTGTCTGATTATTGATTGTCTGATCTTCTTGTGCCAGATTTTTTCTTGTCTGATTGTTGTTTATCTGAAAATTACTTTTTTGACTTCTCTTGTCTGATTTTTCCTTTGCTGATTATTGCTTGTCTGATCATCTCTTGTCTGATTTTTCCTTTTCTGATTATTGCTTGTCTGATCTTTCCTTGTTTGATATTTCCTTGTTTGGTTATTGCTTGTCTGATCTTATCTTGTCTTATTTTTCCTTGTCTGGTTATTGCTTGTCTGATTGCCCTTGTCTGATTATTACTTGTCTGACCTTCTCTTGTCTGATATGTCCTTATTTGATTATTGCTTGTCGGATCTTCTCTTTTTTGATTTTTCCTTGTCTGATTATTGCTTGTCTGAGGCTCTCTCGTCTGAGTTTTCACTGCCTTGTAATTAATTTTCAGATATTTCTTTGTCAGATCATTACTTGTCTGATCCTCTCTTATCGTCTATTTTCTTGCCTGATCTTTACTGTTCATAATATTGCTTGTCTGGTCTTTCCTTGGCTGATCTTGTCTGATTATTGCATGTCTGAACGCTTCTTGTCTGCTTATTGCATGTCTGTGTATTTCTTGTCTCATTGTTGCTTGTCTGATCTGTTCATGTCTGATAATGGTTTTTCCTGTCATCTCTTGTCGTGTCAGTCCCTGTCTTATCATCTATTGGCTGACTCTTGTCCTTTCTTGACTGATCATCACTTCTAAGTTAGCTATAATAATATTCTGGCGTCAAATTAGCAGTGCCCATCCATGCAGGTTAGTGAATGCAATATAAGTTTCCAGCAAAGAAAATATAGCCTACTACAAAGCGGTAAAGAAGATAGTTCTGCTCTTGATCTGACATGCAAACTACAAAATAAAACAAAGGCCAAGAGCCCTGACATTATTTTTATGTAATACTATGAGGTTCACTTGTGCCGATATGCACCTTGTTTGATAACGGCGGTTGCATTGTGGTCTACACATTATCCTTGCAAAGTTCAGGATTTGAGGGCTGATCATTCACCTCCAGTCCTCCACCTATCCCATGTTTGTAGGACAAAATGACGTTTTACTGTTCTGTACCAATTGGGCATATAATAAATTGTATCACAGACGTGTATAAGTGATCTATTGTTAGGGAAAGTGGAATTGTCCCAATGGCATTGCGGTACTGGTTAATGGGATTATTGTCCCTCTGCATTGGTGTGGTCAATGCAATAGATGTACTTGTTAATGGTGAATTACTTTCTATGGTATTGTTCTGTATCACATATATCCTGTATTACATATCCTGAAGTACTTGCATAATGGCATCAACCTTTGCATACACTATGCAGAAAATTGTTTGCAGCTTCATTGGATGTACAGTGAGCAGCAAAAGTGAGTACATCCTTCCCAAAATTAGGATGAAACTTTTATGTTCGTCTATAAATTCATTTATTTGTGGAGGGTTGCCCTGAATGCAGCACACTTTGCTTGATTATTGGGAATTCCTTCACACAACAGGCTGAAAAAGACAAGCAAGAGTTGTAATGGTGGCAACATGATTGAAATAGGTTATGAGAAATCCAACTATAGTACATTTCCTCAGGGGAAGATGTGGATAGAACTCCACAATTTCAAATATTCTGATTTTAATTAGACAATTAGACAATTTTTGAGACATGAAGTTGTCTGATTGCCATACATCTCAGACAACTTGTCTTTTTTGGATGGTTGAAATTTTATTCCAACATTTTTAATAAGGTATTCTAGCATAAGGCATGCATGTATACTTGGAAAGCCAAGAACAGTACCAAACCAGAGTGGGCCTTGTAAGTCTACGTTTCATCAACTGTGTTCGGATATTCATTGTTGTCTTTATACAAAGGGCTATCACAACAGCACAGCATCAAAACATCCTGGTATGAATGTCCAAACAGGAACTAGGTGGGAAAGTTTTGTGTCATCAAATTGCTAATGGTCACTTGCCAATGGTAAATGATGGAAAGTTGTTATCCAAAGTGTGACGGACAGCAGCAAATGTTGTTGCGACTCAGTAATAATCATTTTTGATATTGTTTGATATGAGAGAGGCTCTCATTCATGGTTGTTGATGACACAAACATGATTGAATGACCCATGCTGCCCATCTACACAAGGCCTAATTGATTGAGTGAGGCGCACCTGAAAGCTTGACTGTATTAATACCATTACTAACAGTGGTGGCTTCATGGCCTCTTCATTATGCATGACTTGTATTGCAATGCCAACGTCCACCATAAATGTGTTATGTTAGCTTTGGAACAGGTCAGTTTCGGCACTTGTGATGCACCAAGCCGAGGAGATGGGGTATTTTGTAGTGTTAGTTGTGCTTTGTGGATCACTTGTTGCTTCTCAGGATGTTTCTAATATTTCTTCAGCAGTTATAGACCAACAAGAAGGCAATGTGACTGATCTTACAACACCCATTGACCGTCAAATTGGGATACCACATAGTGACTTGCCCGACGAACTTCCGACGGACTCACAAACGGAAATGCCAATCAACCCAATCGAGATACCTCCAGGCCTACCAGATGAAGTTGTGACTATACGAACAGGCACACCAGCTCAAATGCCAGATGATACGCTGATCAATCAGCCTGCTGGTATTCCTCCTGGTCAGACTGAAATAACTAGAGGTCAGTCATTTGAGTTACCTACCAGTTCACCATCTGGAATAACCAACAGTCCACCATTTGAGTTTCCTACCTGTCCACAATCGAGAACAACTGGCAGTCTGCCATTTGAATTGGCTTCTCGTCCATCATCTGGAATACCCAATGGTCCGCCATTTGGGTTACCTACTGGTCCACAGTCTGGAATACCCAATGGTCCGCCATTTGAGTTGCCTACTGGTCCACCATCGGGAATACCTTATGTTCCTCCATTTGGTGGCCAACTTGAACCTCCCGTGCCCCTTCATCCTTGTCTGTACCGCGGTATCAATCAGAGGGTTTCTGTTTTGTTATTGTCTTGTCGCTCATGCAAAAGACGATGTGGCCAGTACTTGGAAGTGAGCCCAGATATTGCATATCGAACAAAAGGAGAAGCTAGACAGACCTGCCACTGTGACTTTGCTTGTGTGATGTTAAGAGACTGTTGCCCGGACTTTGACTCATCGTGCCCCTCACTCATGGCAAAGGCAAAAGAGAGATTCCCGGAGACGTCGGATTATTTCCCCTTCAAAGTGGGTCTTCCTGGAAATATTCATGCTTCCTCCCAACCGCAAAGGAGTACATACACCTGCAAGGAGGTTATCCTTGGGAAGAATGAGGTGATGGATGTGAAGATTGTTGACCAGTGCTTGGGAGTCAAATGCGACTATGACAACAATTTGAGAGATGTTAATCTCTTTGTTTACGTTGTTGATGTTGACACAGGTGTACATTTCATCAATGCTCAATGTGCCCTGTGTAATGGAGTGACTAACATCCAACCTTGGAATGCTGTGCTTGAAGGGGCTGGCCTGGACGTTATTGTTGATAAAGTTTTAGCTCGTTTGATTAAGATTAAATCACCAACACCTAGACAATTCAACATAACATCGACTGAGGAACTTCTAAATGTTGCAGATTTAAGTGATCATTTTATGATATTTTACAGTAGCACTGGAGGATTTCCTGTCCATAGGTGTTTTTCAATATCACCCTGTAATTGTGAAAATGAAATGTGCCAACATGGAACTGACTTATCAGTTGCAACTAATTTCTATCGGAACAATTGGCGGCATGATTTGAACCCATACTGTGCTGTGCAAAAATGTGATCCTATGTCAGGAGAAATGCTTTGTGGAGTATATGTGGACAGAGGGAGGCGTGTTATGTTTGGAAAACCTGAAGAAGGAACTTCGTTGTTCAGTCTTTCGTTGATGATGGATTTCAATCCAAGAGAAGGGCTACAACTTCGCATGCCACAAATTGGATGTCCTGATGGAGAAGTGTGGATTTCTGAAGAAAATATCTGCCGAGAAAAGAGTTGTCCACCTTCTATGGAACTCTTGAAAGGAGAATGTCTGACTTACGTCAATATTTCTTTTGCTTTCTCACTTTATAACTCTTCACATCAAGAAAATCATGTTCTTTACGAATTTGGAAGTTACATGGAACAGGATGCCAATATTGAAGCTGTCAGAGGTGTTCCAACTTTTGTTTCCAATCATTCTGATATGGGGTATTTTCAAGGGAACATTCAGCTCTTCATTTCCAACAGTAGCCTTTTTAACGATGGAGTGGCGTATTCAGTGTTATCCCAAGGCTTGTCAAATACTCTTGGACGAAATGTTCCATTTTCTGTTCTGAAATTCCATCTTCAAAGACCCATGGAAAACCAGGACTTGCTCTCATTAAACTGCACATGGATGAGGTACTATATTGATGAAATAAAAATAGTCAACAGTTCTCATATTACTATTATAATAAACAATGTGGAAAAATCACCAGTATCGTTTTACATTGAAGGTGGCTATGTGTCAGCGTGCATGATAATAGAGGAATTTTCTGTGTCGAATTTGGATTTTGTGAAAGGTTTGTTGTCAGTCATTCTTCTGTCATTGTCCATGGTATGTTTACTTATCAGAATAGTCCTGCAAGCTTTCATTCCCTCATACAAAAAATACCCAGGGAGATTGCAATTTCACACAGTTTTAGCAATTTTCTTGTTCATTTTGCTTCAGTTCCTCACACCATGGTTAGGTCAATATGACATCTCTTGTGAAATTGTTGGTTTTCTGAAGATGTTTGCTTTTATTTCTATGTTTGTTTGGTTGAACATTATTGCCAGCAATAGTTTTGTGACATTTGGCTTTCCCAACACATTCAGTTCCCCGGATGATGGGCGTTCAATTTTGAAACCTGCTCTTGTGGGATGGCTATCGCCTTTGTTGTACACAGCAGTTGTGTTTGGGCTTGATTACTGTCCCATACCCTATGAGTGGAAACCAAACTTTGGACTGCAGTGCTGGATTTCAGGAGGTTATCCTTTGGTAACATTCTTTGTTGCCCCTGTTGCCATTTCTTGCTTGTTCAATGTCATCATATTCAGCCTCACTGTCCATGCCTTGCGAGGTACATTTCAGGCATCAGCCGCTGTCATTCCACTGAACAAACGTCGTTCACATGTCTTTGTGTACATTCGTTTGTTCATCCTTATGGGATTAGAGTGGCTTGTGTTTGTTGTTGCAGCCGTTGTGGACAATGAGATACTCTGGATCATTGCTATAATCCTGTGTGCTAGTCAGGGTATTTTCGTATTTTTCTCATTTGTTTGTAAAAAGAAGTATTGGAAACAGCTCAAGGAATCATACAGCAGTTACAGTGAGGACAGACCTTTTGCACAGACAAACGGCAAGGGAAATGGTAAAACTAAAAGTACTAATGTTGTGTTAAGCTCTTTCTCGGGAAACGGTGAAATTGGAAAGCCAGATAAACAGAAAGAATCCAATAACATGATCTAAAACCAGTGCAATCTACTTCATTCCAGTTGATGTCATTTCTATCATTGTAATTAAATTTTGCCTCTTATGCACACAATCTTGTACATGTTCTCCTTCAGGATAAATTTGACAATCTTTATACAATGCACTTGTAAATGAATGTTATTGTCACTTGTATAGTTATGGACTATGAATCATTGATGATGTAACTTGTTACTACTGTTGTTTGTAGAAGTTGTAGTTATATAATCTCGACATGTGTATGTATATAGTAACTTATGATCATAAAATGTTGTCAAAAAGAGTACTGGTCCAAGACAATTGCCATGTTTTCCTGACAATAAATTTTTATCTTACAGTTGTGCTGGAAAATTATTGAACCCATAGAGATTTACCATTGAAGACCATGATAAAGTTGTCTCACCGTACTGGCCATTACATAAATGATATTCCACAAATCATTGAACCAATGACTTTATTATACCTTTGAGGTATCCCACTACATGTACCAGCCTAGCCATTTGATTTGTATCAGGGGTCTTTGTGTTAGATAGGGGTTATAATTCTGCAAAAGTAAGTGCACCCTAAGCGTAATGTTAAAAGATAGGAGCAGAGGGTGCACTTACTTTTGCACAATTATAACCCCTATCTAACACAAAGACCCCTGATACAAATCCAATGGCCAGGCTGGTACATGTAGTGGGATACCTCAATGGTATAATACAGTTATTGGTTCAATGATTCGTACAATATCATTTATGTTATGGCCAGTACAGTGAGGCAACTTTATCTTTGTCTTCAATGGTAAATCTCTATGGGGTTGTGGTTTTATTGAAAGCATTTGCACTTACAGTTTAATAATGGAAGTGAGATAATCTTGCAACCCAGAATATATCATTATTATGAAAACATTTATACTTATATTTAAAATAAAACATTCTAATGCGCTTCACATTTGTATATAAAATAAACATGTTGTAAAAGTTAATAAATATTAAAAATATATATAAGATAAAATTTGTTAATAAATCGAGGTTTAGAGTTATTATCAGAGAGTGGACGATGTAAATTTATAATTAACAGCTAAAAACAGTTTTAGATATATGAGTCTTTAGACAGCGTTTAAAAGTCTTGAAATCTGTGACTTCCCTGAGGCTGGTTTGCAAATTATTCCAGAGTGAAGGACCACACACGCTGAAGGCCCTGCTGGCAAATGTGGCCTTATTAATTCGAGGAATATTGAGCATGAGATGAACTGTACTTGCACGAGTATTTCTGTGAAATGATTTCATAGACAACAAATCATTAAGATATTGAGGAGAGACACTATGCAGGCATTTGTGAACTATGCACAGAACTTTAAAGTCGACTCGTTCCTTGATGGGCAGCCAGTGCAATGATTGTAAAGCACTCCGAGAGTCCACATAGGCAGAACCAAAAATGACCTTCGCTAACCTTTTCTGCACATGCTGGAGTCTGTCAAACTGATAGATTGGCAGTCCATATAATATGCTGTTCACAAAATCAAGATGTGTCAGAACAAGAGAGCAAGTGAGCAATGTTTTGACCAAATGAGAGAATTTCTACCTTCGATCAAGACATAATTTATTCTCATCTGCACTGGCTTCATGTAGTTCATGTTTAACTTCAATCAATTGGGTTGTAGATTTTAATATACAGTACAATCATAAGCCAAAACATCATTTGCCGTCAGGTAGCTTGTATTTAAATAATTTTATAAAGATCATTTTGTGCCCTCTAGTGGAGACCACCTGCAGATGCTTCATTGATGCAGCAAATATCGTGTCCAATTTTAAAAACAACTGTCAGAATGTTTGAATTTAAACTGATCACTGCAAAAAAATAACCTTCAAACATTGACAGGACAATCATGTAATACATGGAAACATCATATTATGTACAACATATTTAAGTAATTGATATCATAATAATTTTACAGCATAAATGTGTACAACTAGACTCGTACTAATCGCTAGGCGATGAGTGTTGCGCTGCCCTAACTTAGCAAATGAAACATAAATTTTAAGCCACTGCTAACATACATACAAGAATAACAGGGTCGTAAAATTATATGTGGTGATTCTATTGTGGCACAACTGATGTTGTAAGTTAGACCCAGAAACTAGACTGTTGAAAGGGGGATATATGTGGAGTAATAAATAAAATGAGCAGTGGTTATTATAATTAAATTTTATGAAAATCTGTACCTTCTAATATGAGGCTCATGCATTGTGAATTAACTTATTGGTAATAGTACACTGAATTAAAATGGACACAACTTGATTGTTTGGAACTGCTGAATTGTGGACAATTGCCACTCAAAAGGCTGGAAAGCATTTCTCACTGAATTGACAGAGAGTGCCCCCCTCAAAGCTGACACTTTATGTCATGTATGCAGGTTATCTTGCAGCCATAATTAACTTTTTGGTAATACACTGAATTAAAATGGACAAAACATTTGGAACTGCTGAATAGTGGACAATTGCCACCCAAACGGCTGGAAAGCATTTCTCACTGAATTGACAGAGAGTGCCCCCCTCAAAGCTGACACTTTATGTCATGTATGCAGGCTATCTTGCAGCCATAATTAACTTTTTGGTAATACACTGAATTAAAATGGACAAAACATTTGGAACTGCTGAATAGTGGACAATTGCCACCCAAACGGCTGGAAAGCATTTCTCACTGAATTGACAGAGAGTGCCCCCCTCAAAGCTGACACTTTATGTCATGTATGCAGGTTATCTTGCAGCCATAATTAACTTTTTGGTAATACACTGAATTAAAATGGACAAAACATTTGGAACTGCTGAATAGTGGACAATTGCCATCCAAAAGGCTGGAAAACATTTCTCACTGAATTGAAAGAGAGTGCCCCCCCCCTCAAAGCTGACACTTTATGTCATGTATGCAGGCTATCTTGCAGCCATATCCACGCTGGGAGAGCGTGTGTGAAGACATTGGTCAGAGTGGTGGCGGAGAAATTGTTCATAAATGACACAATAAGGACACTAAATGCAAAAATAAAGACTTTAGGACACACTTTATGACATGAATAAACATACAATGAATAAGGGCATTGATGGTGGTGGCTGGTGCCCAGTAGCTTTTACATAAAATTAGGCCTAGAATGTGAACATTTCAGTGTGTGCAAAAAATCTTCCTTACGAAACGTAGAGCTTGCCCAAGGGGGGCACCCCCAGGGCAGCGCTAATTAGAGCAATAACTAGCAGTTTACCCGTCTGAAGACGGGTAGATGGTGCAATGACATTGTATCTTTTATTTAAGCAATTAGGAGCAGTGTGTATATGTCATCATTATGTCTGTGTAATGCTTGTGCATGGTGAACTTTAACAAAATAGCTACTTGTGAAACCCCCCCCCCCCCCTTTATGTGGACCTGGGCCTATTTGGACAGCAGTGTTGCAATCGTGCTTTGCCTCATTGGGGTTTAGTCCTTGTGTCCTAATTAACCTATAGATTTAGTATATAAAATGCACAATGCAAAGGCCCAATCATGCGTCCATCTGCTCTGCTCCATGGTGTAATATTTTTGGTTTAGCTTTGTAATCATGCAATTGTCTATCTATCTATCTATCTATCTATCTATCTATCTATCTATCTATCTATCTATCTATCTATCTATCTATCTATCCATATACATGTGAAAATAAAGAGTTCTGAGTTCTGAGTTCTGAGTTCTATCTATATATCTATATATATATCTGTCTGTCTGTCTGTCTGTCTGTATTTCTAGCAATCAAATGAATGAACAGTCAGTATCATTACTATCTATATTTACTACAAAGCTTTACTATCTGTCTTTACTATCTATCATAACTATCAATATTTACTATCTAGATCTTACTTATCTTACTTATCTATCTCATCTATCTTATCTATTTTATCTATCTTTACTTTACATTATGACTATCTGTCATGACTATCTATTATGACTATCTGTCATGACTATCTATCTTTACCATTTATCCACAAAAATTAACTGTTTACCTATCAGCTATGTAACTATATCTGCCTGGGGGGGGGGTGCAGTTTCATATATAATGCGGTCTGGACAAGTCAAATGTGGGAAAATTTAACCTCTGTTAACCATACTACATTTGGAAGCTTGTCACTGCTTCAAACGAAACCCGACCTTGTCAATGCTCCTGTATCACAAGCCATTTTTGTGATTACCCAGCCTGTCACTGCCGCAATCAAGAATCATCTCACTTGGTCATCTGTCAACTTTACCGTGAACACCTAAAGATCAGTATAATCTTATATTTTTCAATTTTTCAAAAGTATAACTTATGCGATTTTACTACGGTTAACTTTACATTAATTTACTTGTATTTCCGTTTTTCTTAAATAAAAGATAATAATTCTTCTTTGTTGAAATATGTGCATTATATAAATGAAATATTGTCTTAGTTAATTATTTATTATGATAATGTATTCTCTCTTGCTGACAAAACACAACTTATCTCTATTTTTCAGAACCACAAGAACCAGACAAACTGAGAACCTTCCAGACAAACTGAGAAACCTTCCACTGCACATTTTGTCCGCCTTTATCAATGCTGCAAACTCAATTACACACACAGAGCTTGTCACTCCTCTAAATAAAAATCAAGATGTTTATAGCTTATCACTGCTAAAAATTGGAGGATTACCACAATGTCTATATACCAGCATATCACTGCTACAAAGTTGGAGGATTATCACAATATCTATATATATCAATTTAAGTCATCAGCTCACTGCATTCTGTCAGCTTATCATTGCAAAAAAATTAAGTTATATACAGCTTATCACTGCTGAACATTTGGAGGATTACCACAATATACAAGCAGCAGCTTGTCACTGCTGTGAATAAAGTCATCAGCTCACTGTGTATGTGTCACTGATGCAAAACCAAGTTATATACCGCTTGGCCCTGCCTTAAATCAGACTATTGTAACAATGTCTATATGGCAGTGTGTAACTGCTGCTTTATTATAACGTGTTCCTTACAATTTAAAATATATATACATGTTCAGGAAATACTGGATCAGCTTGCTGCTAGCCTTCATACTGCACCAGCTTTAGTCACTCCTGCATGTATGAACGGGACCTGGTTGTCACTCCAGTGTCTTTTATATATCCTTTACCACTTCCCGGGTAGCCAAGTAGTTACTGAAAAGATCTTCGACCACAGCTACATTGTAGGTTCAGTTGTTATTTACTGGCCAGTCAATGATGCTTTTTATTCATAGTCTGTCATTTCCTTTCGCACAGCTACTCCTCCACCATAAAATATATTATGTGGTTCATTTTACGACAGCTTATCATTGTCGCATGTAAGTTATCATACTGCTCACTGCTGTAAAATTGAAGGATTACCTCACAACACTGTTATTTACTGAATACACTCATTTTCCTTCAGAATCGGGTATTCAATCCCAATTAATTCCGAGCAGGTTATCACTCCTGTCTCTTCTTTACATAGAGCACACCAGCTGTGCCAATCCAGTGATGATTTCATTTTATTGTATTTCTCGCACAACATTGTTACTTACTGGACAATTAAGAAGTATCCTCAGACCGAGTAGCCAAGTAGTTGCTGGTCACGCACTATCAGACCAAGTACTGGTCACGCATCCTCATACCGAGCAGCCCTGTAGCAGCTGGTCACACATCGTCAGAACCAAATAGTCATGCGGCTCCTGGTCACGTATCATCAGACCGAATAGCCTATTACTTGCTGTTCATGCATCATCAGACCAAGTGCGGGTCATGCATCATTGGACCGAGTTGCCTAGTAGTTGCTGGTCCAACATCATCAGACCAAGTAGCCTAGTAGTTACTGGTTTTCTATTTATGTTGGATTACAGATGCTCCTTTACAGAGCATTTAATCAATTCCAATTCAATTCCAATTAATTCGGAGCAGGTTATCACTCCTGTCTCTACTTTACATAGAGCACACCAGTTGTGCCAATCCTGTGATGATTTAATTTTATTGCACTTCTCGCACAACATTGTTACTTACTGGACAATTAAGAAGTATCTTCAGACCGAGTAGCCAAGTAGTTGCTGGTCACACATCGTCAGAACCAAATAGTCATGTGGCGGCTTGTCACGTATCATCAGACCAAGTAGCCTATTACTTGCTGTTCATGCATCATCAGACCAAGTACGGGTCATGCATCATTGGACCGAGTAGCCTAGTAGTTGCTGGTCCCACATCATCAGACCAAGTAGCATAATAGTTACTGGTTTCTTTTTTTTTTTTGTTGGATAACAGATGCTTCTTTACAGAGCATTAATTCAATAAATCAATTCCAATTGAATTCCGATTAATTCGGAACCGTGTAGCCAAGTAGTTGCTGGTCACGCACTATCAGACCAAGTCTTGGTCAAGCATCATCCTACCGAGTAGCCCAGTAGTAGCTGGTCACACATTGTCAGAATCAAATGGTCATGTAGCTGCCGGTCACGTATCACCAGACCGAGTAGCCTATTACTTGCTGTTCACGAATCATCAGAACAAGTACAGGTCATGCATCATTGGACCGAGTAGCCTAGTAGTTGCTGGTCCCACATCATCAGACCAAGAAGCCTAGTAGTTACTGGTTTCTATTTTCGTTGGATTACAGATGCTTCTTTACAGATCATTACTTCGATAAATCAATTTCAATTCAATTCCAATTAATTCGGAGCAGGTTATCACTCATGTCTCTCCTTTAAATCGAGCACACTAGCTGTGCCAATCCTGTGATGATTCCATTTTATTGTACTTCCAGCACAACATTGTTCATTACCAGACAATTAAGTTGTTAGCAATAATGTTATTCCCTATGTCGTGCACACCAGTTGTGCTAATTCCATGATGAATTCATTTCATGGTGCTTCCCGTACAACATAGTTATTTACTAGACTACCAAGTGGTTAATAATAATGTTGTTCTTTACGTCGTGCACAACAGTGGTGCCCAATACTCTGAGGAATTAATTTCATAGTGCTTCCCTGCAACATTGTCATATATTCGATAATCAATCAAGTTGTTACTTATAACATTGTTCCTGACTTACAGCATTATCTGTGCTAATTCTTCTATTATTATTTCTTTTTTTATGATTTCATTATAGTTTACAGTACATCAGCATAGCACTCTGTCTTAAATTACAAGGTTTTTCACTACACTGTATCGCATTCAAACTTTCCCATCCCTTGGTTAACCAAGAAGTAACTAAAAAATTTAATGCATTTTAAAAATAATATGGCATTAACCACTAACCACTGTCACCACTGGGTTTTGTTATTGTTTCTTTGTTTTCCCTTTGTTTCTCTTGTGGCAGCGGCTGAGTCTCCTTGCACTTTGCAAACAGTTGCAAGCCTCCTCACCTTTTGGCCATGTTTCACATGCTACCACAAGTGTATTAGTATTGCTATTATATGTACTTAGCATGATTTTCATATTTCAACTCTTTTATTTATATTTTTCATGATCTAAATATACATATAGGTTAATCATCTATCAGTAGGGGTTAATTACATTTTCTATATTTAATATGGGACTTTCAGCCACTGTTGACTGTCCACCGTATCTATCTTTTCACGTATACAAATGTACTGTATTTTCAATGCATATTATTTGTACACTTCTCATTTGTATACCACTTAATTGTAATTGAATAAACCCCTACTTATTTATACCAAATACATATGTTTGTTTTTGCTGACAACAGACAAAAGTACTTTGAAAAGTACTGATTAACAGCCCTAGCGAGGCCGTTCAATGCACGAGGAAATACTTCTTTTTTTTTCACAATCCTCAATTCTTGACCTGAATCAATTTTTCTAAAAACATAACTTTATCATTTTGAGCTTTAAACAAAGCTCAATAGAGCTTAACCCAACTAAATAGGCCTAACAAAAAATTAACTTTATTCTGAAAACACCAGCTTAAATGAGTGTACAATACAAATCAGATTTAAACTAGTTGGGACACAATGCATTAATAATCAGGAAGGAAAGCTCAACTCACAAGGCCCAGGTTAAGCAATGAAGACTTTGGAAAAAGACGTAGGACGATTTTGGTTGATAACACTTGGATTTATAGCAGGTTGTCTGACAGCAGCTCTGTCAATGACAGATTATGTCTTCAATGTCTTCATCTTAGATGTCGGACTGACCTTCAACGTCACTCAGATTCAACGTAAGTCCACAGAAGATTCTAAAAAATAACTTTTTCCATCCCTATGTGGCCATCTTTCAAGCTAAATCCATCAACTGATTTCGAAAGCCTCATATCATGAGATCACACACAACTACAGCCAGCATAAATCATCTACATGTAAAATTATCCTCAAGTCAGAAAGTAAAAAGAGTATCAGAACTTACGAGGGGCGTTCAGAAAGTTCAAGGCTTTTTTTTATATGGTCACTTATTTTCAATCTAAAACTCTGTATTTTCACAGGATAAAATTCATCATATTTGGAATGGATTTCCAAATTTTCGGACAATTTGGACATTTTAAAGGCATTCTGTGGTTACCATGGAAACTGAAAGTTCAGCTTGGTTGGGCACTGGGGCAGATAATACTGAAACCAAGAAAGCCAACAAATTGTGACGGTGAGAGACTTCTCTCGATCACTTGTATTATTGAGATTGACAATATTTCATGCAAGAAATATGATATTAGCTTCTAAATATACTTTCAAGCTCATCAAGTGTGTGTATTCTTACACTGAACCCATGTAGGAAAGCACTCTTGCATGCCTGATTTGGCAAGGGAAATTCGGGAGGCAAGGATGTGTTTCCGTGACTAGGGGAGAGTCCCCTCGATTGGACCGGTGCCTCGATCGGAACGCTCTTATTGTGACAAAATTATTAAGCTTTTAAACAGCAGTCCTGTCTTGAGTGATTGCTTTTCAATCATTTGGCAATGGTCATGAATGTTTAACTTGAAAAATCATAGATATTTGAAGTTAAGGTAACAAGTATAAAATGGTAGTGTCTAACATTGTCATTCAGGTCTCACAGTCAGAATTCACATACTGCTGGGGAATCCTTCAGGATCTGTTTCAGTTACCTCCAACTAATTGTCTCCCAAAAAGAAAAAGAAAAATGCATTTATCTATAAAATTCAGGGCATTGGCTTTAATTTTGCAAATGACAGATATTCCCTCGATTGGACCAGTGGAGTATCCTCGATTTGACCACCTCATGGATGTATGCATATTCATAATACACTGTAAACATGACAATTTTAGATTTTTATGAAGGAATAATCCCTAAAGACATAAAATTATGACTCAGAAATATGTTAAATTAATTATGGTAATTTAACTCCCATGCTAACATGCCCTCTACAGGCATTTTCTTGAACAATGCTGAAAAGTAAAAAATTCCAAAATTGAAAGTTTATCTGATCTGAGGTTAGCTGACACAAACAGAAAATCATGTTTGTGGGTTATTAAATGATGGAAATACGTTTAATTATTTCAAACATTGCTTTCTGGGGTGGTCCGATCGAGGCAACTCGGTGGTCCAATCGAGGATACTCAGTTGGTGATTTGAGAATTTGAGCTTTTTTTTGGAAATGGTCTAGTGTCCATATAGATCAAGCTTTGTCCACAACACTGTAGCACAATATATTTCAACTCAATCTTCATCTTTCTGGCCACTTTTAAGATTCATAGCACTAATACCCTTTCCACACTGAGCAGCTGAAGTTAGGTGTTCCGATCGAGGGAACTCTCCCCTACATAAGGGTTTGTGAAAACATGGATTCACTGGTATGAGCAAGAAACCCAAATGGACAGCATTATCCATCCCTGCTATTTCTGTGACATGTTGCTTCACATAAATCCTGGTTTTCCCTTACTTTAGTCATTGAGGGCTATAGTTTCAGGCATCGGAGGAGAAAAGGCTTTGGATGACCGAAATGCTTTCACAAAACTTTGCTTGGAGGACTTCGAGGAACATTTACTTCAATGGGTCAGGTGTGTGAATTAATGCTTTTGGTAAGGTTGGGAGTATTTTTAAAGGCTAATATTATATATATTTCTTGTGTCAAATATTGTGAAACTCACCAATACAAGTGCTAGAGAGAGGTCTCTCACAGCCAAATTCATTGGCTTTCTTGGTTTCATCATGTCCTGCCCCAACTAGCTGAACTTTCAGTTTCCATGGTAACCAAAGAATGACTTTAAAATGTCAAAATTGTCCAAAATTTTTCAAATCCATTCCAAATATGCTGAATTTTATCCTGGGAAAAAATCATAGTTCAAGGGGATCCCCTCGATCGGACTGGTGCCTCGATCGGAACACTTTAATTATGACATAATTATAAAACTCATGAACAGGTGTCCTATCTAGAGTGATTCCTTTTCAATCACTTTGAAATGGTCATGACTGTTTGACTGGAAAAAATTATTGATATTTGAAGTTAACATAATAGGAATAAAATGGTAGTGTTTGATCTAATATTGTGATACAGGTCTCACACAATCAGAATCCACATGTAATACTGCTAGGAAGTTCTTCAGAATCTGCTTCAGTGACCTCCCACTAACTGTTTGCCGAAACAAAAAAGAAAACTTCCTCTACCTATAAAATTCAGGGCACTGGCTTAAATTTAGCAAATGACAATTATTCCCTCGATTGGACCAGTGGAGTGTCCTCAATCGGACCACCTCATGGATGTATTTTTATTGATGAGACAGCCTGTCAATATGATAATTTGAGATTTTTATGAAGCATGAATCCCTAAATTTAAGAAATTATGGTCAAGGGTTACGTAAATTAATTATGTGAATTCATATCCCATGCTGACATGCCCTCTATTGGCCTTTTCTGGAACATCGAAATTTTAAAAATATAAAAATTGAAATGTTTTTTTTGTCCAAAATTAATAAAGCAATCAGGGATTATTGTTTCTGTTTTAGAAATGGATAAGAATAGCTTGGGCTATTAAAAAAAAAGACTTTCTGAAGTGGTCCGATCGAGGCAACTCACTGTTCCAATCGAGGATACCAAGTTCATGATGTGAGAATTTGAGGCATTTCGTAAAAATGATCCTGTGGCCATACAGATCAAGCTTTGTCCAAAACACAGTAGCAGGATATATTTCAACTCAATCCTCGTCTTTCTGGCCAGTTTTGAACTTCATATCACTAATACCCTTTGCACACCAAGCCTCTGAAGTTAGGTGGTCCGATTGTGGGGACCCTCCCCTAGCACTATATATTTCAAATCAATCCTCGTCTTTCTGACCTGTTTTGAACTTCATATCAGTAATACCCTTTGCAAACCAAGCCTCTGAAGTTAGGTGGTCCGATCGAGGGGACTCTCCCCTACATTGAAAATAAGTGTCTATATTACAAAAAACCTCGAACTTTCTGAACGCCCCTCGTATCAAATCTCATCATACAATGTACATACAGGCTTTATATCTGCAGTTGTAAGACCAAACTAGCTCAAACCACTTTACCCCGGCATAAAATGTTAATAATGTTAATAATGTCAATTCACTTGCAGTTGAAAATATGTTGTCGTCAGTCCAATCAGGGATGTTACTTGCCTTGCCCATGGGATACTTCTTCAGCTATTTTGGACCGACAGTGACTTTCGTAACTTCAGGGGTACTTGCGACTACCTCCTACATTTTGCTATACTCAGCAACTCTGACACCTGCATTCTACCACAATCACTTCTACCTTATTACGTGTTACTCTTTTCCAATTGGTGAGTCAGTTCTATTGCCAATAACTTCTATGTAAATATTTTCCAATTGGTGAGTTAGTTCTATTTCCAATAACTTTTATGTAAATATTTTCCAATTGGTGAGTTAGTTCTATTTCCAATAACTTCTGTCAGATTATGTGTTACTTTTTTTCCCCAATTTCCAAGACTTTTTCCATACCACATGTAACTCTTTTCCACTTTCCAATAACTTCTACCGTGGAGTAGGTTATTCTTTTCCACTTGTTGATTTAGTTCAATTACCAATAACTTTTACCTTGTTTTTTTTTTAAGTTTTAATTTTTGCAATTGGTCAGTTCTATTTCCAATACTTCTACCTTATTACATGTTACACTTTTCCAATTGCCAAGATCTTTCTGTTGCCTATAATTTCTACCTGATTGTTTTACTTTTTACCAATATCCAATAACTTCTACCTTTTTAAGTGCTACACTTTCCAAATTGTGGAATTAGTTCTATTTCCAATAACTTCTATCTTATTACTTGTAGCTCTTTTTTATTTCCAATAACTTCTACCTGATAACATGTTCACTTTTTCCAATTTCCAATAACTTGTTCTTTCCCAGTGGGCATCTGACATCAGACTAACATCAGGATAACATTTGTGATGTCAGCTCACATCAAAATAGGTCAAATTGCCCACAGGGTTATTACATGTTACTTTCTTTTTCCTATTGCTGAGTCAGTTCTATTTCCAATAACTTCTACCTTATTGCGTGTTACTCTCTTCAATTTCCAATAACTTCTACTTTATAACATGTTTTTTCTTTTGCAACTTCCAATAACTTCAACATTATACTGTGTAACCCTTTTTTTTTTGGGTGAGATAGTTCTATTCCGAATAACTTCTATTTCCAATAACTTCTACCTTATAACGTGTTACTATTTTCCAATTGGCAAATCAGCTCTCTTTTCAAAAACTTCTATAATATTAAGTGTTACTCTTCCAATTTGTGAGTTAGTGTCTATGGAACATCTTCAGAGTTTTGCACTGTACTTTAATTGACAACTGATAATCCCATTTATATTTCAGGGTCTGTGTCAGTGGTGCTAATGATGAGCAGTCTATCAACAAATATTCTGAACTTCAGCAGCAAACATCGAGGAAAGGTCATGGGCGTCCTCAGCTTCAGTGCGGTGCTTGGTATGCCTGTACTCAGCGTTATCTACAAGCAGTTATTTGCACAAGCTCATAATGTTGCTGGGTTTTGGTTGCTCATGGCAGTAGTCAATTTGGTAGTTTGCCTCCTTGGAGCTTTGTTTTTAAAAGATTATAGTCATCTGTTAGAAAAAACAAAGGATGAAAAAATTAAGGCAGATTACCAGGACATGGATAATAATATTGTAATAATGGAGGATCGGAACGACAAAATACGAGAGCAGGACATAAAGGGCTTGGTGTTGATCAAAGAGTTGGATTTTCACTGTCTCTGCTGGCCCAATGTCCTCTGTGCTTCTGTCCAAAATGTTGTCATGTTCAACATTGTTGTAATTTTGCACACTCATCACAAAGAAAACTTGGCGCCAATCATTCTAACGCTGGGTCCTTTGTTAAGCGGAGTTTTCAGAATCGTAGCAGGTGCCATTTCTGACCATTTCATCAAATATGTTCCGAGGACCTTTATCATTGCTCTAACGAGCTGGATCCAAGCGTTGGTGCTTCTATTGTCTTGTTTCTACAGCAAATTCTCCTCCATCCTTATACTGAACGCTTTGTTCATCTACATCAGCAGTGGCATCTACTTCTCCGTATTCCCTGCCTTTTACAGCGAAATATTCGGCAACAAGTATTTCAGCATTAACTATGGAGGACTCATCTTCGGTGAAGGAGCATTTTCGGTGATCTTGACTCTCTTGACCGGTTACCTCTATGAGAGGAATGTCGAAGAAAACAAATTACACTGCTACGGAGACTCCTGCTTTTTCGTGTCCTTCATGATCAATGCCGTTCTATCGTCCTTTGCTGCTATCTTAATGTCGGTGATGATCAAACGTGAGTGGGATTGGCGACGCAAACACCAATATTTTCAATGACGATTATATGGATCAGAGGAAATGTGAGGCAGCCTCCTACTAGTAGGACCGATGTGAATCAGAGAACACAAAGCCAGAGAGCACACTTGTCAGAAGGAAAAGGTGTTGCGTTTACCGAATCAACAGTTGTAGTCAACACTTCCAGATATTTAAAATAGAGAAATGCAAATAAAAGCCGACCACATGCTCATGGGAACTTGGGAAGCGCAGACTGAGCTTCGTTATCAAAGACATCACGCATAAATCAAACAATTTTAATGCAAAACCTTCATTTGGTAATTGTGCTGTTGCTTAATCATAAATTTAAGTGCAAATTTTATATTTGAACCTTGGACAGGAACATGGTCATGATGCAAACAACTTTATCAGCCTTACAACTTAATTAGAATGGCAATTTGATAATACAAATATAGAAATGGCAAGTGTGGCATTATTAGCCCAGTTCTGGGCACCCACAAGGGTTCACAGTTGTAAGTGCAATTGTGAGAAAGGAACTTGTCTGCACAACTTGACAAGGGTTGATTGACAAGACGGGACAGAGTCTTCAGCATGTTATTACACCTTCATTTGGATGAAAATCACAGGCAAAAACTGTTAAATGTTATTTTAATAAAGCCAACTATAAATAGATTGCATAGAGCTGGAGGATGCCTAATCTGAGGGAAGTGAAAGCCTTTGGAAACCCGAGAGTGGCTTGGTTTGGAGTGATCCCGCCCCCCTCCTGGATTCCTTGCTTTGTCCCTGGGAGCAGCTCATATAAGCTGAATGGCTTCACAACCACTTAGCATTGAGCATGTTGAGACATTATAGCTACCATATTTGGATGAGAACATAGGCGTATTGGAGGGGGGGGGCAAACAGTGAGATTCGGGCAAAAAAGCTAAAAACTTCGGGCAGATGATTAAATAAAAACTACTGAAAATAAATGATTTCCAGGTAATTTAATTTGAAATGTTTAGAAATTTAGATCGTGAAATTCGGGCAAATGTCGCTCGCCCCCCCAAAAATTGCGCGCGCCGTACACCTATGGATGAGAATTACAGGCAAGGGGCACTTTGCCTTTTTATTAAAAATATATAAATTTTGTAATCCTAGTATTGTTTGAAAAGTGTAATCCAACATGACTTTTTCAGTGTTTATGTGAAATCCATCTTATTTCTACTTTTTACAAACATTGTGTACCTTTAATTTCAGCCAACTGCTGACAAAACAGCAACTCGAAGTAAAAATATTACTTAAGTAGTAATCAATTATTTTTTCCCAAAATTAATAATTGTAATAATTTACGACCATACTATCTTTACAATTTTACATGTTATTGTTTACTTCTAAAAATAATGACAATTTTAAGCTATTGATACTTAATCCATTACATCCTGTTTATAAATTGCATATACATGTATATTGCATCCTTCTTCATAATTAAGTAGCTTACATACTTGTTTCCTAAAAAACGTTGGATGATTTCTTCAAGTCATTTAAAACAAACAATACAAAACAGGTTTTTCAACAAAATACAGAACACACTATTAATTACATCTCTTAATTACAACATCACACATATTTTGATTTTGTCAAACATCTTATGATCAATAGCACATAGAAATTAACAATTATCATAAAGCAATATAATACCCTCCTATAGTTGTTTGCGGATTAGCGGTTCAAACAGTTTCAAAACTAAACTTTCAACTTGGTCGTGTGATGTCACTGGCTGAAAAATGTTTTGCTCCTTTTGTCTGTTATTGCTTATCAATTTATTCAGTGCCTATCATATTTAGTAGCATCACTAATAATAAAAAACTATTTAATTAAAAATTACTAAAGGTGCTTCATCAAATAAGAAGATTAGGAGACCAACAGAAAACTGTCAATGACATGTTAAAGCCAGTTTAAAAATTGAAAACAAGAAAATTAATTTTTTCAGTGGACCGCCAATCTGCAAAGAGCTCTAATACAAAGTCATCATATTAATGAAATATATATATATATATCATGTGTAGGTAAGGTGGCACTGTTGTTCCACTTCCTGTTTGATCATAACAATGTCTTGTGAAAAGCACATGTTTGGAAAAAAGTCAAATTACTATGAATATAATTGTTGTCAGCAACATAACTCCATGCAGAACTGTCTATGTAATCATTGTTGGTTATATCTATGCTAAAGTACATATTCAGACTTCTTTGATTCTGAATTAAATGGCTTCAAAGTTGCCAGGTCAGTTGACAAAAGTTTTCTGTGTTGACATGGTTTTAGGAGAATTTTGATTTCTTACCTTGCATATTGTCGTCTACAGGGTAATACGTTTATTTTGCCCTCTCCAGGTATATCCCTTGCAATGAAGGTTTGGTAAATAAATAATTCCATGTTTATAAATCGACTTGAAAATGTCTCAATTGAGATATCTTTGGCTAAAAGTCCATGGCTCAGCTCTGATATCTTCTGCTTTGACAGTGTTCATGAGGCTCTTTCAGGAAACAGGTGACAAGATTTTAATCTTGTTGTATTGTTTTGCACTGATTGCTGGCTATAATCCCCTGTCTTGAGCCTCAGGTCAATAGACTCTGAACTTGACACCCATTTAAATGTGATTAAAACTGGATTCTCATTCAAAGGGTTGTGTGACCATGATATATATATATTCATTCTTTGGACAAAAATATAAAAACGAACACAACAATTGGACACCACTAATAAACCATATATAGGCCTATACATTGAATGTAAATATAATATCATCCCATAAATAAACTGGTCCTGTAAACAAAAGAACTATATATGTCATATCTTATAAGCTTATAAAATCTTAGAATAATGACCACAAAATGCCGAATGAGACAAACACAATACAATCTGACAACGATAAAAGAAAACTAGTTTACAACAATCAACCTAACAAGAGGGATGTACTTTGATACTGAAAAAAATTCAAAACAATGATATAATGAGGATATAATTGGATAAATACATAAGTAGAGACCTCAATACCCAAAACATGCTGACTAATTCTAATATATATGCAAACAAACATGTATATGGAACACACAATGAGTAAGGACCATGTCATAACAAAAAACTAACAAATGAAAAAAAAAATCTCAGATCTTTGTGACCAATGTATCAAACAAAAAAGTGATAGATATTGTAAATGCTCAAATCAAGATAATGATCATATTCGACATATCAATTGACATTTTCCCTGTAAAATAAATGGGCCCATGTAGACATTACCACCTTTTAAACACTGGTCCCATTCCCATAATAACAAATATTATATTTCCTTAAAACCGGGACTATTGCCACTTGTAAGAGTCTACCTTGATATGTTACATCAACTGCCCTTGCCAACTCGGCTGGAAGAGCGCTTGGAAGTATCCAAAACTAAGTGTACAAATTGAAAGGTTTAGGATTTAAAACATACAGTAAATTGTTTGATTCAGGTGTTGTTCCTATTATGGATTATTGTTCAGGAGTTTTGGGCTACAAAGACCTTTCTAAACCTGAAGCAATACAAAACAGGGCAATACGATTTTTTCTAGGTGTGAATAGTTTTACCCCAAAACATGCTTTTAAAGGCGATATGGGATGGATTGATTCAAAAACTAGACGTCATATTGAAATACTCCGTCTTTGGAATAGACTTGTTTACATGGATGAAAACAGACTAACAAAGCAAGTTTTTGAAGTTGATAAACAAACTAACAAGAGAAATTGGAGTAATGAGGTTTAAAATTTTGTAGAAAATTTACCTATTAACCTAGAAAATGCACAACGTCAACTGATGGAAATTTATAAAACCAACTGGAAAAATCAAGTAACTAACATGCCAAAATTAAGAACTTACAGAGAGTTTAAAACTACATTTGGTACTGAGGATTACGTATATAAAATTTATGACAGAGGTCATTTGTCTGTTCTTTCACAATTTAGGTTCGGTGTTTTACCATTAGCAATAGAGACAGGACGTTACAATGATATACCATTAGAATATAGAGTTTGTGAATTTTGTTCCTATCATGTTCTAGAAGATGAAAATCATTTTTTGTTCCATTGTAGTACTTATAACGATTTACGTAATTTACTTTTAACTCGTGTTTTAGATCATTGTGTGGATTTTTACTTTTTATCATTACAAGAAAAATTTAAGTTGTTGATGTCCAAGGATTTAGTTAAATTTACTGCAGAATATTTGTTTAAAGCTTTCCATAGAAGAAGAAGTTTGTTGTTTAAATAATGTAAATATGTGATTGTAAATGTTTTAATATTGTAAATATGTGATTGTAAATGTTTTAATATTGTAGTTTCCAGAAAATTTGTTGTTAAAGTTACTTTTGAATTATTTTGATGACTTGTAAGCCCATATAGGGCTGGGTGTATATTTTTTTACACAGGTCAATAAAGAATTTGTCTGTCTGTCTGTCTGTCTGTCTGTCTGTCTATCTGTGATGTATATGTATAGCTGTTCTTTCTTTCATTTTTGCCTCCTTGTTTTCTTCTATCCTTTTTCCTTTTCTTTTACTTCTTTGATCCTTTTCCTTCATGTACTGGCGGCGGTCATAATAATATTAAAAAAATGTAATATACAGAGGAAGTACATGTTATAAGATAAAGAGGAGGAGGAGGAGGAGCGGGGAGGATGGGGGAATAGGGTTAGGGTGTGGAAGTAGGGGGAAAATGCACATTGGAATATTTTGCACATACAAATTTTACTCAATATTGAAACCACCGGGCACTTCGAAAGTTTGCCAGAATATCACCAATATTTATTGAGCTTGCATCCTAAACCTGAGAGATTAGACTGCACCTACAAGTTGAAAACCAAGCTGCCAGCAGTTACTGTTAAAACAACAGTACATGCCATAAAACAATGGTTTTCCGCCGTAAAATGGCACTTTTCTGTATTCCTTACGGTAGCTGCCATTGCTGCCACAGACACACTCTAATCAGATGTGGAAATTCAATTCAGCGCATATGATATGAACATTGAAACCAGTCCATATATGGAAATGCTGCTGACTATGTATGTATGTATGTATGTATGTATGTGTGTGTGTATGTATGTATGTATGTATGTACGTATGTATGTATGTATGTATGTATGTATCTATCTATCTATCTATCTATCTATCTGTCCTTCTGACTTATGCGTTTATCTATCTATGATATCTAGATCTATCTATCAGCTTATCTGTCAAACTATTTCGCTTTTCATCTTTATGGGCAACCAGTTTGGGGGGGGAGCTATGGATTTTACCTCGAGACAAACTTTTTTTTTGCTCGCGAAGCGTTTACGAACAATTTTTTGCACGGGAACGTCAGTGTCAAGTGGGAAACAAGCTCAAAAGTCCATAACCCCCCCCCCCCCGGGATCATCTGGTCGGCCCTTAAGTCTATTTATTCATTGGGGAAGAATTTTTAGGAGGTTTAAATTTTTTTTTTCACAGTACTATTTGTGAACAACCAAAATCATAAGGTTGGCATATTAATAATTTTAATGGTTCTGTATATTTATTGATTTATGAGGTATATATTGTCAAAAACAAACATTTACACAAATTTGAAATCGTGTAAGTGCCAAATATTGTCATTCACGAAATTGTATAGGTGTAGGTACGAACATACTAACCCTAAACTTGGTTAAAACTAACGCTAAACCTAATTTTGACCCTAAATTTGAACCCTGTAACACCTCCACAAACGTTAGTATTGGCAGGTCCACAAATGCATAATAAAGCACATCCACAAGTGTAAGTTATCACACATACATACAGGACCACTTATGCTCGTTTTTACACATCCACACATCGGCACATGCTCGTTTAAACACCTCCACAAATTCGTGAACATGCCAAATAATGAAAAATATATACATGGATGTAAAGAATTAGAATATCGGAGGTACAGGAGGATGAGGTAGTAGGAGGAGGTTGTTGGAGTAGGTTGTATAAGCCTTGGTGCATAGGTAGCAAAATGAGATAGTGAGAGGTTGCAGAAGGAGGAGGATGAGGAGGAGAGAGAGGGAGAGGAGGTGGTTGCAGGATGAGGTTCTAACTTGCTGTAGGAGGTTTTTGTTGGAGGTTGCCGTAGGAGGTTGCTGTAAGAGGTTGCAAGAGGAGGTTACATCAGGAGATTGTAGTAGGAGGTTGCTGTAGGAGGTTGCTGTAAGAGGTTGCAAGAGGAGGTTACATAAGGAGATTGCAGTAGGAGGTTGCTGTAGGAGGTTGCTGTAAGAGGTTGCAAGAGGAGGTTATATAAGGAGGTTGCAGGGGGAGGTTGCTGTAGGAGATTGCTGTAGGATGTTTCTGGGAGGTTGATGTAGGAGGTTACACGAGGAGGTGGCAGGAGGAGGTTGCTGGGAGGTTGCTGCAGGAGGTTGTTTAAGAGGTTGCAAGAGGAGGTTACATAAGGAGATTGTAGTAGGAGGTTGCTGTAGGAGGTTGCTGTAAGAGGTTGCAAGAGGAGGTTACATCAGGAGATTGCAGTAGGAGGTTGCTGTAGGAGGTTGCTGTAAGAGGTTGCAAGAGGAGGTTATATAAGGAGGTTGCAGGGGGAGGTTGCTGTAGGAGATTGCTGTAGGATGTTTCTGGGAGGTTGATGTAGGAGGTTACACGAGGAGGTGGCAGGAGGAGGTTGCTGGGAGGTTGCTGCAGGAGGTTGCTTTAAGAGGTTGCAAGAGGAGGTTACATAAGGAGATTGTAGTAGGAGGTTGCTGTAAGAGGTTGCAAGAGGAGGTTACATCAGGAGATTGCAGTAGGAGGTTGCTGTAGGAGGTTGCTGTAAGAGGTTGCAAGAGGAGGTTACATCAGGAGATTGCAGTAGGAGGTTGCTGTAGGAGGTTGCTGTAAGAGGTTGCAAGAGGAGGTTATATAAGGAGGTTGCAGGGGAGGATATAGGAGGTTGCAGGAGGAGGTTGGAGTAGAGGGAGTAATGAGAGGAGGAGTGAGAGGAGAGGTGAAAGGATCGAGGAGCAAGAGGAGAAGTGAGAGCCAGAGCGGGGATTTGAGATGGGAGCGAGAGGACCAGTTTAGATAAAAGGAGATGTAAATGTATTAGTTAGACACCTCTTTGTCGGATTCTAACATGCACAGGGGGGGGATCCAGAAAATTACGGTGGGGGGGTCTCTCGCGACGTGGAACGCTTAGTTCTTGACATTATGTGACTGCGCGATGATAAAATTAACGTGTAAAAATATTAAAATTTTGGTCTGGCGGGGGGGGGGGGATGTATCCGCCCCATCCCCCCAATCCCCCCCTCCCTGCGTCCGTCCCTGAACATGCATTTTTGTCAGTAATCCTAACTATCTAACTATAGATCTATCTAACTATATATCTAACTAACTAACTATCTAACATTCAATACCGAAGCAATGTTTTTTTTTTAAATTGAAAAAAAAACAACATTTTTTTATGCTAATTACAGTGTTAATAGGCCTATCAGTCTATTGCCTTAAATTAATTAAAGGTGTGAAGTACACTTGAATTAAATGACCATTTATGTATGCTTTAATTGATCAATTCATTACACAATTAAAGAAAAGGTGTCTTTTGCTACAATTTATGAAGGCTATACAGTTAAATTCAGCGTAAATCCATCTTTAAAGCAGGTAGGCTAAATTAAATTGAATATGCATTGATTTTAAAATATTTTATCAAGTAGCATGCTGTGCATGATGTTTTACTGACTTGTGAAAATACAAATTTTCGTAGGTGGACATTTAACCCCATTTACTATCCTCCATGGGGAATTAAAACCTGTAATTAACTAAAACTAATAAAGTCTAAGATAAATTTAACATTCATATCAACATTTAACTGTGACTGTTAAGTTTAATTTATGCAACAGTTTTGTATGCATAAAGCCAGTAGAAACCAAACTTTTTTACATCCAAGACCCCAAGAAGACAGAAGATAACTGAACAGGGAAGTTTTCTCTCAAGAGCGCCCTTTAAATTGCCTTGTGCACGATATGTTTTATTGAAGAAATACTAACGTGTTTCAGCTTGCTGGTCACTTCTTAATATTATGGTACTATCGGAAGTAGACAAACTTATCCTTTATTTTTCTTTATTTATTGTTTGCATCGGAAGCATGAAATTTTATTAACGTTCAATAACAATAGGCAAATGGTGTTCTAATGATTATAGATTGGAGGTCAATAGACAATTATAAATTTTCATAGGCCGAAAACTGGGAATATGAAATTAGAATCTATATTTGTTTTATTATTAATGTAGCCCTATGACATATTATAGGCCTAACGATATGTATGAGATAAGGGTCATACATAACATGAAATTAACAAAAGTAAATTAATAGTTACAAAATGATAAAATAATAAATGTTGCAAGAAATTTTTTAAATCTAGAAATTCTGCAATGAATATAAAAATCAATCAAAGAAAATTTAGCAACAAGAGGATGGATTATACTTTATGAATTCATACTTTTTTTTCTATAGGCCTATATAGTTTTATTAGTACAATGTTATACAGCAGTCCATAATTATCAGCTGCCAACACACTTGACAATCAAGTAGGCCTAAGTCTAATACCAGGACAGCAGCAGGTGGCATGACCAACTAGTGTGAGTGATGCTCCACCTGGTGTTAGTGACGTCATGAACGTCATGAGTGACGTCATGAACTTCAGGAGTGACGAATGTGTTTACAAACTGCTGTCAGTTGATTTCTGGTCATGTAAAAGGCAAGTTTTCATTAAATTATGTACTTTAACACTGCAGAATGCTGATTTACATGGTTCTGATAGTGTATTTGGTTATTTCTGGCACTCAGGCAGCGATTTTCACTCAATTTGTGCCTTGAATTACGCCACTTAAGGGTGGAACACAGCACCCTCAAAGTTAAGTGCCAAAATTTAGGTTTTTCTTAAATTTAGGAGTTTAGTGAAACACTTGAATTTGGGGAGCACTCAAGTTAAGGGAACACTTAAGGTTAAGTGGGAAAACAGCACTTAAGTTCTTTAGTGAAACGGCTCCCAGGACACGCGGTGACATGACTGCAGTCCTTTGTATAGGTAATACTATGCAGAGGTGTGTCATAAGTTGGACTTGACACGGTGACACATTAGTGAAAGTGGCATGCAGTCAATATATCTAGCGGATTATCATAGAAGAAGAGAAATGGCCAATTGTTCATAAGATGATAATTTACAGGTCTGGCCACGGCCATATTTTGTGAGCAAACCAAGAAATTGATTGAAATGACTTTTTTTTTAGTAATTTCTGGCCTTGTTGCTTAAAAGTCATAAATGGAATTAAGCCGAGGGAAAGTTGGTAATACTTGAAATATTAGTGCGACTGCGGTAGGAGTGGCAGTAATTATTTATTTCAAGCGCCATAAGGCCTCGAATATTCATAGAAAATCAGGCAACACCTTGTTGAAAAACACCTGATGAGAAGTCATTTATTGCAAGACTGCCCAGAGAGAAGTGATTGATTTGAGTAAAACTGAGCAAAAAATTATTTATGAAAAAAAAGTAGGAAGGATATTAAATGGTCTCCAGCTAAGGGCTGCTGTGTTGATGTACTGGTGTATGTTGCATAAAGTGAAGTATTTATGTTATTTTGAAAAGAAAATACCTTTGTATTGCCAGCAACATTGATGTTGGGAGAAATTCTGTAAGTTTAGAAATGGTTTGTTTAGGATGGGAAAGAGGTACAAAACAGATCTTTGTTTTGGGGTGTAGTGTGGGAAATATCCTGAAGGTGGCAGATAGGTTAACTGGAGACAGAGGCGGCCCCTGGTGTTATGAATTGCAGAAGGTGAAACTCATGTGTCAAGTGGATTTAGCGTGGATTAGGTAAATAAAGGAGAGGTAAGAGGGCTGTTGGGGTGCATCTGAAGTAAAGAGATGCCAAGGAAGGATAGGTCAAGTGTTCAGGGAAGTGGGAAGCATGAGGAAGGAGCTGTCCTTGCACAACATGACAGTGAGGTTTAGGCCTAGTTTAAATGTTAAGAAGATAGCAATGGTGCATTTACAATAGTTTTGAGATATTAAAAACACAGAGTGGGCATATAGGAAAGGTATGAGAAAATATTGTGTATGAGAGATCAGCCATAGCTGAGATCCTGCGTGACAAAGGATTGGAAGCAGTTTTAGTAAGGGATCTAGATCTAGATGTCAACTTACATTATGAAATGTTTCCAGTTTAAGACTTCAGAGAGAGAGAGATGTTTTCTCTTTAAACTCTGTTCAGCAAGTGATTTTAGATAGGAAACGCAACAAACACAACACTTAGTGGATGTTTTTTACAGTTTCAAAACAGCAAAACCGACAGATACTGCTACATTCTTCCTCTGTGTTTCAATAACAATTTATGAGAAATTTCATGTGTTGACATCTGGTGTCGATCACTGATGCAGTGATGGATGGATATAGGCATACCATCATATCTATAAACCAACAGAAACCTTGGCTCAAGAGCAACAGAATCATACCAGAAAAGTTTACTTTCTGTCAACTAGCCTTCATCAAGAGCATGTAAAGAAGAAAGGTCATCATAAAATATTACAAAATGTGAGAGTGTCGCATTTTTTGTCTGTTTCAAAGATAGGGCTCTACTACCATGACAGGGTGGACTTTCCATCCTATTCTATACACTAATACAAAGTCAGGCTCATGTGCATGACAATAATACCAAGAATGCAAGAATTTAAGCAACAAGCCTTCATCAGGAAGCACCTGAAAAAGAGAGGTCCAACCAAATGTCACAGAATATAGGAGCATCGCGTTGTCGTCAGTCTTACTTGAGCCATCACAGCTTCTGGCACAATAGCTTCAGCTAATTTAAGTGATATTTTCCTGACAGACAAGGTCATGAGCACTTTTTTTTGTTTTATTAGCAAACCAATAACTGCATATGGTAATAATTTGTAGGTGTTGTTTTTTTTCATTTTTTTTTTTCATTTATGTTTTTATTCGTAGAGGGAGTGGGGTGCTTCGATTTTGATTTTAAGATGTGAAAAGAGAAAAGGCAAATTGCAGCAGTGAAAAAAGAACAGTGTATCATACATAGTATAACAAAGAAACACAGGGACAGAGAGAGGTGAGATACGCACCCGCCAAGCACTGGAAATGGCTCTAAAAATCGGTAGACATTCCTTCCTTGTCTTACCAAGCATAGTCAGTCAATTACAGACTACTAAGATAATAAAGTGCTCTTACCTTGCAGAAAAATGTCGCAGCAAACTGCAAAGCTATATTGCAAATGGGACATTCCAAGAACGGTTGCTTGTGAGTGACTGTTAAATTTTGGTCTTTAACAATACTCAAGTTGGAGTTCTTGGTCACAATGGCACTTCTACAAAAATGTTTAGCCTACCTAATCTTTCACATTTATTTTTTTACGATTTATTGCAAATGGTGTATCTACAATTTTGTAATGCAATCATTTTTTTTAAAATCAACATGCCTGTGCATCAAGCATGGTATTTTATAATTACAATGTTACGAACTTAATTTGACGTTCACAGTGGGTTTTAACCACCTTTAAGTTAGAAAAAATTCTAATGGCACGAAACCTGTTGGACATAGTCCACAAAGACTCGCAGATTACATAACTGAAAACGAGAAAAAAATCTGTTGGGAATTTTTTGAGAAAATTGCATTTTTGTGCGGCAGCCATTTTGCAATGTGATAAACTCCTTAAAAGTGTCATAAAAGTATCGAAATATTTTGTAATAGCATGGAACCTGTTGTATATAATCCATAAGGATGTGCTGATTACAGATCTGAAAATGGAAATGAAATCCGTCAAGAATTCATTGAGAAAAACACATTTTTATAAGTCAGCCATTTTTTCATGTGATAAACTCCATAAAAAGGTCATAAAATCATCATAGACTCGTTTGTCAGTTGTCAAAGTACCTTATTTTCAATATCAGTACAAGGTAAGAGCATAGAAAGCCGGGAATTTTAAATTGGAATATTCAAGTCATCTTTACATTAAACATGTGCAGCATTGTATTCTTTAATAGTCTGACGCTGTTTCTGTCCATATTGTCTGCTGCTATTGTCCTTAATCATGTGTCTTTCCCTAAACTTAGCAAATTCTGCATGAACTGCATCAAATGCTTGTTCCGAAAAACTGGACAAGCCACATTTGTGTTTTTGGCAGAATGGTATTTCATGGGGGGTCAGGGGGGCTGCAGCCCCCCCCCACCCTGGCATCAGGGTGAATGGCATGTGTCAGGGAAAATCCTGACCAATCAGGGCAGGTCCAGTGGTCCACTGCCCTGGTCACATCAGTGGCATTTTAAAATTTCAGGGCAAAATAGCGACAGAACCCCCCCCCCCCCCGCGAAGCGCCTGTCCCATATGCCTATGGAATGGTTGAAGATGATCTAGTAAGATATGAAATTTGGGAGTAATTGTAATATTCAGTTGTGAGTATAGGCATCACAGAATTTCTCAATGTCTTGCTCCCAACCGTCGATCAAGTCTTTCCCAAAGCAGGAGCATACCATGCTTGCCATGTTGTCAAACGCAAGTAGAAATGGCACCGCATCAGCATTCACGGAATCGGTTCTATTTATAACTTCCGACAAGGCGCTTGTGTTACAATATCTTGGTCAGATTGAAAACTGCATCACTAATATACAATGGATAAGTCCTCCAAATTTCTAAGTCTGTGATTGCTTGGTATGCCAAATTTTCTTTGGCGGTAGAATGACCCTGGAAACTACACATTGTACAGGAGGAGTACATATACCATCCGTTTGAGGGGAATGATTGTTATAAACTCATTTGTAACACGAGCTGCAGCCCCCCCCCACCCAATCCCCCACGAAATACCATTCTGCCAAAAACACAAATGCGGCTTGTCCAGTTTTTTGGAACACGCATTTGATGCAGTTCATGACGAATTTGCTAAGTTTAAGTTTAGGGAAAGACACATGATTAAGGACAATAGCAGCAGGCAATATGGACCGAAACTGCGTCAGACTATTAAAGAATACAATGCTGCACATGTTTAAAGTAAAGATGACTTGAATATTCCGATTTCCCGGCTTTCTATGCTCTTACCTTGCACTGATATTGAATATAAGGTACTTTGACAACTGACAAACGAGTCTATGATGATGTTACAACCTTTTTATGGAGTTTATCACATGGAAAAATGGCTGACTTATAAAAATGTGTTTTTCTCAATGAATTCTTAACGGATCTCATTTCCGTTTTCGGATATGTAATCAGCACATTCTTATGGATTATATACAGCAGGTTCCATGCTGTTACAAAATATTTCGATACTTTTATGACACTTTTAAGGAGTTTATCACATTGCAAAATGACTGCCGTACAAAAATGCAATTTTCTCAAAAAATTCCCAACAGATTTTTTTCTCGTTTTCAGTTATGTAATCTGCAAGTCTTTGTGGACTATGTCCAACAGGTTTCGTGCCATTAGAATTTTTTCTAACTTAAAGGTGGTTAAAACCCACTGTGCGTTGGTAGTACTAGTAATAGATTGTGGCACTCGACCCACCAATATTTTCCAAGCCAACAGTGATGTGCAAGCTGGGAGCAAAACAACAAATTTTGGAATTCTACTGTTTGTTATTCAGTAATGCTTTTAAGGCACATAGGTTCGATGATTCTGTGCTGTGTCTTTGCTCAATTGTATATTGTGTAATTCGAACTTATGTGTGTGCAACAATAACTTGAATAGAGCCCCTCCCACTTCCTTTCTCTATTTCAGAGCCGCGGGTCTGATAAAGCAGAGCTGTGTGGTTTGGACTCATATCAGGCAGCTTCTGCAAGCTGGTTGAGAGTTGTCTCTGGTGTGGTGTACGGTGGTTTTTGCACATCACTAATTACATGCCGATACCAATCTTTTTTTGACTGGTTTTTGGTTTTCTGTGGTGTTCTTAAAGTTGAATCCCACAGAGTACAGCTACTCCACCTATTGTACTCCATGTAACTAAACTGTTCAACAAAAATAAGCCAGCTGGTGGCTCCCCCGCTTGGTCTAATTGTCCATATGCATTGGAAAAGCCAAAGATTTTGGAAAAAACAGGGGTAGGCTCACTCGAAGGCTGCTGGCTAGGCCAGGAATAATGTCACTAAACTATAAATACACACATTTTGGGTCGATATACAGGCCTATAATTCAATTCAACTTTCATAAAAATCGGAGAAGGAATCTTTGAGATATTCAAGTTTATTTTATGAGGGACTTATTTTTGTTGAACTGTTTTTCATAATTTTATCATATTGTACACCACGTAACTCTCAAAAAACATCGGTAACCCCCCTTCAAAAACTTGTTTTTCAATAAAGTGTATTTTCAGCTATATTCCTTTAATTTTTCATAAATATCTCATGGATATTGTTCGAGTGATGCTCCTTTTCATTATAAATGCCACACTTTTTTAGTATTTTGCTGTATGTTTTAATGTAATAACAAAAGATTTTGAAAAGATCATAGTTCAAAAATTATGTTGGATAGCCCGTCTATTTTTTTTTAAGTTGGAAAGCTTTGGATTTGAAGAACTTCTTGGCAAAGTTTCACGAACATCTCATAGATTTTAGATTTCTTGCCAAGTGTGGGATTCAACTTTAAAGACCCAATAACACAGCAACGAAATTGTGGCCACAAAGCCATAAAACTTTCATTGGACTCTCACTGGACAATGGTTATTAGGCCACACCTGATTAATTAACATGTGAGGGGGTCCAGAAATGATCTTTCTGTCTCTAAAATTCACTTTCTCTTTGGAATTTGAAGCACCAATTAATAAATTAAGGAAATTAATGTATTTGTATGCTTATCAACTTTGTTATCACATTAGAGTAATTGAAAGTCTTTCAACTTTTCTTGAAATACAATTCTTCTCCACCTAATTGTCCTTTATTAATCACTCTTGGCTAAGATTACATGTAATTGACCCCTCATAAATGCACCACTGGCCACTGCCATTTCCAAATTTTATGCAAATGAGTGAACATTGATTGGTCATTTAGCTTCAGATCAATTAGTGGCAATGGCAGAAATGTCATTAGGAGCTGTCAATCAAACTTCCAAGAAAATTCTTATATTTTTCATAATTTAGCAAATATCTTAATTCATATAAGAGCTTTTGTGTTACAAATTACCTTTTCGTTTTCAGCATTAAATTATCTATCTGCACATATAAAATTCATACTTGTAAGTTCCTTTATGACTTTAGAAATTGGGAAAAAGTGAGAGAATTGGAGAGATGTTCACTCTTGGGGGGTCAGATTCAGACTGCCATCTTGTTGGCTCTGTCTCCTTTTATAGTCGTGGTTGGGTCTTTAATATTGACATGACTGGTTTATTAGCTTACCAATAATAGTTGTTCATTTGATACCTTAGAGTTCTCCAACAAACCAATTAATTTTTGCCATTCTGTTGCCATTTTGTTGCTTTCCATACCTCCAAAACAGCTTTTGAAAAAAAACACGAATAAAAAAAAAACAAGCCAGATGACGTTTTGTAGGGTACATAAGGAGGCCACTTTTTTCTCTGGGGAGCTGACCTGTCTCAGCCAGCACAGTATTGAATTCATCATCTATCAGGTCTATAAACTTTAGGAGTGGAAACTTGTGCTAGGTCTTGTAGCGATTTTTGACGTATAGTCACAACATAGTTATTACATTATTGCGAGTGAACTCGCTATGGTTTCGGTCTTGGAAATCTGGGATTGTCAGAAATTTTGGATCGTTCATGAGAGACAAGGGAACACTTTTTAAAGGTTCTTTTTCATGAAATTGATGAAGAATTGGCTAACTAGAGGCGTCTTGCTCTTTTGTGTGTCTTTTGTGTCTTGTTTAATTACAATTTAAGTTTTTAGTTTCAACGAAATCACGGCAAAACAGGAAATAGAAATATTGTTGTTATTGTTTTACTGGCCTCTGATTGGCCGAAACAGGTTCCATGTCTTACCGATAGTTTTTGAGCATTTCTATTGGGGCTAAAGGGACAATTGTAGGCTCATTAGAATCCTGATTTATCAAACTATATTAATTCGTTTTTTCATGAAGATATCTTTATTCCTTGCTGAGAATTTGTTGAAATTGTAGGCCTATATATTTTTTTTAATTTTTTTTTTTTTTAGGTAAAAAGTGTAATACATTGTTGATGCTGGTCTATTGTTTAGAAAAAGTGTGAAGTTGAAACTTGAATTGGATGACAGAAATATTTTCATTTCATTTCATTAACCCCTAATTACAGAAAAGGTGTCAGGGTTAATTAGAATACTTGATGATGACACCCAAGATGCCCAATCTAAATATGCCTCAATATTAATTAGTCAGTTATTTAATACTTTTAAAATCAGTCAAGGAATGTAAGTTTTAGCTAGATAAATTAACAATTGATTGATTGATTGATTTTATTTAGATATTTTTACAGTCAATACATACATGTTTATAAAAAAGACAAAAAGTATTAAGTGTAACAAGAAAATTTTTTCAAAAAAAAATAGAAGCGATTTTTAAAGCAAATTCAGCTTGTTCCACATATTTCACCCCATCTACATTTAATTCGGCCCGATCCCGCAAAAAGCGTCCCGTTCCGCAACTGCGCATCCTCGTTTTATTACGAAATCCCGCGGCCCGCCGTTCCGCAAATTAGGCCCGTCCGCATTTTACTACGACGCTGGCCACCCATTCTGATGACGAAGTTTCACAGGCTCATTCTTAAATCTTAGAAAAAGCCTCCTGTCGGGAGGCCTGTGGCCATCTATACAGAGGCGAGTGGCTCTAAATAGAGTAACTAAGACTATATCAGCGAAGGGCTGATGCATCGCCTCTAAAAAAATCTTGGATTACACACCAAAGTCTCCCATGAGACTTATTTCCAGTGGGGTCCATCAAATCACGAAATGGTATCATGGTTCAAACATAACAATGTATAATTTATATATATATAGACAGTATGACTAGTTATACGAGTAAATGAATTATTATAAAGTAATGTAAATATTTATGTTATGCGGCTAATGTTCTGAGGTGAGCTTTGACTTTATTCTTGAATAACAGTCTATTATTTATGGATTTTATCCAGGAAGGTAACTCGATCCATAATTTTGAACCATTATAATTGAAATTTCCATAGGTAACACCAATAGGCCGGGGAACCGTGTAATTATGACTGGAGCCTCTTGTTGAGTACTCATGTTGTACTGGAGTGAAATTTTGAGATAGATAGCTTGGAGCAAGGTCATTTTTGATATTAAAGATATGACCTAGTACACATCTTGATAGGACAGCCAAATAAGGCAGGCTATACACAGCGCAATGCAATAGTGCATTCATATTTTGTTAATTTAAGGGTGATTGAGTAGAGAGACGTTAATGAAATATTGTACAAAAAATGAAAATACCAGTGGTTGGTCCTTGACAAAATGTTATGAATATGTGGATACAGTAACAGTTACTAGCCTATCAACATCAACTGTACAACGCAAGTCAAGTCAGCCGGGGTATACCAGCACAACACAAGTCAAGTCAGCAGAAAAGTTCTTGTATTTTATAACTCAATTTTAGAAGAACATTATTTCCCTTGCATTGCAGTCTCTATTGTGTTGAGTGCAGGATGTCTGCAGCATTTTTGGAATCAAATTCCAGGATTTTCTAGGCTTTTCTTGGCCCAAATTTCCCCAAAATCAAGGCCAATCTTCCAGAGAATGCAGATTACTTTTTTCTGATAGTAAAAATGTATCTGCGACCTGACTGTCACAAGAAATTGCAAAATATTCAGCTGTGTTTCTTTTTTTTATTAGTATGAAGCAGATTCCAGGCCTTTTGTGGTAAATGCAATTTTTTCAAGGCTTTTCAAGGACTGGCAGACACCCAGGTCACACCCTTTGAGTAGTTACAGTCAGGGAAGTGCAAGTGATTACTTCAAACTGCTTGTGTTACTGTGATGTCATTGCATATTCAATAGGTCAATAATGGATCATTTGGAGCCTTCTACAGTTTTAATCAATCAAGTAACTAAATTATTGCCAATATTGCTTCACAAGACTGTGGCATTTTTGAAGATGCATAAAGAAATATAGTCCTAAAGACGACTCCTAAATACATTTTTAAACTTACCATTTTAGATTTATAGGAAATTCACCCTGTACTAGGAGTTCCTACATTGAAATATATATGAAGATTGAGGGATGCGACAAAGAATTGTTTCAGCAAAGCAAAAACTATTTTGTGGAGAGTTTCCGAACCTGGGTCCCAACAATTGGGAGCCCAAGGCTCTACCAGCCGGGCTAGCCCCCTCCCTTATATTCAAGAATTGTAATTGGGTGATGGCCGCTTGGCCATGATGTGAAAAAAACTAGGACCCAGAAATTTGGTTGGGGACCCACTTTTTCAGACCTCACTGAGTCCCCAGGACTCACTTTTTGAGCACCCCAACAGAAACCGTGGTGTTGATGCTGGTCTATTGTTTGGAAAAGGTGTGAAGTTCAAACTTGAATTGGATGACACAGTTGTTTTAATTAGTCAGTCAGTAATTAGTCAGTCAGTAAATACTTAAACCGATCATGAAGGTACACTGAAAATGTTGTCTGAAAGAATTTTGAACATTGTACAATGTGCGACACATGACAGAGCTGTTGGTCGCGAAAAACAATTTGGGGAAATATCTTGGTGGTTTGCCCCCCCTGAAAAAAATCCTGGATACGCCACTGGTGCTGGTTACCTTTTGGAAATTTTTGTGGTGTTTTTTGCAAATTTATATCATTCAGGGGCAGAAAAATGGGAAATAGTGAAGAAAAACGGGGAAATTGTGCAGAAAAAGTGGGGAAATCTGTTAAAACTCTTCGTATAAATCCCTTTTTCTTTCAGTTTCTTTTTTCTGTTAATTTCCCACTTCTTTTTACTATTTCCCCAATTTCTGGCCATTTCTCCTATTTTTCTTACCTTTTCCCCATTTTACTTATAATTTCCACATTTTGCTTACCATTTACCCATTTCGCTCATAATTTCTCCATTTTTCTTACCATTTCCCCATTTTCGTTTCTAATTTTGCTAATACATCTGCAGAAATTTCCCCCAAAATCTGTTCAGGGGGCAAGTTGTCCCGCCTGCCCTCTCACCCCCCCCCCCCTAATGGCTATGCTACTGATCTCAATACCTTTTAGACCTGGCCTTCCTGCTATTAAGAATAAGAATAAGAAGTTTTATTCGTCACGTCGTAACAGAGTGCATGTGAAATTTTGGCTGGTCATTGAAATGGTACACTCAGTTAAATTACAGTTTGGAATATTAATTATCATCATATCAAAAAAATCAGAATTATTTTATATAATAATATGATTTTGATTAAGTAAAATAATGGCACTGGGAACAAAGGAATTTTTAATTGACATAATTTGTTGTAAGCCGCTTGTACTTTCTTTTTTACTGCACCGCCCCCCCTCCTGGTGATACCACTGCTAAGTTTATTGTCTCTCCTATTTCTCTGATCATGTATGAAAATCTAGGCCCCAAATTCTACACCATTTTCCCCAAGAATCTACTCACAAAAATGGCAAAACAACATACGCATAGTGAACTCGCATGTGTTCCGCTTGCGACACAAGTTCTAGTTGTACTAGGTCCTTAAACATCACGGCACGGGGGGAGGGTTGGTCTAGTGGTAGCTTGCTGGACTGCCAATCGCTGTGTCCAGGGTTCGAATCCAGCTCTTGCTGGGTCACCTGGGCCTATGTTGGACGGCTGTTTCAATCATCCTTTGCCTTGCCTTGTCCTCCTGCTGTCCTAATTAGCCTACCAAGTGCATAAATACAGGACGTAAAGCCCCAATCATCCATCCATCCTTAAATATCATTAGGTCAATGAACACCCGGCATCTCTAAAAATATTTCTTGTGCATGGTCATCTGGTTGATCGTCCACAAATGTGTTGATATTGACACATAGACCGATTTTTTTATGGCACGAAAAAACTCCAAATACTGAGGAAGACTCATCCCACCAGAGGCCAGAGCTGTATCAAGACTGTTATCCAGTTTAACATACGTATATCATATATTTGTTTTACTGAGATTTCCCAAGGATTGTATCTTAAATCATGTTCAGGGACTATTACAAAGTAACTTTTCTTGAGTTCTCAACTCACCCCAACTTCCTGGTTGTATTATGTCTCTGAAAATATGTTTTAATTTAAGTAGATACCATACTCACTTGTCGTGAAAGATGTAGGGTTTTTGAAAAGCGTTTTACTGAGGAGACCAATTTAAAAGGTAAAAACCACAAATGACCCGATAAACCGAATTTTAATGCATAAACTATCATGGATGTCTCATTATAACTACTTGATGTGTGAAAAAAAACGCTTTTGTCCTAGATTTCTTAAAGTGTAGAAATACAGTAAGATGGTTGGTCTGTGGCACCCCATTTTGAATAAAAATGGAATTAAAGGGGATTGATAATAATAATATAATAATTGTGACCTCAACTGTGCAATAGCTGTAACAGAAATGAGTGACAGTCTCCAAATTTTGACTGTCCTGATGAAAATTCCTCTGAAGACATCCTACGAACTGTTTCTACAATATATAAGAAAAAAGGTCATTCATTGACTAAAGAGTACCCGATAAACGTTCTGTCAGTGTTCCAAAAGTGAGAAATCACTGTGATGTATGCCAATCTGAAAATTAACATGAACATCTGGAAATTTTTGGACCAAGTAAGGTCTGATCCACAAAGACGTTAGGAAGCTTTAACAACAGCATGTAGTCTATATTTTTAAAAATTGTGAAAAGCTTTTGCGAGATTTAACAGGTATAATATTGACGAAGCAACACTGTAAATTCTGAAATTCTGAGTTAGCTCAAATGATTGAGTGAGACGGTTGCACAATTTGTTTGAGCCATGATAGCTTGCTGTTTTGAGTTATGATAATCTTTATGTTGCTATAACTTGCAAACAACAAGCTATCTTGTCTTAAAGGAATTGTGCAAACATCTCACTCAATCAATGATGCTAACTCAAAATTCAAAATTTACAGTGAAGGGAATTGCGATGAGGCACTTTCTTATGCTCTGTCGATGAGATTTACTTTGCCCAGGCAAATACTGAATTTTGGCAGAAACCGCAATGCATCATGATCAAGAGATCCAGGCATTTCATCCATAACTTGCCATGTATTGGCCCCTATAACACCAAACATGCCCAGCGAAATAAACGACTCTGTAAGGACAAAAACTCATATTTTCGTTGCCCGAAGTTCCCTCTTGTTTTCATAACAATTCTGGGAGGAAAATAAGTTAAATAACTCATATTCTCAGTAAAAAGATGTTAAAGCAGAATAGCAGACTTTTTGGCGCAAATTCCCTGGTAGAAATCGAAGAAGTCATATTGTTGTAACATCTATTTGTACGTGACTGTGTCATAGAATAAAACATCATCACATTCTCTCTGTCAGCCCATATTTTCCCTCGACCCTCTATTATATATTGGCTGGGAGGGAGAATACTTGGGTCGATACAAAACAATCTGTGTAATAATATATAAATATCACACCTTAAGAATTGATGAGGAGTAACAGATCGTGTATTTGCTTTCTTGTGATGAAACTGACGGTCCCGAATAGAGGAGTAAGGAAAATATTGCAAACTTTCGGCCATGGCTACATATATAGTGAAGACTGCAATGCATCGAGAACTTTGAAAACCATAGCCTCACCAAAACCAATTACATCATTAGGAGTGCCCTAAAATGAGTTAGTCACACTTTACTTGGCTCAATTACACCCCAATTAACTTCTTAGCTGCACATCAGGCCTAAATTACCCTTTATTATATGACACTTAACATATAGTTATCAATTAATTGGTCAGACGTGATGGTGGATAACCTGTCATGCTGATTAAGGACAGAATCAATTAAAAAAAAGTGGAAGACTGGTTAATTTTATATTACAGCCAGTAAATTTGTTAATTTATATTACAGCCAGTAAATTTGTTATGTGTTGGGGGGTGCACAGAGAAAGTTGCAATTTGAAAGTCATCATACAGATGATTTATCATGATGAAAGCATTAGTTTCAGTAGCACTTCCGTTTTATGAGACTAATGTTTCGTGTTGGACTGTCTATCCAAGAAGCCAGACTTTCCCTAAAAAATCTGACTTCAAACAACATTTAGCAATTGTAAAATTAGTTCTCCAGTTCTCTTGAAAGTGATTACTACAAGTCTGTCTGAGTACAAGACAGATGGCACCAGAACTTTTTGTGTAACCAAATTTACAAAAAATTTCCTTTTTTTTAAATAACATTTATTGTAAACAGAAGAACAACATTTTTTACATACAGGATAATGATGCAGATGCAAAGCTGGTGCAATATTCAGGGTCAGTCTGAAACTATTTTATAAATGACAAACTACTGAGATATAAAACGAAACAAGTATATATATTTCACCACTGCCAAAATTACAAGAAACAATGATCACTACACTGCGGGGGAGGGGGGTGTTGCTGACCCCCTGCAAAAGACACCTATGACATGTTTCACTTCCCTACTGCACTGTATACACCCATTTTACAATAGTACAAATACACACGATGATAATATAAATATAGTATTATATAGACCTATATAAATACAGAAACACCAGATATACAATTAAATCACAACATCAATTCTGCATTAAATACAAGCAGTGCTTCACTCACTGAGAATAATTAAATCTAGTATGTATGCCGATTCTACTTAAAATTCATCTTGCAGTTATAGGTCATATATAAACACATGGATTTTAACTATAATATATAATAATTTGTACACCTCCGTCCTCCAACCAACAGCATTGACTGTTGTTACCGCCAATATTCACTATTGTGCCCAATAGGCCTATTGGGCATGGATATTAGGCCTTTGGGCAAAATATAGAGTCTTTTGGCAAATTATAGGGTCTTTGGGCCAACTATAGGGCCTTTGGGCATTACGGCTCCTTTGGGCATGACTTTCCCAAAGTCATCGCATCCTTCAAAATATCCGCGAGTCCTTTGGGCAAAATATAGGACCTTTGGGCGCATGCCTAAATCACTCATTATCGCTCACTCCCGACTATAGTGGATTTTGGCAAAGATCTTATACTTTGGATTCATGCTCAAGTCACTCGCACTAAGCCAAAATCTATGACAGTCTTATGTGGATATTTGTGAGTGATTATATATGCTTCGGGCATACACAACTGTCAACAAAAAATATCTATCTGTCTGTCATCAAATTTATCTATCTATCTGCCAGATCTGATGGAATTGAGAACCATATCAGAGATTTTTGTCAAGTTTGAATGAGATGCTCCATCAGATCTTTCCTTACCATAATGACAACAAATGTCTTTGAGCTGATTCCAGTTTTTCTTCTTGCAAACTAAAGAAACAAAGACAAAAATACCTTGACTGGAGCACAAGATGATTGCTATGATCCAGAGAATGTCATCATCCACAATGGCTGCAATCACAAACACTATCCACTCCAAACCCATGAGGATGAACAAACGGATGTACACGAAGATGTGAGACTTCTTCTCATTTGTATTGGCAAGGATGTCGGCTGATGTCTGTAATGTTCTTTTCAAAGCATGGATCGTCAGGCTGAACATAATCAAATTGAAAATACAGGAGATTGCAACCGGAACAACAAAGAAAGCAACTAGAGGATACCCTCCTAATATCAAGCAATTAAGTCTGAAGTTTGGCTTCCACTCGTTGGGCAATGTTGTGTAATCGAGACTGAACACAACTGCAGTGTACAGCAACGGCATCAGCCATCCTACGAGGGCTGGTTTCATGGTGGACTTGTTGTCATCTGAGGTACTGCTGTCCTCATGTGTTATACAATATATTTCATCTAGAACAATTTGTTGAGAATATTTCGCCAATGGCAACAGCGTCACATGTTTCACTTCCTCAGAGCACTGTATACATCATTTTTTATAACAGCACAAAAATTAATTTATGTAATGACAATTATCATATATAAAATGTATTTATATATGTATATAAATTTTATTCGACATTCAAATATAAAAAATGATACATATGTCAGGCAAAAGCAATTAGGAACAACATAGGCTAAAATAATAATAAAAACATAGAATACACACCAATATATCCACAAAGTTCACATACATACAATACGTACAAAACATAAAATAATTGTAGTTTTAAGTTAATCCAGGTTCCAGCGAACCAGTTAGTCGAATAATTAAAAAAAATATGTATATATATACATTTTTAGTCAATGTTATACATATATTATATAGCATTATAAATTTTGTTCATTGACCATTAATTACCAGATAAGATTATTATTAGATATATAATTATTTCTAAACAATTTAGGAGAGTTATATAGAACATTATAAAAGTAATCTAATGATATTTAATTTGCTGTTACACAAGCAGTTTTTAGAATAACTACTTAAGGAATCAAACTGCATGTACTGATGTTACATGTAACATATATATGCATACAAAAGATATGATAAATAGGTAAATAGATATATAACACAATTACATGTATCAAGTTAAGCATTCATTAATATCTATCATATACAGAGCATATTTACAATCATAATCATGTGGATGTAGGAGAAATCTGTTTTACACATCGGCTAATTGTAAGAACTTCCCTAGACTAATCAGCAATTCAGGTTCCTTGCATTTCATTATTTCAACAAATTCATTTTTACTATCCAATGACTGAAAGTTATCTACAAATTTAGACGCTGTTAAAAAGAGTTAATGTCGATGGCTTGCATTGCTGGGGCATACAGTCAAGCAATGTATTTCATCTTCAGGCATATCCAAAGTACACTTTTTACAAATTTTTTCAGGGGCAGGCAATTTTGGCCTCTGATGTCGCCCTGTTTCAATTCTTAAGCTCTGTGAATTAATTCTAAATCTAGCAATTTTTGTCAACATTTTGCGGCTAATTCTTAAGAGAAGGTAGGTGTTACCGCCAATATCCACTATTGTGCCCAATAGGCCTATTGGGCATGGATATTAGGCCTTTGGGCAAAATATAGGATCTTTTGGCAAATTATAGGGTCTTTGGGCAAACTATAGGGCCTTTGGGCATTACGACTCCTTTTGGCACGACTTTCCCAAAGTCATCGCATCCTTCAAAATATCCGCGAGGCCTTTGGGCAAAATATAGGTCCTTTGGGCCAATGCCTAAATCCCTCATTATCGCTCACTCCTGACTATAGTGGATTTTGGCAAAGATCTTATACTTTGGATACATGCCCAAGTCACTCGCAATAACTCTTTTATACTATTGTGGATTTTGACATATATCCAACTTTGGATAATAGTGAACTCACCAATGAAAATATGCCCTAATATCTTTACAATGAGAATCCACCCTAATGTCCACAGTTTGGGGCACTGTATATTTTATATAAAAAATTTTGTCCAATGAGAATGCCACCTAATATCCTGTCCAATGAGAATCCGGCCAAATATCCTAGCCAATGACAGTCAAGCCTAATATCCACAGAGCGATGATTGGCCAGTGGATATTAAGCTGCATTCTCATTGGACACACTGAGAATTCAATGAGATTCAAATCTAATATCCAACAGCCAATGAAAATTTAGCCTAATATCACATAGGCTAATAGTCAAATAGGCTCTTTGGTCAAAGTCAAAAGACTAAGCCAAAATCCATGACAGTCTTTTGTGGATATTTGTGAGTGATTATATATGCTTTGGGCATACACAGTAGGGTTCTAAGCGACAGTCGGGTTTTATAGAGTTTATACGTCCTAAGTTTTGGCTGTTGTATGCTATCATTTATTGAAGCGTTTAGTTGCGCTGCTCACCACCGTAAAGCTTGGTTTTAACATTACTACACACATTTTCAGGGTTTTCAATATTACTGATGTCATGTTCAATCTCGCAGCTATTTGTTATGTGAAATACTCTTTCTAACCCATTCTTTCTGTTACCATTCTTAAGCATGTCTTTTTGGATGTTTAAGCATCTTTTCAGAATTTTTTCATTGCCCATTCTTTCTAAAAAGACCAATAGTTTACCATTCTCACTTTTTGACGGACATGTAATTGGAATCTACCTGTCTCACCATAAACTGCCAAAGATGGTGTTTGTTTCCTTAACCCTAACAAGCACTTCAGGTATGCAAGTTGTAAATTTTCAAGTTCGCTAACAGTTTTATATCAGTCCATATTTCACTGTTGTATTCCAAAGGTCAGATACTATATTCAAGTGTTTAAAAAAAAGACAACTGCATTACTGGACAGCAATGTATGTAGAGTGTCAGAAAGAGAAAATACTTTCAGATTATATCATGCCCTGAACTGTATTTATCTGATATTGCACTCAAGTTTGCAAGGTTACTGACCTTTGAAAAAAAGAGCCACAGGGAAGAATAAGAGAGAGCAGGCTAGAGACTAACAGTTCAGATCCGAAGAGCTTAAATTGATCTCAAGCTTGTTTGATTTAATATTTAAGGCTCCTATTACAGTAGCCTGTTTGTCTACATTTTTTTATGTGTTTGTAATTACTTATGAGTCAAATGTGACCCTATGTCATCAATAAAAGTTATCTATCCATCTATCTCGTTGGACCTGACAGAGCTGAGAACAATATCAGAGATTTTTGTAATGTTGGAATGAGATGCTATATAAGATCTTTCATCGCCATGTTGGTTGCACATCTCTTTTAGCTGATTCCAGTATTTTTTCTTGCAAACAAAAGAAACAAAGACAAAAATACCTTGACTGGAGCACAATATGATTGCTATGATCCAGAGAATGTCATTGTCCACTACGGCTGCAATCACAAACACTATCCACTCCAAACCCATGAGGATGAACAAACGGATGTACACAAAGATGTGAGACTTCTTCTGATTTGTATTGGCAAGGATGTTTGCTGATGTTTGCAATGTTCTTTTCAAAGCACGGACTGTAAGGCTGAACATAATCAAATTGAAAATACAGGAGATTGCAACCGGAACAACAAAGAAAGCAACTAGAGGATACCCTCCTGATATCCAGCAATTGAGTCTGAAGTTTGGCTTCCACTCGTTGGGCAATGTTGTGTAATCGAGACTGAACACAACTGCAGTGTACAGCAACGGCATCAGCCATCCTACGAGAGCTGGTTTTAAGGTTGACTTGTTGTCATCTGAGGTACTGCTGAGTGTGTCTGGGAACCCAAAAGTCTCAAAACTGTCAGTGGAGATTATGTTTAACCAGACAAACATTGAAAGGAAGGTAAACATCTTCAGTGCACCAACAATTTTGCAAGTTATATCATACTGGGCCAACCATGGCGAGAGAAGCTGCATCAAGATGAATAGTAGGATTGCCAAAGTTGCATGGAACTGCAATCGACCTGGATAAAGCTTATAAGAAGGTATGAATGCCTGGAGCATGAGTCTGATTAGTAAACATACCATGGCAATGGAGAGGAAGATGAATGTTACTACCCCTTTGGCTACATCCAATTTAGAAACCAATCTCTTTTCCAATACCATGCATGCGGATATAAAACCATCCTCAATATAGAATGATACTGGTTTTCTTCGCACATTGTTTGTGACAATTACAGGAGAGCTGTTTCTGTCTTTGATTTCCACGTCATCAACACGATACTTTATCCAAGTGCAGTTTGAGACATAGGAGTCATTTGCTTGCGGCATTTCAAGTTGGAACACCAATACTGAAAATTTGACATTATTTCCAAAAGTGTGCGATATTCCTTGCGATAACAACGAATAAATTGCTGCATCATTAATGAGAGTTCCATTCACGCCAAACACTTGAACATTGCCCTGAATGTACCCGGTGTCAGATTCATTGAAGAAAAAGGTAGGCTCTCCTTTGACAGCTGCTATCTGTTCATTATCCTTGAAGTAACTCTTAAATAGATATAAGTCGTAATTTCCATTAGCAGCGAGGTTTGTCAAAGAAAAAGCAAATGAAAGTTTGGCAAAAGTGGTGCATTCTCCATTGAGTGGTTCCATGCCAGGTGGACATGCTTTCTTTCTGCAGATATTTTCTTCTATGACCCAAACTTCATCCTCTGGACATTCTGCCTGGGGAAGACGGAGTTGGAGTCCTTCTCTCGGATTGAAATCAATCATCTGGGATAGAGAAAAAAAAGCGAATGCTCCGTCTATTCCTTGTAAAGCAACTGATGGATCTTGCTTATCAAAGACACCACACACCATGTCAGGTGGAGGTTGGTGACAGTCCTGAAGGGCACAGTAAGGGTTGGCTGTGTTATGATTATAAGGGTCTCTCACTGCTACTGTCAGTGGCTGAGCGTGCCGACACATTTCACTTTGACAAGTACAGGCCAATCCATCAGTACAACGATGAACAGGAAATCCACCAAAGGTTTGATACTCAGCAACACAGTTTTCACTTAATGATCCCATGTCACTGAGCTCATCAGTTGAAGGGATATTGCCAATGATCTTGCCAAGAAAGTGATGCAATAATTTATCAGGGAAGATGCAATTCATTGCTGGTTTCCAGGGCTTCACTTTTGTGACTTCATTGCAAATGGCACACTTTGCATTAAGATAATGTATCCCTGTGTCAATATCAACCACATGCACAAAGAGATTAACATCTTGGTATGAGTCATCGAAGGAGCAAGATAGGCCAAGACAGTTTGTCACCATTTTCACATTAATTTTTCCAAATTTAGTTCTGATCTTTCTTCTGCATGTGTACTTTGGTGTGACCTTCTTTGGAATGGTGTCTCTCACTTCATCTTCTGAAAGTACTTTGAAAGGTGAATAGTTGGATTCATCCGGAAATCTCTGTCGTGCTTCGGCTAAAATAGTTGGGCATTCTTCATCAAAGTCAGGACAACAGTCATGATAAAAGATGCAGGCCGAATCACAGTGACATGCTTGTATTCCAAATCCCGTGTGATATAAAACTTCCCCACATTGTCCTTTACAAGTCTTGCATGTCTTGATGAATTTAGCCACTTCTTTGTTGACATCATATGAACTGCATGGATCATCAGGTGTTGTAGATTGCAGTATTGCACGCATTTCTTGTGGTGTTGTATCATCCTGCTCTTCTGTTGGTGTAAAATTCCTTCCATTTGGTGGAACCATGTTATGCATTGGCTGTTGTGTTGTTTCAACCTTGATTTCTGAAGGATCAAAATCCGTTTTGTGCGGTGCCAACGTATCACCCCCTCCTTGTGGTGTCATTTCATTCCCCAATTTTGATGTTGATGTGGTATCTTCTCTTTGTGTTGCAAATTGTGTTGAAACATTGTTAAAATCGAAGTCCTGAGAGTGAGTTGTTGAAGCTATAACCAAAACTACCAAGATGATGTGAGGCATCTTCGGTCTTGACTGTGCTTCTCTGCATCTCACTTACTTTATACAGCTGTCCCTGTGGCTTGAGTCGATGGGGAGGGGGAAGGTTGTCGTCCGGATGTCATTGGCTTGCCCTCATTAATATTCATTTAAACAAATGCTGCCATTCAAGCAATTATTATTTGGGTGCACGTGCCATCATTTTTCATTGGATATATTTATCAAGAAATGAACACTCCTTAAAGTTTGTGATGACTTTTTATGATAATGTATCATACGTATGTATCACCTGTATTGAACAGTGCTATGAGGTGAAGTTGCAATTAGCTTTAATTTTCTGATGTCATGCATGCAATTAGCAATTTATTCTTGAATTTGTAATGGTAATACCCTATTGTGTCAGCAACGTGCTGGGTGTAAGAATTTTGAAACAATTAAATAATTTAGAACAATGACTATTGTTTGAAATAATTGGTTTATTTGTGATGGTAATTGGCTGCTCCCTTCTGTCACGTAAAGTGTGGGACATTGCGCAGTGAAATGTGTGATTTGGATAAGTGATGTTGGTGGGTAAAGAAAATTATAATGTGTAATATTATGAAACTTGACAATTAATTGCAGAAATGTTTCTCTGTGATAAGAGTGATCGACAAGGACTTGGAAGCCACATGACAGGTCAGTGGTTGTATGTGGTACTGTTACTTTGGACCTCAGACAAGTGGATTTTCGAGTTTTTTGTCCTGAAAGACATGCCATATATTTTTGTAATCTGCCATATTGAAAGAGAGTAACAAGCACTCGATAGATCACCTACCTCCATAGGCGTACGATTTTTGGGGGGGCGAACGACATTTGCCTGAATTTCAAGATCATAAATTCAATACCATTTCAAATTAAAATGCCTGGAAATCATAAATTTTCAATAGTGTTTATTTAATCATTTGCCCGAATCTCACTGTTTCCCCCCTCTGGTACACCTATGACCTCACATGGTGGTAACACAACATGGTGGTACAATCTCTCCCATACTAGGATGCGGACCACAGTTGATATAAGCGGCTTGCACATAGTAAAATAGTACGTAAGAAAAAATAAGATTGCGCGTCTTCTGATTGTCTTTACAGGCAGCCAATGAACTGGAAACAGTGTTTAGGCTACTGAATAAATAATTTTAGATTGTCTGGACTTGATTAAGACCACAATTTAGCCATTATCTTGAGATTTGGCGAGGGACTATTTTTTTTAAATCTGGGGAGGGTGTGAGCTGGTTACTCTAGGATTCTTGGCAAAACAGGGAGGTTTCAGTTTCGGAGGCGCATAGCAAAAAATCTAGATGGCTAACAATGTATACACTGCATGCCTACATGTTTGTAAGAGTTGATACTTTCATTGAAAAATAGGCCTATATTTTTCAGTAAATTAGGGGATGAGCAAATGACTGAAGTGTTACATTAAAAATGCACAGTAAATTAATTGTGGTCCGCTCCCTATTACAGGGACCTCAAAAGTGGCATATCAGCCAGTGGGGCATGATTGACTCTCCTAATGTAAATATTTTTGACTTTTTTCAAATTTTGTATTAGTTTTCAATAATTTTGAGCACTTTCAAGCAAGTTTTAAGCAGTAGGGGAAGCTTGGGAGAGTTGGGCCACTTTTTACATTCTTGCACCTCCTGCTAACAGTTATGATTATATAAACATGCTTAATGCATGTATCGTATCTTGAAATATTTCAGAAAAATATCTTTAGGTTTGCATTGATATTTGCCCAAGAACATATGAGCTACAGCCCCATGAAAATTGGAAAAAAATTGGCCCAACTCTCCCCATCAAGTGGGAGACTTGGGCCATTCAGGAGGGAGACTTGGGCCATTGCAATATATCAGGTTCGGTTAAGCTGCACTTGAGGCCATAATATTTTTAACCTTTACTGTGGTGGTCAAACTGGTCATAGAAGTCGCTTATCCTGAATTGAGGCCTCCTGCAACTCTAGTTTGCTGTCAGACTTAAGCCTCGGCCGGATGGCCCAACTCTCCCCATCTAGATTTCCTGATATCTAATTTTATTGGACTATGAATAATTATTAAGCCCTAAAAATATTCCATCTCTGTTGAAAATAGCTCTAGACAAGTTCTTCTGTCTTAATAAAAATAAATCTGGGTAAATGCAACACATGTGTGGAGAGTATTAGCACTGTCCCAACTCTCCCCCATTCCACCATTTTTCTCTAAATCCCAATTATGACAAAACCGGTTGTCTGATAATTTTCCAAAATATGTTAATAACAACTGAATAGTCAAGCCTACCAAGCATGCCATAGAAAATTTTCTCAGTCCTTGTTGTCTGACAGACAATTAAAAACTCTTAACATGGCTAAGTTTTTCCTTTTTTCATCCAAATTCGAATTTTCTTCTCTCTAAAGATCATGACAAGCAAATTAGCCAGAAATGTTACATCAATTGAAAGATTTTAATTTTTATAAATTTTTGGTGGCTGCAGCTTTCTCAAAAAATTTTTAGTTTCCTCAAAAATCAGGGCGGCCCAACCCTCCCTGCGGCCCAACTCTCCCAAGCTTCCCCTAATTTAGTCATTTTGGGCATTTTCCATGAAAATATGTGCAATGTGGGTAATTTCTCACCAGGACACTCCCAATTTCTCGTTAAGACGGTCATTAATTAACTAATAAATTAGGGGAAGAATGTCGTTATGGTAAGGACAGATTTCCATGTTTGTACTCTGCATAAATCAGTTGCATTTTTGTGGTTATCTCTAATTGCCTTGATTTGGTGGCTAATGAACCTTCCTGCCTCGGAGAACTAAAATGGCGCAAAATGTACCTCCGGGGACCGCTCCTCCGAGGGCCTCCAACGAAGCTTGGAAATGGTAATCAGTGGTTTAATGGTGAAAATTGTTGCTGTGCTTCAATCAGAAATCTGGTGTAGTTCTCAAAAATATGAAAATTTAACAACTTTTGGGGGAAAGGTTTCTTTATTAGGATGCGGACCACAGTTGATATAAGCGGCTTGCACATAGTAAAATAGTACGTAAGAAAAAATAAGATTGCGCGTCTTCTGATTGTCTTTACAGGCAGCCAATGAACTGGAAACAGTGTTTAGGCTACTGAATAAATAATTTTAGATTGTCTGGACTTGATTAAGACCACAATTTAGCCATTATCTTGAGATTTGGCGAGGGACTATTTTTTTTAAATCTGGGGAGGGTGTGAGCTGGTTACTCTAGGATTCTTGACAAAACAGGGAGGTTTCAGTTTAGGTGGCGCATAGCAAAAAATCTAGATGGCTAACAATGTATACCCTGCATGCCTACATGTTTGTAAGAGTTGATACTTTCATTGAAAAATAGGCCTGTATTTTTCAGTAAATTAGGGGATGAGCAAATGACTGAAGTGTTACATTAAAAATGCACAGTAAATTAATTGTGGTCCGCTCCCCTAGGACATGTTGGACCAAATCCTTACTTGGTCTTGTGATTCATGTTTGGTACCAAAGATATCACTTTTGAGATAGGTACTGCACAGTGCACACACTGTTAAACTAAGTACAATTAATAGAACATTTGAATGTAACCAAATCCACAAGATGAAGTCATTTAAATTAACAAAATAAGACAAAATAACCATAATATTGCTTTCTGCCACTTTATTGTCTCCTGTTACATAATTCTAGAAGTTGTGTTTATAATATCAATATTAATATCAATATAAATTTCTTTAAGAGTGTTAAAATGAGTTAGTTTTGTCATATGCAAGGTAACAGATTGCAGCATTTTGCCAATTATGAGACAATTGAGTAAAAAAACGAATCTGGCCAATTACTGCAGGAGTTCGCTGGAGCTCAGTGACTCCTTTCAGTCATGATTTGATAATTATGCATTCATCTTTGTACATCACGGCAGGAAACCAAATCAGCAACCACGACAACCACGAGCCAACTGCTTACTCATTCAGTCATTAAATGAATAAACCAGTCATTACAAAATCATTAAATCATTAGAATAACACTCCTCCCTTAAGGCACATTCAACTTTGAACCAGATCAACCCTGGCTCGGGCCGAGGGTCAGTTCAGCTATTGAAATGTTAACAAAAAATATATATATTTTATGTATCAAAGAAAGAAATTAACTTATGTATAAAGTGAAGAGTATTTTACAAGAATTGTTTTTTTGCAAGCATGGCATAAAATTGTACATATATAATTATGTAAATATCATTTTATAGATTTTCAAAACTTTTTTTTCTGATTTTTTTTTGTTGATTTTAGTCGTACAGAAGCTTTATGCTTGGTTGTCTGTAAATTGTATTGTTATATCAATTTTACCGACTGTCCTGATTGATTACGACTTTAAATAAAATTTTACTACTACTACTACATATTGATTTCGAATTCTTGAACTGCATTCACTGTGGTTAACACAAGTCAGAGGTCCCTTCAGATAGTAGTAACGAAAAAAATAATAAACTAAAAAACAGAAAACAAGGATGCGTACTATCTCCCCTTCTTTTTATTTTATATACTCAAGATTGTCGACGTTACATTAACAAGTGTAAATTACTGGGATATGCTGACGATGTTGTCCTCACGGGTGTATTGAACAAAAGTTTATTGGACGCAGATTGTAATGAATATTTTAATGAAATACTACAGTTTCACTCTTGTGGTAGCTGATTCAAATTTCCCCCCTCCCCCCGATTTGTGAACTTTGCTTTGTTTGTGGACGAGTGAAAGGAAAATGAAAACTTTTTTTTTTCTTTTTTCTCAAACATTTCAGGGTAGTACATGTAAATAAAGTCCATGAACATTTAGACATTAATTATATGCGTGTTAGTCTTTCTCTCATCATAATTATCATCTCATCTTTCATAGCCTCATCTGCTCTCAACTACTTCCTATACTTAAAAACCAGAACTATTTTTTAAGCTCATATATGTATACTTACTATGTAATATTTGTATTGTAATTCTGACAAGGGGGCAGAGGATAGAGCCTTTACCTATTCATCACCGATACTGTGGAATGGCTTACCTGAAAATGTTCGAAAATCAAGGACTCTGGATAACTTCAAGAAGCGACTGAAAACCTATCTTTTTGCAGAATTCTACAGAGATATCAGCTAATCTAACCAAGCGCCAATGAGCAGTTTACTGGAATTGGCGCTATAAAAGTACTTAATATTATTATTATTATATTATTACCCACGATAGATCCAGATAACTGATTTAGTGGGTGCCTCCTTGGCCAATAGATATAATAACCTATTTGATGTATATACGAATGGCCAAATAAAAATGTTTGTCTATCTGTCTGTCTGTCTGAAACAAACTCTTAATTGATAACAAAGAAGACTATGTTTAGTTGTTTACAGCTATGTGAAAACTTTGTCCCTGGGCTAAGCTCAGGCACTAACCAGTGGCGGATCCTCCAAATCACTGCGATTAAAAGGCTAGTAGGGTTGGGTGAGGGAAATCCGGCCCTGGTGGGAAATCTGGCCCCGAAAGTTTAAAAACAGCAACGATTAAGTAGGTTACAAGCAGTAGCAAAAAAACAAAAAGATGATTAAGGTACGACGATGTATTTTTTCAACTAACAACCGTTTGACATCGTTTTTCTTTTGTGCAGATAAGGTTTAATCCTCAAGTTATGTTCATCAAAGTAAGCACAATTACTGAAATCATTAAGGGGGTCGGATTTTCCCCCTATATGTTGCCGAAATGCATCCTGCTTACAGTTTGAGGTTGACATTTTAATCTCTTACCTCATTTTGTTGTCTACAGGGCAATACGTTTAAATCGCCCTCTCCAGGTATATCCCTTGCAATGAAGGTTTGGTAAATAGATAGTCCGATTAATAGATGTCAAAAAGTCCCAATTAGTCCATGGCTCTGCTTTAATATCCTCTTCTTTGACAGTGTTTATGAGGCTCTCTCAAGCAAGAGGTGGCTTTATTTTAATCTTGTTGTTTTGTTTTACACTGATTGCTGGCTATAATCCCCTGTCTTTAGCCTCAGGTCAATAGACTCTAAACTTGACAGCAATTGGAATGAAATCAGCATTAGATTCTCATGCCTATAATTATGTGACCAAGAATTGGTGCAAATATAATCAGCAGCCTGGCTGTTGTTGCACCCAATTTCTGACAGAGTTAACTGCTTTGTAGCTTACTGATGTTGTGTTTCTGTGCATAAAAAGCAGTTTAAAAAGCAGTAAAATTCAAAGAATGCAGAACAGAGCAGTAAGAGCTATTTATAATAATTATGACTATGTTAATGTGAGAGGGGTTGAAGTTATAGCAAAAATGAGAGTTATGAATGTCAAACAAAGGAGGGATTACTTTATGTCACTTTTAGTATTTAAATGTATACATGGTCTTGCACCTGAATACTTGTCGAATCAGATTGTTATGGCTATTGAAATGTCAGACAGAACAAGAAGAAATGTAAATGAAAATGATGTATATCTGCCATATGCTAACACTGAATGTACAAAAAATGCCTTTTCTTATAGAGGTCCTGTAGTATGGAATAGTTTAGGGAATAACCTGAAGGAGTGCACAAATATTAATGATTCTAAATGTAAAGCCAAAATGTATTTTTTGAATGTTTGATTGTTTTTTACTTCATATATAGTTATACTATAATTGTTATTATTTATTACAACTGTAGATTGTTTATATACAGGGCCAGATTTAAAACAGTGGTTTCGCTGAATCTGTCACCCTGCCTAAAAATATTCTAAATACCGGTAAAAAAAAATTTAAAAGTTAATAAATAAATATGGATCTACGTATGAACTATTTGGCCCAAATTTTCATCTCTAGTTTAAACTTGGTTTGTGGATAAACTAGGTTTAAACCCAGTTTAAGATATTAAAACTTACGTTTTTCTTTTCTCGAAATTTTCATGTCTGGTTTTAAAAATCGACCAGGTTTTTCTGTGGTTTTGGCCGAAACCTGCTCAGGGGTGGTTTAACTCCTGGTTTTGGAAGCCTTCAGTGTGGATTTTGCGTCTGCAAAGTCAGATTCCCATTTCACTGATCTAGTTAAGAATGTCAGTTGTGCTGTGAATTATTTTTTTTCAAAAAATATTTTTTCCCTTTTTTTTTTCCAAGTTCCCCAATCCCCCCCCCCCGACATTTTTTAAACAAAATTTCAAAGATTGCCCCACCCAAAAATGTTTCTTTTAAAAGTTTGTTTCAACATTTCTTTTTCCATAACTTCGACATGTGGACAATTTTGTCAAATTCTTCTTTTTATTTCCCAAAATTTTCCCCAAAAATACTTGTCACACATTTTTTCTTTTCATGTTTCTGTTGCAACTTTTTATTAGGAGATTAGTAATACAAGTTATTTGTAGCTCATTATAATTTATTGTCTTTAAAATGCATCTTTTGGGTCCAGGTGTTGCCGTCTTGATGCTTTGGCATTTATATCATCCTCACATGTCAGGTGTAGGTTCGTGAACCTACCCTGACCACATGCACCATGTTTCAGTGAATATTGGCAGCTATCCAAATATGCATCCGCTGCCGTAAATAGAGGCTCTGAGAGGTTGCAGAGGCTCTGAAGGGTTGGAAATTGAAGAGCATTGTCCAATAGGAGATTGTATCGCAGAGTGAGAAATTAATGTTTTCACACTGGAAGTGATTAGTAATAAGCTTTTCATAGTTTCTAGTAACTGTCATAAGATTAGTAAAAAAGTTTTTCATAGCTTCTAGTAACTGCCATAAGATCAGACTATAAATCCAGAACTTGGAAACACTGATTAAAGGATTTTGATATTTCAGTTACATATCTGCCGAGAAAAAAAAACCATGAATCAATATTGCCAATCTCAATTACCAATACAGACCACCTCAATCAGTGATCTATCTATCTATATATCTATTTATCGGCCCATCAACCTTCCGGCCCATCAACCTTCCGGCCCATCAACCTTCCGGCCCATCAACCTTTCGGCCCATCAACCTTTCGGCCCATCAACCCGGCCCAAGCCCGGCCCAATTCATTATAACAGCATAAATAAGGCAAGGCAAAACATACACATCATTGGAAGTATTCTTAGTCTAACAAATACAATTCGGAGTGCCTCAGTTCTTATTTCTTGAACATGTTTCATTCAGCATCATGGTAATGCACTGTAAGGTGCTGCCACCTTTCTATTAATCATCTATCTGGCACAATTCTTGATGATTGATAAAATTGTAAGACAAAACAAAACATGTCAGCAGCAACTGGAAACAACAGAATGCTTCTCAATTGAATGTTGTGTAACAGCTTTTAATCTTCTTCTGAGGTGTGTACCACAAACTCCGCCACAGAATGAGCCTAAAAATATAAGCATGTTCCTGATTGGTTCTTTCACTTTAGTCATGTAAATAGGTGATAGGATTAAAATTAATGAGACTTCACTCTCAGACAGGACTTGAGAGCAGGGGTAGTGTCAACTATCCCTGCGTATGGAGGATGATTTATATAGGCCTAATCATTCTATTACTAATTATCTATTCTAGCTGTTGTTTCTTCCTTTTTTTTTTTTTTACTTTTTTTCTTCCCTCTCTATTCATATTCCCCCCCTTTTGTCTTCTCTTTCTTTCATCATTTCTTTTTAACCTGGTTTCTTTTGTTTTTTCATTTTGTCCTCTTTCTTTTACCTCCTGCATCTTTTTGCTTCTTCATTTGCACTCGTCCTCATTGTCTACCTCTTCTCTTTTCTTCACTTTCGGTTATCTCCCTCTTTCATGGCCTATTTCATCCCTTTCCTTCTTCTTTTCTTTCTTTTATTCTCTTTATTCCTTTTTCTTTCTCATATTTCTTATATTTCTTCTCCTTTCGGCTTTTTTCCTTAATTATGGCTGCATTATATGTTTTCCTTCATCTTATTTTTTTCTTTATCTACTTTCTTGTTATTTCCTGTTCTTCTTGATCGTTCTTCTTCTTGAGTTATCTTTCTTATGTTTTGTTCCTTTTTCGTCTTCCTCTTCTTTTTAATTATGCTCTTACCTTCTTTTTAATTTCCGACTGCTTTCCTTCTTCTTTCTTCTTAGTTTCTCGTCTGATCCTTCTTCTTTGAAATTAGTGTGAATTGACTTCATGTTCATTTCTTCAACATTTCTTCTGACCATACTTGCTGATTTTGCTTTAATTTCCTATCAATTTTTTCTTTCATTCCTTCTAGCATTCCTCTTTTTATTGCTTATTGTTTCTCCCTCTTTGTTTACTACCTTTATTTTGTTCCTTACTTATCTTTTTAAATTTAGCTTCTTCTTGTTTCATAGAACTTAGTGCAAACTGAGTTTAAACTCAGTCTCCATAAACCTGGTCTAGCCAAGGTTTGTCAGACGAGAAAATTCGGTTTTTAAACTGGGTATAAACTCAAGTTAAACTTGGTTTATCGAAACTGAGTTTAAATGGGTAAAACCCTGGGTTAAACCAAGTTTTTAAAAACCTAACATGAAAATTTGGGCCTGTGTGTCTCTGTGTGAACTGAGTACATACAAACAGCGGAGAAGCCCCTTGTGGCAACTTATGCCATGTCGCATCCACGAAAAAAGAAATTGAATTGATATTGGATCTAAATTCAAAGATCAAAATCGATCCCCTTTTTGATAAAGATAAACATGAAGCCAGTGCAATATACAATACATTTGTCTTAGAACGCAGAAGAAGATCTCCTCTTTTGTCAAAGCAGATTTGTATTTTCGGAAAAAATTCATATTACAGTAGACGAAAAATGAATGCTTGCAGAAAAGCAGTGGAACGTTTCTTGTCAGGTCATAGCCCTATCACACTGCCATGTTAAACTCTATGATGTGAAAGCAGCCACCGAGGTCATTTCCTATACATTCCTATACTTCCTATAATATGTTATTAACTGACAAGACATACCACTCACCAATTAGGGCTCAAGCTACCCAATGACAAATTGACATTTCATATCAATAATAATTTTATGTTTGAGAGGGCTTGTTTTTGAGGTCTTTGATGGCCACCAACAGCTTTCTGTTTTTCATCTACTGTAAGTGTAACTGAAGTCTGCGAAGGAATACATGTGGCAGGGTTAAGAAGCAAGAATTGTAATGTTTGCCAATCCCTTGCATGAAACACCTATGATTAAAAACAGACTCAATTTGTTTTAAAATATTTCATGTTTCAGTATATACATTTAATAGTGCTTTCATAAAAGGCTAGTCCATGATTATACAGGTGACAGTAGCATTCATATCTATTTTTCAAATTTCAGAGTTATCCTGCAAGAAAACGTACACTAAATATGTAAATAAGGCAGTTGTAATGAATGACATTGAGTGGACAATTTAATTTTTTGCTAAATTTTAAATCATGTTATGGATCCTTCCTGTTTATCTGGCTTTCCACTTTCACCATTTCCAGTGAAGGAGCTTAACACAACATTAGTACTTTTAGTTTTACCATTTTCCTTGTTGTTTGTCTGTGCAAAAGGTCTGTCCTCACTGCAACTGCTGTAAGACTCCTTGAGCTGTTTCCAATACTTCTTTTTACAAACAAAGGAGAAAAATACAAAAATACCCTGACTAGCACACAGGATTATAGCAATGATCCAGAGTATCTCATTGTCCACAACAGCTGCAACCACAAACACAAGCCACTCCAAACCCATAAGGATGAACAAACGAATGTACACAAAGACATGTGAACGGCGTTTGTTCAGTGGAATGACAGCGGCTGATGCCTGAAATGTACCTTGCAAGGCATGGACAGTGAGGCTGAATATGATGACATTGAACAAGCAAGAAATGGCAACAGGGGCAAGAAAGAATGTTACCAAAGGATAACCTCCTGAAATCCAGCACTGCAGTCCAAAGTTTGGTTTCCACTCATAGGGTATGGGACAGTAATCAAGCCCAAACACAGCTGCAGTGTACAACAAAGGCGATAGCCATCCCACAAGAGCAGGTTTCAAAATCGAACGACCATCATCTGGGACACTGAATGTGTTGGGAAAGCCAAATGTTACAAAACTATTGCTGGCAATAATGTTCAACCAAACAAACATAGAAATAAATGCAAACATCTTCAGAAAACCAACAATTTCACAAGAGATGTCATATTGACCTAACCATGGTGTGAGGAACTGAAGCAAAATGAACAAGAAAATTGCTAAAACTGTGTGAAATTGCAATCTCCCTGGGTATTTTTTGTATGAGGGAATGAAAGCTTGCAGGACTATTCTGATAAGTAAACATACCATGGACAATGACAGAAGAATGACTGACAACAAACCTTTCACAAAATCCAAATTCGACACAGAAAATTAGTCTATTATCATGCACGCTGACACATAGCCACCTTCAATGTAAAACGATACTGGTGATTTTTCAACATTGTTGACAATGATAGTCATTTCAGACCCATCAATCATTTTTACCTCCTCCATATCATACTTCATCCATGTGCAGTTTAATGCTAGCAAGGCCTGGTTTTCTGTTGGCCTTTGAAGATTGAATGTAAAAACAGAAAATGTAACATTTTGTCCAAGAGTATTTGATAATCCTTGGGATAGCACTGAATACGCTTTTCCATCATTAAGGAAACTTCCATTGGCAATGAAGAGCTGAAAGTTCCCATGAAAATACGCCATGTCAGAGTCTTTGAACACCAGTGTCGTATTGGCTCTGACCGCTTCAATGTTTTCTTCCTGTTCTATGAAACTTTCAAACTTGGATAAATCATACTGGGAAGAATTAGAAAGTGAGAAAGCAAAGGCGAGATTGAAATACGGCACACATTCAGTATTCAAGAGTGCCATATAAGGTGGACAGTTCCTTTCTCTGCAGACATTTTCTTCATCAATCCATATTTTTCCATCAGGACATCCAATCTTTGGCATGCGAAGATGGAGTCCTTCTTGTGGATTAAAATCCATCATTAAAGAAAGACTGAATAAGACTGTTCCATCTGCAAGGTTCATAGACATGACATGTCTCAAAAGATTCACATGCACTCCACAAAACATTTCTTGCAGAAAAGGCTTACATGTTTGTACAGCACAGTATGGGTTATAGTCATTACGCCAATTTGCCCCAAAATTATTAGTCGTGACTGACAATTCATTTGCATGACGGCACATTTCATTTTCACAATTACAGGGTGATATTCTAAAACACCTATGGACAGGAAATCCTCCGGTGCTTTTGTATAAAATTCTGAAATGTGTACCCAGTTCCAAAACATTTAGAAGTTCCTCAGTCGATGTTATGTTAAATTGTCTAGGTGTTTGTGATTTCATCTTAATAATCCGCGCTAATACTTTTTCAACAATAACTTCCAGGCCTACCCCTTCAAGGACAGCATTCCAAGGTTGAATGTTAGTCACTCCATTACACAGGGCACATTGAGCATTGATGAAATGTACACCTGTGTCTACATCAACAACGAAAACAAAGAGATTAACGTCCCTCCAATAGTTGTCAATTCTGCATTTGACACCCAAGCACCGATCAACAATCTTCACATCGATCATGTCATCTTTCCCAAAGAAAACTTGCTTGCAGGTGAATGAACTCCTTTGTGGCTCTGGAGAAGCATTAACATTTCCAGGAATGATAATTTTGAAAGGGGAGTAATCCGATGTTTCAGGGAAACGTTCTTTTGCTTTTGCCATCAGGGAAGGACATGAAGAGTCAAAGTCAGGGCAGCAGTCTCGATACATTACACAGGCAAAGTCACAGTGGCAGGTTTGACTCCCGTGTCCGTTTGTTTCATGTGCAATGTACGAGTTGACTTCCAAGTACTGGCCACATCGTCCTCTGCATGTTGGACAAGATAATAAAAGTGCAGAAACCCTCTGATTGATATTGCGATACAAACACGGATGAAGAGGCACGGGAGCTACAAATGATTGGCCATTGGCAATTTGAAGTGGTGGAACATTAATTGTTCGAGATGGTGGCTCAGCAGGCAACTCAAATGGCGGACCATTAGGTACTTCAAACTGACCATGCGGAAAGTCAATAGGCATGCTAGCAGTTGTTTCATCTGGCATTTCAGATGGGGGACCTGTTGGTAATTCCAACGTTTCACTCGTCATAACTTCATCCGGTAGGTCTGGAGGAAACTCGATCGGGTTGATAGGCCATTCTCTTTGCGCGTTAGAAGGCTGTTCATCAGGCAAGTCAGTATTTATAGCTATCTTTGCATGTGGGTTGGTGGGCAAAGAAGTTGAAAGGTTTGTTGGCTTGCCTTCTGCAGGCAATTTAACTGCTGAAGAAATATTAGAAACATCCTGGGAAGCTACAAGTGATCCGCAAAGCACAACTAACACTACAAAATGCCCCATCTCCTCGGCTTGGTGCATCACAAGTGCCGAAACTGACCTGTTACAAAGCTAACAGAACACATTTTGCTGGGCTTTGGCATTGCAATAAAAGTCATGCATAATGAAGAGGCCATGACGCCATTACTACACTGTTAGTAATGGTATTAATACAGTCAAGCTTTCAGGTACAGCAAACTCAATCAATTAGGTCTTGTTTATAGATCGGCAGCATGGGTCATTCAATCATGTTAGTGTCATCGCTGATACAGCATCATTATCAACCATCAATGAGAGCCTGTCTCATATCAAACAATATCAAGAATGATTATTACTGAGTCGCAAAAATATTTGCAACTGTCCGTTGCACTTTGGATAACAACTTTCCATCATTTACCATTGGCAAGTGACCATTAGCAATTTGCCAACACAAATGTGCCCACCTAGTTCCTGCTGGGTTATTCATATCCGGATGTTTTGATGCCAAAGTGGTGCGATGCTTCATTTGCATTTGGAACAAACAGGAAACAGAATAATTATATTGAATAACAAAGTTGATGAAACATAGGCTCACAGTCTCCTCTCTGGTTGGGTACTGGCTCTTTCCTACAACTTATACGCCTTATGGTCCCTATTTTGACTGTTGAAAACAATTAGAATATGAAACAAACGGAAATTCAAACAATCAGAAAAAATTGTGGGAATCTGACGACCATTACTGAAGGTGGCTGACGTGTTATTCAATAAATGATTTTAAAGCCCTAATCATCGTAAAGGGAAATTATGGGACAACCTGCAGTCATCTGGGGTTGTGAATGCTGAGAGCTCCATGCTAATCTACTGTTTTAGGCAGGGTTGCATTTTGTATTTGTTGTATTTGTATATATTATTGGTCCCTTGGTGTGGGGAAATTTGTGGTGAGCCTTCCACTGAATACAGCTCAGGGCAGCCACAGAGCAGTGCCCATGGGTAGAGGATACAGGAACATTGCCCAAGGTTCCCATGCCATAGCACCCTCCATTGTTGGCGATCACCGCATGATGATGATTGATGAGAAGACTGGGAGTCTGGCACATACCCTATTAATTCAGGGATGCCCAGGTTTTTTTCAGTTGCCCCAGCACAGAACACTGGACACAACCCGCCTTCATTTAATGTCCCATGGGCTCGGACTAAATTGAGTTCCGGTTTGGGATTCGAACCCTGCCCTCAGAGCCAGTGGTTGCGCAAACAAGCAATCTTAACCATGTCCATTAGGCCACAGAGGAACTATCTGATGCATTCATTCATACTGCGCACTATACATCCTTTGATGCCTAAATTAATTAGGAATGTTCAGCGGTTGATGACACGCTATTATGTGAGTTCTTCAGGATACAGTGAGGAAAATAAGTATTTGAACCCCTACCATATTTTCTAGTTTTGGCACTTGCGCTTTCTCCAAAACTCTGAAATTTCTCAGTTAGGTCTGGTCCTACATCAGAAGACAGGTAATGCACAAAAACTAAGAAAAAGAAGCATTATCTATATATACATTCAAACTAAATGCTAATGAGATGCAAATGAGGTCATACCAGGTCACATGATGGTTGCCAGCTAAAAACTCCCTCCACAGGTCTGTCCTTCCCCGACACCCTTCACCTATCCTTCTTTCTCCCTGTTCTTCTTCTGATGACATCATCAATTGCTGTTTTCTTTGCTGTTTAATGCAGTTTGTGTGTAGCATCAAAGGTACTTCCCTCTGTCTCCACCAGAGCTCCACTTATGCAAATCAGCTACTGGGTCAGAAATGTTTCGCCCCAAAAATGTTATGCCAGATGCCAGCACTGTCAAACACAAATCTTTTGCATCTTTTGCACGACTTTTGCATTTTCTCATCTGCTTGGGCCAACCACAAAATAGCTCCCTCTTTACAAATTGTAGCATGCCCTATACTGTATCATTTCTAATGTAATGCCATCTTAATCGCATAGAAATACAGTAGGCCTACTGGACTAATAACTTTTCATCAACATCCCATCAAAATGTCCATTAACCTGTTTATTCCCTTATCACTTTCTGTGCTTTTAATAGGCTTTACTAGTGTAATATATTTGCATAAGAATTCCAATAGTCTTCGGAAATAATTATTTAACCCCTTTGTTTGCACAGGGTTATTGCCCGATTTTTACAAAACGAACTCTTGGAAATCTATCACAACTGAAATTTATTGCAATCAAAACCTATTTCAATTGTTTTCCCCCAATTTCATTTAGTTTTATGCCCTCAATTACACCTATAATATTTTGGTAATTTCTTAATTTTGAAGATGCGCAGTTAAAAAACAAAATTTCTCAAGACTCTTGATACTTGATTTTTTGACTGACACTATAGTCAGTGTAAGTAAACAAAGGAAGAAATCATGACTGGAAAATGCCAGTATGCAGTGCCACAATATTCTCACCTACACAGGAGTGCATGAATGCACAAACCATTTTAGAAAGTCCTAGACTAATCAACAATGATTTAGCAAAAGTTCTGAAAGCATTTTGCAACTCTACCAATAAGAGGCAATGACCAGTACAATATGTCGCAGTAGGCTCAGATGATGCAGTACGGCCACAGTGCCTCTGTTGAAGTAGAATCATACCAATCTTACTTAGAATTTACAATTGATCATGTGGAACTATTTTGCTGATGATTTGGGGTAATTCTAAACAAGCTTTGGCACGATTATTCTGCATCAGAGGCACTATGACAGCACTGCATCACGTCGGCCTACTGCGACATATTGTACTGGTCATTACCTCTTGCTGGCAATTTCGCAAACTGCTTTCAGTGCTTTCACTCAATCACTGTTGGTTAGTCAAAGACTTTCTAAAATGATTTTCACTCTCTGGGACACCTGTGTAGGTGAGATTATTGTGGCACTACATACCGGCGTGTTCCACTGGTGATTTCTTCCTTTGTTTACTTACGCACAATGGAATAAATTATTGAGATTTTCACCCCTTGACTATTTTATTGGGTCTGTGTACCAAGACCAGACTAGTTTCAGTGAAAAAATCAAGTCTCTAGTGACTTAGCGTATATATTTTTTCAACAGCGCGTCTTCAAAATGAAGAAATTACCAAAATATTATTGGACATGTAATTGAGGGCATAAAAACTAAATGAAATACGGGGAAAACAATTGAAATAGGTTTTGATTGCAATAAATTTCAGTTATGATAGTTTTCCAAGTGTTTGTTTTGTAAAAATCTGGTAATAAACCCTTTGCAAACGATGGGGTCAAATACTTATTTCCGAAGACTATTGGGATTCTTATGCAAATATATTACATAATGCTTCTTTCACTTAATTTTTGTGCATTACCTGTCTTCTAATGATGGACCAGATCTACCTGAGAAATTTCAGAGTTTTGGAGCAAGTGCAAGTGCCCAAACTAGAAAATATGGTAGGGGGTCAAATACTTATTTTCCTCACAGTATATGATGCTGTACAATACAGTGGAAATTAATTCAGCTTTTACGAATAATTGCATTGACTGCATCAATACAGATGAGAGATACAATAGGCTACCATCAGTCCATCATTCATTAACCAGTCTCCCAATGGGAACTCAAAGTACAGTATGTCTCTCAATACAAATGATTATGCCTCATTGGTGCAGGACAGTAGTTTACAAATATTGACCGATTTCCGGGGCAGCAGTCAATTTCATTTCTCGTACACGACAATGAAAATAACTCCATATAAGGATTACAACAGAGACAAAACATATGTAGAAATCACCAATGGGGAGAAACAAAATAAATCAGAAGTAAACAACGTTAGCATAAATCAGAAGTAAACAACGTTAGCATTTATCTAACTAACTGGAATTCTCTTGAAGCTTTAAGGCCATATTTTTATTGTTGTAATCCTTTTATCTCAATCTTTGTTGTAATCTCCTCTTCTGTCAATCCATATTATTTTCATTCTGATGATGGTCATTGTATGATCGAAAATTCAATTAAATCATGAAACTTTCACTCTATGGAGTTATTTTCATCGTCGTGCGTGAAGTTCATCAGCGGTTTATGTGAATTTAATTTCTGTCGAGAACAACTCTAATTTCACATTAGACATCACCAAGATACTTATACCATTGGAAAAGCTGGTATCTAACTGACAGTTTTGCATGTTAGCGACCGGCTAGGGATTAACTCTGTTTGCAACAGTAAACAAACAATCAGATAATTGTTTATTTTGCAAAATGGTCCCTTTCATGGATTACAAAATGGTCCAAGACCATTTTGCCACAAAAATAGGGACAATTATGCACCAGCCATGGGCAAATGGCCACTTGCTGCCAAAGCACAACTGCAACGGAGCAATGGGTGCACTTGGAAGAACTTTCTTCTTAGTCTCTCCCACTAATTGAGAAATTAAAGTTCCGTAGCTATATGGGGTTCATGGGTCTTCATTAAATATTTCAGAAGTATTTGACAAGTCGAAAACAATTTATTAATCTGCTTTTCAACTGAATAGGACATAAAAGTTCAACTACTGAAAAGTTTGTGGCAGACCCAGACTGGCAGAGGTCGCCACCGTCCAGTTCGTGCTGCCAACTCCTCCTGGCTCATTAGCACAGAAGTAGATACAGGTGAGAAAGGTGAGAACTAGGTGAGACATTAGGCCGACTGCAGGGTCCAATCTATTGAGGTATTGGATTTGAGAGAAGATCTAGGGGTGGGAGCAGAATCAGCAGATGCAATTTCAAATTGTCAATTTGTGATTTTTTACCCAGTGCCGAGTTGCGTTTAAATATAAGGCGCTACGCATTCAGCAACACAATAATTTGAAAGGAAATTTTATGCGTCTCCCTCGACCCAGTGCTATATTTTTTATGCCGAATTATGATAATTTTTGTCAAGTAGACTTATTTTCATCCAGAGCCTCGACCTACAGTAGACGAAAAATGAGTGCTTGCAGAAAATCACAGGCATGTTTCTTGTGAGGTCACATCCCTGACCCTGCTATGTTATTCTGTATGAGTCATGCGCAGTTTGTGAGGTCTTATCCTATACTTGCAAAAGTTACAATACTAGCAGAGAAAGCAATTTGACGCGTCATATATACCACTCATCAATGAGGTCACAAGATACTGAATGACAGATTGAAACTTTATTTCAATATATTTGACAGGGCATGTTGTGAGATCATTGATGGCCTCCAACAGCTTTTCGAAAAGCTCTCATTTTCATTTATTTGTAATAGATTGTTGTAGTGGCCACAAAAGCCTTCTTTATCATCATACACATTTTGTCATCATAATCTAGCTCATGTCAATTACCAACTAGGCAAACCTGAAGTGCACACAGCTGGTTTACATTACAATGTGCTTCATCAATGAAGCCATGTTTGCTTAGAGGATTGTGAACTTCCACTGAATTCAGCTGTGCTTGTTTTCTGATTATAGGGTTTGTGTGTGACAAATTCGACCATTTATCATTAATGAGTTTCTGACAGTTGTTTTAGTTCTGTTTCTGTTGCCAGTTATGATCCATCTTCTCTGGTTTTTAAGAAATAAAAAACTCTCAGTTGTAATTTGAATATCATTTTCAAATTTTCTTCTTCTATTTTGATTCAATTTTCAGACACCTCTTATGTAAAGCCCCTTTCACACAGCCAAGAGTAACCCAGGAGTACCTTGACAAGAGCAATATTCAGAAATCACGAATTCACTCCCAGAGTATAGCTTTTTACTCCCAGAGTGAAATTTTGCTCCCAGAGTGAAAGTTGACACTCCCAGTGCAAAAGAGCACTCCCAGAGCAAATATTTCACTCCCGGATCAATTCCATGCTCTCAGAAAATTTTAAACTGTTCAAAATTTTCCAAGAGTTTTCCACGAGTGTGGCAATGATCTGGCAGCATCTTATGTTAATCTGGGAGTGAAATGTTTACTCTTGAGGGTGAAAACTATGCTCTGGGAGTGAATTCACCATTTCTGATGGTTTGCTCTTGCCAACATGCTCTTGGCAGAGTCTTGTCTGTGTGAATGGGGCTTTAATAAGTTATTCCATGAGTTGCTTGCTAAAACCTCATGTATATATTTTTCATCATTTGGCATGTTCACGAATTTGTGGAGGTGTAAAAACGAACATGTACGAGTTTGTGGATGTGTAAAAACAAGCCTAAGTGCTCACTGCTCATGTATATTTAATAACCAACACTCGTGGATGTGCTTTATTATTCATTCGTGGACCTGCCAATACTAACATTCGTGGAGGTGTTACAGGTTTCAGTTTTATGTCAAAATTAGGTTTAGGGTTAGTTTTAGCCAAGTTTAGGGTTAGTATGTTCGTAATTACACCTATACAAATTTCTGAATGACGATATTTGGTTCTGACTTTTCGCTCTAAGCAATTTGAATGACTGGCACGTGTTGTTCGTAACTGAAACACTCATGGGGATTGCCTTTTGGTTATTGCTTCATGCAGCATACATGTCTGGCATATCACAACTTCTTGTTTTGACTGGCTTCACTGTAATAACATCTCCTGTTAATTTTATGACAGTTACCATTAAAACAACGGTATCTGTTGTAAAAACAAAGGTTTTCTACATAAAACGGCAATTTTTTACAGCCAAACACTTTGATATAGAATTAGAGTGGACTTTGGCACTGTAAAGTAAAGTAAAGTAAAGTAAAGTAAAGTAAAATTTTATTTAACGTCGGTATATGGTTAAAAACAATAAACATAAGCACGCAGGCTTGTAACCGACTAAGACAATAATAACAAATAACAAATAAAACAATCAGTATACACTAACAATAAAACAGATAATTAAGAGACATTAAAAGTTGAAGATCATCAAAAGATGTTAAAAACCTATGCATAAAATACATGATCCACATGAACATGCTGGCCCATTCCATTTTTCAATAGCATTTCGAAACAAAAATAAATCATTACATTCTCGTAAGTCATATGGCAGCTTGTTCCACAAAGTAGCACCTTGAAACAACATTGAATTTAAACCATATTTGCTTGTTTTACACATTGGTACTTTTAGCATAGTTTTATCCCTGAGATCATACGATGTAGAGACATATTCAAAAAAATCAGATGAAAAGGGTTTTGCTAAACCCTGATTAATCTTGAAAACCATGGTAAGATATTTTCTTATCCTTTCTAAATACAGAGTGGACAATTTAGTCACTTCAAGAAGGTCACTATAATTCAAATCATGATTCATATATATTACTCTCAGCGCCCTCTTTTGTAACTTTTCAATTCGCCTAGTATTCCCTATGCCACACAAGTGCCATACTGTGGGCGCATAATTGAAATTTGACTTAATAAAAGTATTATAAATCATAAGCAAAGATCTTTCATTTAGGTGTCGAGACATCCTGCAGAGTGCATTAATTTGTTTGCCTATCCTTGTACATAAAGTTGAGACATGACTATTAAATGTCAGCCTATTATCAATGTGAACGCCTAGAAGTTTCACACAATCAGAAGATTCAATAACATTGCCATCAATTACAATATCTATGGCATGATCATGTTTTGAAATGGTCATGGCTTGGAACTTCGCAGGATTTGCCTTCATAAAGTTTGATTTAAACCATTCAATCGATAATAAAGCACCTTGCTCTAGACTTTCCTTAATCATTGTTAGGTTAACATTATGACAACTAAGAGTGACATCATCAGCGTAATTGTATACCTGACAGTCAACAAACTCAAAATAATCATTAATGAATACATTAAATAGCAAAGGTCCCAATAGTGACCCTTGGGGGACACCCCTTGGTAATGTTTTCCATTCACTTTTATAATTGCATAACTTCACTCTTTGCTTTCGGTCAGATAAGTAGCTGAGTACAAGTTTACAAGCATCTTTATCTAAACCATAAGCAAGCAACTTAGCAGTAAGGAGCCCATGTGGCAAACAATCAAATGCTTTACTTAAGTCGATTAACAAACAACCAATACTCTCGCCCTTGTCCAGGGACTTTTTCCATTCTTCAATACACTTTAGTAAGACATGCTCGCAGCTGTATTTCTTCCTATACGCAGCAAGAGAGTTGTTGAATAAAGTATCAAAGTGATCATTCAATTGGTCTGATATTAAACCTTCAAATACTTTCGACATAGAGGTCAAAATGCTTACAGGACGGTAATTTCCCTTTAAAAGAGGATCATCCTTTTTAAAAATGGGTGAGACTTCAGCATATTTGAGAATATTAGGAAAAGTTGCAGAGTGAAAGCTGAGATTGATAATAGGAGTTAATGTGTAACAAAGTACTTCTGCACCATACTTAATCAATTTTGCTGGGATGAGATCAAATCCACAAGCTTTCTTTTTGTCAAGACTTCTGAGTTTCAACATGACTTGATCAGGATGAATACTGTGAATAGCAAAAGGTACTTTTTCATTTCTATCATTTGAAAACTGTGAATTGATTTTTGTCACACTTGGGTGAGTTGAGTAACGAGTTTCCAAACATTCAATTGTTGGGTCATTAATTAAGTTTTCACACATGTCATCTGTGATACTAACAAAGTAATCATTGAATAGGTTACACACAATGTCTTGTTTGTTAACAATACAATCATTATTATCAAGCAGGGACACTGGATCATTTCTGCTAGTGATTTTTTGTGAGAAGTAGGGCTTTACTGTGTCCCAAAAGGTCTTGCTGTTATTACCATTTAGTGATACATTATTACATTTTCTATCAAAATACAGCTTCATAGACATTCTTTTCATTTTGTTGACCTTATTTCTTTGTGCCCTGAAAATTGACCAGTTTTGATTAGTTGGCAACTTATTAAACCTTCTTTGCAACAAGCCTTTGACATTAACAGCTTTTCGTAATTCATCATTCATATAAAATGCTGTTTGACCATTAGTTTTCTTTGTTTTCAGTGGAGCATGTTGATCTATCACAGATCTCAGTAATGAGTTGTGATACCATAGTCTGTCATCAACTTCATCGAATATTTCTGATACATTAAAGGGTGCAATTTGAAGATCATTTACATAAGCATTAATGTCAAAGTGTTTGTATGATCTATATGTGATCGTTCTAAACATCTTTCTTTGAACATGCATTTTAGTGGCAAGTCCTACAAGATTGTGAAAATCACTGATTCCAACATTAAGATTAAAGCGATCAGCAACTCCACACTTGGAGTTAGTTAAGATTACATCAAGCAGTGTGGGAGAAGAAACATTCTTAAAACATGTGGGACCATTAATCAGATTACACAGATTGAGTGATTCAATGGTGTGGGTTAAATCATTTGGCTGTTTCAGAAAATTGACATTCAAATCACCAAGCATGTACACATGTTTGCATTCAACAAGACATTTAGAGTATATGTAGTCAATTGCTTCCCTTAAATATTTTACATGTATAGAAGGAGGCCTATATATACATACAATCATAATCTTTTTCGTCTTTGTTGTAATCTCAATAACAACAGATTCAATACCACACTCATTAAAAGAGAGATCTGGTCTACTTCTATGTGGAATGACAGATCTGACATAACAGAAAATACCGCCTCCATGCTCATTTCTGTCCCTGCGTATAATTTTAAATTCATCAACAATGAACTGAGCATGCGGAAATGAATCATCTAATTTTGATTCAGTCATACAAAGTACATCAACATGTTCAAGAAGATGGGTCACATCAGGCAGTTTGTTTCTGAGGCTATTTACATTTAAATGAAAAATCTTAAGTTTTTTATAATTTTTCTTGCAAAATAAAGCCAGTTCATCTTGATCATGTGGATTGTTAAAAGAATCAGCAGTATTACCAGCATAAGAACATTCATGTAACATTTGATTTTCATCACAGTCAATAAAAAATCCGCGTTCCACCTGGTTACTATAGTTACCTCATCAGTAGCACAAACATTATCATCATTGGGAGAACAGTCATATACCTTTGCATTATTGTCAAATTTTGTGGCATTCATGAGTGCAGAACAGTTGTCTTCGCAAACACATTGTTCAAGGTCTCTTGTGGCCAAGTCACCATGGCCCATGGCCTATTGTGAGTCAAACCAACAGTGTTTCTCCTTGTGTCGGTATCCATTGCAGTTTCTGCATCTTATGGGTCGTCCATGACCGCAGGTGTCATTGCTGTGGCCCCGCTTGCCACAGAATCCACATCCAGGATCATTCTGCCTTAAGTTGGAATTGCGTGTGGATCTTGTTGAGTTTCGATTAAGCTGTGCGGTTCGGTCTATCTTATACGATTTTGGTTCTTCAGATATTTCCGACCTCAGAAATTCTAGGAGCCTGCCTAGCTTGTTCTGGCCTTTGCGAAGTCTACCTCGGCCCCAGAAGTCGTGGGGGGTGTCTTCAACCAGATCATTTCCTTGGGATGCAAGCAGAGTGTTTTTGAATTCGGGACATTGTTTGGCTTTTGCAGTGAGGATCTCCATCATCACTGACTCTCGAATATTCCACCAGTGCTCATCAGTTTCAATTTCATCACCAATTCGCTTGGCATCAATGGCTCTCTGTGAGTCAGCAATGTCAACAGCAGAATCCCACAGTTCATATTCCATAGCTTTTCTGTAGTGATAAGCAGCTTCAGAACTAGCAAATGATCGGTCATAAATGCTGAGTTCACAAGCAAAAAAGTTAGAGAGCGGATGACGATGGCCTTGGAACATGATTTTCCTCTTGGACATCGGGGGCTTTGGTGGGGCAGGGGGAGGTGGGGGAGGGCCATCTTTTGAGGAGCTTGGAGTTGAGAGATTAGCATCGGCCTCAGCTCCTGTTTCAGCATCAGCAGCATTGCTTGATTTACCAGGATGACTATGTTTCTCAGCTTTTTTCTTCTTTCGGTTCACAACTGTGTTCCAGGGTTCGACCAGACCTTCAGTATTCACCTGCTGAACATGATAACTGCATGCTAGATCCTGCAGTCCCAAATTCGACAAAAGACGTTCGGTGCCCTGGTGGGACAGGTGGCAATGATCTTTTTGCAACAGAGACATGTCAACTGAATCATCTTTGAAAGTGAAATTTCGGTCGTTGTTTATGAACATCACCTTCTCTTCATTCGACAGTACCACAAGCATCTGATTCACAACATTGATTCTTGTTTGGATTTCAGGATTATCAGTGCGTGGGGTGATACTTGAGACATAGACCTTGTTTGCCCTCTTCTTAGCTTCACAAATGGCAGTTTTAAATGTCTCAACAATTGATGTTGTGTCTTCATTTGTTTTACAATCATTTGTGCCATTCACTATGTAAACATTCTCCAGGTTTTCACATTTTTCCAACTCACTGGTTATGTTTTGTAGCTTAGGCACATTCGATTTAATCAACAGTTTATCAGACTTGGATTTCACATTTTTCACTATTGAGTCTCCAATCAAAAGTGATACCTTCTTGGCAGGGGGTGGGTTTGTGGTCGAGGTATCAGAGGAGGTTGAGAGAGACGTTGCTGGAAACTTGACAGCCTTCAAAATGTCACGTTGACCTGACACCATATCAGTGATGTTCAGGTGATTTCGTTTCACAATTTCTAGAAGCTCTGCTACTTGATTCTTCAACAAGCTTACATCATTTGCAACACATCTGCAGGTTGGACATGACCACACACCATTAGTTTCGTCCTGGGGCAAAGCAACACATTCAGGATGGTACCAGTGGGTGCAGAGACAGCACCTGACCCAATCACACTGACCTTTCTTGCGTGCCTGTGGTGGTTCATTGCCTTCATATGTGCAGTCCTTAGTGCAATTTCTGAGAGTGTCTTTTGCAAAAGTTCTATCTTCCTCTGTTTGACATGCTGTTTCTTTCATAATGCATTGTTCAGCTGTGCTTTTAACTGGGTCACCACTGTCATTGCTTCCAACTGGGTCACCATTGTCACCCATTGTAATGCTGTCTTCACAGTGGCTCACACCTCACAGTCACAGGTGCAATGGCAAAATTCCTATATGAAAATCCAATGATTTCACATAAAAACGTCCATAAAAGTCATATAAAAGTAAATCCGGCCTTCCGAAATCTCCAGATCAACTTTGCTTAAGTATTCCAATAAACTTGCAGTTTATAGTACAGGAAATCCTTATGAAAACAGGTTAAATCATGAGAAAAGTCAGGAGCTCATTCAATGTGCGTCTGTTTGGTATCCAGAGGGCAGCACTGTGAAAATATCACTTTGTGACTCATGATAGCCAATGAAGTGTCATCTTCTCTACTTTCAACATGGGAAACATAGAGGCTGTTTGATAAGTCATGACCAAGAGAAAGCTATTTGACTTCTCATAACGGATTTTAAAGTGAAAATCATCAACATGATGATACACGAAGTGCCATTCTCACAGCACTAGAGTCCACTCTAATTCTATATCAAAGTGTTTGGCTGTAAAGAGATGTTGCTGGTTTTACAGTGTTTGTGTTGCCAATTCACCTATGTTGCTTGCTATTTTCCTCTGCAGTTCTAGCAGAAATTACTAGAGCTAAAATACCCAATAACCTTTCGCGGTCCAATCACAGCTTTAAGTATCACTTCAGAACTTTCTGACCTGAAATTGACTGATTTCAACATTTGTCAGGTTTCGTTTGACATCTCGATCCACGGTATGCAACTTTATACATAGTTCATAAAATTATGGAACTGACCACTGAAACATGCAGAGTTATTCGATAGCTTTCACCTAGGTCTTTTCATGGCATTATTCATGATGTATCAGGCTGGGGTTGACAGGAGCAACAAGTTATCATCACACTTGCAGCGTGACGTGCTTACTGCTACAGTACTTGGCAGTTGTAGATCTGTGGTGGATCTGTGTTACAACGCAGGGTCCTCCTCTGTGCATCAGACAATGCTGTCGTGATGCATCTATTGCCTTTTTTTGTGTCCATGACAGACATAACTGTTATTTTTATGTGAAATAACAAAAAATAAATGTCCCAAAGTGAAAACTGATTTATGTTTTAATTATATCACCATAGAGTAAACCTTGTTTGTCTTCAAGGAATCAGTCACAATGTCCTCTGAGAGTAGACAAATCACTTCCAAAAACATTGCAGCTGAAGTCAAAAGGACTGATTCAGTGATTGAGTATGTCACCATATCAATTGTTATGCACAGGTTTGATACAGGTTCAGTTGTTTCTTAGTCTGTTTTTTTACTCTAGCTGTAATCTGGAGATATGTATGCACCTCAGCTACTTCTATGTTTCAGTGTCTGAACTACCAGTTTTACTCTGCTCATGTTTGGTTGTGATACACCATACATGTAAGAGAGCAGAAATTATACTCTACAGCCACTCCAAACCTATTTATATTTATATGCTTTGCATTTAAGTTGCTATTTGTTGCTGAAAGTCCGGTAGTAAATTTCAGACACAGTGAACCAAAATTACTATCTGTAATCATGGAAATTAATTCAGCTTTTACGAATAATTGCATTGACTGCATCAATACAGATGAGAGATACAATAGGCTACCATCAGTCCATCATTCATTAACCAGTCTCCCAATGGGAACTCAAAGTACAGTATGTCTCTCAATACAAATGATTATGCCTCATTGGTGCAGGACAGTAGTTTACAAATATTGACCGATTTCCGGGCAGCAGTCAATTTCATTTCTCGTACACGACAATGAAAATAACTCCATATAAGGATTACAACAGAGACAAAACATATGTAGAAATCACCAATGGGGAGAAACAAAATAAATCAGAAGTAAACAACGTTAGCATTTATCTAACTAACTGGAATTCTCTTGAAGCTTTAAGGCCATATTTTTATTGTTGTAATCCTTTTATCTCAATCTTTGTTGTAATCTCCTCTTCTGTCAATCCATATTATTTTCATTGTGATGATGGTCATTGTATGATCGAAAATTCAATTAAATCATGAAACTTTCACTCTATGGAGTTATTTTCATCGTCGTGCGTGAAGTTCATCAGCGGTTTATGTGAATTTAATTTCTGTCGAGAACAACTCTAATTTCACATTAGACATCACCAAGATACTTATACCATTGGAAAAGCTGGTATCTAACTGACAGTTTTGCATGTTAGCGACCGGCTAGGGATTAACTCTGTTTGCAACAGTAAACAAACAATCAGATAATTGTTTATTTTGCAAAATGGTCCCTTTCATGGATTACAAAATGGTCCAAGACCATTTTGCCACAAAAATAGGGACAATTATGCACCAGCCATGGGCAAATGGCCACTTGCTGCCAAAGCACAACTGCAACGGAGCAATGGGTGCACTTGGAAGAACTTTCTTCTTAGTCTCTCCCACTAATTGAGAAATTAAAGTTCCGTAGCTATATGGGGTTCATGGGTCTTCATTAAATATTTCAGAAGTATTTG